>CM046874.1:592579974-593234917 GCA_025667525.1 Glebionis coronaria
CATTTTCCCGGTTCTATCCTAAACTCTTTTCGATTCACTATTTTATATTTCTCAATATTAAAATAGGAATCTTTTTAGTTGTCTTTTCCTTAGCAAGATTTAAACAAAGTGCACAATGTCCTAAGTGTAGGGGAGTTTACTCCCACATGATTAAACATTGAGGACAATGTTTATATTAAGTGTAGGGGGACTTCTATCGAAGTTAAGTGGCCTTTTCCTTGTATTTGTCCTCATTTTAACCGGAAAATCAATTTTTCGACATTTTTCAAAATTTTTGATCTATTTTGGCCTATTAGTTTTTACCTTTGTATAGTTATTTTCTTTTCTTATTAGAATAAATCTTTAATAAAGTCGTTTTAATTTTCAAACGTTGTGAATCTTTTGACTCAACCCGAGTTTACTTATCTAAGTTTACTCTAGTTAGTATCCTTAACATGTTTAAGTCAAGTTTTGCTAGGCTTTTATATAGGGAGCTATAAAACGCGAAAGTCTTAACTCTCACAGGTTAAGAACAAGAACTTTTCGCAAGTTCCTATAGTTGATCCTAGAGAGTCGTTTATCAAGGGAACTTTATAACGCGATTTCTAAACTTGAAAAAGTCTAAGAGGTTGCAAGATCCTATAGGCGACTCGAAAACCCAAAACTTTGATTTAATAGGCTAAGTATCCACGAGTCTCATTCCTTGAGATTTTAAACTGTGGAGAACGAGAGATGATAGAGCCAATTATAAGTTTGATATTCTTTCGGGAATTTATGTGAGTTAATTATGAGCCTATTCTCCCATCGCTTGTTAATAAATTTATCTGCAATAAATAAGGTTGTACGATTTGAAAAATTACTTAGCTTCTAGCCCAAGATCGTTAAAAAGTTGCTCGGTATGGATTAGAGTTCATAGCCAAGGCATAACTTATTGAAGCGGGATGCGAAGATTGGCGAGTCCGAAAAGGCCCTAACAAGGCATGAGGGCTACATTTTGTTGCTAAAGATCCAAAAGTGATGTGAAGAATCATTTATCAAAAATCAATATGAAGGATCGAGACACACGACGAAAAGCAAAAACTCCCCAAAAGATCAAGGAGAAGTCTATCCAAAAAGACCCTAGCAAGGTATGAGGATAAATAGATCCAAGTCATAAAAGGAGGCGGATCGTTGTATATCAAAGTCCAAAATAATGATTGGAGAAAAATGAGGAAGTCGTGGTCCAAGTATGAATCTCTCAAAACTTCAAGTGAAGTAATTCCTATATGAAGAGAAGACCATTATTTCATGAACGTCTCTCAAGGTTTGAAGTATGAAGTCGCTGCCAAATATCGGTCCGAGAAAGGTCTCAAATCGCGATGCGAGTTATGCCAAGATATGAACTTTATGAGGTCCCGAGAAGCAGTTTTAAAAGATTTTGTCCTTTAGCTAACTATTGATTAAATCGTTCACTTTATTTTCGGCCTAATAAACTATCGAAATAAGTAAAACAATGCATCCTTTGGATCATTCAAGACAACAATAAAATATAAGAGATACACCTAGGAATAAAGGAGTCTAAGTAAATAATTGGCACACATGAGTTCGTGTTAGTCTGCTAACTTATAATAACAATGATCTCGTTTTTAAGCTTGGTTTGGAGAAAGTGAAAACTTGAGGATGATGATTATTCATGACATTTCCAAAACCCAAGGTATGTTTTTATTTTCTTTACTTTGAATGTTTATAGTTTTCTATCTCTTTAATAAAGACCAACGTGGATTGATTATGATGAAAAGTGTAAACGTGCTTTGTAACTAATGCATTGCATGAGGACATTGCAATGGTCAAGTGTAGGGGATTTGATAGGTGTGTAAACACCCATCCTTTTTACCACTTAATTACAATAATAACCGGACCAAAACGTGTATTTTATGTCTTTTATGTCGAAATTATGCGTGGTTTGTGTTTTTGTTGTGATTTAGGACGAAATTGTGAAAAGTGGAGAAAACACGGCATTCACGGGCTTTTATCGAAGAAAAAGACGAAAGATGAAGTCGAGAAGTCAAGAATGCGAAAAGAACGGAAGTCCAAGACCAATTCTAAAGATTTATCGAAGAAAAAGTCAAAAGACGGAAGTTTACTTAAAGCCGAAGAACTCGAGTCTTATTTATTGAAAAATTAAAAGACGAGTTCGAAGAAATCCTAAAACAAAGTCCAAGTATTAAGAAGATTTAAGAAGATTAAAGAAGCTTAGGGACTTGATCATGCAATTAAGAAGAAAGGAAGGAGGGGAGGAAGCTTCCTCTAAACACCTTCCTAATCTCCTATATATAGCCTTCATTTTCATTTCATTAGTTTTTGTTGGCTAGAGTGACACTAGTTCTTCCACCTTTACTTTTGTGCACCTTTACTTTTCATGTCAATTTAAATACTTGTCTTGCACTTTTAATACCTTTAATTTCCAAGTAAGTGTTCTTTAATTTTCTTGTTTTTATCTCTCATTCTACCTTTCTTTCTTTGCTTGATCTTGTTGTTTACATGCTCATTGTGTTGCTTATTTGATTAAAGATTGTGTTTTTATGCTTTTGATTGTTTTGGATTATTTATTCTTATAGCTTATTTATTTTCATCTTTAAGTTTTTAAAGTTTTTATAAAAGTTATTTTTATACAAAAGTTTGTTTTCGTAAACCTTTTTCTTTTCGTGTTTCAAAAGTCTTTAAATTTCAGTTTAGTAGCTTTTTCTTATACGGTTTGCCTTAGGATTTTCGTCTTGTGCTTATTAGAGTTATAGCTTATTTTTCTAGCTTATTTTGTGCTTTATCTACTGTATTCCGATCTGGTAAATCGGAAAGGGGTTTATTATTCCGACCATAGCTCTTTGGCTTGGTCGGAAAAGGGTTTACAATATTCCGATTGGGGAGTCTAGTGATATTCCGATCAGAGTTTAGTGACAGTTATTCCGATCAGAGCTCTACTACACATTCCGATTGGATATTCCGACCAATCATTCCGACCAGGTAGGTGAGTGTATTCCGATAAGTCCACATTCCGATCAGGGTTTGGTTTGTAACATTCCAATCTGGGGGTTTTTGCTTGGTATTCCGATCGGGTAGGTGACAGTATTCCGATTGGCATTTCCGATACACATTCCGATCAGAAGGTAGTTTAACATTCCGATCAGCTTTCCGATCTGGAGGTAGCTTTATTATTCCGATCGTGGTCTGATTGGAATATATTCCGACGGTGGGTTTGTTTTGTATTTTTGTCTTGTTTAATTTTTAATTCCTCATTTTAATACTTTGTCTAATTTTAATTCTCGTCACGCTTTAATTTTTACTCGTTTAATCAAATTACTTTCCGTCACGTTTTTAAATATTTGCACTTTACTTTTAATTAGACTTAGTTTATTTTTTAACGCCACTTATTTTAACGCTTTTATTTTAAAGTTTTAACTTTAAGTAATTTACTTTTACGTCTCGCACCTTTTAATTTAAAACAACCAAAAATATTTGTTTAACCAATATCAACTGAGTCGTACTTTGAACCGGGAATCATTTCGTTAAGATATCGAGAACTTGAACATTAATTTTTAACCTGGCCAAAACCCAGTCATTATTAACCTCAAACAGCACTTGGTAGGTAACTTGCAAGATTCTATACGAATCAAGCTCGTGACAACTAGAAAGCAACGATGGTGCAGTTCTTAATTGAACTTCACTTGTTCTAGGAACATGAATTGACGGCTTCAAATCATGCGGATAATATTATCCAAATGATTCACTCTTTATGTTCGCAGTCAGCTTTGGATGGTCGAGTAAAGAGAACGGGTTTACCCGCGAAATCTTGTCAAGGAGGTTCTTTATTGAAACTACCTGCCACAAGTACGATATTTAATATCGTCCAACGGTCTTCACTGACCGGAGTTAAAATGCTACCGAGTTAGAATGAAATGTTCAAGGCCATTTCATCCGTGTATATGGTTTGTTGCTACCTGTCTTATGCAGCGTAACAAGAAGGTGGCATTGCGGTGTATAATCAAGAAGAAGTCGTCACCACATGCTTGTACTACATACACTTAGTACTTCAACAAATTCAAGAAAGTCTGAAGGTCAAGTCTTCTGCTGTATCAAACTCTGAAGCTTTCAAGAATTTAAAGGTATAAGTATGTGGAACATGAAGTCACGAAGAGGCAAATTTCACAAGTGATGAATGCACAAGGTCAAGGCAAGGAAACAAGCTCAAGACTAAAGTCAAAGATCACATCAAGCATATTCACAAGAACAAGATCGAAGACTCAAGCATAGTATGCTAGGTTTAAGATTTTGTAAAATGGTGTGACCTCCCTTAGGGGGAGATTGTTGGAAACACGTTTTTCCAAAGAAAGTCTCGGTCACATCATTATTAGCATAGATCACGAGCTATAGACTATTTAGGAAATTGTAACTTGGAGTGACTTCCCTTAGGGGGAGATTGTTAGAAATACGTTTTTACGTATTTAGAAAGGATCGGTCACTCCAATAATATATTCAAGTAATAGGCTCGTGATCCAGTTTGTAAACAATATAGTCCATATAGCCCACATGTAGGGTGGGCTATATATACCCCCTCCTAGCATGTTAGGAGGGGTGGTTCTTTCATTTTTACACTTTTCATTTTAATAAATTTACTTTCTCTCTCTATCTTTCTTTTCTCTCCTTTCTCTCTCTACACCCTCATCTTCTTCCTCCTCCTTCTCCATTCCATTTCAATAGATTTATTCATAGTTTGTCAAATCCTAAGATATCGTAGACCTTCATTCTACACCCACTCCTATGGTTGTTCCTTCCGTCCATGTTGGTTCTAGTGACTTGGGTTCTACTGTTTCTCCTGCTTCTCCAAATGTTGTTGCTTCTACTTAAAGGTTCATGATTCTACTCCAATGGTTGATGACTCTGTACCTCCACCCATCCCTGCTGCTAATGTTACACCTGTTGTTGCTGCTACCAAGGTAAAGGTAAAGGTGGAACCTTCAGCTCTACGGATAAGCCTCGTCGGTCTATTCACAAGAAGTTGGTTCACCGTGGTCGGTGATTCCATGGGAAAAGAGGGATCCAACTAATCTGATTGAGGCCTCTTTTGATAGCGATGATGATATTCCTCTTGGTGCTGGCCACATTGTGAATTGGGAAATCCAACCATCTCCTATACTTTTTGGAACCTTTACTCATATGATCAAGACAACAGATGGCCATCATAAATACTTCTCCAGCCTGTAAAACATTTTCTATTGGGTGGATCGTCAAGATCTGGTGTTCCTATATGGTTTGGTGGATGCTGCTATCCCTGCTTCTCCTATAACATAGCCTGGGTTGGTTCTATGGGGTGACTTGAAGATAATGTTGGACTGTCCTCCTGGTACTGCTAGTTCTGAGATTTGGCAAGATCAACCCCAATAGGTCATTACCCGGTGGAAATTGTATGCTGGTTGTGTTGTTCATGTGTTAGAACTGGAATCCGGGAAACGCATCCTCATGCTGGTAGATCAGACCTATCCTCTTACCATTTCTACTATGGAGGCAATGTTGTAGAGTCGATTGGTGGTTTCCAATGCTCCTGTTGGTAATGAGTCATCTATGGCCACAGGTTTGATTAAGTTCATTCAGTCACGACTTCTTGCTAATAAGGTTGCAGTTGTTGGTGTATGATTCTGGTATGATGTTCTTGTAATTGTTTTATTTGTTGTATTATTTTCACCGATGAGTACAACTTTTGGTGACTAACACACTCTTTTATTCATTTAAAAAATATATACACAAACAAAGAGAAACATATAACTTTATAGTTTATATAATATATGCTTATACTTTAACAAAATGCAATCTTTTCACGCTTGGGCTGTTTGGTTTGTACTTCTGGTGTTGGCTAGTTTCCACACAACAAATGGTGTTCAACTCACCACGTCTAACCGACAAGAAATAGTTGGTTCACCATGAGGGTACGGCTCTGGTGTGATTATCAAATCCGTTGATGGTTACCAGATTACCCAAAATTAGATGGATTTCACTCACCTTGGTCCTAAACTAAAGAGTGGCTAGTCCAGGGGTACGGCTCTTGGTAAAGGCATAAGTCAAACCCGTTGATAGCTATAATAGCTTGCTCAAAGCTATAGGGTTTTCAGCTCACCGATTCTTCATTGCTAAGAGTTGGTTAGTCTAGGGGGTACGGCTTCTGGTAAAGACTTTTCTCAAATCCGTTGACGGTTGTGATGGTTTGCCCAAAATCATCAGGGTACTCCCACTCACCATTGATTTACGTTCTAAGAGTTGGGTTGGGTACTGGTCTCCCAGGGTGATTCTAGATTCCACCATAAATACTGGCTAGCCCAAGAGCGAGCAACTACTTGGTAAAGGCTTATCAAATCTAATTTTGCTGTTGTGAAGATTCAACATGTGCATATGGTTTCAAGCTTTCAAGAAGCTCCCCAGATGTTTTTTCAGGAGCTAGTTTCCATGGTGTTTTTGCTGCTAAGGTTATGTTATTCAATCCTTAAGGCGTTTATGAAAGATCTACCGGGAAACTTGAACTCAACCAAGTCAAATTCAAGTTTAGGGGAGGATTTTTAGGACTCGTGTAATAGGCATTTTGTAAATAGGTTGACTAAGGAGGTATGTAGTTCCTCCTAGTCATAGAAGTAGTAGGAGTAGTTACTCCTGGTAGGAGTAATACGTTGCTCCTGGTCTAGTATAAAGTAAAACAATGTTATTAGTAGTAATCTGTTAGGATATGCATGAGATATCTTAGGAAAGGATATGCATATCAACTGTTACACATTTTGTGTTAATGTAGTTTTAGGGTTTCCTTGTAGTATAAAAGGAACTCATCAGTAGAAGGGGAAGACACACCTTTCACCAGTTACATTTCATAGTAGTAAATGTAGAAATCCTTATAGAGGATCATGTTATTCATTTAGTCAAGTGTTTCTTCTTGTTCTTAGTGTTTGTATTCCACACAAATACTTTGTTTCTATTAGAGTCACTCTGTAAATAAACTTGTGATTATAGAAGTTGTTCACCATCCTTAACAGGCTGAAAGATCTATATCTAAAGGACCCAACAAAAACCCAAAGATAAATTAGGGGCAGTAGTAAGTGAGTGATACACAGCTTTTCGTGTGGTGAAAAGTTCGTTATTCTCGGAATCCTCTCGAATTGATCTCAGTTAAAAGTGGAATGAATTGTTCTTGGTGACAAAAAGGAGTTGGTTTTCTATTCTATTAAAAAGTAAGCTAAACTTTAAATCAACCAGTAAATGAAAAATACCCTAGCAGAAAATACCCTATTCGGAAAACAATCAATATGCGGAAAGCAATATTCTATTCGGAATAAAATGCTCAATTCGGAAAATATACCTTATGCGGAAAGATGGTCTATGCGGAAAGTTAAGACTATTCGGAAAACTCGGACTATGCGGAAAGTTAAGACTATTCGGAAAACTCGGACTATGCGGAAAGTTAAGGCTATTCGGAAAGTAAGCTTATTCGGAAAGTGTTGCCTATTCAGAAAACATACACTATGCGGAAAAACACACCTATGCGGAAAAGATGTCCTATTCGGAAGAATTGTGTTATGCGGAATAATATTGCCTATGCGGAAAAATTATCTTTATGCGGAAAATATGGTCTATGCGGAATATGTGAAATATTCCGAATAGGGAATGAAAAAATCAAGCTATGCGGAATATTAACAATATTCCGAGTAAGGGAAAATAAATGAGTGCTATTCGGAAAAACTTGTATATTCGGAATATTCCTGGGTTTAAGAACAGTAACAGCAGACACGAAACAGGGCATACGAATTTTAATCAAAAACGAACCAAATACTCAAAAAGGTTTTACCAAATTAAACACAAATCATTTAAATACCATAAGTAACAAATCCCACCAATAAAAACACTAAATCAACAACTTTTTAAGATCAAACTTGAATCAAATAAAAAAACTTAAGAACTTGAAATAGAAGATGATGAAGATCAAGATAAATGAAAAGATGGAATAGATTGATTAATGTAAAAGTAACAAGATGTAATGATTAAAAGTTACAAGATTGAAAGAAAAAGATGAAAATCACCAAACACCCTAATGGTGTTTGTGATGAACCGTTCCTAAAAACTGGAAAAAGAAAATGAAAAGCTAACTCCTTAATTGTGTGAAGGAAAAGTCTATTTATAGCCCTAGTGGTTGGTTGGTGAGTGGGCTTTCTCCCTTTCTGCTTGTCTTCTCGTCTTTTCAAAAAAGTTGACGTTTTCGATTCTGATTCGGGATTTGTCGTCGATTAAATTCAACTCGTCTTTTAATTTCTTCGTTAAATAGACTTGAGTTTCTTCGACTTACGAAAATCTTCCGTCTTTAGTCCTTTTCTTCGATAAATCTTCGAATAGGCCCAGTGACTTCAAATCTTTTGCATCTCTTGGACAATAGACTTTATCTTGAGTCTTTTTCCTTGATAAAACCCGTGCAATCCCATGTTTTCTTTAATATTTATCCGGTTAGCTCTGAAAACACAATAAACACAAAAACCACGCATAATTCCAAACAAATGATATTAAATACGTGTTTTGGTCTTGTTTTAGCCCGAATTAAGTGGTAAAAGGATGGGTGTTTACACACCTATCAAATCCCCTACACTTAACCATTGCCATGCCCTCATGCAATGCTTAGTGACAAAGCAAATTTTACATTTTTCTCATAATTTATCAACCTTGGCCTTATTCAAATTCTACTAAATAAAAATTAAAATACTAAGAGAACTTTAAAATTTTAAAATAAACAAAAGGATAGAAAACCATTTTCACTTGAAAATAGCTACATGGAAATAACTTGCAAAGAGATAAATGACTTACATTAGGGCTTTGATGCTGCGAAGATTTATCACCCTCAAGTTTCGCGTTCCCCAAACTAAGCTTAAAAACGAGATCATTGTTATTATAAGTTAGTAAAACAAACACTTACACACATGGCTTAATTAAATTCTTAAACTCCCTTATTCCTAGGTGTATCTCTTATATTTTATTTTTGTCTTAGAATGATCATGAAGATGCATCTTTAGGACTTATTTCGATAGTTTAATTAGGCTGAAAGCAAAGTAGGACGATTTGATCAATAGTTAGCTAAAGGACAAAATCTCTTAAAACTGCTTCTCGGGATATCAAAAAGTTCATATCTTGGCATAACTTGGTTCACGATTTGAGACCTTTCTCGGGCCGATATTTGGCATGTACTTCATACTTCATATCTTCGAGAGACGTTCTTGAGATAATGGTCTTCTCATCATAATAGAGTTACTTCACTTGGAGACTTTTGAGGGGTACTCCCACTTTGTTGACCACGACTTCATGATTATTTCTTCAATCTCGAATTGGGATTTTGAGATACAACGATCCGCCTCCTTTTCGGACTTGGATCTATTTATCCTCATACCTTGTTAGGGTCTTTTCGGATAGACTTCTCCATGATCTTTATGGGAGTTGATTGCTTTTCGTCGTGAGTCTTGATCCTTCATATTGACTTTAGGAATAATGCTTTTCACATCACTTTGGATCTTCAGCAATAAAATTGAATCCTCATGCCTTGTTAGGGCCTTTTCGGACTCGCCAATCTTCGCGCCCGCTTCATAAGTTATGCCTTGGCTATGAACTCTTATCATTACCGAGCAACTTTTAAACGATCTTGGGCTAGAAGCTGAGTAACTTTTCAAATCGTACGACCTTACTTATTGCAGATAAATTATTAGCAAGTGATGGGAGAATAGGCAAATAATTATACCAAGTGAGCTTGCGCAAGAATACCGACTTATAATTGACTCTATCATTTCTCGTCCTCCACAATTTAAAATCTCAAGTAATGAGACTCGTGGACACTTAGCCTAATAAACCAATTAAGGTCTACCTGGTTAAGGATACTAGCTAGAATAAACTTGAATAAGTCTATTCGGGTTGAGTCAAAATAAACGCAACGGGCCTAATAGATCTAAGATTTCTAAACCAGCTACACCACTTTATTAATAATTTTGACTTTATTGTGGGATATATACATATGAAAGCAACGATAAAAATTTAAAAGTTACTACCAAATGGCCAAAGTTAATAAAAAATTTGAAAAATGTTGAAAAATAGGATTTTCTGGTTAAATGAAGGCATTTTCATGGAAAAGTCCACTTAAAACTTTGATAGAAGTCCCCCCTACACGTAAGATAAACATTGTCCTCAATGTTTAAGCATGTGGGAAAAGTCTCCCCTACACTTATGACATTGTGCACGTTGGTTAACTCGAGTTAAGGAAGAGACGACTAAAGTGATCAATTTCAAATGTGAGTATGAAGAAAATTGAATCACGATAGTTAAGAGATAGAACCGGATTTCGGATAACACGGGAGCATGGTTCTTTCAAAGATTCCAAGATTGCAGTTATCCCTGTAATCACATTACCACACAAACACAAACGACCAAAATAGGTCCTCCCCTACACTTAGGGGGTTAAAGGGATAGATACTCGGGCTGCCTCCCGAGGAGCGCTTGTTTTTGATAACCGAGTCACGAGCCTGACTCGACCCAAAATTAGTTCATGGGGAATGTGGTGAGGGATGGAATCACCTCGTGAGAGGTGTCCTCACCAAAGTACAACTTCACTCGTTGGCCATTCACCTTAAAATTAGGTCCATTAGGTTGAGCGAGCTCGAGAGTACCATATGGAAAAATTTGGGCAATGGTGAATGGGCCGGACCAACGAGATTTAAGCTTGCCCAAAAAGATTTTCAACCGAGAGTTAAAAAGTAAGACTTTGTCTCCAACATGGAACTCTCGGTTCTTAATCTTAGAATCGTGAATGAGCTTAGTCTTTTCCTTATAGATCAAAGAATTTTTATAAGCCTCATTCCGAAGTTCATTCAGCTCATTGAGTTGGATCTTGTGTAGGTCACCGGCTTTGTTGATGTCAAAATTAGCCCACTTCAAGGCCCAGTAAGCCTTGTGCTCCAACTCAATGGGGAGGTGGCACGCTTTCCCGTACACAAGACGATAAGGCGTACAGCCGATCGGGGTCTTGTAAGCAGTACGGAAAGCCCACAAAGCATCATCGAGTTTATCAGCCCATGCGGCACGATGCTCTCCCACGGTTCTTTCCAAAATTCGCTTCAGTCCTCGGTTGGATATTTCAGCCTGGCCATTAGTTTGTGGGTGGTAGGCTGTGGAAAGACGATGGTTTACACCGTACTTAGCCATGACTCGAGCAAATTGGTCATTGCAGAAATGAGTCCCACGATCACTAATAATGGCGCGAGGCACACCGAATCTAGCGAAAAGAGCTTTCAAAAAGTTACAAACCACCCTTGCGTCATTAGTAGGTAAAGCTTTGGCTTCGACCCACTTTGAAACGTAGTCAACGGCTATAAGGATGTATTTGTTTCCTTTAGAGGAAGGGAATGGCCCCATAAAGTCGATACCCCAAACATCAAAGATTTCACATTCTTGTATGAAATTTTGAGGCATCTCATCTTTATGTGTGATTTTGCCTTGCTTTTGGCAAACATCACATCGTTTGACCATATCGTGAGCGTCACGGTATATGGAGGGCCAATAAAATCCCGAATCAAACACTTTCTTTGCGGTGTAGTTGGGACCAAAGTGACCACCGGTGGGTCCTTTGTGGCAAGCATCAAGGATTTCAGACGCTGCCGGTCCGTCAACACATCGACGGATAATCAGGTCGGCACATTGTTTGAATAGGTAAGGGTCGTCCCAAAAGTAAGTCTTAATGTCGGTGAAGAACTTTTTCTTTTGTTGGGACGTCAACCCTTCCTTGAGAATTCCACCCGCTAAGTAGTTTGCAAAGTCCGCAAACCACGGGGTTTCATTCGGCTTCGAGTTTATAGACATTAAGGTCTCCAAGGGAAAAGAATCATTGATTTCTTTGGTCGGATGATCCCCTTGGTAAGGATCCTCAAGTCTGATAAGATGGTCCGCGGCTAAGTTTTCTGCTCCTTTTTTATCGCGAATTTCGATTTTAAATTCCTGGAGCAGCAAAACCCAGCGAAGAAGTCTTGGTTTGGAATCTTGCTTTGTCAACAAGTACTTCAGCGCGGAATGATCGGTATACACTATGGTGGTGGAAAGGACAAGATAGGGGCGAAATTTTTCAAAAGCATAGACAACAGCTAAAAGCTCTTTTTCGGTTGTCGTATAATGCAATTGTGCCCCAGTCATTGTCTTGCTAGCGTAATGGATCGGTTGGAAGTGTTTGTTCACTCTCTGTCCAAGAACCGCTCCAATAGCAAAATCACTAGCATCGCACATCAACTCAAAGGGAAGCTCCCAATTAGGGGTAACTAAGACGGGTGCCTTAGTTAGCTTATCCTTAAGTGAGTTGAAGGCTTCAAGACACTCTTTAGAAAAGATAAAAGGAGTATCTTTTTCCAAGAGGTGGGTCATCGGGCGAGCGATTTGAGAAAAATCTTTGACGAATCGACGGTAGAAGCCCGCATGACCCAAAAAACTTCTCACACCCTTCACGGTTGAGGGTGGAGGCAACTTTGCGATAACATCGACTTTAGCACGGTCTACTTCAAGACCGGCTTTAGAAATCTTATGTCCCAGCACGATGCCTTCTTTTACCATAAAATGGCATTTTTCCCAATTTAGAACTAGGCGAGTGTCTTCGCACCGCTTGAGCATACGTTCCAAATTGGCAAGGCAAGAAGAGAAGGAATCCCCGAAGACCGAGAAATCATCCATGAAGACTTCCATGGTTTGTTCAACCATGTCATGGAAGATAGCTAACATACATCTTTGGAAAGTCCCGGGCGCATTACATAAGCCAAAAGGCATTCTTTTGTAAGCAAAAGTGCCATAGGGACAAGTGAATGTAGTCTTCTCTTGATCTTGGGGATCGATGGGTATTTGGAAATAACCCGAGAAACCATCAAGAAAGCAGTAATATTCATTACCCGCTAATCGTTCAAGAATTTGGTCCATAAAAGGTAGAGGGAAATGATCCTTTCTCGTGGCATCATTGAGTTTGCGGTAGTCTATACAAACTCTCCACCCAGTAACGAGACGAGTGGGAATTAACTCGTTGTGTTCATTGGGAACAACGGTTATTCCGCCCTTCTTGGGCACACAGTGGATTGGACTAACCCATGGTGAATCCGAAATAGGGTAAATCATACCCGCATCAAGAAGTTTGAGGACTTCTATTTTGATGACTTCATGGATTTTTGGATTCACCCTTCGTTGGCTTTGAATTGTGGGCTTAAAGTCGTCCTCCATGAGAATTTTGTGTGTGTAGAAGTGAGGATCAATTCCACGAATATCGGAAATCTTCCAAGCGATAGCCTTCTTATGATCTTTCAACACGGCGACAAGTCGGGCTTTCTCTTCATCCTTCAAATCCTTAGCAATGATGACTGGCGACTTCTTCTCTTCTTCGAGGAATACATACTCAAGATGGGGCGGCAACTCCTTAAGTTCCAAATCCGGAGGATTTTCGACGGGAGGCGTATTCGAAGTCGGAGTCTCGATAGCAATAGCAGTGGGAGATGGAGGGGAAGGATTGTCTTCTCTGAGGAGGTTTGCAATGAAACTGAGATCATCATCCCAATTGGCAGTAGAATCGTCATTGTCTTGCGTCACATCTTCCAAGGTGGCTTGCAAATCTTTCCAAAGGAAATCACTTTCTCCAAATAGAGATAGTGATGAGTCGATAGAGGAAACGGTCTCAACATTGGGAAGAGAGGTAGGAATGTTTTTACAAGCATCCTTGAAGTGTTCTTCACAAGCCTCATCAAGAACGTCAATACAATTAACACTCTCGTACGAATAAGGCTGTTTAGAAAGCTTTCCCATGTTGAAGACTACTTTATCGTCACCCACTCTCATGATAAGCTCACCGGCTTCAACATCGATGAGAGTGCGACCGGTCCTCAAGAATGGACGACCAACAATGAGTGGCACACGGGGGTCCATCTCGTAGTCGACGACAACAAAATCAGCAGGGAAGGTGAATTTGTCGACTCCTACAATGACGTCTTCGGCTATCCCCACTGGATAAGCAACCGTACGGTTAGCTAATTCCAAAGTCATTTTGGTGGGGACTAGCTCTGGGAGAGATAATTGCTTCCAAACACTTAGAGGCATGAGATTAATACTGGCGCCTAGATCGGCTAGGGCCATGCAATTCTCTACTCCCGGGAAATTGCAAGGGATAAGAAAACGACCCGGATCACCAAGCTTGGTTGGCAATTTCCTTAAGAGCACTGCAGAGAAGTTCTCATTAAGTTGGGTGTTGGCAATATCGAGGAGCTTTTCCTTGTCGCTCAGAAGATCTTTAAACATTTTTGCATATTTGGGCATGTGAGCGAGAGCCTCAGCGAAGGAGATATTAAAATTCAGTTGTTTGAACATTTTAAGGAAATTCGAAACCTGATTATCATCCTTGCTCTTTTGCTTCTCTTTCCTCAACCTTGAAGGATAAGGTATATTGGAAGAAGAGGAAGGCTTTAGGGGAATAGGATCACTCACAACCACGGGTGGAGGAGGGGTAGAAGGAAGAGGTGGAGAAATTGGGGAAGGAGAAGGATGAGGAATAGGAGCAGGCGACTCGTTCTCCTTAGTCACAACCACCGGTGGAGGTATAGGAAGCTCGGGTTCCTTGGTACCTTTGCCACTTCGAGTGGTGATTGCTTTCATCTCCCCTCTTGGGTTCGCAACGGTGTTACTCGGAAGAGTACCCGAAGAAGAGGGTTGACTACTTTGGAAGAAACTAGCCATCATGTTCCTCAGATCATTAGTTTGGCTATCCAACGTGTTTCTCATGTCTGCTCTCGAATCGTTTCCTTGCTTGACCAAATCTGCCTTCAAATTGCGCACTTCCTCTTGGAGATTTCCCACAATCACATCATTGGTCCTCATGTAGGTGGCAACCTCTTGGTGTAATGCAGTGGTGGTTTGGTTGGGAGGAGCATTGTATGCAGGTGGTTGGTAAGCAGGTTGCTGGTAGATTTGGTTGTTACGTTGAGGTGGTTGTTGCTGCTTGTGAGGTGGGATGTATGGTTTTCGAGGTTGTTGTTGTTGTTGAGGAGGGCGATTAAGGTTTTGTTGTTGGTTTTGGTTGGCAGGAGGGAAACCAGGTGGTGAAAGATAGTTGTTGCTGCGGTAGCTAAGCAAGTTACGGTCACCTTGAGGTCTAGCTTTATAAGCAGGTTGAGGATAGGTGCCATATGCCGCATTCACATTCTCAGCAGGGTAGTCTTGGGTGGCGGTACAAGTTGTGTAAGAGTGAGGACCACCGCATATCTCACAAGGTTGGCTGACAGCGTTCACTTGAGCGTGTTTGGCGTTGTTGCTGTTGTTGTTGCTGACGGTGTGGGTGACAAGCGATTCAAGAAGCGTAGTGATTTTGTCAAGTCGCTTGTCGCTGTCATTAGTGCTAGCACTAGCAACATTGGTCCGAACACTCTTGGTTTGCACACGAGATTTATTCTCAATGATGTCCCAAGCAGCATTGGAAGTCTTAGCCAATAGATTACCCCCCGAGGCACTGTTCAGTGAATCTTGGTCACTCATGCTTAAACCATTGTAAAAAGTATTAATTTGATGTACTTTGGTAAAACCATGTTGTGGGCATTTTCTTAAAAGATCTTTAAAACGATCCCAAGATTCACTGAACGACTCATCGTACTTTTGTTCAAAATTTATGATTTCATTCCGCAATGCGGTAGTACGAGAAGGTGGAAAAAAGTAGTTGATAAACTTTGTTTCCAAATCCGTCCACGAGAGAATACTCTGTGGTGGTTCCTTAGCAAGCCAATGCCGGGCTTGTCCCTCTAAAGAAAAGGGAAAAAGTTGTAACCTTATAACTTCTTGTGGAACGCCATTGAACTTGACCGTGTTGGTGAGTTGCAAGAATCTCTTGATATGGTCGTGTGGATCATCAATGGTTCGTCCCAAGAATGGTTGAGCAGAGACCATCTGGATAAAGCCTGACTTGAGCTCAAAATTGTTGGCGGCAATTGGAGGTATGACAATTGGATCCGTGTTGCCATCGACATGAGCTTGCAGCAATTCAATCATCAGGCGATTATCCGGAAGGTGCTCATTGTTGTTGTTATTGTTCATGTTGTTAAAAGGCGGGTTGTTGTTGTTATTATTGTTTGGAGGTGGTACACCGGCCATGTCTAAGTGATTGAGAGGCTCGGGCTCTTGATATGACGTGGATCGAGTGCGCATACACCTGCAAAAGAACTAACAAGGCAAAAACAATACAAAAATATTTTTGGTTTTTTATGGTTTTTTACTTTTTAGGATTTTTGAAAATTTTATATTTTTTAGTGTTTTTGAAAAAAAAAAATTTTTTTTTTTGTGAAAAAGTAACGTTCACGGGGAACGGATCCCAAAATCCAAGTTCTCACAAAAAACTTTTGATCTTAACGAGAAGAGCCGGCAGCGGCGCCATTTGATACACAGCTTTTCGTGTGGTGAAAAGTTCGTTATTCTCGGAATCCTCTCGAATTGATCTCAGTTAAAAGTGGAATGAATTGTTCTTGGTGACAAAAAGGAGTTGGTTTTCTATTCTATTAAAAAGTAAGCTAAACTTTAAATCAACCAGTAAATGAAAAATACCCTAGCAGAAAATACCCTATTCGGAAAACAATCAATATGCGGAAAGCAATATTCTATTCGGAATAAAATGCTCAATTCGGAAAATATACCTTATGCGGAAAGATGGTCTATGCGGAAAGTTAAGACTATTCGGAAAACTCGGACTATGCGGAAAGTTAAGACTATTCGGAAAACTCGGACTATGCGGAAAGTTAAGGCTATTCGGAAAGTAAGCTTATTCGGAAAGTGTTGCCTATTCGGAAAACATACACTATGCGGAAAAACACACCTATGCGGAAAAGATGTCCTATTCGGAAGAATTGTGTTATGCGGAATAATATTGCCTATGCGGAAAAATTATCTTTATGCGGAAAATATGGTCTATGTGGAATATGTGAAATATTCCGAATAGGGAATGAAAAAATCAAGCTATGCGGAATATTAACAATATTCCGAGTAAGGGAAAATAAATGAGTGCTATTCGGAAAAACTTGTATATTCGGAATATTCCTGGGTTTAAGAACAGTAACAGCAGACACGAAACAGGGCATACGAATTTTAATCAAAAACGAACCAAATACTCAAAAAGGTTTTACCAAATTAAACACAAATCATTTAAATACCATACGTAACAAATCCCACCAATAAAAACACTAAATCAACAACTTTTTAAGATCAAACTTGAATCAAATAAAAAAACTTAAGAACTTGAAATAGAAGATGATGAAGATCAAGATAAATGAAAAGATGGAATAGATTGATTAATGTAAAAGTAACAAGATGTAATGATTAAAAGTTACAAGATTGAAAGAAAAAGATGAAAATCACCAAACACCCTAATGGTGTTTGTGATGAACCGTTCCTAAAAACTGGAAAAAGAAAATGAAAAGCTAACTCCTTAATTGTGTGAAGGAAAAGTCTATTTATAGTCCTAGTGGTTGGTTGGTGAGTGGGCTTTCTCCCTTTCTGCTTGTCTTCTCGTCTTTTCAGAAAAGTTGACGTTTTCGATTCTGATTCGGGATTTGTCGTCGATTAAATTCAACTCGTCTTTTAATTTCTTCGTTAAATAGACTTGAGTTTCTTCGACTTACGAAAATCTTCCGTCTTTAGTCCTTTTCTTCGATAAATCTTCGAATAGGCCCAGTGACTTCAAATCTTTTGCATCTCTTGGACAATAGACTTTATCTTGAGTCTTTTTCCTTGATAAAACCCGTGCAATCCCATGTTTTCTTTAATATTTATCCGGTTAGCTCTGAAAACACAATAAACACAAAAACCACGCATAATTCCAAACAAATGATATTAAATACGTGTTTTGGTCTTGTTTTAGCCCGAATTAAGTGGTAAAAGGATGGGTGTTTACACACCTATCAGTGAGCATAACAACTTCTTCTTACATACATTGATAACTGAAAGAAACTTGAAATATTGATAATCATTCCTTAAATATCACAATACAAAATAAGCTTCAGATTACAAATGATTATTCTAACTATTTTATTCCTAAGAGCTTCAATGATTGTTGTTTGAACTTTTGGATCCATGAGACAAAGGCTGAAGCTTCTAGCCGCTTTAGTGATTCTTAGACCTTTGTGATGGTAGTAGAAGACTTTTTAGATGTTCCAGAATCGCTCATTCTTCAGCTCGTCCAGGTCATCAATGCTTAAAAATCTTGTCTTTCAGTGTGATTGTATAAGATCATCCCCAACTTTGGTTGTTCAAGTACATGCATATGGAGATGATATTGGAACTCAACATAAGTATTGTACTTCTTTGTGAGGATGAAGAGTTCTCTAACACCATGCTTCTTTTCGTTGGCTAGTCTATTTAGCTCCAAGATTGGATCTTGCTCCTCTAGTGGAACATTAGTTTTGATCGCAAGTAGCTTCCTAATCTTTTCAAAGTTGACCCTAGAGGATTTTATCCTATTAAAGACTTCAATCCACCTATTGGAAAGTCTTTTTGCCGGTCTTTTTCTCAAGCTTTGACCATTTATGAAAATATAGATGTTTTGCTCTAAAATCCTATAGTATCTCACAAAACCAGTGACTCTATATAACTTGAGATGAATGGGACCTTTATGGTCAGCATATCTACATTAGTTATCTCTGTTGGATGTCTTATGTTCAACAATGTCAAACATAACCTCTCATACATCATCTTTCGTTTGTAGAAGTACAAAACTCAAGAGCCAAATACATTTTTCATCAAAAGATCAAGTTAACAAGTCTAATGGGCCTTGTAAGTTCTTATTTGGCCTATTCTAAACCTTATTAGGCCTCATAATTACTTAACAGGCCTATAAGCCCATTATCAAGCATAATGCCTTTTATGAATTTACAAAAGCTCATTTTAAGATTTTCAAGTATTATTGGACCTAATTTACTACTTTGTTGGCCCTACATCCATTATTGGGCCTTAAGGCCCAATATCAGTCCTAGTATGAAAATTATCTGTTGATAATGAATAAACAAGCCCATGTATCCCAGTTGGAAGCCCATGTATCCAAGTTGGAAGCCCAAGTCAACTATTATTTTCAAAGTATGGTCAAGGGTATAAAACCCTAAAAATAGACCTAGGATGATTACGAGTTATGTAGCAGCTACATTACAATAAAGATGAACCCTAAAATTTGGTGCTTAATCAAGAACAAAGAGCATGTGAGGGAGTAATTTATAATTTTAATTTTACACTCGTTTAGGAAAACGAGGTAATTAGGGTAAGTACGACGGTTTAGGAAAACCGTGCACAAATGACCCTTAGGTGTGGGATCGTTCTCAAGGAGGCTATTGTGTTGTGTTAAAACTTGATTAAATGTTTGTGATTATGATTATGAAGAAAGAAAAGAGAAAAGGATGACGGTTACGATTAAAATTACACTAAGACGAAAGTCGTGAACGTAAAACCGTAAAACGTGACAAAATTTAAAAGTTACCCTAAAAATTCCTAGAAAATTGCAATAAATCCTAAAAAATGTAATTATAGTTTACAAAAAATCAAAAATCACTCAAACCTTTTATTTAATTAAATAATAATTTTTAATGCTAATTAAAGCCCAAAAATCAATTTATTTAACAACAAGCCCAAAATGAGATTTTTCAATTTGTAAACCTCTAAAATAACTTAATTAAACTAAAAACTATTTTGAAAAATTTAAAATTAATTAAAACTATTTAAAAATTATTAAAAACTATAAAAATATTAAAATAATCCTAAAATTTTTATGAAATGACAAGAAAATTAATCTAAAAATCTAAAAATCCTAACTTAATGTTTATAACCTAAGAAAAATGAAAAAGTTGCAAAAATCCTAAAGTTGTTCCTTTGATTTCCTTGGTTGTTCCTTTGATTTCCATGGTAACCAACTTGATTGTTTCGATAATTGTTAGCATTTTGATTTGGTGAAAAACCCGGTGGAGTCAATTGATTAGTGCGGTAACTTGACCGCTTTGGTTATAAGTTTCCATGGTCGCGTAGGCACTCGAAGTGTTACCACCGTTGGTAATACACTCGGACAAATCATGACCTCCACCACAATACATACAAGAAACCTCAACCGCTTTAGCCGTAGCGGGAGTGGGTTGTTCACCAACTTTAAACTCAATTAACAATCCTTTAAGCTTATCAAATATTTTGTTCTCCAAATTTGCCTCAATTGGCAAGCATAGATGGCATGTGACAATAAAGGCGAAGGAGAAGACAAAGCCTTGTGAACACTCGATGTGCTACGAGGACTATAGACCTTAGACCTATTCTCAATAATCAACAACGCTTCCTCGACCGTTTTACACAAAAAATTACCGCCTGCGGGGCATTAAGATAATCACGCTCATGATCGTTCAAGCCATTGTAAAACGTGTCAATTTGATGCAAGTCGTAAAAAACATGATGAGCACACTCATGTAACATTTCCTTAAACCGATTCCAAGCCGTAGAAAAACTCACATTAAACTCTTGTGAAAATTTTGAAATCTCGTTTTTCAAATGCGTAGTCTTAGAGGGCGGAAAAAATTGGTTCACGAACTTCGAAACGAGATCCTTCCACGTCAATATAGAATTGGGTGGCTCTTTCTATAACCAACTTTTAGCGGGCCCCGCTAAGGAATACGGAAAAATAATCATCTAAATCGAGTCGTTAGAGACGTCCTTAAACTTGCAAGTGGCAGTAAGACGACTGAATTGGTGCATATGGTTGTGAGGGTTGTCCTTTTCATCACCACGGAATTTGTTGTTTTGGATCATCGACAACAAACCCGTCTTAACTTCAAAATTCTCCGCAAGGATGGCGGGAATCACAATAGCCTCTCCATAACCCTCGGTGGGTGCTTGAAGTAACTCCATCATAGTACGATTAGCCATGGTTGCTTCTTGTTCTACGATGGGTTCGTCAATAGGAGATTCTTTACTAGAAAGGTTTGGTGTGGTTTCCTTTCGGTTTCTACGTTTACGTGCACGTCTTGCTTGGTTACGAGTTTGCATAAACGTCACGTACAACGTGGGGATGAGCAAAGAAGATTCTTTTGGGTGTTTTTACTTTTTCCAATTTTTTAGGTTTTTCATTGTTTTTATTTTTTTTTTGGATTTTTGTGATGTATTACGTAGACAAAAATCTACAAATCTCTCCTCAAATCAAATCTGTCGATTAAAGGAGCCTCAAGGAATGAAAACGATCACATGAAGTGAACGCCTTCGATGACTTTAGAACATTGGTGGAACACCAAAACGTTCAAGAGGGTTTAATCTTTTGAAACCAAGAAAATATACGTAGATAATACTTTGGTTGGCAAACCCTCGATTAGCCTTTTTTTCTCTTAACACGCACAATCAAGCGGGGGAAACGAGGCGACGCTAAGCACTTAAGAGCCTTTTTGTAGGTCCAAAGTTTCTTAGGATTTAGCAAGTGTATGATTTATCTAATGAGTGGAATGAGATGGAAGAACTAGAGAGATAAAGGTAGAGAGAGAAAGGAGAGAAAAAGGAGAAAGATGGAAATTAATAAAATGATTAATTGTTCAACCCCTCCTAACATGCTAGGAGGGGGTATATATAGCCACCCTACATGTGGGCTTTGGTGGGATATATGTTTACATATTGGATCACGAGCCCAGTACTTGAATATATCATTGGAGTGACCGATCCTTTCTAAATACGTAAAACGTATTTCTTACAATCTCCCCCTAAGGGAGGTCACTCCAAGTTACAATGTCCTAAATAGTCTATAGCTCGTGATCTATGCTAACAATGATGTGACCGAGACTTTCTTTGGAAAAACGTATTTCTAACAATCTCCCCCTAAGGGAGGTCACACCATTTTACAAAATCTTAAACCTAGCATACTATGCTTGAGTCTTCGATCTTGTTCTTGTGAAAATGCTGATGAGATCTTTGACTTTAGTCTTGAGCATGTTTCCTTGCCTTGACCTTGTGCATTCATCACTTGTGATATTTGCCTCTTCGTGACTTCATGTTCCACATACTTACACCTTTATAAATTCTTGAAAGCTTCAGAGTTTGATACAGCGGAAGACTTGACTTTTAGGCTTTCTTGAATTTGTTGAAGTATTAAGTGCAGAAAACATAAGCATGAGTTTACGACTTCTTCTGGATTGTACACCGCAATGCCACCTTCTTGTTACGCTGCATAAAACAGTTAGCAACAAAACATATACACGGATGAAATGGCCTTGAAAATTTCATTCTAATTCGATAGAATTTTACATCCGGTCGGTGAAGACCGTTGGACGATATTAAATATCGTACTTGTGGCAGGTAGTTTCAATTAAGAACCTCCTTGACAAGATTTCACGGGTAAACATGTTCTCTTTATTCGATCATCCAAAGTTGACTGCGAACATAAAGAGTGAATCATTTGGATAATAATATCCGCATGATTTGAAGCCGTCAATTCATGTTCCTGGAACAAGTGAAATTCAATTAAGAACCGCACCATCGTTGCTTTCCAGTTGTCACGAGCGTGATTCGTATAGAATCTTGCAAGTTACCTACCAAGTGCTGTTTGAGGTTAACACTAGAAGGATTTCCACTCATCAATGTGAACACTAAGGTATCACTCTGAGTGTTCTGGCAAGATCACTAAGATATTGCGTAGAGGCCTGGAACGTGTTTAAATTCATTTAAGAATTAAACCACTGTTGCTTTCCAGTTATCACAAGTTTGATTCATAAAGAATCGCACAGGTCACCTACCATGAGATTTCTGATATTCGCTCAAGAAGGATTTCCATCTTCATTGTAAATACTTTTGTATTACTCAGATTTTCAGGCAAGATCATGAAGATTTTGCGTAGGACTCTTAAGATATTTCTTACTTTTCACAATACGTGAAGAAGCAAAGAATTATGAAAGTGTGTCCTAATGAGATATTTGATGATCTCAAATGGCTCTAGACTCAATCGTGCATTTTGGATTTTAGTGATCAGAGGCTGGAGAGGAGTGCCACCATTTCAATACCAATTTATTCGGAGTGAATAAATCAATAGATAATGTGTTGTCTCCGTGTGATTAAAACAAATATCTTTTGAGAGATATTTGAGTTAGCTGGGATGGGTTGTGCATTGCATCACTGGGTCTATGATGTCTTATCTTCAATATCAAGCATCATTAAAAAAATGATCTCAATAGCATATGTATTGACCCGGTTCTTGCCTAAGGTTGTAAGGAGGGCTTTCTTTACACCCTTTATCATTACAATTCTTTTTCATTCTTCAACCCCTTTAATGCTTACCAATACGTCATAACTAGAACCTTGTTGTGATTGTTCCAGTGCTAACTTAAGTACTTGGTCGGCATTCAGCTACGTTTACAATCTTTCTCCATCTTTCCTAAGGACTACTATTTCTACCTATGGAATGTCCTTGGGAAGATTCCTCCGGTTTTAGAAGAATCATAGGACTTAACCTATCCTACCATCCTTATGTCACCACAATCTTCATCGTCGTGAAAAGAGATGTTTTAGGTAAGTGTATGTCACCATGAAATCCATTTTGATATCCAAATCCATTTTGCTCCCCTTTAACATATGCCATGATATTCGAAAACGTTTCGCACATGTCGGGATGAGCCAGCACATTAAGTCAAACCATTAAATTGATTGATCTCATTATTAAATCACATTTTCTGCCCCATATTAAAAATATTAACCCCATCGATGTTTTTTTTAATATCAATTGATTTAATAAAGTTTTAAGAAAATTTGGGAAGAAAAATGCAAATCCAGTTATATTCATGCTTTATACAAGCTCCCCCTCAAATTAATGAGGGTGTACTTGAAACGTGAATGAAGTACCTTTAAACACAAGTGTAAGGTACTTATCACATTCAAAGATCATATATGATAATGTATTCACAAGATTAGCGATTTATGAGGTTGGACCTGAATGATGGAGAACATCATATGAAAGAAGCACATGGTTCTTGTTCATGAATGTTGGTCGCCTCATCATGTCTGAAGTTATCTCTTGACTCCATGTGTACGATTGATATTGTTGTCTTGACACCAATATGTGAACTTGGCACTTTCGACGTCAAAGATTCTGAATGCTGGACAATTACTCCCCCTCAATTGTTTACTCGTGTTCTATTGAAAGAGTTGTAGTCGTCGTTTGAGTAGTTGCATCGTGGAGTATGTAGATATCAATTGTAAATTGCTACGGTTGGTGGAGATGTTAACTTCAGAAAAACAAGATTTCTCTTATTTTAACAAATAAATGCACTGACACGTACATATATTCGTGTTAGATTGTGTTATTACGTAAACACAATCCCTTACATGGTTATAAAGTAAACCATGCCCGAGAAATTTAATTCCCGTTGTTGAGTCAAAGCTTTCCGGTGAAATGCTTGACTTGAGTATGAAAATCGGGTTACTATCTGAAATAATAGCAAGCCATTTTGAACATGTTTTAAATCATTTAAACTTCTGCTCAAACTTTATTTACAACCCTGTGTCATTATTGAACGACATTCTAGGTTCGTAAATATTATCGATTACAGAATACATGTTCTTTTTATCAAAACATTTTTGAACGCACAATTTTGAAAGATTTAGAAAAACCTTTTGAGAAATTCTCGAAAAATTGTGTTCAAAGTTTTGAAAACCAATTACTTGAGCTTAAGATGTTGAATATCTTACAAAACAAGATCAAGTCCGAGAAGTTGTAACCTTCCCGTTGTTAAGGATAAGTTACCATCGGCGATAAACTTTTCTTTTAACTGAAGAACGAGTTCTAAGTTGACATTTACTTAGAAGTCGTTTTCATAAGCTTGAAAAACTTTTGAATGTTTTAACGTAAAGCTCATGACCGAGAAAGGTGAATGTCTCGTTATGAGGAAAGGTTCTCTTATTTAAAAGATACACTTTCCTTTCTGAGCTTAAAACTTGGAATGTTTTAATACAAGCTCATGACCGAGAAAATTTAATTTCCCGTTACGAGGATAAGCTATCTTTAAAGATAAGCTTTCCTAAAATTAAGGTCCGAGTTACAGTCTGATATGTAACTATAAGTCTTAGTGCATGAGCTTAAAAACTTCGAATGTTTTTAATATAAGCAAATGCCTGAGAAAAAATAATTTCTCGTTATAAGGATAAGTTTATCATCGGCGATAAACGTTCCTTTCTTTGAGGTCCGGGGCATAATCTGAAATATAAATATACACCATTTACACGAGCTTAAAACTTTTGAATAGTTTTAATGTAAGCTCGTGTCCGAGAAAATTTAATTTCTCGTTAATGCGGATAAGTTTATCATCGGCGATAAACTTTCCTTTATTTGAAGATCGGGTCATCATCTGATATCTAATGATGAGCCTTATACACGAGCTTGAAAACTTTGAATGGTTTTAGTGTAAGCTCATGTCCGAGAAAACTTAATTTCTCGTTTTGAGGGTAAGTTATCGTTGACGAGATAAACTTCCCTTTCTTTGAAGTTCGGGTCACAGACTATGATTTGACTGTGAGCCATTTACACTGTAAAACCCGCATGTTTTTACCATGAATAGTACCCCTATGATCGTACGTACATGATTAGAACTTTCCTTATTTAGCACGTTTACGTTTCACGATAGGAATTTACAAGTATTACGTACGTATTATTACACGATAAGCATTTATTACGTATTAAGACATGATAATTATTATCAACAATAATTATAATCACGAACATGAAAATCATGAACGTAAATAATCATGAACCTAATATTATGTATTTACGTATATTTATTACGATTACGTATAAATATTTATTACGACACGAACGACAAATAATTAAATCACGTAAACGCGACACGAGAACACATAAATAAATAGAACACGGAAAAACAACGGGTTTTCCCTTTGGGGGCCCACATACCCACGGCTAGGAAAGGAAAAGGAAGGGGTCAACCCCACTTTTGATTTAACTAAAACAAGAAAAGGGAAAAGAAAAGGGATTTTTAGCCCAACCCATTTAGCAAACTAATTAAACCAAGGAACAAGTCTTACACATTCATTTTTCAAGAAACTAACAAACAAATAAAAACCCTAAAATGGGTATATGGCCGCCGGCCTTAAGGAGGAAGAAAAAGGGAAAAGTTTTGATCCTTGTTTTATTTACAAGCATGATTTGTACTCTTAAGCCAAAATCATTATACATAAGGTATTCCATGAACCCTTTTATTTCTTTTCTTATTTAATTATGTGTTTATTGAAAATGTTAAATCAATCAGAACACGGGATGGCTTGGTATACATAAACATGAATTAAACAGGCACAAGATGAGTTTTGGTTCGGGTAAACATGGGAACCGAGACCACTTAAGGTCTCGGTGGGAATTACCAACAGCCGAGAGGCTGTTTGGTTTGTCGGTCGCAATCAGAAACCCCAACAGGGGTGCGTTTTGGGTGAGGCAGTAGCAAACCGAGAGTCCCATGACTCTCGGTGGGTTTTGATTAGGAACAGGGGGGACCGGCTGCCGGGAGGGTGAACCGGTCTAAGCCGGTGGGAACAAACACCACGCCAGGGGGAACCCTGTTTTGACAGTGGCAGCCGACAGCTGGCCATAACCCTAGCCGCCGGTTAGGGGTGTTTTGGTTCGACTTATATTAAACACGGGTTGGACATGGGAATCTTTTCTACAAGTCATGTTTATTCAAGTTATTACAAGCTAATTTATTTTTTTTCAAGTTTAATAGTTTTATAAGTATATTTATTTACAAGTTAATTAAATTAATTTAACATGGCATATAATTAATTTAATTAAAACATGCACTTAGGTTTATTATTATTATTTAATAATGCATGATTTTAACCTAAGTATTTATTTATGTAATTTAGACTATAGTAATTAATTAATTATTAAAACATGACTTATAATTAACTAATTTTCATGACTTATGTTATATTAATAATAAAGATTAATACATGTTTTAACCTAAGTATTGTTACCTTTTATTTAATTGAATCATGTTATATTTAATTAAATCTTATAACTTATAGTTTATTTAATTTACATGAAATAATTAATAAGCTATACTATTTAATTACATGACTTAGAATATTAATCAGTAAACACTTAAGCTTATATAATTAGCTTAATAATCCAGCTTATTTCTATTTATAGAAACTTTCTATTTTTAGAAACTTATTTAATTAAGGCAGCTAATCTATTTATGGAAACTTTCTATTTTTAGAAACTTATCTATTTTAAGCAGTAAATCTATTTTTGGAAACTTTTTATTTTTGGAAACTTTCTATTTTTTTTGGAAACTTTCTATTTTAGGAAACCTGTTATTTTTAGAAAGTTACTTATTATTACACAAAAAGTATAATAATACATGAAATACAAGTAATACTTAAACAGAAAAGACATAATACATGATAAACATAGTATAAAGCTTAAATCAGTAAAACATGGCATGAACATATAAAACAAGCTAAGACATGATATAAAATCAGTTACATACTCAGTAATCAGATACATATACACGTATGTATTTATGTAGCATTAGTGATACCGAAGTAGGACTCTCTTCCGTTCGTCTTCTTCGTTCACTGGACACAAGGTACGGATTCCCCGTCATTTTAGTATGGACATTCTCCTTATTAGGATTTCCCCGTATGCAGCCAACTGTTTTCCCTAGTATATGTTTTATATGTTTTTGAATTGCTTAATGTTAGTTATAATACCTAAAGCCATATACATGCATGACTAGTTTCACCTAGTTATGGAGGTACCATAACCATAACACTGGAGGCACCAGTGTTATGACTCCACCACGACGGAGTGATAGCTCGTGGCGTCCCTTTAGCTTTTGGACATATTATTATTATCAGGTGGGGCGTATGGGTGCATCCTAGTTTACATGTTTTCAGCAGATTATTTAGGTGAATGTGTGTGTGCCTTGCACCCTTCACAAGGAGCTGATCCCTCCTACCCAAACCAGTATATTAAATTAGAGGCAGCCCCTCTAATTTGCATGACGAGGTCACCCCTCCAAGTATTCATGCACGTTGATATTTCATGACCTATATTGGCTAATGGTTAACATGTTAAACAGTTTTTTTATAAGATAAACATAAGGCTTTTCAAACTATAAAACCAGTTTTCATAAGTTATGTCAGGTTATCCAGGACTTAGTTATTTCCGCTGCTATTAGTCTTATTTATGTTTCAGCCATTCATACTATGTTGTATATCCGTGCACTGAGCATTATGTTCAGTCGTTTTCTTTTCATGTTCCCAAAATGGCAGGTACCCAGGACCTGAGCATTTAGAGGACGTGCATAGGATGGAAGCTGCCATAGAATTCTTCCTTTGCCTTCATATACCTATGCTTGTATATTTCCTTTACTTTATTATGTTTTGGGCTTATGTTTGGGAATCGATGTTTGATTCTGGTTTTCCCTATGGTCATGTATGTTTTAGTACATATTACCTTGCATGCTTTGATGACACGCCATAATTACGCATAGCGGTCCACTTATCAAAGTGGGGTGTTACAATTATGGTATCAGAGCCAAGGCTTCGACCTGTAGACTCTAAAACTTGACCTGTGAATAGTGGGTAGTCACCAGGAACTTCCTAAGCCAACGCTTGTTATTCCACGTATTGATGTGTTTAGCACATTGTTGTTTCAACCATCATGTTTTCAGCACCTTGATGTTTTAACCTTGATGTTTTCATCGATATTGTTTTACTAATATGGATGGACAACCGTCATTCATATTTAGTTATGTGTCATTGTTTCATGCATGATGTTCCTCGTGAACTGTGGCTATGTGGACTGAACCCCAGTAGTTCATAATTAGTCACATAAAAAATTTTCTGATAAGTTTTGACAGATAAGTTTCATTTATTTATGTTTCATGTATCATTGTTGCAGGAATTATGACTAAGTAATGGTTGGTACATGACTGGCCCTATTTAGTCGCATGTGCTTTTATCGAAACTTTTAACTTTGGGACCGACCCATAGGCGTCCCCTCGCCATGTCTTTTGTTTTGGGACCGACCCATAGGCGTCCCCTCGCGCATATAAGGTTTTATAAACTGCATCATGCATTCATGCACTGTTTTCATGCATAAATTTTTCTCATGATTTATTGGCATAAATTTTTTTCATGTCCCCTCATAAGTTACGATGTCTTTTATGTCAAGTATGCTTTCATACTATCATGGTTAACTTCAGTTTCATGCTGATTATGTTATATACTCCTTCATGTTAAATTGTTTCATGTTTGTTCATGATAATTCTATCTTCATGTTGATTACGTCTTACGCCTCTTTTGTTATTTATGCTTTCATGCAAGACATTGTTGGATTTCATTGAATCCTGCTTTCATGATAGTCATGGTTGGTTTTCATTGATCATGCTTTCAGGCAAATCATCGTTGAATTTTGTGTAACCACACTTTAACGTTTCTCTATGCAACCAGAATGATGTCTATGCTGATATTGCTAGGCTATAATGATGATCAACCTAGTTTGGTCTTCAAACCATTTAATCAACAATTCCCTGTAAAATCATGTCAAAAGATCGGCCCATATCCATCATTTCATGTGCATTCCACGTGTACTCCACGTACAATATTCCATGTGTATTACACATACCATAAGCCATGTGTATTTCACTTACAATACTCCATGAGTATTCACTAGTTGATTCTGAATCATCTCATGCGTATTCCATTTGCTGATACTCTACAAATTACTGATGCCGCTCATAGCTTGGAGATGTTACTAAGGGTTGATGCTGCGGATTTTAGAGACGCTATGAGATGCTGATGTTGTTCACAGCTTGGAGATCTTACAAGACGAAGACAAAGGCGTTAGATCAAAGCGAGCGGACGACAAGATGTTTCACCAATAGACGATTTCCATCAATAATTGTCTCTAATTCTTAGTTACATGTCACACGTCATTCAGTTGTCGTTTCAGTCATATGAATGAGAACCGGTACCAGCCGGCCACTCAGCTAAATAGTTACATGAATCACAGTCATGAGAATGACCGTCATGGAACTGACAGAGAAGACGATAATAACCACTACAGTAACAGCAACTATCCTAGCAATCGCAACAGAAGTTTCGGCCGCTGACGTGATCAGGAATACAAAAGGTCAGTAGTCCAACCGATCCGCCAATTCTGGCATAATAACCTAATATTTGTAGTTTTATTTGTTTCACATCTCGAGACACATGTCAAGACATCATTCAAGACACATGTCACACGTATACTTTCTGAAGACACATGTCAAGACACCAGTCAAGACACACGTCATGCTTATATTTCCAAAGACACGGGTCATGACACATGACTCACTTCCAGTTCTCGAACATTCCTAAGAAATTCGGGGTACCCTCCAAAGGGTATATTCATTTTGTTGTACCATGTATTAATCAGGCCACAAGAATTTATGTACCTTTACCGGCGTATTAGTCGTGTTTGGACACGCAGGCAGGAAAAACACATTCAGTGAGACCTGTCATGTTTACTTCATGACATTTTCATTCTGGACCTCATATCTCATATATTCATGACCATATGTACACCATTCGTATCACCCATGTATACGGAGGTTTTTCCTTCAGTATAATGGTAGGATCCAATCTGCTAATGCACTTACCTCGGACTGTTGCGAGTTAAATATGATTTTGATTATGGACTAAGTACAGCAGCCCATGCTACGGTTAGTCACCATTCATATCAGATTACGTACAGTAATGTTCAAGCTTCTGAATACATTCAACATGGTTTTCCATCAGGAAAATCTGTACAAATTATCTATGCTTTCCAAGCACGTGCTTTGTTAGCCACGACTGTAAAATTTTCTAGCTGTCAGTTAAGACATGACCACTGAAGTTCCATTTACGCATAACCAAACGAGTGTTCCAAAATTTTCCAATATAAATTCCAGAAGAACCTTCAAGGAGGAGGACGGTAACATGAGATTATGTGTCGACTAATGTCGATTTAAACAAATCACCATTCACGACCGTGATTCCCTCCACGTATTGAAAATGGGTTGGATCAAGTATAGGGTGCTAACCATTTTCCAAGATCAACGTATGATCATGCTGCCAGCATTGACAAGTGAAAGAGCAGGACATTTCCATGACTGCTAACTATACAAGACTGGGTCATGCTAAATTCATGATCTGTTATAGTCTTATAAATTCTCCAGCAGTATTTTGGGCTTAATAAATTGAGTTTCACGAACTCATAAACAAATTCATCAGTATTTCCACCAATGACAACCTGATCTTCTCCAAGTCTAGAAAAGGTACCATGACCATATTTGCACTATGTTGCAAATTCCACGACAAAAGAAATTTCACCCTGAAATTTTTCAGTATAAATTCTGGTTGATTACAGTGACACGCTGAATCACAGGGATTCTCACAGTTAATCTTAACATGACTCAGCTCATGCGTAAAGGTGGAAGCATACACTACATTAGGTGTTCCAGAAAATCCTACGCTAAGAGAAGTCTAATTTCGGAGACTTAGGGTTTCGTAAACTCCTATGTATCAAGTTTTATGAAGCAAGATACAGTTACGTTCATATCTAAATACATGTCATACCAACAGCCTAAGATAGAACACCAACAGGCTAAGATGTTTCTCCACCAGCAGAAATTGTGAACAGAAATGGGACAAGATCTCCATGGATTTTGGTCACCAGATTAACACAAACTCAGAAGAAGCAAGATGCTATCTGGGTTATTGCCAATAGTTTGATCAATCTACATAATCCTGACATCCGCACGGATTTCAGAACCAACAGATTGATCGGACACATTCCAGCCAAGGCTTATCCGATCACTTGGTAATCCGTCAGCTATCGGGCCAGACAAAGGTTCGCATTTGTGCTCCTTATTTACGTCCACGTCCTTGTTCTAATTTCACGACTTGCTTTCACACTCACGTTTATGACACTATTACGTTCATGATCGTATCTTGGCTTACGATTTTACGTTCATCTTCGTTCTGGGAAGTTTTTTAAGAACTGGAGAGGCCAGACTCAAGTTTAGTATAACTCCCTATCCTCAGATAGATGTTATACGTCACATTCCACGTCTCATATTGTACCGTTTGGCGTTACCGCGGTTGTATTCCATGTTCACGATATGCTTCATATGTCATGTTCATTCCACGTTCCTCATATCACGTTTACGATATGTTACACGTATTATGGATCACGATATGTTTTCTCATACTACACTCACCATATCTCCACGTATCACGTTCAAAATTTTTCACGTATCACGTTCAAAAATTTTCACGTGCTACGTTTCAATATGTCTCGCGCATCGTTGATAATTATCAGTTAGGTTAGATTATTTTGTATCGTAATGTTTCAGTTACCCTTGCATGTTATTTCTGTCTATCTTACGTAGATGACAATGAACTTTTCGTGTTTTCAAGTCAAGGTCAGGAGGACCAAGATTTATCATGATGTCAAGACCTCGAGAAGAAACCATTCCAAGAGGGAAGCCACTTGGAAACGGACAAGTTCATCCGAACTTCTTATCCGTTTATATGTCCTTTCAGTCACGTCACGTTCCATGTCCTTTGTAGCCATGTCACGTTCCACATTCCCTTCTACCACGTCACCTTCATTTCCTTTTAGCTAGCATACCCTTCCAGTTTGAGTCGGGCATGGTACGCTTCCAGTTACGTTATCTATAATTCGGGGACGAATTATCCTTTTTATGAGGGAAGAGTTGTAAAACCCGCATGCTTTTACCATGGATAGTACCCCTATGATCGTACGTACATGATTAGAACTTTCCTTATTTAGCACGTTTACGTTTCACGATAGGAATTTACAAGTATTACGTACGTATTATTACACGATAAGTATTTATTACGTATTAAGACATGATAATTATTATCAACAATAATTATAATCACGAACATGATAATCATGAATGTAAATAATCACGAACCTAATATTATGTATTTACGTATATTTATTACGATTACGTATAAATAATTATTACGACACGAACGATAGATAATTAAATCACGTAAACGCGACACGAGAACACGTCAATACATAGAACACGGAAAAACAACGGGTTTTCCCTTTGGGGGCCCACATACCCACGGCTAGGAAAGAAAAAGGAAGGGGCCAACCCCACTTTTGATTTAACTAAAACAAGAAAAGGGAAAAGAAAAGGGCTTTTAGAAACTAATTAAACCAAGGAACAAGTCTTACACATTCATTTTTCAAGAAACTAACAAACAAATAAAAACCCTAAAATGGGTATATGGCCGCCGGCCTTAAGGAGGAAGAAAATGGGAAAAGTTTTGATCCTTGTTTTATTTACAAGCATGATTTGTACTCTTAAGCCTAAATCATTATACATAAGGTATTCCATGAACCCTTTTATTTCTTTTCTTATTTAATTATGTGTTTATTGAAACTGTTAAATCAATAAGAACACGGGATGTTTTGGTATACATAAACATGAATTAAACAAGCACAAGATGAGTTTTGGTTCGGGTAAACATGGGAACCGAGACCACTTAAAAACTCGGTGGGAATTACCAACAGCCGAGGGGCTGTTTGGTTTGTCGGCCGCAATCAGAAACCCCAACAGGGGTGCGTTTTGGGTGAGGCAGTAGCAAACCGAGAGTCCCATGACTCTCGGTGGGTTTTGATTAGGAACAGGGGGGACCGGCTGCCGGCAGGGTGAACCGGTCTAAGCCGGTGGGAACAAACACCACGGCATGGGGAACCCTGTTTTGACAGTGGCAGCCGACGGCTGGCCACAACCCTAGCCGCCGGTTAGGGGTGTTTTGGTTCGACTTATATTAAACACGGGTTTGGACATGGGAATATTTTCTACAAGTCACGTTTATTCAAGTTATTACAAGCTAATTTATTTTTTTTCAAGTTTAATAGTTTTACAAGTATATTTATTTACAAGTTAATTAAATTAATTTAACATATTTATTATTATTATTTAATAATGCATGATTTTAACCTAAGTATTTATTTATGTAATTTAGACTATATTAATTAATTAATTATTAAAACATGACTTATAATTAATTAATTTTCATGACTTAGGTTATATTAATAATAAAGATTACTACATGTTTTAACCTAAGTGTTGTTACCTTTTATTTAATTAAATCATGTTATATTTAATTAAATCATATAACCTATAGTTTATTTAATTTACATGAAATAATTAATAAGCTATACTATTTAATTACATGACTTAGAATATTAATCAGTAAACACTTAAGCTTATATAATTAGCTTAATAATCCATCTTATTTCTATTTATAGAAACTTTCTATTTTTAGAAATTTGTTTAATTAAGGCAGCTAATCTATTTATGGAAACTTTCTATTTTTAGAAACTTATCTATTTTAAGCAGTAAATCTATTTTTGGAAACTTTCTATTTTTGGAAACTTTCTATTTTTTTGGAAACCTTCTATTTTAGGAAACCTGCTATTTTTAGAAAGTTACTTATTATTACACAACAAGTATAATAATACATGTAATACTTAAACATAATAGACAGAATACATGATAAACACAGTATAAAGCTTAAATCAGTAAAACATGACATGAACATATAAAACAAGCTAAGACATGATATAAAATCAGTTACGTACTCAGTAATCAGATACTTATACACGTATGTATTTATGTAGCATTAGTGATACCGAAGTAGGACTCTCTTCCGTTCGTCATATTCGTTCACTGGACACAAGGTACAAATTCTCCGTCCTTTCAGTATGGACATTCTTCCTTATTAGGATTTCCCCGTATGCAGCCAACTGTTTTCCCCAGTATATGTTTTATATGTTTTTGAATTGCTTATGTTTAATTATAATACCTAAAGCCATATACATGCATGACCAGTTTCACCTAGTTATGGAGGTACCATAACCATAACACTGGAGGCACCAGTGTTATGACTCCACCATGACGGAGTAATAGCTCGTGGTGTCCATTCAGCTTTTGGCCATATTATTATTATCAGGTGGGACGTATGGGTGCATCCTAGTTTACATGTTTTCAACAGATTATTCAGGTAAATGTGGTGTGTGTCTTGCACCCTTCACAAGGAGCTGATCCCTCCTACCCAAACCGAGATATTAAATTAGAGGCAGACCCTCTAATTTGCATGACGAGGTCACCCCTCCAAGTATTCATGCAAGTTGATATTTCATGACCTATATTGGCTAATGGTTAACATGTTAAACATTTTTTTTATAAGATAAACATAAGGCTTTTCAAACTATAAAACCGGTTTTCATAAGTTATGTCAGGTTATCCAGGACTTAGTTATTTCCGCTTCTATTAGTCTTATTTATGTTTCAGCCATTCATACTATGTTGTATATCCGTGCACTGAGCGTTATGCTCAGCCGTTTTCTTTTCATGTTCCCAAAACGGCAGGTACCCAGGACTCGAGCATTTAGAGGACGTGCATAGGATGGAAGCTGCCATAGACTTCTTCCTTTGCCTTCAAATACCTATGCTTGTTTAGTTATTTCTTATTTACTTTAATTTATTATGTTTTGGGCTTATGTTTGGGAACCGATGTTTTATTCCGGTTTTCCCTATGGTCATGTATGTTTTAGTACATATTACCTTCCATGCTTTGATGACACGCCATAATTACGTGTAACTGTCCACTTATCAAAGTGGGGTGTTATATACACGAGCTTAAAAACCTTTGAATGGTTTTAGTGTAAGCTCGTGTCCGAGAAAACTTAATTTCTCGTTTTGAGGGTAAGTTATCGTTGACGAGATAAACTTCCCTTTCTCTGAATTTTGGGTCACAGACTGTAATTTGACTGGGAGCCATAGTGCATGAGCTTAAAAACTTGGAATGTTTTTTATATAAGCTCATGCCCGAGAAAAATTAATTTCTCGTTGTAAGGATAAGTTTATCATCGGCGATAAACTTTCCTTTCTTTGATGAACGAGTTATAGTCTGTGATGTGACTATAAGTCCTTGTACACTGTAAGCTTAACTGCAAATCCCCTGAGACACTTGTTTCTTAGATATCAGCTTCTTTAGTAACCAAACTTTGAGAGTGTCCTTAATTGAATGGTATACAATGATTAGACCGTTGTGTTCTTGTTGAACGTGGACTTTGGTATCTTCATTCTCATTAGGAGTTTGTATGCTTTTATGTGGGTAAGTGATATCTATCTTAGAACCACTGGGGATTCACAGTTTTCTTTTCTTGTGCTAGAGGTGACTTGAGGAGATGATTCATTTATCTTAGTTGGCAAACGTTTCCTTTTATAGAACACCTTAAGTTCAGGCTTAAGTGATGTGTCATCTTCTACAATTTCCTCCCTAGTAGTCTTACTAGAATCGGAGACTATTCTAGTTAAAGGGCACTCGTTTCTAGAAGAGTGAAAGTTCTACCAGTGGGGCGCCACATTTTACCAACGGGTTTGATTTTAGCTACCCACTGGGATTTAAGTCTAGAACGGGAGTTCACCTCATTAAGTAATTTTTTGATACAAGAATCATGATTGGATATAAAGACACATTTCCTACATGTTTTATAAGTAGCATATTTAATGTCCGAGTAAGATCTAGAATTCCTAGATGATTGATTGATGCTCCTAGGATGTGACATGCTACGGTTAGCAGTGTTGGGTAAACTAGAAAGCATCTGACTAGGTTTGAAATTCCTATCTCTTACTTGTGTCTTTTGCTTAGCTTCCCTTAGACCAAATGTATGGCGAACATCATTTGAACTAGTTTGAGACGTGTTCTTTGGATTATGTCTAGGGAGACTAGTGGCAATCATGTGATTAGGTCTTGCAAAAGCTGTTTTAGTCACATTTGCCCTAATTGGTGGAGTGATTGTTATAGAAATATGAACCATATCAACTTGGGAGGCAAACCGCGGTCTCGAGGATTGTGGTCGCTCGTATCTAAATGCAGTCGGTTGTCTAACGGACTGAATTTGAGGCGGTTTCCCCAAGATTGATGGTTTTTCAAGCTTAGTGTTCACACTAGTTCCTTTAGTTTTCCTCAACTCATTTTTCAGAGCCGCTATTGCAAAAACCTTCAACTGAACCTGAGCCTTTAAAGTCTCATTCTCTTTGAGCAATTCATCTTGGGATGCCAACTTAGATTCAAGCAACTTAATTTGTTTCAAAAGATTATCTTTTTCAGCTTTAGAATCTAGAACTGTTTGATCCAATTTTCGTTCAAGAACAACGTTTGACTTTTCAAGTTTTTCAAAATATGTTTCAAATGTCTCCGTTTTCTTCGAAAATTCAATTTTGGCATCCTCAATCTCTTTTGATTGCTGAGTTAAAATCATTTCAAGCTCTTCAATCCTAGAGGCAAAATTGGTTAAAGTAGCAGTCATAAAGCACATATCATGATCTTTAGCATTCTGATCATTTTCTCCCTCATTATGACTCACATCGGATGAATTAGAAGTGGTATTGCTATCACTCTTTTCCATCCCATGTTCGGCATAGATAGGGTCGGAATGCTCAACATGTTGTAAATCATTGTTAGATACAGTATTCAATTGTACCCCAATTATTGGCTCTTTGTCATGCATGCTTGAATCATGTTGTCGTGATGCAATGACGCTGGTATCATTGTTAACCGAGGTGGTCTCCTTTGAGTCATCCGTAAGACCATTTGTTTTCTCTGGCATCTGCATCGGATTTTCTTGTATTCCACTATCATGAACTAGTTGAAGTTGTGAACTTTCATAAATCAAAAGTGCAATAGATTTCATGAAATCGAGCAATCTATCACTGAAGTCTTTAACCTCGATTTGTGTGTCTTCAAGGAATGACTGGCAGATCGTTGAAGCTTCAACCTTGGCAGGATCAAATTGAAAGAAACTCGAAAAATGTTGCTCTAGAACTTGAAGTGAATGGGAGGATACAATTTGATTAATGTCTTCTTTGTTGATCTGCTCTAGTAGTTGGTTAAATTTGAGGAGCATTTGGTGGACGAAAATGGTACGATCTTGACCAAAGAGTGTCACAAATCCGCTTCCTTCTTTAAGTAGAGAAATGTTCGACAGATGGGACCGAAGTAGTCGAAATAAAGTCATTCTACTTTCTCTAGCTTTAACTTTCATTTGATGTGATTCTCCCACTTGAAGTGTCAAATTCAACGACTCCATTGAAAGTTTATGAAAAATCGGTAAGGATTACGCCTTCGAAAAATCCGTCTTCAATTGCAAAGAATAATACCCGATTAAATTCATGGCCACTAAAAAATTCCAATGTAGCCAATTTTCTCGGTCTCGTCAAAAGAATTTTGTCACTTTGTCTCGATATTTGTCTTCAAATCTTGTCACAAAAACTTTTTACCCGTCAAATATTTTACCACTTTGGTTCTTTCGGAATACCCGCCTCAACGCGATGTACCAAAAACTAATATACAAAATTAACTTAATTAAAAAAAATTGAAATATTTTCTTCGAAATACTTCACACACGTGTACCCACACACGTCTTTGTATATACTCCGCCCCACACACGTCTTTTTGATATAAATTTTCAAAGGAAACGTGTCCCAAAATTGAAAAGTGACAAAAAAAACGTGGCAGTCTCCTTGTTTGACTCACAACAGGCGCACCCTAATTTGACTCCTTGCAAATAACTTCCTTGTTTCCTCCGCCAATCAATTGACTTTATACAAATCTTAAAAACTCAAAACACATATAAATCCTCCGTCTCTCCTATTGTAAAACCCGCATGCTTTTACCATGAATAGTACCCTTAAGATCGTGCGCACTAGATTAGAACTTTCCTAATATAGCATGATTACGATTACGGGTTAGGATTTTACGTATTACGTACGTGTTAAAACACGATAAGTATTTACTACGCACGAGCACGTAATAATTATTTGACAATAATTAATCTCGAACATGCGATCATGAAATCATGAACGTAATTACATCACGAACTATTATTAATTACGTATATATATTTATTACGAGCGTAATTAAATATATTAGGTCACGGTAAATATTTAACGAGAACACGTAAAACACGAACACGTAAAACACGAACACGAGAACACACTTATTAATTAGACACGAAAAACATTCGGGTTACCCCTTGTGGGCCCCATTACCACGAAATTTAGGAGGGAGGATGGGCTTAGCCCATCAAATTTTACTAAAAGGAGGTTAAGGAAAATTACACTACTCATTTTCACTTTACAGAGGATTTTACAAAAACCCTAAAAGTTTCCTCCCTTCTTCCTTTGTTCCTCTTTTGGCCGCCACCCATAAAACACCATGGAGGGGTGTTTGTTTGATTTTGATCTTGGTTTTGGTGCAAGTGTTCGTGTTTGTTCATCCTTGATCGATCTACGTATTCGGTATACCTTTTTAATCCTTTTTCTTTTGGTTTTAGATTTATAAATTAAATAAGAACATGATGTTTTTAAAAACCTAATTAAAAACATAGATCTAACATGTTTATGATTATGGGGTAGAGCAAAACAAGGGTTTTTAGGGGTGTTTGTCTAGCCGACACCTAAACCGAACCCCTAAGGGGTCTCGGCTTGGCACATGGACCACCACCGAGACCTCAAGGTCTCGGTTTGGTGGTGTGGGTCCCACGGCAGCAGCAAACAAGGGGTACCCCGACCTTGGTTCAGGGTATGGTGTTGATTACGGGTCCGGTTCATGGTTTCTAGTCAAGATCCGGTTCACGGTTTATTTTAAGATTATTTTTTTTATAATCATATGTTAAAATTAAATTAATAAATATGACATGATTAATTTAATAAACAAGACTTAAGTTATAATTTAATTATTAGAATCATGGAATTATTAACCTAAGTATTTAATATTTTCTAGACTTATAATTAATTAATTATTTAAAAACCATGGTTATAATTAATTAATTAACATGACTTAGGTTATATTATTAATATATAATAATATATGTTTTAACCTAAGTATTTAACTTTATTTAATTAAAAACATGTTATACTTTAATTAAATATTTTAACCTATAGTTTAATTTAATTACATGAAATAATTATTAAACTATACATTATATCATATGACTTAGAAAATAATCATGAAAACACTTAGGCTTATATACTTAGCTTATTTAACCAGGTTATTTCTAATTATGGAAACTTTCTATTTTTAGAAACTTAATTAAATAAGGCAACTAGTCTATTTATGGAAACCTTCTAGTTTTAGAAACTTATTTATTTCATGCAGCTAATCTATTTATGGAAACTTATTTAATTAAGGCAGCTGATCTATTTATGGAAACTTATCTATTTTAAGCAGTAAATCTATTTTTGGAAACTTTCTACTTTTGGAAACTTTCTATTTTTGGAAACTTTCTATTTTAGGAAACCTGCTATTTTTGGAAAGTTACTTATTATTACACAGTAAGTATAATAATACATGAAATACCAGAAATACTTAATTAGATTAAACAGAATATAAGATAAACACAGTTTAAGGCTTTAAAACAGTAAAACATGGTAAGAACACATAAAATAGGCTAAGACATGACACAAAACCAGCTACGTATTTAGTAAGCAGATACTTATTCATGTATGTATTTATGTAGCACTAGTGATACGGAAGTAGGATTCCTCTCAGTTTGTCTTCTTCGTTCACTGGACATAAGGTACGGATTCTCGTCCTTTTAGTATGGACATTCTTTCCTTATTAGGATTCCCCGTATGCAGCCAACTATTTTCCCAGTATTTGTTTTATATGTTTTTTAATTGCTTATGTTTAATTAGAATACCTAAAGCCATATACATGCATGACCAGTTTCACCTAGTTATGGAGGTACCATAACCATAACATTGGAGGCACCAATGTTATGACTTCCCCACGGCGGAGTGATTGCTCGTGGCGTCCCTTCAGCTTTCAGCCATTTATATTATATTTATCATGTGGGGCGTATGGTTGCATCCTAGTTACATGTTTTTATTCAGGATTTCATGGTGAATGTGGTGTGTGCCTTCCATCCTTCACAAGGAGCTGATCCCTCCTACCCAAAAACCAGTATATTAAATTAGAGGCAGCCCCTCTAATTTGCATGATGAGGTCACCCCTCCAAGTATTCATGCACGGTGGATTTTCATGACCTATATTGGCTAATGGTAAAATATGCTAAACAGTTTTCATAAGATAAACATAAGGCTTTTCAAACTATAAAACCAGTTTTATGAACATGTTCCAGGTTTTCTAGGACTTATACATTTTCGCTCCTATTAAGTCTCTACTATGTTTTAGTCACTTATACTATGTCTATATCCGTGCACTGAGCGTTTTGCTCAGCCGTTACTTTCCTTTCCATGTCCCAAAACGGCAGGTACTCTTGGAGAGACTTGAGCGTTTGGAGGACGTGCATAGGATGGAAGCTGCTAGAGACTTCTTTTCCTTTTTGCCTTCATATACTTATGCTTGTTTAGTCTTTCATTCATTTCTTTTGCTTTATTATGTTTTGGGCTTATGTTTGGGAACCGATGTTTGATTCCGGTTATCCCTATGGTCATGTAATGTTTTATACATTTATCCTTGTATGCTTTGATGACACGCCATAATTACGTGTGACATTCCATTATCAAAATGGGGTGTTACAATTATGGTATCAGAGCCAAGGTTTCGACCTGTAGGCTCTAAAACTTGACCTGTGACTAGTGGGTAGTCACCAGGAGCTTCCTAAGCCAACGTCTGTTATTCTACGTATTGATGTTTTCAGCGCATTGTTGTTTTAACCATGATGTTTTCAGCACCTTGAGGTTTTGACCTTGATGTTTTCATCGATATTGTTTTACTAATATGGATGGACAACCGTCATTCATATTTAGTTATGTGTCATTGTTTCATGCATAATGTTCCTCGTGAACTGTGGCTATGTGGAATGAACCCCAATAGTTCATAATTAGTCACATAAAATTTTTTCTGATAAGTTTTGACAGATGAGTTTCATTTATTTATGTTTCATGTATCATTGTTGCAGGGATTATGACTAAGTAATGGTTGGTACATGACTGACCCTATTTAGTCGCATGTGCTTTTATCGAAACTTTTAACTTTGGGACCGACCCATAGGCGTCCCCTCGCCATGTCTTTTGTTTTGGAACTGACCCATAGGCGTTCCCTCGCACATATAAAGGTTTTATAAACTACATTACTGTTTTTCATGCATAAAATTTTTCTCATGATTTAAATTGGCATAAAAAAAATTTCATGTCCCCTCATAAGTTATTATGTTTTTATGTCAGGTATGTTTTCATACTGTCATGGTTAACTTCAGTTTCATGCTGATTATGTTATACACTTCTTCCTGATAGATGGTTTCATGTTTCTTCATGATAATTCCGTCTTCATGTTGATTATGTTTTACGCCTCTTTTGTTATTTACGATGTCCTGCAAGACATTGTTAGATTTCATTGAATCATGCTTTCATGATAGTCATGGTTGGTTTTCATTGATCATGCTGTCAGGCAAATCATCGTTGAATTTTGTGTAACCACACTTTAACGTTTCCGTTATAACCAGAATGATGTCTATGCTAATACTGCCAGGTTATCATGATGGTTTTCCTAACCGTTTAACCGGTATACTTTCCTTAAATCATGACAAATGATCGACCCCAATACCGATCATTTCATGAACATTACATGTGTACTCCATGTACCGTATTCCATGTGTATAACACCTACCTAAATCCATGTGTATTTCACTTGCAATACTGCACGAGTATTCGCTAGTCGATTCTGAATCACCTCAGGCGTATTTTCAATTGCTGATATTCTACAAGATTGCTGATGCCGCTCATAACTTGGAGATGTTACTAAAGGTTGATGCTGCTGACGTTCGGAGACGCTACGAGATGCGGATGCTGTTCACAACCTGGAGATCCTACAAGACGAAGACAAAGGCGTCGGAGCAAAGCAATTGGACGAGAAGATGCTTCACCATCAGACGATTCCCATCAATCATTGTCCCTAATTCTTAGTTACATGTCACACGTTATTCGGCTGTCATTTCAGCCATATGAGTGCAAACTGGTACCAGCCGGCCACTCAGCTGAATAGTTACATGCATCACGGTCATGAGAATGACCGTCATGGAACTGACAGACAAGACGATAATAACCACTACTATGACAAAACTATCCTAGAAATCGCAACCGAGGCTCCGGCCGCGGACGTGATCAGACATACAAATGATCAGTATTCCAACCGATCCGCCAATTCTGGCATAATAACCTAATATTGTAGTTCTATTGTTTTACGTCTAGAGACACATGTCAAGACATCAGTCAAGACACATGTCTCACGTATACCTTTGAAGACACATGTCAAGACATCAGTCAAGACACATGTCTCACGTATACCTTTGAAGACACATGTCAAGACATCAGTCAAGACACATGTCTTACGTATACTTTCTGAAGACACATGTCAAGACACCAGTCAAGACATATGTCATGCTTATAGTTCCAAGAAACGAGTCAAGACACATGACTCACGTCCAACTATGGAACATTTCTAAGAAATTCAGGGTACCCTCCAAGGGTATATCCATTTTGTTGTGCCATGTATTAATCAGGCCACAAGAATTTCAATACCATTACCGGCGCATCAGTGAGAACTGTCACGTTGTCGATGTCACTTTCATTCTTGTAACCATAAATCATTGATTCATGACCATGAAGGACGCCTTTCGTATTCCCACGTATACAAAGGTTTTCCTTCAGCTTAATGATGAGATTTAAGCTGCTAACACATTTCCTCGGACAGACACGAGATGAATTTTATCCTAATTATGTACTATGAACAGCACACCATGCTACGATTCATAATTATGTACAGTAATGTTCAGGCCCCTGAATACATTCAGCTTGATTTTCCATTGGGAAAATCTGTACAAATTATCTATGCTTACAAGCATGTGCGTTGTTAGCCATGGTCGTTAAAATTTTCTAGCTGTCAGTAAGACACGAGCACTTAATTCTTTTACACATAACCAACGGATTATTCCAAAATTGTTCCTTACACTCCAGAAGAACCTTCAAGGAGAAGGACGGTAACATAAGATTATGTGTCGACTACCGTCGATTTTTAAACAAATCACCATTTACGACCGTTACTCTCCTCCATGTATTGACAAGATCAGATTCATGATCATGCTGCCAATAGTGACGGGTGAAAGAGCAGGACATGTCCATGACTGCTATTCGTGCACGACTCGGTCATGCTAGATTTATGATTTTGAATTAGTCTCATCAATGCTCCAACAGCATTATGGACTTAATAAGAATGAGTTTCCATGAACTCATAGCAAATTCATCAGTGTTTTCATTAAGGATAACCTGATTTCCTCTAAGCCTAGAGAAGAACAGGAAGACCATATCTGCACTATGTTGCAAATTTATGACAAGAGGAATTTTACCCTAGAAAATTTTCCAATATCAATTCTGTTTGATTACAGCGACACACTGAATCACATGGGTTTCTATAGTTAATCTTACCATGACTCAGCTTATGCGTAAAGGAGAGAACCCTACACTACATTAGGTGTTTTAGAAAATCCTACGCTAGGAGAAGTCTAGATTCAGAGACTCAGAGTTTCGCAAACTCCTATGTATCAAGTTCTACGAAGCAAGATACAGTTACGTTCATATCTTGGTACCTGACATACCAACAGGTTAAGATTGGACACCAACAGACTGAGATGTTTGCATCATTTGAAATTGTGAATTGAAATGGGACAAGATCTCCACGGATTTTGGTTACCAGATTAAAGCAAACTCAAAAGAAGCAAAATGCTATCTGTGTTATTGCCAACAGTTTAATCAAGTCTGCAAAATCCTTACATCCGTACGGATTTCAGAACCAACGGATTGATCGGACACATTTCGCGCCAAGGCTCATCCGATCACTTGGTAATCCCTCAGTTATAGGGACAGGCAAAGGTTCGCATTTGTGCTCCTTGTTTACGTCCACGTCCTTGTTCTAATTTCACGACTTGTTTTCGCGCTCGCGTTCATGACACCATTCACATTCATGATGGTATCTTGACGTACGATTTTACGTTCATTTCGTTCTGGGAAGTTTTGCAAGAACTTGAGAGACCAGACCCAAGTTTAGTATCACTCTCCATCATCAGATAGACGTTTCACGTCATACACCACGTCTCACCTTGTAGCGTTTGGCGTTACCGCCATTGTATTCTATGATCATGATATGTTTCACATGTCATGTTCATTCCACGTTCCTCATATCATGATCAAGATATGTTACACGTATCATGGATCACGATATGCTTACTCATACTACACTCGCCATATCTCCACGTAGCACGTTCAAAATTTTTCACGTATCACGTTCAAAATTTTTCACGTACTACGTTTCTTTATGTCTCGCGCATCGTTTCTAGTTAACAGTCAAGTCAGATTGTCTTTCATCGTAACGTTTCAGTTACCCTTGATCGTTAACTCTTATTTTCCTCGATCAAATTTAGGGGATCTACCTTCCGTAGATAACCAAGAATTTCTTCGGATTCCAAGTCAAGGTCAGGAGGACCAAGATTTATCTTTAGTGTCAAGATCTTCAGAAGGAACCGTTCCAAGAGGGAGGCCACTTGGAAGCGGACAAGTTCATCCGAACTTCTTATCCGTTTTTCACCTATCAATTAGATATGTCCTTTCAGCCACGTCACGTTCCATGTCCTTTTAAGACATGTCACATTCCGCGTTCTTTCTGCCAGGTCACCTGCATGTTAATTTATCTTACATGCCCTCTCAGTTTGATTCGGGTATGTTTCTCTTTCAGTTACGTTATCTATAATTCGGGGACGAATTATTCTTTTTAGGGGGAAGAGTTGTAAAACCCGCATGCTTTTACCATGAATAGTACCCTTAAGATCGTACGCACTAGATTAAAACTTTCCTAATATAGCATGATTACGATTACGGGTTAGGATTTTACGCATTACGTACGTGTTAAAACACGATAAGTATTTACTACGCACGAGCACGTAATAATTATTTGACAATAATTAATCTCGAACATGCGATCATGAAATCATGAACGTAATTAAATCACGAACTATTATTAATTACGTATATATATTTATTACGAGCGTAATTAAATATATTAGGTCACGGTAAATATTTAACGAGAACACGTAAAACACGAACACGTAAAACACGAACACGAGAACACACTTATTAATTAGACACGAAAAACATTCGGGTTACCCCTTGTGGGCCCCATTACCACGAAATTTAGGAGGGAGGATGGGCTTAGCCCATCAAATTTTACTAAAAGGAGGTTAAGGAAAATTATACTACTCATTTTCACTTTAAAGAGGATTTTACAAAAACCCTAAAAGTTTCCTCCCTTCTTCCTTTGTTCCTCTTTTGGCCGCCACCCATAAAACACCATGGAGGGGTGTTTGTTTGATTTTGATCTTGGTTTTGGTGCAAGTGTTCGTGTTTGTTCATCCTTGATCGATCTACGTATTTGGTATACCTTTTTAATCCTTTTTCTTTTGGTTTTAGATTTATAAATTAAATAAGAACATGATGTTTTTAAAAACCTAATTAAAAACATAGATCTAACATGTTTATGATTATGGGGTAGATCAAAACAAAGGTTTTTAGGGGTGTTTGTCTAGCCGACACCTAAACCGAACCACTAAGGGGTCTCGACTTGGCACATGGACCACCACCGAGACCTCAAGGTCTCGGTTTGGTGGTGTGGGTCCCACGACAGTAGCAAACAAGGGATACCCCGACCTTGGTTCGGGGTATGGTGTTGATTACGGGTCCGGTTCATGGTTTCTAGTCAAGATCCGGTTCACGGTTTATTTTAAGATTATTTTTTTATAATCATATGTTAAAATTAAATTAATAAATATGACATGATTAATTTAATAAACAAGACTTAGGTTATAATTTAATTATTAGAATCATGGAATTATTAACCTAAGTATTTAATATTTTCTAGACTTATAATTAATTAATTATTTAAAAACCATGGTTATAATTAATTAATTAACATGACTTAGGTTATATTATTAATATATAATAATATATGTTTTAACCTAAGTATTTAACTTTATTTAATTAAAAACATGTTATACTTTAATTAAATATTTTAACCTATAGTTTAATTTAATTACATGAAATAATTATTAAACTATACATTATATCATATGACTTAGAAAATAATCATGAAAACACTTAGGCTTATATACTTAGCTTATTTAACCAGCTTATTTCTAATTATGGAAACTTTCTGTTTTTAGAAACTTAATTAAATAAGGCAGCTAATCTATTTATGGAAACCTTCTATTTTTAGAAACTTATTTATTTCAGGCAGCTAATCTATTTATGGAAACTTATTTAATTAAGGCAGCTGATCTATTTATGGAAACTTATCTATTTTAAGCAGTAAATCTATTTTTGGAAACTTTCTACTTTTGGAAACTTTCTATTTTTGGAAACTTTCTATTTTTGGAAACTTTCTATTTTTGGTAACTTTCTATTTTTGGAAACTTTCTAATTTTGGAAACTTTCTAATTTAGGAAACCTGCTATTTTTGGAAAGTTACTTATTATTAAACAGTAAGTATAATAATATATGAAATACCAGAAATACTTAATTAGATTAAACAGAATATAAGATAAACACAGTTTAAGGCTTTAAAACAGTAAAACATGGTAAGAACACATAAAATAGGCTAAGACATGACACAAAACCAGCTACGTATTTAGTAAGCAGATACTTATTCATGTATGTATTTACGTAGCACTAGTGATACGGAAGTAGGATTCCTCTCAGTTGGTCTTCTTCGTTCACTGGACATAAGGTACGGATTCTCGTCCTTTCAGTATGGACATTCTTTCCTTATTAGGATTCCCCGTATGCAGCCAACTGTTTTCCCAGTATTTGTTTTATATGTTTTTGAATTGCTTATGTTTAATTAGAATACCTAAAGCCATATACATGCATGAACAGTTTCACCTAGTTATGGAGGTACCATAACCATAACATTGGAGGCACCAATGTTATGACTTCCCCACGGCGGAGTGATTGCTCGTGGCGTCCCTTCAGCTATCGGCCATTTATATTATATTTATCATGTGGGGCGTATGGGTGCATCCTAGTTACATGTTTATATTCAGGATTTCATGGTGAATGTGGTGTGTGCCTTGCATCCTTCACAAGGAGCTGATCCCTCCTACCCAAAAACCAGTATATTAAATTAGAGGCAGCCCCTCTAATTTGCATGATGAGGTCACCCCTCCAAGTATTCATGCACGGTGGATTTTCATGACCTATATTGGCTAATGGTAAAATATGCTAAACAGTTTTCATAAGATAAACATAAGGCTTTTCAAACTATAAAACCAGTTTTATGAACATGTTCCAGGTTTTCCAGGACTTATACATTTCCGTTGCTATTAAGTCTCTACTATGTTTTAGTCACTTATACTATGTCTATATCCGTGCACTGAGCGTTTTGCTCAGCCGTTACTTTCCTTTCCATGTCCCAAAACGGCAGGTACTCTTGGAGAGACTTGAGCATTTGGAGGACGTGCATAGGATGGAAGCTGCTAGAGACTTCTTTTCCTTTTTGCCTTCATATACTTATGCTTGTTTAGTCTTTCATTCATTTCGTTTGCTTTATTATGTTTTGGGCTTATGTTTGGGAACCGATGTTTAATTCTGGTTATCCCTATGGTCATGTAATGTTTTATACATTTATCCTTGTATGCTTTGATGACACGCCATAATTACGTGTGACATTCCATTATCAAAATGGGGTGTTACACCTATTATCTATCTTCTTCAAACCTAAATAATCTGATCCAACTTTCCTTAATCCAAATCGTCACCATAAGATCACAACAATCGTTGATCGCACCTAATTTCAAAAACCAAACTCAAATATCATCGCCATTTTAAAATAATAAAAACTCTTCACAGATCATGAAACCGTTTACCAAATCACGAAGAGAAATAGGACTTCCAACTTCAAGATCTTTTTATATAAGGTCTCAGGTAGGTTTTAATAAATTTGTTTTATTTTTGGTTTTGGAGTCAGTGATCAATGGAAGTTGCTTTATGACTGAGATCTTGTTTTAAGGGTGTGGGGTTGAGTTTGAGTCGAAGTGATACTTGATGAGAGGTATCTGTGTTTGAGACGAGAGTGGATTTTGTGAGATCGAGTCTTCGAGTGTTTGTGAGTCGAGTATGTGATTGTGTGTTCGAGGGTGTGTTAGTGATTCAGTTTATGGGTGTAGAGGGTCTGAGTCCGAGTCCTGACGTTGTGGTCGAGTCTTAGTTGGTTTGGTCAATTTGTTTGAGTCCAGTCAAAACTTTGGTCGTATCGCAAAATAGAGTCAAGTCATCGCAATGTTGAAATACTTTTCCATCGTAATATTAACAAACTCCATCGCAATATGTGATCGCAGTGGGTGACCGTACTCAGATCGCAGTGGGTGATCGTACTCAGATCGTAGTGGGTGATCGTACTCAGATCGCAGTGGGTGATCGTACTCCTTGATCGTACTTGGATCGTACTGGTGATCGCACTCTATGATCGTAACCTTGATCGTAGTAGTGGATCGCAGTTTACAAACCTTAGGGTTTATGCCATCGTAATGAACAAACCTAGATGCTTTCCGATGGAGTATAGATCGCAATGTACAAACCTGGATTCTTGATGAAGACAATAAAACAGATATACTAGATCCAAATTCTTGATAAAGATGATAAAAACAGAGGTTGATGAAGATAAAACTTGAAAGAAAAAATAACACCACACTAATAAAGAAATGGGGAGCAGAAAAAGAAGAAAAACAAATATATGAAAAACGTGACTTTAAAAAAATTAAAAGGGAGTAGTTATTGAGAGAATAAATAAATGATAGATTTAACCAACTTGACCAAAAACAATTAAGAGATCGAGAACAAGAAAGATAAATTTGACCACTAAATCATTAAAATTGAAAGAAAGAGAGACGAGAACAAAAATTGTGAAAGAAAAAAAAAAGGTTTTACCACTAAATCAATAGATAAAAAAACACGTAAATCCGTAGAATCAACCAAAGCTCTTGATACCAATTGTAGGTCCAAAGTTTCTTAGGATTTAGCAAGTGTATGATTTATCTAATAAGTGGAATGAGATGGAAGAACTAGAGAGAGAAAGGTAGAGAGAGAAAGGAGAGAAAAGGGAGAAAGATGGAAATTAATAAAATGATTAAGTGTTCAACCCCTCCTAACATGCTAGGAGGGGGTATATATAGCCACCCTACATGTGTGCTTTGGTGGGCTATATGTTTACATATTGGATCACGAGCCCAATACTTGAATATATCATTGTAGTGACCGATCCTTTCTAAATACGTAAAAACATATTTCCAACAATCTCCCCCTAAGGGAGGTCACTCCAAGTTACAATGGCCTAAATAGTCTATAGCTCGTGATCTATGCTAACAATGATGTGACCGAGACTTTCTTTGGAAAAACGTATTTCAAACAATCTCCCCCTAAGGGAGGTCACTCCAAGTTACAATGTCCTAAATAGTCTATAGCTCGTGATCTATGCTAAGAATGATGTGACTGAACTTTCTTTGGAAAAACGTATTTCCAACACTTTTTCCCTTAGGTCGTGAAATACAACCGCCTTATACCCACCTTATAGTTTGTGTTAATTAAAATTAAGCTTCACGAAAGTAATTATCTATTTTGCCTTTCCTCTTTATTTGAGATTCGAATACAATGATTGAGTGATGAAATCCCAAATCAAGGTTGTGTTTTCACACTTTTGGAGTACTTGTGAATTTATTGTGATACGTATACAATATAGTAATAATCTTCACACAAAAACGAAAAACCGATAATACGTATGATTAGAGTGATAATCACACAAATAGTTATTATGGATAATATAAAAACAAAAATTTTCAAATCAAAACACAACACGCATCCTAGGCAGCGGCGCCAAAATGATAGTTGTAAAATACGTCTTTTAGGAAAAAGAACGTAATTAGGGTAAGTACGACGGTTTAGGAAAACCGTGCACAAATGACCCTTAGGTGTGAGATCGTTCTCAAGGAGGCTAGTGTGTTGTGTTAAAACTTGATTAAATTTTTGTGATTATGATTATGAAGAAAGAAAAGAGAAAAGGATGACGGTTATGATTAAAATTACACTAAGACGAAAGTCGTGAACGTAAAACCGTAAAACGTGACAAAATTTAAAAACTACCCTAAAAATTCCTAGAGAATTGCAATAAATCCTAAAACATGTAATTAGAGTTTACAAAAAATCAAAAATACTCAAACCGTTTATTTAATTAAATAATAATTTTTTAATGCTAATTAAAGCCCAAAAAATCAATTTAATTAACAACAAGCCTAAAATGAGATTTTTCAATTTGTAAACCTCTAAAATAACTTAATTAAACTAAAAACTATTTTTAAAAAATTTAAAATTAATTAAAACTATTTAAAAATGACTAAAAACTATAAAACTATTAAAATAATCCTAAAAATTAATTAAATGACAAGAAAATTAATCTAAAAATTTTAAAAATCCTAACTTAATGTTTTTAACCTAAGAAAAATGAAAAAGTTGCAAAAATACCAAAAATAATTTTTAATAATAAAATAATAATAAAATATTAATAAAAATCCAAAAATTATAAAAAATTCAAAAACTTGCAAACTAGTTTATTTTAACTTAATTAAACAGAAAATGAAAGTGAAATGTCTAAAATACCCCTAATGGGCCTCCAAATGGGCTAAAACTCAAAACAGTCCAAGCTTAATGGGCTTTTTGGCCCAATAAGCAAAAAGTTGTCCAAATAAGCTGAAAAGTTCTAGTCTAGCTTAAAATTTGATTTTAAACACAAAACTCTAAAGGCCCAAAAGCTGAAAGTGAGCTTGTCACAGCTTAATAAGCAAACACCTTATTCTTAATGGGCTTTTTGGCCCATTAAGCCATAAGCTCTAATTTGACACACACCCTTCTAATGAGATTCTAAAGATGTTTGTAAAAAGAAATTTTGAAAAAGCCCAAGAAATAAGCCTGAAATAAGCAAAAGCTCTCTACACAAAACGACAAAATAGTCGTTTTCGAGTTCTAGGCTGTTTCAAGAGCTAATTCTTTTTGCAAAATGTTTCAAATCACTTACTAAGCTTAATAATCAAAAATAATTCCAATAAGCACACTGAATAAGCTGGAAAAAGCAAATAAGCACTTATGTAAAAGTCAACTAAGTTGGTTTTCTAGTCAAACCTAAAAGTCAAAGTCTCAAATGCTCCAGTTTAGTCAAATGGGTCAAATACGGAAGATTGATTACAAAAACAAAGTTGTTGCGAGTCTAAATAAGCTATTATAGCTTATTGATAAGCTGAATGATAAATAACACTAGCAGTGACTAGTAGCAGTGGGAAAGGATTCCCACTGATTGACTTTTTTTACCTTTGATTTTAGTGAGATTTACTTGGAATTAATGGACAATCAAGGCACCCTTATAACCAGTGGGTTATAAGGAGTCAATAACAAGCAAGAAATCACAATTTCACCAAGCCAATCAGTACTGTTAATTCAAAATAGCATCAGACATGGCACAGACATGAACATTAAGCAGATTTGAACAAATAAGCAGTTTAAGCAAGATTAAGCCAACCAAATTGAACCAAAAGCATACACAAGCTATATTAAACTTAAATAAGCATAAATAAACTTGTTTCATACACTAGATCAAAGATTAGACCTAGACTAAAGATTAAGTTACTTATTGATGAACAAATGATGAACACAAAAATGACTTTGCTGATATACTTGACCACAAGCCTAATTTCAAACCCTCGAATCTATTAATCAGCTTACATAAACTTTGTTTAAGCACCTTATAACCCTAAACAAGCATACACTCTAAGTGTTCCCAAGATTTCAAGTCAAAACAGGGAAAATCAAAGAAGTTATATCACAATTGCAGATTTGATGTTACAAAGCTCAAAACTTGCATATATCAGCACACAATCACTTAATAAACAGATACCAACACTTAACAACCTTAATTCCTAACTCAAAATCAACTAAGAACCTTAAAGCAGTAGACCCAAACACCCCTTACACTTTTTAATCCAAGATTTAACAAAGCAAATGTGTTAAACAGGTTTACCCAAGCTTAATCTATCATCGTACCAATAATATTATGCAGTAATAACAAGATTCAAGCCATAAAAACACTTCATACAACAGCAGATCACAAAATCACATAAAACCACTTTTCAACAGATTTTTGGTAAAAAGGGTTCAAACCTCATGAATGTACATCCACACTCACGAATTGTTGAGCTTATGTGCCAAGCTAAACAAGGCACAAGCTTCCAATAGCTGCTAAGAAAAATAAGGTGAGTAGCAAACAGATTATATAAAAAATGAAAAATGAAACTGATTTGATTCAAGCTTGTTCCCCACTCCTTGAATCCTCCCAAACCACAAGCTCACTACACCTTGATAATCTCCTTATCAGGGTGTTATGATCACTTATAATCCAAGAGTTCAAGTGTTTGAACTAAGACTTAGAAAAATAATCAGATTTTTGAAAACTTTTGCAAACACTTGCACAATCCTTAAAACCAAACTTTGAAACTTCAAAATCACAGGCATATAACAATAACAAGAAGATATAAAGATTGGAACTTGGAATTCGTCACAAAATCAAACACTTTTTTCATTTACTTATAAAATAATGCTTTATAGATTTTTGACCTAGGAATCCAAGAACAAAGGTAAATGTAGAATGCTAAGGCCTTATATAGGCTACAAGAAGACTAAAGATGCTGAAAATAAAGCGAAACCCTAGTGTATAAAGTTCCAGAATTGCCCTTGGAAGTTTGAATATTCTTAAACATGTGAAGACGTTTGGCTGTTTGTGGAGGTGTAAAATGGGTGGCAATTTGGTCAAGGGCCTCAAATAAGCTTAAGAATGAAGCTTGATTGTGGATGGTTGATTCTCTGCATGAATTTTGTCTTCTTCCCAAAAACGTGTAGCAGGGTAGTTCATGTGACTCTTGGGGTGACGTGGCAAGGGGTTTAAGGGTTGGGTTTTGTTTATGACATCCTTAATCATAAATCTGGAGGTGATGGAGGTCTAACTGTTGCTTAAACACAAACCCTTAATTTGTGTTCATGTTTTGAATAGTGGAGTTTAATCTGGATTTATGTTTGAATTTATGTTTAGCGCGTGTTTATTAATAACTAATTAAGTTAGTTATAAATATGGTTTAGTGGATAGTGATGTGGCGAAATGGTGAAGCACGATTGGCTGGTGGGATTTAGTGGGGCACGTGTCAAGCCAGCACTGGTCTAGGTAAGATTGGTGTCTTGGCAGGTTCCACCCTCCTTATTTCATCCTTTATTCATTTGTGTTTTATACTTGCAAAACCGGATTTCCTTTGTTAATGAAGTTTTGCTTTTTATGTTTTGGCCACAAAAACTTTACAAAGGTTTTACCAAGGACTTGTTTTGTCAATTCTTGATATTTGAAGGACCAAACTTGACATGTCTTCAATATTCAAGGTCTTTACTTTTTCTTTGTTTTCATGGAGGACTAAAAGTGACAAGTCTTCAAATATGAGGGACCATTCTTGCAAATTCTTCAAAGTTAAGGGTCCTTTTTGTAATTTTGACGAACTTTAGGGACCAAACTTGTAATTATGAATATACAAGGGTTTAAAGTGTCAATTCTTCAATAATGGAGGACCCTTCTTGTACAATCTTCAATTCTTCAAGGACTTTTCTTAGAAAATCAACTCTAGGGCCCGGTCCATTGTGCGGCTTCGTTTCCGTGTTCGTTTTTGCTTGTTTCTTGTGATCTTTTGCCATTTTATCAATATATGTACCTAAAATACACATTGAACAAACACAAGCATATATTTGGAACATTTTAGGATATTTTAACCATTTTAAGCCCGTTTTGGACGATGAGACTATGTATAAAAGCAGTCTCATCAGTAATCTACATGGGATTCCATCAAGCCACCTCAGCAAAGGATAGACATCAATCGCCCATGATGACAATCAAGTAACTTTTTATTGGTTCCAAATGATCCAACGGCTAATCAAGGGTATCAAATGATTGGAGAAATAGCCAAGCGTGATAAGAGAGCATCCAAAGTTAATCCTAGGTTTCGTGGAGGTTCTACTAGTGCTATAAAAAGAGCCATCATCATCAGCCAAGGAAATCTTGTTTTCAGCTTATTTTAATTAATATTTCCTAACTCTATGTTTCCTATGTCGTTGTAATCTCATTTTTAATAATAAAATTACCTTTCACATCATCTAATCTTTTATTTACTTTTGTGCAATTTGTTGGTCCCTTGTAATTCGTTATTACTTATCAACTTAAGTAATAACTCTTTACTACAACTCAAGTGTGTTGTTTTAACAATAGATAAGAATATGAACAATTAAAACAACAATATCAATATACTTTTCAACGTATAGACTTTTATTTGAATCCAATAAAGAATCTATAACCCACTTTGTTTGTGGAATAACAGAGTGGTTGAATGACAATGGGTTTTGATATCCTATACTTAAACGTCTAACCAAAGTTAAAGTCTAAGCTCCAAATTAAACGTTCATATGCATCTTGGCTATATGGTTTAGTTGGTATCGAGAGAGAAAGGTTTTACAGAGTTTATACTCTTGTATTGGTTGACCCTTTCTCTCCCAATGTACACTCCTTATATAGGCAGTGTAAACTAGGGTTTGCATTTTGCATGTTTCAATGCATGGGTTTATCCAGTGGGTGGTTGATGCCCATGCTGGATAAACAGTACAAAGTAAGTATTAAACTATTCTAGAAAAGATAAAGGTTGTACTTATATCTAAGTATACAAGCAACCTTCTTTGACTTAAAGTTATCTTTTCCCGCCTAATGTAAACCATCAGAATACTGAAGAGTCTTCAGTATCCTAGAGGAGATCGACATCATTCAGTTTGGTATTGTCAAACCAAACTGAACTGAAAGCCCTTCTTCAGTCCTTGTTCTTCAGCAACTAGACCGCCTAGTATTTGAAGCAAAGACTCCTTTGTCTTCTAAGTTAATTGGAAGGAGAGTGCTGAACTTTCTTCAGCTATAAAGTCTTTAGTAGGAACTTTGTTCCTCTGGTCATCCTTCAGCAGACTGGCCTTACTGCTGAGCATGAAACACTTAGGGGGATTTTATATTCAAATCCTAGAGTTGCTTTAGTGTCAGTAAATACTGACCTAACAATCTCCCCCTGTTTGGATATACAAATAGCCTAAGTCTAATGTCAGTAGCAAGTGAGCATAACAACTTCTTCTTACTTGCATTGAATAATTAAATACTTATAAACATCAGATAATCATTTATTCATGAACATTAAAAATTCTAACAAATATAATACAAATGATTATTCAATTCTCCTTAGGCCAAAGATCTTCAATTATGGGAGTCTAAGTTAATGAAATCTGAGTTTCTATGGTCCAATATAGCAAGCAAGCACATGTTGAAGGTTTTAGCAGCATCAGTACGTCCTGGACCACCATGATGAGAGTAAAAGATCCTTTGAACATTCGAGAGAAGTTCATTGTTCATTTCATCGAGATCACTTATGCCCACAAAGTCTTGTCGTTCTTAATGATTGAACATAATCATTCCTAGTTCTGGTTCGTCCAGTACATAACCAGGGAGATGATTTTGAAACTGAACAAAGCCTTTGTATTTCTTAGTAGTGACAGAGATGTCACCCACTTCAGGTTGTATCAGATTTGCTCTTTTGTTCAGATCCAGTATTGGATCTTGATCCTCTAGAGAAACTTGAGTGTTGATGTTTAGAATCTCACCCGGTCTTTCATGATTTCTCATATAGTGTGAACTTCATCCCATCTCTTGGATTTTCTTTTCTCGATCATCACACTTATTTCAATCCATTCAGTGTAAGAAAGTACTTTTCCTTGAAAGTTTTCAAGTATCTCATCAGTTCCATCACCCCTATAGAACTTGAGATGGATGTCACCTTTGCTGGTCAGCATATCAACGTTGGTGATTGGTGAGATATTTCTCCTGTTGAGCCTTGTTATACAAAACTTTTCATATAACACTTTCTTCTTGAAGGCACTTTCTACTTCAGCTTTCCCAATTTGTTCATACAAGCTTAGCTTCAGATCTCTTAGCTTTTCTTCTTGCTGAAGCTTGTACAACTTGTCAAGTTCTTCCTGAGTGGCCACCCCAGCTTTGGTCAATCGATCATTAGAGTAAAATCTCCTTTGTTCTTGGGTATAAAGGGAGGTGAACCACTATCAGTTGTTTCCCCACTTGTGGCCAGCCCTTGCATATGATCATTTTTGGCTGATGACTCCCCCTTACCCTTTGTTGGGATCTTTTCAGTGATAGGTGACTCATAGACAACGGATTGTTTCTGAGCCTTCTTTTGGGCATGTTTCTGAAAGAGCTGTTAGATGGTGTTTTCTCCCCCTCAGTAGAAGACTGCCCAGCAGCTTGTGATGACCCACCAGTAGGAAAGAGGCCACAAAGATGATCAAGAGTGGCAGTTACCTTGGCCAGCATGGCTGGAACAGTTTCAAGAGCATTAAGTTTTTTCTGAACCTCATCAGATATGGTCAGCTTTTGTTTCTCCAGCAACGCCACTCTATCTTTGATCTTGGACACAGAATCACACAAAGCATTAACTTGGCCAGGAACTGGTGTGAATTCTGGTGGAAACTCCATGGAAGCACTGCTGATGGAATCTATAAGAGATGACATATCTTGCTTTAAGGAAGTGGTGGTGGCCACATCTTGGACTAGAGGCTTTAAAGCAACAATGATGACATCCCTGATTTGTTCAGCAGAAGGACGAATTGGTCTTGCTTTGTAATTTGAGATTTCAGTGTCAACAAGCACCTTTTCTTCCTTCAGTCTAGCCACATGTGATTGAAGAATCAACACTTGATTTGTTAATTCTTTTACCTGTTCAGTTCTGGGGGATGGTGGCTTTGGTGTTGCATCGTCAGTTTCTTCATCACTGTCATCAAGGTTGACTGGAATTCTTTCACTGAATCCTAGTTCCTTTTCCAAATCATCCCCAGACATGCTGACTACAAATGAAGGAAAATATCCCACCTTGGCTCCAGTGGTGAGAGTCACTTCCTTGGGAGACTTCTGAGCATCACCTTTAGTGTGTTGATCAGTTTCAAGCCCTTCACCACCAGGGTTGGTTTGACCTGATGGATCCTGAGAAAGAGTCCCTGATAAGTTAAGATCAATGATAATGTTTTTGGTTCCTTTAGTAGGACCCTGTTGTAGGGGAACTACATCATTAGAAAAAGATAGGACAGGGTCAACATCAGATGTTGGATTTGCTGACACATCATTCCCTGATGCAGACTCAGAGTGACAAGTGATAGGAATTGGTAATGAAGCATGACTTGTATTCAAAATGACAGTACTTACCAATGCTGACTCCACACTACTGAGCTGAGGGTGAGCTCCATCTTCACCCTTCTCTCCAAAAGAATTTGAGAGAAGGGTTGCCTTCTAGGCCATTTTATGCATGTCACCTCCAGTAGAGACTGAAGGTGACGGCTAGCTAGGGTTCTTGTCCTTAGCTAGGGACTTAGTCTTCTTCAAAGCATGGCCTTGGGATTCATCATCAATCTTCTTTGAGGAAGATTGTGTGAGGGTTTTCCTCTTTCTGGATTCACGTCTAACCTTCTTGGTATTAACTAACGTTTGCTTCTGACGAGGTCCAGATGAAGCTCCAGGCTTTTTTCCTTTCAGATCCCCTTCTCCAGTTGGAGAAGTGTCTTTTGGAGCTTTATACACTACTGGACCATCTGCTGAGCAGATGTCCAGCATGGGTTATGTATGGGGAGGATCAATGGTGCTGACTGGAATGTTCCAACGAGTGAGATCAAATGTTTTACAATTTAGTTTCTCTCCATTGATTTTTGACAAGTCATTTCCAAGATGGTCAGCAAAGAGGAGAGATAGAAATCTGGTGTAAACAACGTTTTTCTCTCTTGTCTTTTTCTCCAGCTTCCCATGGAGATCTTCAAAAATAAGCCTCCCAAAATCAGCTTTAACTCCCTTGGCCAGACAGTATAAAATAATTGCATCTTTTTGGTTGATCTGGTCAAGGCCTCCAGTTTTCCCCCCAAACATTCAATAAGAATAGACATCAGCAACTTCCACCTTGGTGGCAAACAACTTCCTTTTAACCCCCCCCCCCCCCCCCCCACCTTTTTAGTAATCTCTTTAGTATACCCAGTCTCTTTAAAGAAATTTTTGACAACCATAAAATCATCAGGTATAGCTTCATAGTCACTAGGGTTTTCCAAATAATCTAAACCCAAAACCTTTCTAAATAACTTTAACCTAAATCTACCATGAATCCCAACCGTGGTAGAATCAAACTCAATGGACTTCTTGTTGTTAGAAGTCTCTGCTGTAAACCAAAATTCTTATAGCACATTTTGAAACATCATACCAGGATCCTCAAATAATGCATACCTTAAAACACTTTTGGATAGGTAAGTCAAAACTTGTTCCCTGGGAAAAGACTTAATGGATTCAGGTTTGAGTAAGGTGATGTTGTTGGGTTTGAAAAAGATATCATCAATGGGATAGTTAACATGCGTGGATGGGTTGAGAGTGATCTTAGCAATCTTTGGAGTAGAAGATGATTCAGCCATTGATGTTTCTGTTTGTGTGTTTTGAAAGAGAGAAAGTTTGTGTGTGTTTTTTATGAAAAGATTTGTAAGCGTGGAATGAAATCCAATTGTTAGGGATTATATAAAAACTTGAACTAATTTGTAAAAAGTTTTTAAAACCATTTGAAAAAATTATAAATCTTTTAGGGTTTCTTTTTAACAGTTGGCACAAACTTTCTCATTAATGTTCTGCAAAAAGGTATGATTTTATGTTGCTTTTGAACAGTGAAACGCCCCATGTGTCAGGGAGTTGTTGACTGTGATATGGACGCTTGATATTTCCTAGATAAACAAATGACACCTTTTGAAAGAATGTTTTTGTATTTATTCTCAAGAAATTTAATGCCATTAACTCCTTTGAATCATATGATTGATTGGTTTTAAATGTTGTTGCTCAGATATGCTGAAGCTGATGGCAATACTTGTGAGCTTCAGTGCGTCAGATGAGGTGACAAAACCCCATATACATGTTCACATTAGTGAACGAGACATATGATATTGCACGCTCCTCTACTCAGGCCTAGCTACTCAGTTGTATTAAAATTTTGTTCAGCATAGCTGAAGGAACCTTTTGATGACTGATGATTATTTGTTCATCTTCAGTGAATCAAATAAGGCGACAAAACATCATGTACACAATCACATAAAGTGAAATAGACACATGACATTGCACACTCCTTTACTCAGACAATGCTACTTGACATTAATCAAAATCTTTTATGAAATGCTGAACCTTCAAGATTCTTCAGTGAATGCTGAAGGTTCAGGTTTTGTTTCATCAATGTTCAGCATACCAAGCTCCATTATCAATCTTTTGAAAGTTGGTTCATCCAGTGGTTTTGTGAAGATATCAGCCAATTGATATTGAGTAGGGATGAAATCTAATTCAATGTCCCCTTTCACAATGTGATCTCTGATAAAGTGATATTGGATATCATTGTGTTTTGTTCTTAAGTAAAGGACTGGATTGTTGGATATTGCAATAGAACTAGTGTTATCACGAAAGATTGGTACCTTTTTATATTCTATGTCATAATCAGCCAGTTGGCTTTTCATCCAAAGAACATTGGCACAACATCCAACAACTGCTACATATTCAGCTTCTGCTGAAGACATGGCAACTATTTGTTGCTTTTTAGCACTCCAACACACAAGTTTGCCACCTAGCAATTGGCAAGCACCATAAGTGATTTTTCTGTCCAAATTGCATCCAGCATAGTCAGAATCTGAATACCCTTTGAGATCAAAACCTAAGGATTTGGGGTACCAAAGACCTAGAATTGGTGTAACTTTTAGGTATCTGAAGATTCTCTTTACATTAGTAAGGTGTGATTCCTTTGGATCTGATTGGTATCTTGCACAAAGGTATGTAGAGAATTGAATGTCAGGTCTGCTTGCAGTTAAGTACATGAGTGACCCAATCATACCTCTATACTGAGTCTCATTGACTGATTGTCCATTGAGATCAGGTCCTAAGTTGTTAAGGGGTACCATTGGAGTCTTCACTGAAGCACAATTGATATCATACTTCTTCAACAGATCCTTGACATATTTTTCTTGATTCATGGAGATGCCTTGGTCAGATTGTGAGTTCTCCCATCATACTCATCTCAAACTTGTTGTTCATGAGCTTGGCAAATTGTTTGCAAAGTTTCAAGCTTGTAGAACCAAAGATTATGTCATCCACATAAATTTATACCAGAATGGTGTCAGTTTTAGATTTATAGATAAACAAGGTGCTATCTATTTTTCCTCTGACAAATTTATGTTCAATGAGAAATGTTGAGAGAGTTTCATACCATGCTCTTGGAGCTTGCTTCAGTCCATACAAAGCTTTGTAAAGCTTGTAGACATGATTTGGGTATTTACTACTCTCAAAGCCAGGAGGCTGAGTAACATAAACTTCTTCTTTTAGGTCACCATTTAGGAATGCACTTTTGACATCCATTTGGTAGATGATGAAGTTCATGTAAGTGGCATAAGCAAGGAAGATTTGTATGGCTTCCATACGTCCAACTGGAGCAAAGGTTTGATCAAAATCAACACCAAGCTCTTGATTGAATCCTTGGGCCACCAGCCTAGCTTTGTTTTTGGTCACCACATTGGTTTCATCTCTTTGAGCTTGTAAACCCATTGGTGTCAGTGGTTGATTTACCATATGGAAGAGGAACCAATTTCCAGACTTTGTTTCTTTCAAATTGATTGAGTTCCTCTTGCATGGCATCGACCCATCCAGGGTGTGTGAGTGCTTCAGAAACCTTTGTAGGTTCAATTTCTGAGAGAAAGTTTGCATAGAGGCATTCTCCAAATGAAGCAGCACTCAGTTTCTTTGCCATAGATCTAGTGACTCTACCTTCACCAGGATTGCCTATTATGTACACCAGCTGTATGTGACTATTTTTAGTCCAAGATTTTTGTGGAGCTAGAGAATAGGCACTGGTATCATGATTAGAGCTGGAACTTGGAAGTCCATAACATGGACTTGGACTTAGATTATCTCTAGTGTCTACTGAAGGATATTCAATAGACAAAGGTTCAATCAATGAAGGGCTTCCTTCTTGGTCAGAAGTAACACATCCAAGACCTAATTCCCTAGAGATGGTAGGAGAGCTTTAAGCAAGGGGCTCAGATTGTTCATCAACAGCTTCATATGATTGATCATTTTGATCATGTGTGTCAGCATGCTGATTGTTTTGAAATTGACCATTTTGGTCATTTGTGTTGCTTTGCTGATCATTTTGATCATTTTGAGACTGATCATTATTTGATTGACAGCCATCAGTATGTGATACTGAAGGATTTCCTTTTGTAGGACTTGTCATATCTTTAAATGGATGAATATGAGGGACTGGGTTGCTTGTTTGATATCTTTGAGAAGTCTCATAATGTTGAAATTCATCAGATGGATAATTGTGAGATTCATGAATATGAAGTTCATCATCTGATGGATTTGTAAATTTGAGAGCTTCAAAACTTTCATTGAATGTGATGTGATAGGTTTCTTCAATACATTGTCTTCTTGTGTTGTAGACTCTGTATGCTTTAGATACTAGAGAGTATCCAAGGAAGTAACCATCATCAGATTTTTCATCAAACTTTCCAAGGTGATCCTTGTGATTGTGAATGAAAACTGGACACCCAAACACATGTAAGAATGAAATGTTTAGAATTCTCCCCCCTGAAGACTTCATAGGGAGTCTTCATGTGTCTCTTCACAATTATGGATCTATTTTGAGTGTAGCAAGCAGTGGCTACAACATCAGTCCAAAAATGCTTAGAGAGAGCAGATCGAGCAAGCATTGTCCTTGTTGCTTCAATCAAAGTTCTGTTCCTTCTTTCAGTCACACCATTTTGTTCAGGTGTGTAAGGAGATGAAAAATTTTGGGAAATTCCTTTGTCGTCACAGAATTTGATCAGTGTGTGATTTCTGAATTCAGTGCCATTGTCAGTTCTGAGTTGTTTGACATGATTGTTATTTTGATTTTCAACTCTTTTGATGAAGGATATAATGGCATCTGGTGCATGGCTTTTCTTTGGCAGAAAATATACCCAGGTGTACCTAGAGTACTCATCAACAATGACAAGTGTATATTTTTCATGACAAATGGCCCTAGGTGATACTGGGCCAAATAAGTCCATGTGAAGCAAATGAAGACTTTCTTTGATTGAGAAAGTTTGCTTTGTTTTGAAATTAGCCCTATGGTGCTTCCCTTTTTCACGTGCTGAGCATGGTTTGTCCTTGGAATAGACAAGTGAAGGAAGACCAATAACAAGATTTTGTTTTGCTAGCAGAGTTATTGTTTTGAAATTGAGATGTGAGAGCCTCTTATGCCAAAGCCAATTAGTAATATTGGAAGCTTTAGCAAAGAAGCATGTCTCTTGAGTAGAGTTCATGTTCATGACATAAACATCTCTGACTCTGGGAGCAATCATCATAATTTCATGATTAGAGTTGAAGATTGTACCTTTTTTGTCATCAAACAGCACAAGATACTTTGCATCACAATGTTGACTTATGCTGATGAGGTTGTGCTTCAATCCATTGACATATGTTACCCTTGATATAACTATACCATTGCATTTTACTGAACCAAATCTTTCAGTAGTAGCTAATGAGTTATCACCAAAAACAACTTTAGGACCTTGTTCCTCCTTATACTTGTGCAGATAGCTTTTGGTGCCAATCATATGCCTTGAGCAGCCACTATCTAGGTACCAAATAGGCTTCCTGGGATCACATTACACAAGTTAAGAAAATGGTCAGTTTTGTTTTGAAACCCACCTTTGTTGGGTGAGGGTTTTAGATCTGGAAGGTGTTCTAGATCTGAAAGGTCCTCTTGTAGAGGGTGTGTGTGATTGCTCAGAAGAAGAGGTCTGAACAGCTTTTGCTTTCTTAGCCTAGAGGGCTTCACCTCTTCTGAACCACTCTATATGGTTGTGATCAGATGTAGTGTGGACATCGCTTCCACAAGTTTCACAACATTTGGTAATAGAGTTTGGGTTTCTTGGTATAATACCTCTTCTAAGTGAGATGATTCGATTATTTCCATGAGTGTCATGGTCATAACTTCCACAAATATTACAAACAAGGTAATAGTGGCAGTCATCTGATTGATGATTTCCATACCACAATGAATGCATGGTGGGAAAGGCATAGTTCGCCTGGAATGAGATGCTTCAGTTTTATGAGCATCAGTACTAGTTTTGGCCAGCATATACTGAGTGTGTTCACAAGTGCGATGATCAGTCCTCTCACATTTAGTACAATAAATCACTCTTAGGCAAGTTTCAGTGAGATGGTTGTTTAGACCAGATAAATCACAAGCCTTTTTAAAATGTGTCTTGTACTTGAAATGAGGAGAGTCTGAAGGTTCATCTCTGAATCGTGTTGGTGTTTGCTGCTGCCTGAGTTGTAATTTGAGATCATTGATCTCTTGCATGACAAGAGACATTCTCTCATCTTCCTCAGATCTAGCATTCTTCAGTTTATTTGTTGAAACTGAAGAGGTAGTTCCTATATGTGAACCTTCACCAGGAGCTGAAGAGTTCTTTGAAGTGTAAATTTTGACATGTTTGGAAGAACTACCTTTGTTTGTGGTGTGTGACTTGATGATAGACTGGATTGATTTGGGTCCAGTAGAGGGTTCAGCACCAGCCAGCTTCTCCAAAGGAGGAAGTGGGGTACTTACTTCATTCTCTATATCACCATCTAAGTCATCCTCAGTAACTGAGGACTCAACTGTTGCTGAGGTGTCAGTATTTGCTTGAAACTCAGGAAGAAGGATTCGTCCAGTGTCATGATTGGGTAAATTCTCTTCACCTGACCTTTCAATGTCAGGGATCGAGCTACCATCCTTATTTAAGGCTTTGACAAAGACAATAGATTTGGTGCTGGAGGATCCTTTAGCACCAAGCATTTTCCTTTTTTGAGCAGGAATTTGTTCATTGATGCATTGATTTACCCTATCAGAGTTTCTAGGCCAAGATTTTACAATATCTTTTGCTTCTTTTAGTTCAACTCTTAGGGAGTTATTTTCATCAATAATCTCTTTGATCAATTGTTGAAAAGTAAGAATATCAAGTTTAGCTTCTTTTAGCTCTATTTGCTTACTTTCAAAATCTTTAAGTTTTAAAACAAGTTTGTGAAATTTTTCAAGCAAATTGTTTCTTTGTTCTTCAACAAATTTTAGATCAATACATAGGTAATCAAAGACAAATTTAATGTCATATTTATCTTCTAATTCAAGAAGAGTTTGTACCTTTTTTATTGTGATATTGGCCCATTCACCATTTCTGGCACTTTCTCTGGCCACAACATTGGAGTTAGCCCCTTCATCATCAGCAAGTGCCATCAGCACTTTCACATTAACCAATTCATTATCATCTAAAGAAACATCTTCTTCATCTAATTCATAAGCTTAAGCAACAAGCCCTTTGTTCTTGTCTTGCTTGTGCGCCTTGGAAGAAGAACTTTCAGTACTCATGAGGGCCAGTCTAGCTTTAATTTCTCTATATTTGGCCTCAAAGTCTTTTGTTGGTCGAAGTTCAACCCTGTTTTGCTGAAATGAAGTAGAATCAATTTGTTTTGGTTGAAATGATGATTGACCAGATGGTCTTGATTGAGTTGGCGAGGAATAGGAAGGGAGAGATGTTTTTGAATAACAATCCCTAGCATAGTGACCAGTCTTCCTACATTTGTAGCATTCAGTGTCAACTGAAGCTTTTGTGGAGCTGGAGAACTTGCCTCCTTTCTTAAAGAACCTTCTAGACTTGGCCAGAAGTGATCTTTCATGAAATTCCTCTTTAAGGTCATTCAGATATTCCTCACTAGATCTAGTGTCTTCATCATCATTAGGACTATCTTGATAGTCTTAAATGACGGCCTCACTGAAGAAGGCTGTGGACAAGGGTGTAGCAATGGTTAATGCTTTACTCTTGTTTGAGCCTTCATAAATCCTATCAACTAGGTTTTCTTCATATTTAAGTTTCCCAAAAAGAGAGGCTAGATCACAATCTTTAATGTGATTAGCATTTCTCAAGCTTTGGTAGAAACTGAGCCACTTCTTTGGCAATGCATTAACAAAAATTGTGTTGATTTCAAGTTTTGAAAGCTCAACACCATCATTCACAAGTTCATTCATCAGTGCTTTGTATCTGGTGAATGTATGTGTGAGGGTTTCCCCTTCTTTGTGCTTGCAGGTATTGTATTGAAGCTTTAAATCCATGATTCTGGTTTCTTTTACATCAGAGGGTCCCTCATGGTAAAGAATAAGGTCCTCCCATGTAGCTTTGGCTGTTTTGCAATTTACAACAAAATTCATTTGGTCATCTGAAAGCACAGACATGAGGAGACTTTTGAGACGCTGATCTAGGTTAGCAGCTTTTCTCTCATCAGCAGTCCATTATGCTTCAGGTTTTCTATTGTCCCCAACCATGGGAACAAAAAGACCATTTTTAATTATTCCAAGGATGTGAGGTTCAATCCTAACCATGTGGACAAGAAACCTCTTCTTCCAATTTGTAAAATTGGCTACCTCTAGTACAGGAGCAGCATTGAGTTGGCCACCCCTATATTCTAGGGTTTGTGGTATAACTTGAGCCATTTTTTGGATCTTGATTTGAAAACTTTTAAATGAGCGGTTTAATAAAATAAGAGTTTAGCTAATCAAACTACTCTGATGCCACTTGTTGGTCCCTTGTAATTCGTTATTACTTATCAACTTAGGTAATAACTCTTTACTACGACTCAAGTGTGTTGTTTTAACAATAGATAAGAACTATGAACAATTAAAACAACAATACCAATATACTTTTCAACGTATAGACTTTTATTAGAATCAAATAAAGAATCTATAACCCACTTTGTTTGCGGAATAACAAAGTGATTGAATGACAATGGGTTTTGATCTCCTCTACTTAAACGTCTAACCAAAGTTAAAGTCTAAGCTCCAATCTAAACGTTCATATGCATCTTGGCAATATGCTTAGTTGGTATTGAGAGAGAAAGGTTTTCCAAAGTTTATACTCTTGTATTGGTTGACCCTTTCTCTCCCAATGTACACTCCTTATATAGGCAGTGTAAACTAGGGTTTGCATTTTGCATGTTTCAATGCATGGGTTTATCCAGTGGGTGGTTGATGCCCATGCTGGATAAACAGTACAAAGTACATATTAAACTATTCTAGAAAAAGTAAAGGTTGTACTTATATCTAAGTATACAAGCAACCTTCTTTGACTTAAAGTTATCTTTTCCCGCCTAATGCAAACCATCAGAATACTGAAGAGTCTTCAGTATCCTAGAGGAGATCGACATCATTCAGTTTGGTATTGTCAAACCAAACTGAACTGAAAGCCCTTCTTCAGTCCTTGTTCTTCAGCAACTAGACCGCCTAGTATTTGAAGCGAAGACTCCTTTGTCTTCTAAGTTAATTGGAAGGGGAGTGCTGAACTTTCTTCAGCTATAAAGTCTTCAGTAGGAACTTTGTTCCTCTGGTCATCCTTCAGCAGACTGGCCTTACTGCTGAGCATGAAACACTTAGGGGGATTTTATATTCAAATCCTAGAGTTGCTTCAGGGTCAGTAAATACTGACCCAAAACAATTTTTGTGTTTAAGCTCGAATAAGCAATAAGTTGAATAAGCTGTGATAAGTTTCGATCATTCACCCTTGCTCAAATAAGCTTTTCTAAGCTTATTTGAGCTCTTACATTCAAAGTTAGACTAGGTTTATTAAAGCCGCTAAGCATAAAAAGTTAACGAGAACATAAGCTTAAGGATGTCAGCTTATAAGATTTATATAGAGTCGCTTATTAATAAGTTTGGTAGTATAGAGCTAAACTAGGGTTATTGTGTTCATGTTTTGAGCAAGGAACAAAGGTGCATAATATTTTCGCCTTATTTTCCTTATAAAACTACTTTAAGACCTTATTTGGTAGCATTTTCTTAGTTTGTAATATCTGGCTTATTCTTGAGTTTTGTTAGCTTTAATATGTTCTGATCTGCTTATGTTCATAGTTTCATTATTTTTGTGATATAGATTTACATGTTATGATAATCTAAGCTTTGTTTTTTGAAAGAACCATGGCGGCGGCGGATCTCATCTTTCAATCTTTTAATCTTGTATCACTTTAATATTGGAATTTTAATGATAAGAGATTAATGTTCGTTTTCTCCTCGACTCGACTCGAATTGATATCCAATTTATCACAAGATTAAGTGTTTTTGGTTAATAAAGCTTGATTGGTATCTATTTTTAATTCAAACAAACTCTTAAAAATGTAAAAATATTATACTACTTAAAATACTTACTATTTCTAAAAACAAAGTGCACATACCACAAATTAAACACAAAGTACAAGTAAATAAAGCACGAAAATGGAAAATTGAAATACAAATACAAAATATTAAAATGCAAAATCTAAAAATTACCCAAATTGAAAATGTAAAAATGGCCAAAAGTTTAAAAATATTTTTTATTAATTTTAGAATTTTTTAATATTTTTTTATTTAATTAAAACTATTTTTTATTAACTAAAATGAAAATATAAAATTTGAAAATGAAATTAAAAGTAAAACCGGTTTTGAAAACTTTACTAGCCCACTTTTCTTTTAATCCAGCCCGAAAACGAATCAAGCCCAAACAACAAGTAGGCCCAACAGATCCACCCAGCTCAGGGAACTTTTTGGGCCAATATAAAATAAAACTGAAAAGAAAAGGACCTCAATGCAGTGAACTCTTCGTGCAATAAACAGAAACAAAGCAAAGTAGAAGGATCAAAAAGCAAATAACCAAAAAACTAATAAGAAAAGCGGGCTTATTCAATAATAAGCTATATCTAGCTTAATACTTAACCAAAAAGGTTCGTTCAACTTGCAAAAGCTTTTAAATCCAATTTTACCTAGCCAATCTTAAAATAAGCTCCTAAAATAAGCTAAAACGCTCAAACAGAATTTCCAATAAGCACAAAAGTTCTTATCTACTTCTCTAGCTTATTTTAAAGGCTGTAACTTACCATATCTACTCATAAGCTGAGAAAACAAGTGGAATGTTGATTAGATTCTTTTTAAGCACACTGAATAAGCAAATAAATATAAAAATCCAAATCAGCTTATTTTTAAGCTACTTTGATTTTTTGAAATTTTTAGAAAAGCTCAATAAGCTCTAGATTTGATGTTTAGAATAATATAAGCTACTTTTATGAAGAAATAAAAGCTAGGTGAACACTTGATAAGCTAGATTGAAAAAGCTATAAGTAATCAGCAACTATTATGAACGAACAGCTTATTTCTAGGCTAGATTCTAACTTATCTAGTGGAAGAATTTGAAAACAATGAACTAGAAACTTATTATGTGACCTATAAGCTATCTAGAAAACCAAATCTCATAAGCTAAATGGATTAATGAAGGTTCTATGTTGATTTGAATATGACTGATTAGATAAGTTTGATGATAGTTTACTTATGATCCATTTCAATTTAAAAACATGTTTGACTTAGGCAATTGCCAAAACTTTGATTGCTTCTAGGTGACCATTTGAAAGCCAAAACAAAGCAACAAAACTCAGAATCTAATACTTTGCAACAAATCCAAACATGCCTAATAAATTATTATGCAGAGATTAATGAAGCAACACATAGATCTAATGAAAGAGAAGCTAAAACAAGTACTCAGAACCTCAAAACATCTCACAAAAAGCAGATCTAAGCACTTAAAATTCACATAAACACATGAACAATAGCAGATCAACATATAACCTATTTTTGCCTAAAAATGAAATAAGAGTTTACCTTACATCCAGGCCACCGTTGATGGAGAAGTAAGATCAATAGCATAAAACATCACCTCAGCAATATAAAACACCAACAAATACGCCAGAATTCACAGATCTGAGTTCTATGAATTCAAATCTGCAAATCTCCCTCCAAAAATCTGCAAAGCCTCAATACTTAACCAAATAGCACCACAAGAGTTCCTAGAGCTTATAAATAAGCTCTATAACACGAATCAGCATCAAACAAAGTAATTCGAATAGTAGATGTAGCAGAATAAAGGATGATGATGATGAACAATATTTTTTGAATTTTTATTTTATTAATGAAATTTGAAGTACAAATTTGAAAGGAAAGGATTACATAAGTTTTAACTAAACATATTAAACTAATTTGCTGGAAATTTAAGCTAAGAATAAGCTAAAAAAAGTGAACACGTCCAAGGTGTGAGGGAGGGGGTATTTATAGGTTATTTAGGAGAGGTAGGTGAGTTGGTTAAGGATGCGTGTGGGTGAGGTAAGGTGTGTGAGGTGACAGGAGTCAGGAATTGACAGCTAGAGTGTCCAATTAGGTGTTGACATGTGGCTACAGTTTTTGGTGGTCTTGTAAATTGAATTGGGTTCTTTTTATTGAGACAATAGCATGGAATGAGACTGGTACCGTTAGATTCGTCTTGTTGAGACGAGTAATTTTGGTGTTAAGGTCAAGCAATGAATCTTTCTCCTTCGTCCTCCACGATCTGGTGAAGTTAGCAAAAGAAACACAAACATGTGGCGAGCAAATACTGGCCCTTTTTCTAAAAAAGAGAGTGGCCACGTTGGCAATCCGTGTGCTGGGTGAAGTGCGCATGTGATTTGTCCAGTTGGCGTCCACTAACTTGAACTTTGTATCTTCGGCAGAAATGACCCTTGGAATTAATATACTTTGGCAGTTTGTATTAATACATTCCAAACTTTGTTTTATTCATAGAAAATATTGGTATTCAGTCCTTGATCTTTGGATAGTGGCAACTTCAGTCCCTTAACTTTTGAAAATCTTGATCTTGAAGCTTTATCTTCCACAAATCTTCATTTCAAGCCCTTAAACTTTCATACTTTTGCACTTTTGGTCCTTTGACTTTGTCTTTTGTATTTTTCTTCAATAAAAGTCCGTGAAATCGCGTGTTTTCTTCTATTTTGTCCTTTTGTACCTTTTTCACAACAAAAGCAACAAACCACGTATAATTCTGACTTTTATGAAATTAAAGTGATAATTTTGTCTTGTTTTTCCTTGTTTTTAGTGGTTAAAGGGGTAAGTGTTTACACACTTATCAAATGCCCCTACACTTGACCATTGCAATGACCCCATGCAATGCACGATATTAAAGTACAAATTTACATTTTTCATCATAATTAACCCAACTTGGCCTTTATTATATAGTATAAATACTACGACATGATACTAAACTAATGGGAACAAAAAGATTGAAAGATATAACAGTTTCCAATTTGTTTATTTTGAAATTCTTTAATGGAAGAAACTTGTAAAGGAATATAAGACTTTCATTAGGGCTTATGGGTGTCATGAATATTTATCACCCTCATGTTTCACGTTCCCCATACTAAGCGTAAAAACAAGATCATTGTTATTATAAGTTAGTAAAGCTAACACTTACTCATATGGTTCAATTATTCGCTTAGACTCCCTTATTCCTATGGTGTATCTCTTGTATTTTATTTTTGTCTTAATGATCAGGAGGATGCATTTTTTACTTATTTTGATAATTTATTAAGGCCGAAAATAAAGTAGGACGATTTAATCAATAGTTAGCTAAATGTCAACATCTTTTAAAACGGCTTCTCGAAATCTCATAAAGTTCATATCTTGGCATAACTCGTTTCACGATTTGAGACCTTTCCCGGACCGATATTTGGCATGTACTTCAAACTTCAAATCTTGAGAGACGATCTTGAAATTATGGTCTTCTCTTCATTTTGGTATACATCTTCATTTGGGGTGGGAGATGCTTCGAACGTTGACCGCGACTTCTTCACTTATCCTTGTATTTATTTAGGATTTTGATATACAACAATCCGCCTCCTTTTCGGACTTGGATCTATTTATCCTCATGCCTTGTAAGGGCCTTTTTGGATAGACTTTTCCGCAACCTTATTGGGAGTAAATTGCTTCTCGTCGTGTGTCTTGATCCTTCATATTGATTTGGATTAATGATCTTCACATCATCTTAGGATCTTTAGCAAAAAAAGTGAATCATCATGCCTTGTGAGGGCCTTTTTGGACTCGAATATCCTCATGCCTTGTTAGGGCCTCTTTGGATACGCCAATCTTCGCGTCCCGTTTCAATAAGTTATGCCTTGGCTATGAACTCTAGTTAATACTGAGCAACTCTTAAACGATTTTGGGCTAGAAGCTAAGTAATTTTTCAAATCGTACGACCTTATTTATTACATTTGTTTATTTACAAGTGTTGGGAGAAAAAGCTTATAATTAACTCACATAAGTTCATGAAAGAATACGTAACTTATAATTGACTCTATCATCTCTCGTTCTCCACAATTTAAAATCTCAATTAATGAGACTCGTGGATGCTGAGCCTAATAAACCAATTAAGGTCCATATGGTTAAGGATGCTAGATAGAGTAAACTTGAATAAGCAAGCTCAGGTCCAGTCAAAATATTCACGACGGGCCTAATATATCAAAGACGTTGATAACGCCAAAATCCAACATGTTTTCTTGAGCGTTATACGTATATTTTGCATGGTTTTTGGTTATACTAACGGGCTTTATAGCTCATATATGTGTAAAGTTGTGTTTTGTGTTGTTAGTTAGCCAAGAATAAGAAAATACATGGAAAGAAAGAATAAATGATGATTCATGCATATACAAAGGAATCCCGACAAGTACAAGCCTTTGAAGATCAATTCTGGATGCAAGAACAAGTGTTTCAAGACAAGTACAAGTCACTCACCATGGAAGTTGCCACTTGCAAATCAAAGTTGCCACCTAATTTTATGTAGGCAAAATTTTGTCTAGATACATGGAACCTTGAGGAGAACACACAAGAATATACAAGAAGGATCTAGAACTACTTTGGGACCAAGCATACATCTTTGGCTCCAAGTTATTTGCTTTGGCTCCAAGTACATTTCTTTGGCTCCAAGTTCATGCATTGAATACCAAGGCCTTAATTCATCTATAAATAAGACTCTTGGGGTCATTGTAACATAACACTTACAACATCACCTTCATTATTCATCAAGGAAACTCTCTCCTTGGTGAAAATCCCGGATTTGGTCCAAGTGTGCCAAAAACTCATCCTTTTGAAGCTCCAATCATCAAAATAACTTTGACAAACTCTAAGGGTCATTACCCTTATCATTGGTAGTTTTTCTTGATACCTAAATCACCACCAATCTTCACCAAACCTCTCCAAAACCTGCCTCAATTCTCAAATACGAATTTCCAAATACATAACCCGAAAAGCCACAAAGAAACTTGTAGTCAATTGGAGGCTTAAGGATTGCTCTAAATTCTTCCATTCCATTTACTTATTGTAATCATACTTTGGGTAAACTTTTGTTACTTTCATGATGTTGAACTCTATATCATATGTTGAATGTTTGTTCTTGATTAATATGATTATGGAGTAGTTTTCTTATACTTGTTTAGAATAATGTAAACATGGATATGGAGTGTTTTTTATTTTTCAATGTTGAATTATGATTTTGTTAATAAGTTTGTTTAAATTAACATTTGTCTTGATAACTTGTTGGTAAACCATAACTCGGTATAAAGGTCGAAAGGATCCTAGTTATGTTTTGTTCCAAATGTTAATGCGCATATATGTTTGGTGTATCATGATTGACAACCATGAATAAACAAGTTAAATGGATTTATAAATGTTTAATCTAGATTATAGGTCGAAAGGGCTCTATTGAACAAGTTGGCTAAAATCATACTTCTCACAAATGGATTTAATTACCGGTTTGTAATATTGATCATAGGTCGAAAGGGTTCTTTATTCTAAACTGTGTCATGTGCAATTCCATGATATTACCCATTGACTTGGAATTGTACACGTATAATTTGTGTGCTATTGGTTAACTATCTACCCGTTAATCTATTCACTCCATTGAAATGAATACTAGTTCCAAACAAGTATCTTTATTATTATTTGTTATCTCATCTTATTAGCTTAATCATCATCTTAAGTGTTACTTGTTATTTATTTGCTTAGCTGTTACTTATATGGTAATTGTGGGAGTGACAACCATTTTTACCACCAACGTTACATTGTTACAAAGACTCCTTACAACCGAAAACACCCAAATCCCAGTGAACGACCTCGGCTTACCACAACAATCTAGCTACAAATGAAAGGATCATACTTGTCCGTGTGTTCTTAGCTTATTCGGTAATCCTTATATGGATTTAAAACTTGTCTATACTCACAAAGAACGCATCAGACGTCTAAAATTGTTAAAACCATTTTATTTATTCATTTCCTTTTTTACTACATTCATGAAATGGAATATATACATATGATAGTGATGACAAAAGGAAAGTAAATAAAAGAAAATAAATGAAAAATACTACTAGGCCAAAATAGATCAAAAATTTTGAAAAACGTCGAAAAAGACTAATTTCCCGATTAAATGAGGTCAAATTTATGGAAAAGCCCACTAATCTTAGATAGAAGTCACCCATACACTTAATATAGACATTGCCCTCAATGTTTAAGCATGTGGAAGTAAACTCCCCTACACTTAGGACATTGTGCACTTAGTTTAAATCAAGCTAAGGAAGAGACTACTAAAGTGATTTCAACTTATTCAACTTATTTATATACAAGTATGAATCACAATAGTTTTGATAGAACCGGTATCATGGGTACACGGGATCATGGGTCGCGTCAAAAGCACCAAAAGTGGATCATTAAAGCACATATCCCTACACAACACCACAAAACAACAACCTATTTGGCTTTCCCCTACACTTATTGGTTGAAAAAGGTAAAATCTAACCTAGTTATACGACGCTTGATTTATTCTTCACGAGTCTCTATCTCGACTAGTTTTCCCGAATTTAATTCAAGGGAAATGTGGAGAGGGATGGAATCATCTCATGAGAGATGTCCTCTCCAAAGTACAACTTAACCCGTTGGCCATTCACCTCAAAGTTGGGCCCATTTGGTTGAGCTAGCTCAATGGTGCCATAAGGGAAAATTTATGCCACGGTGAATGGACCGGACCAACGGCTCTTAAGTTTTCCCGAAAAGATTTTCAACCAAGAGTTAAAGAGTAAAACTTGATCACCAACGTTGAACTCTCGGTTCTTAATCTTGATATCATGAATTTGCTTAGTTTTCTCCTTGTATATCAACGAATTCTCATATGCATTGTTTCTAAGCTTATTCAATTCATTAAGTTGTATTTTTATATGGTCACAGGCTTTGTTCAAGTCAAAAATTAGCCCATTTAAGAGTCCAATAAGCCTTATGCTCCAACTCAATGGGAAGGTGACACGCTTTCCCGTACACGAGGCGATAAGGAGTACAAGCTATAGGTGTCTTAGAAGCGGTACGGAAAGCCCACAAACATCGTCTAGTTTATCGGACCAAGAAGCACGGTGCTCTCCCATGGTTCGCTCTAAGATTCTCTTAAGACTACGATCGGAAACCTCGGCTTGACCATTAGTTTGTGGATGATATGCGGTGGAAAATTGGTGATTGAAACCATACTTAGCCATGACTCGTGTGAAATGATCATTGCAAAAGAGTCCTACGATCACTAATAATAGCACGAGGCACACCGAGTCGAGCAAACAATTGTTTCAAAAAGTTAACTACAACCCTAACATCGTTAGCAGGCAAAGCCTTAGCTTCAACCCACTTGGAAACGTAGTCGACGGCTACAAGGATGTACTTATTACCCTTAGAAGAGGGAAAGGGCCCCATAAAGTCGATGCCCCACACGTCAAAGTTCTCACATTCTTAAATGAAATTTTGAGGCATCTCATCTTTGTGAGTGATCTTTCCTTGATGTTGGCAAGCATCACAATGCTTAACAATCTCATGTGCGTCATGATATATGGAGGGCCAAAAGAATCCGGAGTCGAAAACTTTCTTTGGTGTGTAATTTGGACCAAAGTGACCATCGGTGGGTCCTTTGTGGCAAGCTTCAAGAATGTGTAATGATGACGTATAGTCCCCAACCGGGTCATGAACCCGACCCACGGGTACTACCCGCATCTGGCTCATCACGAATGGGTTGGATTAATGTCATTTTACCTTATGGGCTTGAATGAATAGTGATCGCATAAGATGTATGCGGCCCATGACTCGGCACGGCCAGAACAGGGTTAGACATAATCATAATCCTATCAGGATTGGGATTTGCCTCAAGGAATAGGATATACACTCACCATAATTAGAAGATAACAATCAAGCTAATTATGGTGATCATCTTATGCTTGGGACCGAAGTAACAGTGACAGCCCATTGGAGTTTCACTGCCTATATAAGGAACCTCCGAGGGTTCCACAAAGGTATTACATTCTCCATACTCTCAACTCACAACCGATTTCTAAGCCTAGCTGATTACTTACTCTCACACCGAAGTCTAATCGTGGGATACGCTCCCAGGGTAAGTCTAACGCGTGTTGCTTTAGTGTGTAGGATCTCAGCAAGTTATTCACTTGGTGCAAGAGCCGGAGCCCAGCCTACAAGAATTAAGCCTAATTCGGGTCAAGCAAATATCATCTAACTTTTGTATCAACAAGTTGGCGCCATCCGCGGGACCCAAACACTAAGCTAAAATCTCAATCAATGATCTTTTCCAATGACGAAGGGACATCCGTAAGGGAATCTGAGGAACACGAATCCTGAGAACCAAAAGTCCACGGGGGATGGGATACTCATCTACACCCAATCCCCTGGCAGCCAAACAGGCGGACTGAATAACCGAAACGTTTTTCAGTCTTTTGGTGGGGCAGACACGTCTGGCAATACCCCACCACCAACCATCACCATGGATAATCCTGATCCGGGGAGTGCGCCAAAGGCCCCTAACAAGGAGCCGCAAAGGCCACCAATCGAGACAGAATTAGAAGTGGAATCACTCGGTGACGAAGACTTCGAGCATGTTCTCACGCAGAACTTTGACAGGATCGTCCCGGGTATCGCGTCAAGGCTAAACCTAGGAAGGAACCTCCAATCTAGGCTCAACTTTGGCAGTACCGCGCCTGGCACCTCCCCTCAAACTCAAAAGAGGAGGAGGAGGGCGCGCCCACAGGAACGAACTCCCCTTGAGGAAAACCCTCAACCTCGGAACGTGTTCGAACGCATAGGGGATCGCATCATGCAGGAATGATTACAATCCCGTGAGGAAGGGGATAGGTCCGACGGCTCTACCGAATTCCTGGTGTTGGAAACGACCGGGAACAATTGTCGCACCAGCGTGTAGGATAGGGTTAATGGTGGGAAGAAAGCTCCTAGCTCTTCTCACATAAGTGGTCATCAGCCGAGAAGTGGGGTATCGCCCCCTCCTCCCGGCTCTTCGGGGTCGGATTCAGATGACCATCCTCCCAAGCGTCGCCGACCTAGGTATACCCCATGCCACCATCGGACGATGAGGGATACTATGATGAGCCCTACTATCGGAATGAAGAGGATGATCTCTCCCGTCCATGGTGCGACGACAGAGAAGATGCCTTCACTCTTCACATACGGAACTACTCTGAGGATAAGAAGCGATGTATGTCGGCGTGCGTGAAAACCTATGAGGGGTCTGGTGATCCTGATAATCACCTAAAGATATTTGATACGCAGGCGAAAATTGAACGATGGTCGATACCTATATGGTGTCAGATGTTCAATTCGACCTTGATTGGCAATGCCCGTGATTGGTTTGAAATGCTCCCTCCCCGAAGCATTTATAGCTTCGGCGAGCTGCGCACTGCGTTCAAAAACAATTATACTCAGCGAAAGAAGTATAATAGGGATCCGGTCTCATTAGCAACCGTCAAGCAACGGCCCGGAGAGTCTACGGAGGACTTCACAGAACGTTTCAATGACGAGTGCACGCGCACAAAAACGTGCCCTGAGCTCCTAAAAATTTCTGACTATATGCATGCCATAACGGACAGGGAGCTAATTAGGCGTCTCAATGACAAACGACCGGAGAGTTACGACGACCTCATGGAAAGAGTTAGAAACTTTGTAGAAGGATAAACCACGGTAGCTGCGGTGTATCCTAAAAAGGGAAATCATAACTATCGATCGACCGACCAGCCCAATAGACAATCAGGGGGTCAAAGCGCCCAAGGCAACGGAAGGAACTCGTATTACAAGAGACAGAATAAAGGAGGGCGATCGGTGGACAAATTCACCCCTCTAAAGATGACTTACCGGGATATCTTGTTGACGGAAGGGGCGGACTTCCCAAGGCCTCCCCCAATGACAACTCTAGTTGAACGCCATCAAGAAAATCGCTTCTACGAATTCCACAATGACAAGGGCCACTGCACGGAGGAGTGCATCCAGCTCAAGAAGCATATAGAGTCACTGATTAAATCAGGCAAACTCAAACATCTGGTCAAGGATTGGAAGGATGGGAAGGATAACAAAAAGTACGACAAGAAGGACTCTCAAAAGGACAAGCCTTCGACCATATATATGATCCAATCTTGGCAGCGCCGCACAAAGCAGAAAGTCAGTCAAAAAATTTCACGCGGCAGAGAGATCTCTTTCCCTCCCATTACGGCAAGCAATGTGGTCGATGCACCTCTCACGATTGAGGTAAGCATTGGAACACACAACGTTCGTCGTATGTATGCGGACGGAGGATCATCGGCGGAAGTACTCTACGAACACTGCTTCCTACAGCTACGACCAGAGATAAAAAGCCAACTAGTGTCGGCCACGTCGCCGCTCATTGGCTTTAGTGGAGACACTATCTGGCCGATAGGACAGTTGCGTCTACTGGTAACCATTGGGGATAAAGAACATTCCACCACGGCATGGATGAACTTTATGGCGATATGTTCACACTCCCCGTATAATGGTATTATCAGAAGACCGGGGATCTTAGCCATACTGGCGGTCCCGTCCACGGCTCATGGCATGATTAAATTCCCAGTCGAAGGGGGAATTGTTAAAATCTACAATTCGATTATACCGGCATCTGAATGCCATGCTGTGACGACACCAGTTCAGCCGGTCCCTATTAAGGAGGGATCACCACCCCCAATTGGAAGGTGGTAATCCACCCCGACTACCCGGAGCAAGAGGTAGCCATAGGGGGGACGCTATCGGATAAAGGGAAGAAGGCCATATTCGCTCTCCTAAAAGCAAACCTTGATGTATTCGCATGGGAGCCAAAGCATATGACAGGTGTGCCGCGTTCGATTAAAGAACACAAACTTCGAATCCGCCAGGGATATCCCCCTGTTAAGCAAAAGAAGCATGGTCAAGCACCAGAACGTAGCCAGGTAATACTGGATGAGGTACGGAAATTGGTAGACGCAGGAATTATGGGCGAGGTATATTACCACGAATGGTTATCCAATCTGGTCATGGTCAAGAAGCATGATGGGAGCTGGCGCATGTGTGTGGACTTCACGGACTTGAACAAAGCTTGTCCGCAAGACTGCTATCCGTTACCAGAAATTGATTGGAAGGTAGAATACTTATGCGGATACCCTTTCAAATGTTTTTTAGATGCGTACAAAGGATACCACCAGATCCAGATGGCGAAGGAGGATGAGGAGAAGACGGCGTTTCACACTAGTCAGGGCGTGTATTGTTACACAAAAATGCCGTTCGGACTAAAGAACGCCAGAGCGACGTATCAGCGACTTGTTGATAAAGCCTTCGACTCCAGATAGGCCGTAACCTTGAGGTCTATGTTAACGATCTGGTCATCAAGAGCCATACAGAGGAGGCACTTCTCCGTGATATCCAGGAGACGTTCGACACGTTGAAGAGAATCAACATGAAACTGAATCCAAAAAAGTGCACGTTTGGAGCAACCGAAGGGATGTTCCTTGGGTATATGATTAATCCAAACGGCATCAAGCCTTGTCCGGAGAAGACGGGCGCCGTGATACAGCTACCATCCCCTCGGACACTCAAGGAGGTACAATCACTCAATGGAAAGCTGGCCGGGCTCAATAGGTTCTTGTCAAAGTCCGCGGAAAAGTTACTACCTCTATTCAAAACACTCAAGAAATTCTTGAAGAAAGGAGATTTCCGCTGGACAAAAGAAGCAGAGGAAGCCTTTGGGCAGCTTAAACATCATCTCGCGGCTCTTCCTATGTTGGTTGCACCCCGACCTAAGGAGGAGCTCATCATGTATCTATCCGCTACGTACGGAGCGATAAGCGCAGTCCTTATGACTGATCGGGACTCAGTCCAGACTCCGGTTTACTTTATAAGTAGAGCATTGCAAGGGCCATAGTTGAACTATTCATCAATGGCGAAGTTGGTTTTGTCACTGGTGTACGCCGTGAAAAGGCTGCGCCGGTATTTCCAGGCGCACCCAATTGTGGTCATCACTGATCAACCAATAAAACAGATCATCTCTAAACCGGACGTGGTCGGGAGGCTACAGAAGTGGAGGATGAACCAATGGTGCAAAAAGAGGAAGTTCCAGCGGAACCATGGGTTTTGTTTACTGGCAGATCTTCGTGCACGGACGGATCAGGAGCCGGCCTCATTCTCACGAATCCGAAAGGAATGAAGTTTACCTACGCCATGCGATTTGAGTTCACAGCCACAAATAATGAGGCAGAATATGAAGCATTGATTGCAGGTTTAAAAATCGCTGCTAGGATGGGAGTCCGCAACCTTGAGGCCAACGTGGACTCACGGCTTGTCGCGAATCACATCCTAGGAGGGTACGTAGCCAAGGAGGATAACATGATCCAATACTTGGAGAAAGTCAATGATACACGCGTTTTCGTTGGGGTTCAGATTATGTCTTGGAATCTTCTCGAATTGACCACGGTTCAAAGTGGAATAGTTTGTTCTTGGTTACTAAAAAGGGGTTGGTTTGTTTATCTAAATTAAACTAATAGCAAGTAAATGTAAATGTCGTTGAGTAAAATGAGCTTTAAAGATTAAATTAAAAAGACGAGATTAAAAATAAATGTTTGAAGACTAAAAGACAAGATTAGAAAAATATTTGAAAACCTAATAAATCTAAAACTTGGAAACTTTGTAAAAAACAAGAAATTAAACAATTGGAAAACAGCCAAATCGGAAATCTAAAGTGCATCAATCGGAATGTTTGAAAAGGAATCAGATCGGAATGTTTAATACTTGCTGTCGTAATGTTACAATGCACTCCAATCGGAATGTGCAATAAACCCTACCGTCGGAATAAGGCTGATCGGAAAATCACCTGATCGGAATGCTGGGAAATGAGGGTGATCGGAATATGGGAGAATAGCTCTAATCGGAATACAATAAATGGAGCTAAATCGGAATGTTAACAAAGGGTGCAAATCGGAATGTCATAAAAGCCTACAATCGGAATAACCCAAAACCCTTTTCCGATCAGACGATCGGAATAAAGGGGGGTGTGCTGGTTGGAATGTTATGATCGGAAAAGGGTTTTACCCTTTCCGATTTATATAGATTCGAAAAATAAGCCAAGGCAATAAGCTAATATAATAAGCTAATCACCAAAACTAGCACGAATCTAAAGTGAAAAGGACTAAATAAGCACTAATAACAACTTATCCAAACTTAAGATAATCAATCTTATAAATCAAACAATAAAAAGATGAACTTTTTAAGAAAACTTTTTAAAAAAGTAAATAAGCTAAACTTACAAATAAGCCAATAAGCACAAAGATCTTAAAGCTTATTCGTATGAAAACTTAAGTAAGCATAAAAAGATTAACTTTTTAAGCACGAAATCATTAAGAACAACACGGATCGAATGAAATTCACACCAAAATCAATCTAAAAATCAAAGAAAGGTAGAAAGAGATGAAAGATTAAAAGCTTAAACTTAAACTTGATTAATGAAATCAACAATACAAAGGTTTAATCTTGAAAGATTAAAAGAAAGAAAGATGAATACTTAGTAAGAGAAAGTTGAGAACTTTCTCTCTCTAAGACTAGAAAGGAAAATGAAAAGTGAAACTAAAAACTAAAAACTAAAAACTAACTAGTCTCTAAAATTGTGAGGAGAAGTCCTATTTATAGGCGTTTGCTTGTGGGCTTGTGAATGGGCTTTGTTCATGGGCTTCTTTTCTTCTTCCTTCTTTAGTCTTTACGTTTCTTTAAATAAACGTTTCCGACTTTGGATTTTGAGAAGTTTCGGTGAATAATTCCAACTCGTCTTATAATCTTTTGTTTAATAGACTCGAGTTCTTCGACATATATGAATCTTCCATCTTTGGCCCTTTTCTTCGATAAATCTTCAAATAGGCACAATGACTTCAAATCTTTTGCATCTCTTGGACAATAGACTTCGTCTTGAGTCTTTTTCTTCGATAAAACCCGTGCAATCCCATGTTTTCTTCAATACTCATCCGGTTGACTCTGAAAACGCAATAAACACAAAAACCACGCATAATTCCAAACAAATGATATTAAATACGTGTTTTGGTCTTGTTTTAGCCAGAAATAAGTGGTAAAAGGATGGGTGTTTTCACACCTATCAAATCCCATACACTTAACCATTGCCATGCCCTCATTCAATGCTTAGCGATAAAGTAAATTTACACTTTTCTCATAATCAATCAACCTTGGCCTTAGTAAAATACTACTAAACAAAAATTAAAGTACTAAGAAAAATTAAAACTTTAAAGTAAACAAAAGGATAGAAAAGCATTTTCACTTGAAAATAGCTATATGGAAATAACTTGCAAAGAGATCAAGGACTTACATTAGGGCTTTGGTGCTGTGAAGATTTATCGCCCTCAAGTTTCACGTTCCCCAAACTAAGCTTAAAAACGAGATCATTGTTATTATAAGTTAGCAAATCAAACACTTACACACATGGCTTAATTATATTCTTAAACTCCCTTATTCCTATGTGTATCTCTTATATTTTATTTTTGTCTTAGAATGATCATGAAGATGCATTTTTGGACTTATTTTGATAGTTTATTTAGGCTGAAAGCAAAGTAGGACGATTTGATCAATAGTTAGCTAAAGGACAAAATCTCTTAAAACTGCTTCTCGGGATATCAAAAAGTTCATATCTTGGCATATCTCGGTTCACGATTTGAGACCTTTCTCGGGCCGATATTTGGCATGTACTTCATACTTCATATCTTGAGAGACGTTCTTGAGATAATGGTCTTCTCATCGTTAATAGAATTTCTTCACTTGGAGACTTTTGAGGGGTACTCCAACTTTGTTGACCACGACTTCATGATTATTTCTTCAATCTCTAATTGGGATTTTGAGATAAAACGATTCGCCTCCTTTTCGGACTTGGATCTATTTATCCTCATACCTTGTTAAGGTCTTTTTGGATAGACTTCTCCATGATCTTTATGGGAGTTGATTGCTTTTCGTCGTGAGTCTTGATCCTTCATATTGATTTTGGGAATAATGCTTTTCACATCACTTTGGATCTTCAGCAATAAAATGGAATCCTCATGCCTTGTTAGGGCCTTTTCGGACTCGCCAATCTTCGCGCCCCGCTTCATAAGTTATGCCTTGGCTATGAACTCTTATCATTACCGAGCAACTTTTAAACGATCTTGGGCTAGAAGCTAAGTAACTTTTCAAATCGTACGACCTTACTTATTGTAGATAAATTATTAGCAAGTGATGGGAGAATAGGCAAATAATTACACCAAGTGAGCTTGTGCAAGAATACCGACTTATAATTGACTCTATCATTTCTCGTTCTCCACAATTTAAAATCTCAAGTAATGAGACTCGTGGATGCTTAGCCTAATAAACCAATTAAGGTCTACATGGTTAAGGATACAAGCTAGAATAAACTTAGACAAGTCTATTCGGGTTGAGTCAAAATAATCGCAACGGGCCTAATATGTCAAAGACTTCTAAACTAGCTACACCACTTTATTAATATTTTTGACTTTATTGCGGGATATATACATATGAAAGCAACGATAAAAATTTAAAAATTACGACTAAATGGCCAAAGTTAATTAAAAATTTGAAAAATGTTGAAAAAGATGATTTTCCGGTTAAATGAAGGCATTTTCATGGAAAAGTCGACTTAAAACTTCGATAGAAGTCTCCCTACACTTAAGATAAACATTGTCCTCAATGTTTAAGCATGTGGGAAAAGTCTCCCCTACACTTATGACATTGTGCATGTTGGTTAAATCAAGTTAAGGAAGAGACGACTAAAGTGATCAATTTCAAATGTGAGTATGAAGAAAATTGAATCACGATAGTTGAGAGATAGAACCGGATTTCGGATAACACGGGAGCACGGTTCTTCAAAGGTTCCAAAAGTGCATTCATCCCTGTAATCACATCACCACACAAACACAAACACCTATAGAGGTCCCCCTACACTTAGGAGGTTAAAACAGAAAAGGATAGATACTCGGGTTGCCTCCCGAGGAGCGCTTGTTTTTTATAACCGAGTCACGAGCCTGACTCAACCCAAAATTAGTTCATGGGGAACATGGTGAGGGATGGAATCATCTCCTGAGAGATGTCCTCACCAAAGTACAACTTCACTCGTTGGCCATTCACCTTAAAATTAGGTCAGGTTGAGCGAGCTCAAGAGTACCATATGGAAAAATTTGGGCAATGGTGAATGGGCCGGACCAACAAGATTTCAACTTGCCCGAAAAGATTTTCAACCGAGAGTTAAAGAGTAAAACTTTGTCTCCAACTTGGAACTCTCGGTTCTTAATCTTAGAGTCGTGAATGAGCTTAGTCCGTTCCTTATAGATCAAAGAATTTTCATAAGCCTCATTACGGAGTTCATTCAGCTCATTGAGTTGGATCTTGCGTAGGTCACCGGCTTTGTTGATATCAAAATTAGCCCACTTCAAGGCCCAGTAAGCCTTGTGCTCCAACTCAATGGGGAGGTGGCATGCTAATAACAAGATTTTTACTCGTTGAAAGTTCGTTTTGTCGGTGTCTTATCGAATTGACTTCCGGTTAATTGTGTGAGATTAGTTGTTCTTGGTGAAACAAATATTTTTGGTTTTGGAAAATAAATGAGCAAGACTAAATAATAAATGACGAGAAATGAAAGGACGTAAAATTAAAATTTAACAAAAAGTAAATGAAAGGTAAATAAAGTAAATGACACGAAATTAAACTTGAATAAAAGGAAAGCAAATAAAAGTGCACATAAATTAAAAGACGGGAAAAATAATCTTAAAAATAAAAGACAAGAACTTAAAAGGAAAAACAAACAAAAACAAATTTGACAAAAACCTTCATTCGGAAGTTTTAAACTTCCGAATGAAGAGTCCTTGATCCGGAACTCTCAAAGTTCCGAATGAAGCACCTTTGATCCGGAAGTTTTCAGACTTCCGAATGAGCACCCCTTGATCCGGAACTTCAAACTTCCGAATGAGCATCCCTTGATCCGGAACTTTCAAAGTTCCGGATGAAACACTTGACCCGGAAGTTTTTAGACTTCCGAACGAAGCACTTGATCCGGAAGTTTTTAGACTTCCGAATGAAGGAATATTGACACGGAACTTCAATGTTCCGAATGAAGGATCATTGATCCGGAACTTCTGGGAATGATAAAATACAGAAACACCAAGCGAAGAACAGGGGAATGTACAGTAACACGATCCAATCCACAAATTAATCAAAATCAAACGAAAGATTAAACCAAAACAACCAATAAGCATCAACTAACAATAATCAATCAAAACAAATCATCAAAACTAACAAACATAACCAAATCAATCAAAACCCACTTGATCAAAATCATAAAAACTCAAGAACATGAACAATGATGAATAAGAACAAATCAAACAAGAAAGGAAGAAGATGATAAATGAAAAGCTTAATTAAAAAGCATGGATTCAATAACAAAAGCTTAAAACACAAATTAATCTAGAGAGAGAAAGCATAAGTTTAGAGAGAGAAACTACCTACTCCTAATCTAATCCTAAAAACTAACCAACCCTCTCACATGTTGTGAGGGTGGTGTTTATAGGAGAGGGGAGTGGTTGGTGGGTCCCTCTTTCTTTCATTCTTTCTTGGTCCTCGGTCTTTCAGTCTTCTTAAATTCTTCGACTTTTAAGACTTCGTCTCGGGATTTCTTTGAACACGTCTTGTAATTTCTTCATAATTTAAACTTGAGTTCTTCGGCTTTTTAGTAAACTTCCGTCTTTTGACTTTTTCTTCGATAAATCTTCAGAATTGGTCTTGGACTTCCGTTCTTTTTCCAATCTTGATCTTTCGACTTCGTCTTTTGTCTTTTTCTTCAATAGAAGCCCGTGAAAGCCGTGTTTTCTCCACTTTTCACCTTCTCGACCCTGAAACAGAATAAAAACACAAACCAAGCATAATTCCGCCATTTACGACATAAAATATACGTTTAGGTCCCGTTTTAATGTAATTAAGTGGTAGAAAAGATGGGTGTTTTCACACCTATCAAATCCCCTACACTTAACCATTGCAATGCCCTCATGCAATGCTTAGTGATAAAGCAAGGTTTACACTTTCCATCATAATCAACCTACCTTGGCCTTTATTAAACAACTAAGGAAAATCAAAAAGATAGAAAATAACAAGATGCAACAAGGAAGAAACATGTAAAGAAATCTAAGACTTACATTAGGGCTTGTGTGTCATGAATGTTTATCACTCTCAAGTTTCACGTTCCCCATGCCAAGCTTAAAAACAAGATCATTGTTAGTACAAGTTAGCATAACAAACATTTACTCATGCGGTTCAATTAATCACTTAAACTCCCTTATTCCTATGGGTATCTCTTATATTTTATTTTTGTCTTAGAATGATCATGAAGATGCATTGTTGGACTTATTTCGATAATTTATTTAAGCAGAAAGCAAAGTAGAACGATTTGATCAATAGTTAGCTAAAGGACAAAATCTCTTAAAACTGCTTCTCGGGATATCAAAAAGTTCATATCTTGGCATAACTTGGTTCACGATTTGAGACCTTTCTCGGGCCGATATTTGGCATGTACTTCATACTTCATATCTTGAGAGACGTGCTTGAGATAATGGTCTTCTCATCGTTCATAGAGTTTCTTCACTTGGAGACTTTTGAGAGGTAATCCAACTTTGTTGACCACGACTTCATGATTATTTCTTCAATCTCTATTTGGGATTTTGAGATACAACGATCCGCCTCCTTTTCGGACTTGGATCTATTTATCCTCATACCTTGTTAGGGTCTTTTCGGATAGACTTCTCCATGATCTTTATGGGAGTTGATTGTTTTTCGTCGTGAGTCTTGATCCTTCATATTGATTTCGGGAATAATGCTTTTCACATCACTTTGGATCTTCAGAAATAAAATGGAATCCTCATGCCTTGTTAGGGCCTTTTCGGACTCGCCAATCTTCGCGCCCCGCTTCATAAGTTATGCCTTGGCTATGAACTCTCGTCATTACCGAGCAACTTTTAAACGATCTTGGGCTAGAAGCTAAGTAACTTTTCAAATCGTACGACCTTACTTATTGTAGATAATTTATTAGCAAGTGATGGGAGAAAAAGATCATAATTAACTCACATAAGTTAATGAGAGAATACCAAACTTGTAACAAGCTCTATCATTTCTCGTCCTCCACAATTTAAAATCTCAAGGAATGAGACTCGTGGATGCTTAGCCCTATAAACCAATTAAGGTCTACATGGTTAAGGATACTAGCTAGAGTGAACTTGGATAAGTAAACTCGGGTTGAGTCAAAATATTCACAACGGGCCTAATATATCTAAGATATCTAAACTTGCTAAAACCATTTTATTAAAATGCTAGAAAGTAACAAAAATAAAGGAGACTACAACTAGACCAAAATAGATTAAAAATTTTAAAAAATGTCGAAAAATTGATTTTTCGGTTAAAATGATGGCAAATACAAGGAAAAGGCCACTTAACTTCGATAGAAGTCCCCCCTACACTTAATATAAACATTGTCCTCAATGTTTAAGCATATGGGAGTAAACTCCCCTACACTTATGACATTGTGCACTTTGTTTAAATCTCGCTAAGGAAGAGACAACTAAAGAGATTCCTATTTGAATATTGAGAAATATAAAAATAGAGAATTGAAAAGAGTTTACGATAGAACCGGGAAGAAGGGAACACGGAATCACGGTTCGTCAAGAGTCATCAAGAGTGTGTCTTTGAAGCTCTAATCCCTGCATATGATAAGAAAGAGAACAAGAAACACCAACGGGGCTCCCCCTACACTTATGATAAAAATAGATAGATAATTGGGTTGCCTCCCAAAAAGCGCTTGTTTTTGTTGACCGATTCACGAGCCTGACTCGTCCCCGAATTAAATGGTCCATGGGGAAACCTCGAATGTGATACCGGGATCAAAGACCTTGTCCTCGTTCCCGGTTGACATCAACAAAGGAGAGGCGGGGGGATAAGTCTTGACAGGGAGAAAGGTCCTTTCAACATACGTATAGTATGTGAATTCAAGATCCATGGGAGGTGGGGTGGGTAAAGTAAGCACATTGTCCTCCCCCAAAGACAATGGATGTTGAGCAATCGGCAAAGCCATAATGGTATCAATCATAGCATAATCAAAGTCACCTCCCGGGTCAAAGCACTCATCCTCATTTCCCGGTATAAAACGAGTAGAGTAAAAGTGATACATCACCCGCTTGGGTGTGCCCGTGGGAGGATGAGGTGGTAATATAATATGAGAAGTATGAGAACAATTACCTTCCACCTGCGTCCCTTTTTCAGTAGATTCACATCTTTCCACCTCTGTGATAGAAGGTGTAGTGTCATCGTGTAATAAATCCTCTAGAAAAAATATATCTCCTTCCACATCAGCATACCCGGATATGTATTCCATGGGTGTATCAATATCAAGAAACTCATCGATCTCAGGAATGTGAAAACCATCATCACTAAGGAGTGAAGTGTTTTGCTTTAGAAATTCCTCCTCGTCGAAAATAACCTCAATATCGTCATCACTTTCCTCATTATTTATAGGGCCAATAATATGCTCAGGGATATGGGTACTCGTCTGATCTTGCTGCTGTAAAAATGATTCCATACAAGTTCGCAGCGTGTATAAAAGCTCTTTTGATTGCGCTTGACAAGCTGTAGCAAGATCGACAATTGGTTCTTGGTAACTCATCCCGTGACGAGGCTGATGATCGAGTGAGTGCGGTGGGGGCTCATAGTGTTGAAAACCTGAATTATAGCAAGGTTGTGGCTCGTAGTTGTTCATCGGTTGGGAATAATTAGAAACCGGGTTTGGTTCATAATAATCCATAGGTGAAGAAAACTGAGGATCCGGATTTTGCTCATAATAATTCATTGGTTGACAATAATAGGTATCATGAGGACCCCCACAGTTGTTGCAAACCGGGTGTGGAGAAAAATCAGGTGCGTCTTGTGGATAGCTATTTTCATTGTCATAATTGTACCCCGGTTCTTGCCCGTGACCATACGGGTATCGAACCGGGCACGAAACATGCCAATGAGAATCGCTTCCACAATAGATGCACGGGGGAATAGGAGGTAGGCTCAAAAAGTATGAATTAGTCGAGTTGCACAAAGGACAAAATCCGGATTGTGTGTAGTCGATATCGTTTCCGCACCGCTCACATGTACACCATTGACAAGAGTTGTTCCCAGATAATTGTTTCCCACACCGGACGCAATGGACATAAAAATTCATGAAGAAAGATACATAAGCAAGAAGAATATTTTTGGTGCAAAACTTTGAAAAAGAAATGCTTTTTATGATTTTTCAAATGTTTTTGGATTTTTGAAAATTTTTGACAAGAAAAATAACGTTCACAAGTGAACGGATCCCAAAAGCCAACGCTTCACTCACAAAAAACCTTCGATCTTCACGAAAAGAGCCGACAGCGGCGCCATTTTAATAACAAGATTTTTACTCGTTGAAAGTTCGTTTTGTCGGTGTCTTATCGAATTGACTTCCGGTTAATTGTGTGAGATTAGTTGTTCTTGGTGAAACAAATATTTTTGGTTTTGGAAAATAAATGAGCAAGACTAAATAATAAATGACGAGAAATGAAAGGACGTAAAATTAAAATTTAACAAAAAGTAAATGAAAGGTAAATAAAGTAAATGACACGAAATTAAACTTGAATAAAAGGAAAGCAAATAAAAGTGCACATAAATAAAAAGACGAGAAAAATAATCTTAAAAATAAAAGACAAGAACTTAAAAGGAAAAACAAACAAAAACAAATTTGACAAAAACCTTCATTCGGAAGTTTTAAACTTCCGAATGAAGAGTCCTTGGTCCGGAACTCTCAAAGTTCCGAATGAAGCACCATTGATCCGGAAGTTTTCAGACTTCCGAATGAGCACCCCTTGATCCGGAACTTCAAACTTCCGAATGAGCATCCCTTGATCCGGAACTTTCAAAGTTCCGGATGAAACACTTGACCCGGAAGTTTTTAGACTTCCGAACGAAGCACTTGATCCGGAAGTTTTTAGACTTCCGAATGAAGGAATATTGACACGGAACTTCAATGTTCCGAATGAAGGATCATTGATCCAGAACTTCTGGGAATGATAAAATACAGAAACACCAAGCGAAGAACAGGGGAATGTACAGTAACACGATCCAATCCACAAATTAATCAAAATCAAACGAAAGATTAAACCAAAACAACCAATAAGCATCAACTAACAATAATCAATCAAAACAAATCATCAAAACTAACAAACATAACCAAATCAATCAAAACCCACTTGATCAAAATCATAAAAACTCAAGAACATGAACAATGATGAATAAGAACAAATCAAACAAGAAAGGAAGAAGATGATAAATGAAAAGCTTAATTAAAAAGCATGGATTCAATAACAAAAGCTTAAAACACAAATTAATCTAGAGAGAGAAAGCATAAGTTTAGAGAGAGAAACTACCTACTCCTAATCTAATCCTAAAAACTAACCAACCCTCTCACATGTTGTGAGGGTGGTATTTATAGGAGAGGGGAGTGGTTGGTGGCTCCCTCTTTCTTTCATTCTTTCTTGGTCCTCGGTCTTTCAGTCTTCTTAAATTCTTCGACTTTTAAGACTTCGTCTCGGGATTTCTTTGAACTCGTCTTGTAATTTCTTCATAATTTAGACTTGAGTTCTTCGGCTTTTTAATAAACTTCCGTCTTTTGACTTTTTCTTCGATAAATCTTCAGAATTGGTCTTGGACTTCCGTTCTTTTTCCACTCTTGATCTTTCGACTTCGCCTTTTGTCTTTTTCTTCAATAAAAGCCCGTGAAAGTCGTGTTTTCTCCACTTTTCACCTTCTCGACCCTGAAACAGAATAAAAACACAAACCACGCATAATTCTGCCATTTACGACATAAAATATACGTTTAGGTCCCGTTTTAATGTAATTAAGTGGTAGAAAAGATGGGTGTTTTCACACCTATCACATGCTTTCCCGTACACGAGACGATATGGTGTACAACCAATCGGAGTCTTGTATGCGGTACGGAAAGCCCACAAAGCATCATCAAGTTTATCAGCCCATGAGGCACGATGCTCTCCCACGGTTCATTCAAGAATTCGCTTTAATCCTCGGTTAGAGATTTCAGTCTGGCCATTAGTTTGTGGGTGGTATGCGGTGGAAAGACGATGATTTACACCATACTTAGCCATGACTCTTGCAAATTGATCATTGCAAAAATGAGTCCCGCGATCACTAATAATGGCACGAGGCACACCGAATCTAGCGAATAGCGATTTCAAAAAGTTACAAACCACCCTTGCATCATTAGTAGGTAAAGCTTTGGCTTCAACCCATTTGGAGACGTAGTCAACGGCTACAAGGATGTATTTGTTTCCTTTAGAGGAAGGGAATGGCCCCATAAAGTTGATACCCCAAACGTCAAAGATTTCACATTCTTGAATGAAATTCTGAGGCATCTCGGTGATCTTGCCTTGTTTTTGGCAAGCATCACAACGTTTAACCATCTCGTGAGCATCACGATAAATGGTGGGCCAATAAAATCCCGAGTCAAACACTTTTTTGGCGGTGTAGTTGGGACCAAAGTGACCACCGGTGGGTCCTTTGTGGCAAGCGTCAAGGATTTCTAAAGTTGTCGGTCCATCAACACATCGGCGAATAATCAAATCAGCACATTGTTTGAATAGATACGGGTCATCCCAAAAGTAAGTCTTAATGTCTTTGAAGAACTTCTTCTTTTGTTGGGATGTTAACTCGTCGACGAGAATTCCACCCGCCAAGTAGTTTGCAATGTCCGCAAACCACGGGGTTTCATCAGAAGTCGAGTTGATAGACATTAAGGTCTCCAGGGGAAAAGAGTCATTGATCTCTTTGTTCGGATGATCCCCTTGATAAGGATCCTCAAGTCTGCTGAGATGATCCGCGGCTAGGTTTTCAGCTCCTTTCTTATCGTGAATTTCGATTTTAAATTCTTGGAGTAGCAAAACCCAGCGAAGAAGTCTTGGTTTGGAATCTTGCTTGGTCAACAAGTACTTCAACGCGGAATGATCGGTATACACGATTGTGGTGGAAAGGACAAGATAGGGGCGGAACTTTTCAAAGGCATAGACAACAGCTAAAAGCTCTTTTTCGGTTGTCGTGTAATGCAATTGTTCCCCTGTCATTGTCTTGCTAGCGTAATGGATCGGTTGGAAGTGTTTGTTCACTCTTTGGCCCAAAACCGCTCCAATAGCATAATCGCTAGCATCACACATCAACTCGAAAGGCAGCTCCCAATCAGGGGTAACCAAGACCGGTGCCTTAGTTAGCTTATCCTTAAGCAAGTTGAAGGCGTCAATACACTCGTTGGAAAAGATAAAAGGAGTATCTTTTTCCAAGAGGTGGGTCATCGGGCGAGCGATTTTCGAAAAATCTTTGATGAAACGGCGATAGAAGCCCGCATGACCGAGGAAACTTCTCACACCCTTCACGGTTGAAGGTGGAGGCAACTTAGCGATCACATCGACTTTAGCACGGTCCACTTCAAGACCGGCTTTGGAGATCTTGTGTCCTAGCACGCTGCCCTCTTTTACCATGAAATGGCATTTTTCCCAATTAAGAACAAGGCGAGTGTCTTCACACCGCTTAAGCATACTTCTAAATTGGCAAGGCAAGCAGAGAAAGAATCGCCATAAACCGAGAAATCATCCATGAATACTTCCATAGTTTCTTCAACCATGTCATGGAAGATAGCCATCATACACCTTTGGAACATCCCAGGAGCATTGCATAAACCAAAAGGCATACGTTTGTAAGCAAATGTTCCGTAGGGACAAGTGAATGTGGTCTTTTCTTGGTCTTTGGGATTGATGGGAATTTGAAAATACCCGGAGAAACCGTCTAAGAAGCAGTAATAGTCATTACCAGCTAGACGCTCGAGCATTTGATCCATGAAAGGAAGAGGAAAGTGATCTTTTCTCGTGGCATCATTGAGCTTGCGATAGTCGATACAAACTCTCCACCCAGTAACGAGACGAGTGGGAATCAACTCGTTGTGTTCATTGGGAACAACGGTTATTCCGCCCTTCTTGGGCACACAATGGACGGGACTTACCCACGGCGAATCCGAAATAGGGTAAATCAAGTCGGCATCAAGAAGTTTGATAACCTCTTGTTTGATGACGTCGTGAATGCGAGGATTAACCCTTCTTTGGCTCTGGATTGCGGGTTTAAAGTCATCTTCCATGAGAATCTTGTGAGTACAAAAGTTTGGATCAATTCCGCGGATATCGGAAATTTTCCAAGCAATTTCCTTCTTATGATCTTTAAGCACGGCGATGAGGCGAGTTTTCTCTTCTTCTTTCAAGACCTTCGCGATGATGACGGGCGACTTCTTCTTATCGTCAAGAAACACGTACTCGAGATGGGGCGGCAACTCCATAAGTTCTAAATCCGGAGGATTTTCGATGGGAGGCGTATTCAAAGTCGGTTCATCGATAGTGATATCCTTGGGAGATGGTGGAGAAATATTGTCTTCTTTAAGAAGGTTCTCAATGAGGCGAAGATCTTCATCCCAATCGGTGGGAGAATCGTCATTAGCTAAATTCACATCTCCCATGGTGGCTTCCAAATCTTTCCAAAGGAACTCACTTTCTCCAAATAGAGATAGTGATGAATCAATAGAGGAAACGGTCTCAACATTGGGAAGAGAGGTAGGAATACTTTTACAAGCATCTTTGAAGTGTTCTTCACAAGCCTCATCAAGAACGTCAATACAATTAACACTCTCGTATGAATAAGGTTGTTTAGAAAGCTTTCCCATGTTGAAGACGATTTTATCGTCACCTACTCTCATGATAAGCTCACCCGCTTCAACATCGATGAGAGTGCGGCCGGTCCTCAGGAATGGACGACCAACAATTAATGGCACACGAGGGTCCATATCGTAGTCGACGACGACGAAATCGGCAGGAAAAGTGAATTTGTCGACTCCTACAAAAACGTCTTCGGCTATCCCCACTAGATAAGCAACCGTACGGTTAGCTAATTCCAAAGTCATTTTGGTGGGGACTAGCTCAGGGAGAGATAATTGCTTCCAAACGCTTAAGGGCATTAAGTTAATACTGGCACCTAGATCGGCTAGGGCCATGCAATTCTCTACTCCCGGGAAGTTGCAAGGGATTAAGAAACGACCCGGATCACCAAGCTTGGTTGGCAATTTCCTTAAGAGCATTGCAGAGCAATTCTCATTAAGTTGGGTATTAGAAATATCAAGAAGCTTCTCCTTGTCGCTAAGAAGATCTTTGAACATTTTCGCGTATTTGGGCATGTGAGCGAGAGCCTCAGCGAAGAGATGTTAAAATTCAATTGTTTAAACATTTTGAGAAAGTTCGAAACCTGAATATCGTCCTTGCTTTTGAGTTTCTCTTTCCTCAACCTTGATGGATAAGGTATCTCGGAAGAAAAGGAAGTCTTTGGGATCGAAGGATCACTCACATCCTTGGGTGGAGGAGGGGTAGAAGTAAGAGGTGGAGAAATTGGGGAAGTATAAGGTTGAGGAATAGGAGCAGGTGACTCGCTTTCCTTAGTCACAATCACCGGTGGAGGTATAGGAAGCTTGGGTTCCTTGGTACCTTTGTCACTACGAGTGGTGATTGCTTTCATCTCCCCTCTTGGATTCGCAACGGTGTTACTCGGAAGAGTACCCGAAGAAGAGGGTTGATTACCTTGGAAGAAACTAGCCATCATGTTCCTTAAGTCATTCGTTTGACTTGCCAAAGTGTTTCTCATATCAGCTCGCAGATCGTTCCCTTGTTTCACCATGTCTGCTTTCAAGTTGAGCACTTCCCGTTGGAGATTGTCCACGATCACATCATTAGTCCTCATGTAGGTTCTAATATCTTGCTGTAATGCGGTGGGTTGGTTAGGAGGAGCATTGTAGGCGGGTGGTTGATAAGCAGGTTGTTGGTAAACTTGGTTGTTTCTTTGAGGTGGATATGGTTGTTGTTGAGGAGGGCGATTGAGGTTTTGTTGTTGGTTTGGGTTGTTAGAGGAAAACCGGGTGGGGAAAGAAAGTTGTTAGAGCGGTAGCTAAGCAAGTTGCGGTCTCCTTGAGGGAGAGCTTGATAAGCGGTCGGAGGATAGGTACTGTATGCTGCATTAACATTCTCAGAAGGATAGTCTTGGGTGGCGGTACAAGTGGTGTAAGAGTGAGGACCCCCGCATATCTCACATGGTTGGCTAACAGCATTGACTTGAGCGTCTTGAGCGTTTTTAGCGTTGATGTTGTTGGTGTTGTTAGCGGTGTGGGTAACAAGCGATTCAAGAAGCGTAGTAATTTTGTCAAGTCGCTTGTCGCTGTCACTAGTACTAGCACTAGCGGCATTGGTCCGCACACTCTTGGTTTGCACACGAGACTTATTCTCAATGATATCCCAAGCGGCATTGGAAGTCTTAACCAAAATATTACCCCCCGAGGCACTATTTAGTGAATCTTGGTCATTCATGCTTAAACCATTATAAAAAGTATTAATTTGGTGCACTTTGGTAAAACCATGTTGTGGGCAATTTCTTAAAAGATCTTTAAAACGGTCCCAAGATTCACTAAAAGACTCATCGTACTTTTGTTCAAAATTAATGATTTCATTCCGCAAAGCGGTAGTACGAGAGGGTGGGAAAAAGTAGTTGATAAATTTGGTCTCCAAATCCGTCCACGTCAGAATACTTTGTGGCGATTCCTTTGCAAGCCAATGCCGGGCTTGTCCCTCTAAGGAGAAAGGAAAAAGTTGCAAACGGATTACCTCTTGTGGAACACCATTGAATTTGACCGTATTCGTGAGTTGCAGTAACCTTTTGATGTGGTCATGTGGATCATCAATGGTACGCCCCAAGAATGGTTGAGCAGCGACCATCTGGATAAAGCCGAATTTGAGCTCAAAGTTGTTGGCTGCAATCGCGGGTATGACAATTGGATCATTGTTGCCTTCCACATGGGCTTGTAACAGTTCAATCATAGGGCGATTGTCCGGTAAAGGTTCATTGTTGTTGTTATTATTGTTGTTGAGAGGTGGATTGTTATTGTTGTTTTGAGGTGGGTTATTGTTGTTGTTGTGTACACCGGCCATGTCTAAGTCTTCGAGAGGCTCGGCTCTTGATAAAACGTTGATCGTGTATGCATGCACCTGCAAAAGAACTAACAAAGCAAACAAGAAATATTTTTGGTTTTTTATGTTTTTTAATTTTTTTGTATTTTTGAAGATTTTATATTTTTTTAGGGTTTTTTTTTTGAAAAATTTTATGAAAAAGTAACGTTCACGGCGAACGGATCCTAAAATCCAAGTTCTCACAAAAAACTGTTAATCTTAACGAGAAGAGCCGGAAGCGGCGCCATTTGATACACGCGTTTTCGTTGGGGTTTAGATTATGTCTCGTAATCTTCTCGAATTGATCACGGTTCAAAGTGGAATAGTTTGTTCTTGGTTACTAAAAAGGGGTTGGTTTGTTTATCTAATTTAAACTAATAGCAAGTAAATGTAAATGTCGTTGAGTAAAATGAGCTTTAAAGATTAAATTAAAAAGACGAGTTTAAAAATAAATGTTTGAAGACTAAAAGACAAGATTAGAAAAATATTTGAAAACTTAATAAATCTAAAACTTGGAAACTTTGTAAAAACAAGAAATTAAACAATTGGAAAACAGCCAAATCGGAATATCTAAAGTGCATCAACCGGAATGTTTGAAAAGGAATCAGATCGGAATGTTTAATACTTGCTGTCGGAATGTTACAAAGCACTCTAATCGGAATGTGCAATAAACCCTACCATCGGAATAAGGCTGATCGGAAAATCACCTGATCGGAATGCTGGGAAATGAGGGTGATCGGAATATGGGAGAATAGCTCTAATCGGAATACAATAAATGGAGCTAAATCGGAATGTTAACAAAGGGTGCAAATCGGAATGTCATAAAAGCCTACAATCGGAATAACCCAAAACCCTTTTCCGATCAGACGATCGGAATAAAGAGGGGTGTGCTGGTTGGAATGTTATGATCGGAAAAGGGTTTTACCTTTTCCGATTTATATAGATTCGAAAAATAAGCCAAGGCAATAAGCTAATATAATAAGCTAATCACCAAAACTAGCACGAATCTAAAGTGAAAAGGACTAAATAAGCACTAATAACAACTTATCCAAACTTAAGATAATCAATCTTATAAATCAAACAATAAAAAGATGAACTTTTTAAGAAAACTTTTTTAAAAAGTAAATAAGCTAAACTTACAAATAAGCCAATAAGCACAAAGATCTTAAAGCTTATTCGTATGAAAACTTAAGTAAGCATAAAAAGATTAACTTTTTAAGCACGAAATCATTAAGAACAACACGGATCAAATGAAATTCGCACCAAAATCAATCTAAAAATCAAAGAAAGGTAGAAAGAGATGAAAGATTAAAAGCTTAAACTTAAACTTGATTAATGAAATCAAAAATACAAAGGTTTAATCTTGAAAGATTAAAAGAAAGAAAGATGAAAACTTAGTGAGAGAAAGTTGAGAACTTTCTCTCTCTAAGACTAGAAAGGAAAATGAAAAGTGAAACTAAAAACTAAAAACTAACTAGTCTCTAAAATTGTGAGGAGAAGTCCTATTTATAGGCGTTTGCTTGTGGGCTTGTGAATGGGCTTTGTTCATGGGCTTCTTTTCTTCTTCCTTCTTTAGTCTTTACGTTTCTTTAAATAAACGTTTCTGACTTTGGATTTTGAGAAGTGTCGGTGAATAATTCCAACTCGTCTTATAATCTTTTGTTTAATAGACTCGAGTTCTTCGACATATATGAATCTTCCATCTTTGGCCCTTTTCTTCGATAAATCTTCAAATAGGCACAATGACTTCAAATCTTTTGCATCTCTTGGACAATAGACTTCGTCTTGAGTCTTTTTCTTCGATAAAACCCGTGCAATCCCATGTTTTCTTCAATATTCATCCGGTTGACTCTGAAAACGCAATAAACACAAAAACCACGCATAATTCCAAACAAATGATATTAAATACGTGTTTTGGTCTTGTTTTAGCCAGAAATAAGTGGTAAAAGGATGGGTGTTTTCACACATATCAGTCAAGTCACTCATCGCCACCTTTGGGAAGTTTTCCATTAAGCAGGTACCAAGAGGTGAGAACAAGAAGGTGGATGCTCTTAGCAAGATTGCGTCTACAAGCTTCGCCCATCTATCCAAACAAGTATTGGTGGAAATACTTTAGGAAAAATCCATTACATAAGGGGAAATCGCAACTGTAGTTGAAGAAGAGGGACCTACATGGATGACCCCGATCATCAGCTATTTAACTGATGAAACCCTTTCGGGTGATGAAAAGGCGGGACAGCGTATCAAAAGGAAGTCGCAGCATTTCAAACTCCGTGATGGTATTCTATACAAGCGTTCCTTCCTACAGCCGTGGTTGTGATGCGTCGGGCCGCGCCAGGCTAGCTATATGATTAATGAAATACATGAAGGGTCATGCGGCATGCACGCATGCCCCAGATCAGTGGTGGCATGATCTTTACGCACAGGGTACTATTGACCGACTATGCATCGGGATGCACGAGACATGATTCGTAAATGCAGCGATTGCCAAGTACACAGGCCAGTACCGCGACATCCACAGCAAGAACTAACACCCATCACATCCCTATGGCCATTCTATAAGTGGGGAATTGATATCGCAAGACCTTTTCCTGTTACCACAGGAGGCGTTAAGTTCTTGATCGTCACAATGGACTATCTTACACTCTGGATAGAAGCTAAGGCGGTTAAAACGATTACGGGCAAACGGGTAAAAAGTTTGTTTGGGAAAACATTGTGTGCCGCTTTGGTTTGCCAGGCGAGATTATCTCGGATAACGGAAAGCAGTTCGCGGATAATCCATTCAAGGATTGGTGTGCGGCGTTGAACATTACACGGCGTTTCGCATCAGTTAAACACCCATAGACTAATGGTCTCGTGGAGCGGGCAAACAGAAGCCTAGGTGAAGGTATTAAAGCACGCCTAGATGAACGAAGTGCTAAGTGGGTATATGAACTACCGCATGTCCTATGGGCACATAGGACAATGATCAAAACAGCCAATGGGGACACTCTATTCGCGCTGGCCTACGGAACCGAGGCCGTTATCCCGGCAGAAATTAGGATGCTAACAATCCGCTCTGCGGAGGTTAACGTCGTCACGAACGATGAGCAACTCCGGGTCAATCTAGACTTGTTAGGGGAGAAACGAGAGATAGCATCCATCAATGAGGCCAAGTCTAAGGCACGTATGAAAGCTTATTACGATTTCAAAGTCAAGGGTGTTTCCTTCCGACCGGGGGATTTTGTTTATCGTGCTAACGAGGCAAGTCGCGCGGAGAACACAGGGAAGATTGGTCCAAAGTGGGAAGGGCCGTATGAGGTCACAGAAGCCTTGGGACTAGGTGCGTACAAGTTGCATGATATGGATGGCCGTGACTTGGATCGTACGTGGAATATTTTGCAACCTTAAACGATTCTACCTCTAAGAGGGCTACGGCCTCCGCATGAACACTTCGTTGTAGTCAGCTTCAATGAAGATCCGTGTATTTTTTTTCATGCTTTCTAGGTTCTATTTGTCTTAGGATTTTAATTCTGTCAAAAAATTGTAAACGTTCTGATAAAATGTCATGGTGCCTAGCTAGCTCCACGGTGTGTTCTTGTGCAAATTATTGTCTTATATCTTTTAGATTTATTTGTCATTTCCATAATGTGCTATTTCTTATTCATATGCATTCATTCAAACCGTACATGTACTATTCGCTCCCAGGCGAAGTAAGAGGATTAAGTGAACCTAATAATTCAACTTGTCGCATAAAAGGGATGCAACCCCAGTGACACGGATCATGTATCCTTACTAGACACCTTAAGACGTTGTAACAAGTTTCCGCATGCCGTACTTACATAGTGTCGGACATGATAAAGACACACGTTGCACGTCTAGTAAAATATAGACTCAGTTTTATTCTTTATAAGTCGTGACATGTCATGTGAATGGATACATGATATCTAATGAATATAAACAAGTTTCAATTGTAGATAAACAAAATTGCCGTGATCACCATGGACTTATACATATGGTATTCTAAAAATGTTTACGCACAGAGTTACGAGTTCTAGCCGTGTACATGCACGGGCGAATGAATACAAGATGCAAATGTTTACAAGTCAAATTACAAAGGAGGCAGAAACTATCCTATTTCTTTCTTCCCTTCAGATATCATGGCACGGAGGGCTTCGCCATGAGCATCCTTTCCACTCCGCACCCTGGCCAGATTGGCTTCCAACGCATCAGCCAAGAGCTTTTCACCCTTCATGACCTTCAGACTGGCATCATATGTTGGCAGGGTAAGCTGGATTGGGTCTGAGGTGAGCTTCGCCATGATCTCCTCGTTGGAGGCATCCTTTAAAGCTTCAAGGTCATCTAGGAGGGGGTATTGCATTTCTCCAAGAGCAGCCATAGAGGCGGTCATTTTTTCCTCTGCTTCGGGGTTATGATAGGCATGCTTGGAGATGTCCTCTTTCTTGCTTATCAACTCCGCGGCCTTGGTTAACCCCTCATGCCTGCCACGGTCAATACCGTCTAATACAACATCCATGAAGGCCTGCACAAACTGAGGAGCCTCCGTTACCCTTGTCACGGCTAGGCGCATCCCTTGACCCACCATCTACCTACGACCAGCTATGGCCGTGAGCAGTGGGGGGCACAACACTTCGGCGCAGTCTGTCGCCAGCATGTTCAGTTCTCCCTCTACCACCGCTGTTCGCTCCTCCATGACAGCCCGTTCCTTGGTAAGTTCTTCCTTAGCATGTTGCGCTCTTCTACCAAGGCAGAGATTGGTCCGTTATGATTCTGGCGGTGGCTTCGGCCGCGGATACCTGTGGACAACACTTGGGGTCACTACAAGGAAAGATAGGGATTATGTGAACAATGGGTATAAATAGGTAAGGATATGTACCTTATCGTTGGATGCCGCTAGGAGAGCTTCTAGCTCAACAATGCGCTCCTCACGGGCGTTGGATTGGTTGGTTTGTTCTTTTATTGTTGCTTGCCTGCAAGGAGGCTATTGTTTTCTCGTGCTTCTCCACCATTTCTTCCCTAGGAGCAATCCTCCTATCAGGACGACTCACATTAGCTAACGCTTCCTCTAGACGACGCCGTAAGGCCGCACCAACTGTTACCTGGTGCGCTGTGGCCACATCATACTGCTCAAGAAGAGTCCCATGATAAGTTCATCTAAATCTTGGGCCAGCACTTGGGGGTTAGGTGGTCCATTAACTCTTTACACTCAGACTCCGCCTCTAGTCTTGTTAGGCTGGACAAGTTCCATGTCGGGCGGAGGTTGGTGTCCGGACCCTTGATAGTTGTAAAATCACACTTGTTTAGGAAAACAAGGCAATAATATAGGGCAAGCACGACGATTTAGGAAAACCGTGTGTGTATGACCCTAAAAGTGAGTTCGTTCTCGAGGAGGCTAGTGTGTTGTGTAATGAATTGATTTAGATTGATTTTATTGTTACAAGAAGAAAAGAAAATAAGATAAGAAAGAAATGACGGTTACGAAGACGGATCGAGCTAAGACGAAAACGCGTTCACGTAAAACCGTAAATAGTACAAAAATTAAAATTTTAACCTAAAAATTCCTAAAAATTACTAAAAATCCACAATTTTATTCTAAGAGTTTACAAAAAATCAAAACTTGCTAAAACCTTTTAATTAATTAGATGATGACATTTTAATGCTAATTAAAGCCCTAAAAATCACAATTAATTATTAAAAAGCCCTAAACAAGATCTTCAAGTTTGTAAACCTCAAAAATGACCTAATTAAGCTAAAAAGTATTTTTTTTTAAATTTTAAAACCAAATTAAACTATTTTTTAACACTTAAAAACTATTAAAATCTATTAAAACTTAAATTAATTCTAGAAAATAAATGAAAAGCCTAAAAAATATTTGGAAAGTGACAAAACTCCTAATTATGTGTCCTTAACCTAGGAAAAATGAAAAAAGTAGAAAAAATCAAACTTCAATTTTTAATAATAAAATAATAATAAAATATTCAAAAAAAATAAAAAGTTTATATAAAAATTCTAAAAAATTACCAAAAACCTAGAATAATATAACTAAGATAAAAATGCAAATTAAAGTTCCTAAAACCTTTTTAATAATTTTATATTAAATTTTAAAGTTGATAAAAAACCCTAAAATCAAATAAAATTAAAAATTAGACTTTTTGAAAACTTTTTGTGATGTAAACCTCAAAAATATAAATGAAAACCTAAAAACTATTTTTTTAGATTTTTAAAACTACTTTTACTATTTTTAAATTACTTAAATAAAAACGGCTAAATAAAAATTAATAGAAAATAAATAAATAAAGAGAAAATTTGAAAACTTAGCTAGAAAAATCCTAAATGATGAAACAGACCTAGGAAAAATGAAAATAAGCCAAAAAGCTTATACAATAAGCTTAAATAAGCTTAAATAGCTACGGCTTATTTATGAAAAGCCAAAACCAAACCCCCTTAAATATAATATGGAATGAACCTTGGTCAGTAAAAGACCCAAGGGCGCATTGGTTAAGACGTTTGTGTGTGGGAGGAGTGGCGCAGGTTCGAGTCCTGGCCACGTCCTTTTTACTTTTTATTTTTTTTTCTTTTTAACCTTTAAAAACCCAAGTCTGTGACTCTTTTAATCACCAAAACACAAACACTAGTCCAAATTAACAAAGATTAAGGCTATTGAAGTCAAAAACGTGCCCAGGTTTGAATGGTGTTTCTGATGAACACCAAGGTGAATTCTTCACCTGTGGAGTTATGGAACAAGAGGGCTTGTCCCTTTGATTTATGATGTTTTGTGGATGTTTAATGGACAAAAGGGCACCCCTACACTCAGTTGGAGTGTAGGGAGTCAGTATAAACACTAAACAAGCAAGGACAGCACAAAATCAAGCACAATATAGCACAAATCAAGTTTCTGATTAATGCTTAGGGTGACTGATGAACAATAGACACAATTACTTGCACAAATTTGAGATTTAAAGGCAAATAACTTGCATACAAATCAATACCATGGCAAGAAACTGATTACAAACCCCTATGATGACCTATCTCCTAACAGATTAACAAGTTTGTTGGACAAAGTCACACAAAATCAGTCAAGAACAAGCACTTACTGGATTTGCTCACTTTTTCAATATTTCAGCATGCAACTTGGTTCAAAACACTTCCAAACTGAAACCTAAGCACAAGTATCACTAACTAACCACCTAAGAAGACTTTTTGACCAGGTTTTAACTCAAAATTTTGTCACCAATCTCAAGTAAGCAACTAATCCAAACACCCTCTTAAGTTTCTGAAATATGATTTTTACAAAGCAAATCAATTTAAAACTTTACCAAATGGATTCTAATCAATCCTAACATGCATATAACAACAAGTAACTCAATTCAAAAACTTAAACTAACATTTAACCACTTAGCATGCAAATAACACAAAATGCATAAAATTTTTAGAAAACTAAAAATTGAAATGGGAGACAAGAAATTACCTTAAGGGACCTACATCCAGGTCCCTTAGTGGCTGCTTTGCCGCCTCCAAATAGGCTGGGGCCTATGCAGAACCTTGGACAAGCTCCAATGGATTCCTGCTAAGAACAATGAACAAACCAAGCACAAAATATCCACAAAAATCTGATTTTAAGACTTTTTAAAAACCTTTTCACAAAACTTGAACCAACGATACTTTTTGAAACAAGAACAACTTCAGGAATCCAAGAATATCAATCCACTTTCACTTCTTGAAATTCTTGGATTTCTGAAAATCAATGAAACCTTTTTTGAAAACTCAAATTTCAAACACACAAGTGTTACACAATTTAAAAATGGAACTCAGATTGGCCTTCAACACACACACAACTTTTAATAATTATAAAAAGGAATTACACTTGTTTTAACAAACACCAAACTTTTATATCATTAAAAAGGAATTACAAATGAGAAAGCCAAAATCTGGAACAAGGATAAAGGGACACATACGTCTCCTTTATATACTAAACTATAGAACAAACTAGAAGCTTAAACCCTAATGCCTTAAAGCCCTAAAATGCCCTTGAACTTTGACTGAAAATGGTCAAATTGTTGCCTCATGTGATGATGTTGATGTAGCCAGCTTGCAAAGTGATCTTGGAGCATCCATTTGTCCTTGGGGGTCAAGGAGTTGCATCCTAAGCGTTCATCTTGTCCCTTCTAGGGTTTTGAGGGAAAGGGACGGGGCAGGGGAGGGTCCCACAAGACACATGGGTGTGTCTTGTGCACGGTTTTGGTGTGGGATGGGGTGAGGGTGAGTTAAATTAATGATCTGGAAAGATTTAGCTTAAACCCCTTTGTTTTGGGATTAATCGAACCTGGGATAATTAGGGTTTATGGGGGTGTTTAGAGTGTGTTTAATCTGAAAATGAATTACTGATTTTTAAAATATGTGTTTGGTGGGAAAATTGGGAAAGTTTTGACCATGGTTTGACCAGGTTTATTAAATAAACCTGGTGGGTGGGTTTGGTTTCGGGTTTGGACTGGGTTGGGTAGGGTAAATGGGTAAATGGGTGGGTTATGTGACGTGTAAGGATATGAGTGGTGGTTATGTTTGGCTGTCTGGCAGAATTGCCCCCAGGACTCTTTCACTTTTTCCATGTTGTATAAAATAGCCATCAACGCCCATTTTCCCTTTAACAACTTTTGAGTAATTGTCATTTTTGGCACAATTACTTTAAAAACTTTTAACAAGGGCTTCAAATGCAATTCTTGGATTCTTCAAGGACTGAACTTGTAATGTCTTCAAACTTTAGGGACCCTATTCATAATTTTGAATATTTGAGGGGTATAAAGTGTAAATCTTCAAAAGCTGAGGGACTAAAGTTGCCAATCTTCAATTCTTCAAGGGCATTTTTGTAAACTCTAAACTTGGGCCCGGTTCATTGTGCGGCTTCGTTTCCCGTTTTCGTTTTTAAATGATTCTTGTGATCTTTTGCCATTTCCTCAATATCCGTACCTAAAAATACACAAGTAACAAACACGAGCATATATTTGGCAGTTTTAATGATATTTTATGCATTTTAAGCCCGATTTGGACGATGAGACTATGTATAAAAGCAGTCTCATCACTCCCCCATACTAAACCATTGCCGTGCCCTCACGCAATGCTAGAATAAAGTATCATAGCACCTCCAAAATTCATTTTTATTCACTTTATTGAACGATAAACTAGCTACACTACTACTACTTCTACTACTTGCGTTTTAGACATAATGTATGATTTTCATCGCAAAATGGGACGTTTAGGTTCATAGAATAAGAACACGTGAATGCTTCGTTAGAAATAATTTCATCGTCCTCGATTTTCACCCCAATTCCATGCCAAGCGTGCAACGAGATCATTGTCATTATAAGTTAGTAATGCTAACACTACTCATATGCCCTAATCACGTACTTATTCTCCCATTATTCCTAAGTTGTATCTCTTATATTTTATTTTTGTCTTGAATGTTTCACGAGGATACATCATTGACTTATGCGATAATAGAGATTTAGGTCTTAAAATAGAGTCCTAACGGTGTAACTAAGACCATCAAATCAATTACCCCTCCTAATAGACAACGATGTCAAAAAATTAAGTTGACAAGAAGGATCGATAAACACGGTTTTATAACGGTTTTGAACATGAGACTTATTACCAAGACTTTTATACGCCCCCTAACGGAAGGGCCTTATTATCTTTGGTTTACCTCCATCTTTTATTCAACTTCGCCATGAAGCTTTTATTATGACTTCGGTCTTGCCTTGCCTTTTATTATCCGCCTCATCGGTGGTTTTATTAGCCAAAGACGTATATCCTCACGCTAAGGCGAATTTTGGATCTTTAAAGCTTCGAAGATTAAGGCTTGATTCACTTTCAATTTTGCATAGATTTTAGGCCTTGTGGGGCTTCAAATTGTTTGCTAGATTTAGGTGAGCACTTGAAATCTTATTATTGGGTGAAGCTTTCGATTATTCGGGTTGCCAATACTTCAAAACCGTGACGCTGGCGATACCTTAATGTCTTCCCAATTTAATTACACGGAAGCTACTAGAAAAGACTAGAAACCCAACAATCCTAACTAAACCGCTAAGTCAATATTTATTAAGCAAAAAATATTTACAAGCGAAGGGAGAATAAGCAAACAACGAGAACACATGAGTTTTTGAAAGAATACGAGTACTCTACGTTTAGCATAGTAACTTATAATTAACTCTATCATTTCTCGTCCTCATTTAAGAGACTTAGCCTAATGTGTAGTTAAGGAATCAAACCTAAGTGCTCAACACGCACGGTCGAGTCAAAAATTACTCTTATTCTCGCCATCGGAAAATCTACATTCGTGTCTTCAAACACTTATAAAACATGAGAAAAAATTTAAAATTTGGCCATTTTTAGCCTTATTTTGCAACAAAACGATAAACAAAAAGATAAACTTTGGAAAGCGTGAAGGTTTGGCAAGGCAAGTATCTATTCACCCCCCCATACTAAAGTTAAACATTGTCCTCAATGTTTCGAGTCTAGGGGTGCAAACACCCCCATACTAGAGACGTAGTCGAATGCCTAATCTAGCATGGAAAGGGTGTAACCAATAAATTAATAGCCGTTTATGAAGTGTGCTAAAAACCTAAGGTTAGAACATCAAAGTATATATCATTTGGATATTGAGAAAGTCGTCTAAGCAAACGACCGAGTGCTCCCATAAAACGAACACGAGAGGCTCCAATCGTGAAGATCATGATCTAAAAACCACAATGCACAAACAACCACGGAACAAAGGTTGGAAGGGCACAAATCCCCTCACATTAAACTAATTAGAAAGCAATAATATTTACATGGATAAGCATGGGTCTCCCCCACGAGGCACCTTGTTTTTGATAACCGAGTCAAAAGCTCGACTCGAATCCCCATAAATGTGATCATTTAGGGATAATCATGGTATGGTCAATTTTTGGTGGGGCTTACATGATAAACAAGGCCCAAAAACAACCGGTATTAAGTACTAAGTCCTTAGATGGTGCAAAATACCGGGATCGAAGATGGCGTTTTCGTTTTCATTGGAAAAACAAACCAACGCCACTTCATCAATGGTCAACAAAAACTCAAAGAGTTTCAAGAAAATAGGTGAGAAGAAATAGAAGGGTGGGACAATGGGTAAGTCTCTAAACACATGAGCTACTCGAGGTAGACTCGCACCAATCAAATGAAAAGATTTTCCATTTATTGCATCGGTGGAAGATCGAGATTTCCCTTTATAAGCAATTCCAGGATCAAATATCTCGTCCTCGGTGGAGAAAGGGGAGGGAACATAAGGGGCTTCCCCCTCACTAAGTCCACACAAAGCATCGTCAAAAGGAGAAGACGAGCTTGTAGTACTCAATACACGCGGTGATGACGGAGTTAGAGTTGTAGAAAAATCTTTTAAATTCAATTCAAAATCTTTTCCTTTTTCATCTTTTACACTCTCTTTGTGAAAACCCGATTTAATTATGTCAAAAATATTTGGTGTATCTAAAGCAATGTTAGTCACACTAAAAATTCTCACATTTTGAAATCTTTTTGGTAAAGGTGGTGGTAAGTTTTCAAATCTTTTGTCAACAAAGAAAACTCCCCCATCGGGATCAACGTATTCATCATCCGAAGAATCACTCGAGATTGGAATCGTAGGCGTAACACTCTTAACCTCCACCGGCGGAGGGGACGGAACTTCATTTTTCTCAACAACTCCTAAAACTCTATTTGAAATCTTTTTGCAAATGTTTTTTATGGGATTGACATTGTACAAAGACGTGATAGAATACACATGAGAAAGAGTGGAGTTTTGGGTTGCATTAATGACGAGTTCTTCCTCATTGAAACGAAGAGTGATTTTTCTTGCATGCACATCGATAAGTGCTCTCGAGGTATCCAAAAAAGATCGACCTAAAATTAACGGAACTTTAGGATCGATAGGAATGTCAACAACAATAAAGTCTACAGGATAGTAGAACTTTCCAACTTTCACGAAGACGTCCTCGGCAACTCCACAAGCTAGAATCGTAGAATGATCGGCCATTTCGATTGACATTCTTGAAGGAGTGAGATTGGGAAGATTGAGCGATTTAAAAATCTCAAGAGGCATCAAATTAATACTAGCACCAAGATCGGCCAAGGCGTAGCATTCTTCCATGTCTTGTATAGCACATGGGATTAAAAACTTGTCGGGATCACCGACTTTTTGAGGTATGCGGCTTAGAAAAACCGATGAACAACTAGACGATTTTTGCAATTTCTCTTTGTTATTCAACATACTTTTGAAGTTGGCGGCAAATCGAGGCATCATGACTAAGGCGTCGGCAAAACTTATATTAAAATGCAAGTCACGAAACATTTTCATAAAGAGTTCAAATTGATAATTATTTCGTTCTTGTGCCTTTTCCTTGTCTCGTCTTGAAGTGTAAGGTAAAGGTGGTGTGGGTTGGGGCATAGTAGGCAAAGGCCTTGGAATCTCGGGTTCCATGATTGGTATTGGTTCAACCGTAGGTGTGGTTTGAGCGGTACTTCGTGGGCTTGTAATTTGCTCCTTTTCTACCACAACCTCGGGTTCTTTCTCTATTTCCTTCTCCATAGAAGTACTTGGACGAGAAGTGGGTTCTTTGAAAGTTTTACCACTACGAGTAGTAATAACCTTCAATTCTCCTTTCGGGTTCACGATGGTATCACTAGGAAGACCACCCGAAGAAGAGGGCTTACACATGATAGCTTCAAACATTTTAGCCATACGGTCTTCAAACTTAGATTGCCTAGCATCCGCTTTTAACAATTCTTGCTTAATCTCATGTTGACCTTGCCCCATTTTTTGTTGATTTTGTTGGAGACGTGTGACATTTCCTTCCATTTTATTAGCATGAGTTTTAAGTTCATTAGCAAGTTCGTTTTTAAGCTCGTTTTTCAACTCGGATCTTAAGCTAACCATTTCACGTTGCATATTATCAAACTTAGCATCATTAGCCTTAGCATAATTCAAAAATTCTCCTTGAAGATTTTTCGTGTGATCATTTTGAAAACCTTGAGTAGAAGTTTGAAAATCACGGTTTTGGTTTTGGTTAGAAATTTGCCCATTTCCACTTTGATAATTACCCTTGTTATAGTTCCTTTGATTTCCTTGGTAATTTCCACCTTGATTGTTGTTTCGATAGTTATTAGCATTTTGATTTGGTGGAGCTTGATTTTGGCGGGAACCTTGACCGATTTGGTTATAAGTTCCCGTGGCTACATAAGCACTCGAAGTGTTACCATCCGCGGTAATGCACTCGGAAAGATCATGAGCTCCACCACACGACAAACAACTCTTAGAAACCGCTTTAACCGAAGCGGAATTTGAAGCTTCTTGAGCTTTCCAATGGGACATAAGGCTAGCAAATCTATCAAAAAATCGATTTTCTTCATTTGCCTCATCATGTAAAGCATTGATACTACGAGACGATGATGAGCCCAATTTGGCAACACTCGGTGTGTTACGAGGGCTATAAACCTTAGACCTATTCTCAATTATGACCAAAGCTTCTTCAACCGTTTTACACAAAAAATTACCACCCGCGGCGGCATTTAGATAATCTCTTTCATGATCGTTAAGTCCATTGTAAAACGTGTCTATTTGGTGCAAATCGGAAAAACCGTGATGAGGACATTCATGTAACATCTCCTTAAACCTATTCCAAGCCGTAGAAAAACTTTCATTTGATTCTTGTGAAAATTTAGAAATCTCATTTTTCAAATGCGTAGTCTTAGAGGGCGGAAAAAATTGGTTCACAAATTTCGAAACGAGATCCTTCCACGTCAATATAGAATTGGGTGGCTCTTTCTCTAACCAAATTTTAGCGAGCCCCGCTAAGGAATACGGAAAAAGCATCATCTTAATCGAGTCATTCGAGATATCCTTAAATTTGCACGTAGCGGTAAGACGATTGAATTGGCGGATATGGTTGTGGGGATTGTCCTTCTCATCACCACGGAATTTGTTGTTTTGGATCATCGACAACAAACCCGTTTTCACCTCAAAATTCTCCGCAAGGATAGCGGGAATCACAATAGCCTCTCCATAACCCTCGGTGGGTGCTTGAAGTAACTCCATCATAGTTCGATTCGCCATGGTTGGTGCTTCTCGTACAATGGGTTCGTCAATAGGAGACTCCTCACTAGAATGAGTTGGAGTGGGAGTTTTGTTCTTTCGTCTACGTGCACGTTTTGCTTGATTACGAGTGAGCATAAACGTCACGTACAACGAGGAGACGAGCAAAGAAGATTCTTTTTGGTATTTTGTATTTTTCAATTTTTTTGGTTTTTGATGGTATTAACTTTTTTGGAAATTGGTGAAATGTATTAAGTAGACAAAAATCTACAAATCTCCTCCTTAATCAAATCTCTTGATTAAAGAAGCCTCAAGGAATGAAAACGATCACGTGAAGTGAACGCCTTCGATGACTTTAGAACGATGGTGGAACACCAAATCGTTCAAGAGGGTTTAATCAATAGAAACCAAGAAAATATATATGATATGTAATAATACTTTGGGCGACAAAACCCTCGATTCACTCTCAAAATCAAATACACACAAGCAAGCGGAGGAAACGAGGCGGCGCGAAGCACTTAAGAGCCTTTTTCCTTTAGGTCGTGAAATACAACCGCCTTATACCCACCTTATAGTTTGTATTATCAAGATTAAGCTTCAAGAAAGTATTTATCTATTTTTGCCTTTTTCTTTGGTTTGAGATTCGAATACAATGATTGGGTAATGACCTCCCAAGTCAAGGTTGTGATTTCTCACGTATTTGGAGTACTTGTGAATTTATTGTTCTACGTATACAATATAGTAATAATATTCACACAAAAACCGAAAAACGATAATACGTATTAGTAGAGTGCTACTAATACAAATACTAATTATGGCTATTATAAAAAACAACAATGTTCAATCAAAACACAACACGCCTCCCCGGCAGCGGCGCCAAAATTGATAGTTGTAAAATCACACTTGTTTAGGAAAACAAGGCAATAATATAGGGCAAGCACGACGATTTAGGAAAACCGTGTGTGTATGACCCTAAAAGTGAGTTCGTTCTCGAGGAGGCTAGTGTGTTGTGTAATGAATTGATTTAGATTGATTTTATTGTTACAAGAAGAAAAGAAAATAAGATAAGAAAGAAATGACGGTTACGAAGACGGATCGAGCTAAGACGAAAACGCGTTCACGTAAAACCGTAAATAGTACAAAAATTAAAATTTTAACCTAAAAATTACTAAAAATTATTAAAAAATCCACAACTTTATTCTAAGAGTTTACAAAAAATCAAAACTTGCTAAAACCTTTTAATTAATTATATAATGACTTTTTAATGCTAATTAAAGCCCTAAAAATCACAATTAATTATTAAAAAGCCCTAAACAAGATCTTCAAGTTTGTAAACCTCAAAAATGACCTAATTAAGCTAAAAAGTATTTTTTAAAATTTTAAAACCAAATTAAACTATTTTTTAACACTTAAAAACTATTAAAATCTATTAAAACTTAAATTAATTCTAGAAAATAAATGAAAAGCCTAAAAAATATTTGGAAAGTGACAAAACTCCTAATTATGTGTCCTTAACCTAGGAAAAATGAAAAAAGTAGAAAAAATCAAACTTCAATTTTTAATAATAAAATAATAATAAAATATTCAAAAAAATAAAAAGTTTATATAAAAATTCTAAAAAATTACCAAAAACCTAGAATAATATAACTAAGATAAAAATGCAAATTAAGTTCCTAAAACCTTTTTAATAATTTTATATTAAATTTAAAGTTGATAAAAAACCCTAAAATCAAATAAAATTAAAAATTAGACTTTTTGAAAACTTTTTGTGATGTAAACCTCAAAAATATAAATGAAAACCTAAAAACTATTTTTTTAGATTTTTAAAACTACTTTTACTATTTTTAAATTACTTAAATAAAAACGGCTAAATAAAAATTAATAGAAAATAAATAAATAAAGAGAAAATTTGAAAACTTAGCTAGAAAAATCCTAAATGATGAAACAGACCTAGGAAAAATGAAAATAAGCCAAAAAGCTTATACAATAAGCTTAAATAAGCTTAAATAGCTACGGCTTATTTATGAAAAGCCAAAACCAAACCCCCTTAAATATAATATGGAATGAACCTTGGTCAGTAAAAGACCCAAGGGCGCATTGGTTAAGACGTTTGTGTGTGGGAGGAGTGGCGCAGGTTCGAGTCCTGGCCACGTCCTTTTTACTTTTTATTTTTTTTTTCTTTTTAACCTTTAAAAACCCAAGTATGTGACTCTTTTAATCACCAAAACACAAACACTAGTCCAAATTAACAAAGATTAAGGCTATTGAAGTCAAAAACGTGCCCAGGTTTGAATGGTGTTTCTGATGAACACCAAGGTGAATTCTTCACCTGTGCAGTTATGGAACAAGAGGGCTTGTCCCTTTGATTTATGATGTTTTGTGGATGTTTAATGGACAAAAGGGCACCCCTACACTCAGTTGGAGTGTAGGGAGTCAGTATAAACACTAAACAAGCAAGGACAGCACAAAATCAAGCACAATATAGCACAAATCAAGTTTCTGATTAATGCTTAGGGTGACTGATGAACAATAGACACAATTACTTGCACAAATTTGAGATTTAAAGGCAAATAACTTGCATACAAATCAATACCATGGCAAGAAACTGATTACAAACCCCTATGATGACCTATCTCCTAACAGATTAACAAGTTTGTTGGACAAAGTCACACAAAATCAGTCAAGAACAAGCACTTACTGGATTTGCTCACTTTTTCAATATTTCAGCATGCAACTTGGTTCAAAACACTTCCAAACTGAAACCTAAGCACAAGTATCACTAACTAACCACCTAAGAAGACTTTTTGACCAGGTTTTAACTCAAAATTTTGTCACCAATCTCAAGTAAGCAACTAATCCAAACACCCTCTTAAGTTTCTGAAATATGATTTTTACAAAGCAAATCAATTTAAAACTTTACCAAATGGATTCTAATCAATCCTAACATGCATATAACAACAAGTAACTCAATTCAAACACTTAAACTAACATTTAACCACTTAGCATGCAAATCACACAAAATGCATAAATTTTTAGAAAACTAAAAATTGAAATGGGAGACAAGAAATTACCTTAAGGGACCTACATCCAGGTCCCTTAGTGGCTGCTTTGCCACCTCCAAATAGGCTGGGGCCTATGCAGAACCTTGGACAAGCTCCAATGGATTCCTGCTAAGAACAATGAACAAACCAAGCACAAAATATCCACAAAAATCTGATTTTAAGACTTTTTAAAAACCTTTTCACAAAACTTGAACCAATGATACTTTTTGAAACAAGAACAACTTCAGGAATCCAAGAATATCAATCCACTTTCACTTCTTGAAATTCTTGGATTTCTGAAAATCAATGAAACCTTTTTTGAAAACTCAAATTTCAAACACACAAGTGTTACACAATTTAAAAATGGAACTCAGATTGGCCTTCAACACACACACAACTTTTAATAATTATAAAAAGGAATTACACTTGTTTTAACAAACACCAAACTTTTATATCATTAAAAAGGAATTACAAATGAGAAAGCCAAAATTTGGAACAAGGATAAAGGGACACATACGTCTCCTTTAGATACTAAACTATAGAACAAACTAGAAGCTTAAACCCTAATGCCTTAAAGCCCTAAAATGCCCTTGGACTTTGACTGAAAATGGTCAAATTCTTGCCTCATGTGATGATGTTGATGTAGCCAGCTTGCAAAGTGATCTTGGAGCGTCCATTTGTCCTTGGGGGTCAAGGAGTTGCATCCTAAGCGTTCATCTTGTCCCTTCTAGGGTTTTGAGGGAAAGGGACGGGGCAGGGGAGGGTCCCACAAGACACATGGGTGTGTCTTGTGCACGGTTTTGGTGTGGGATGGGGTGAGGGTGAGTTAAATTAATGATCTGGAAAGATTTAGCTTAAACCCCTTTGTTTTGGGATTAATCGAACCTGGGATAATTAGGGTTTATGGGGGTGTTTAGAGTGTGTTTAATCTGAAAAAGGATTAATGATTTTTAAAATATGTGTTTGGTGGGAAAATTGGGAAAGTTTTGACCATGGTTTGACCAGGTTTATTAAATAAACCTGGTGGGTGGGTTTGGTTTCGGGTTTGGACTGGGTTGGGTAGGGTAAATGGGTAAATGGGTGGGTTATGTGACGTGTAAGGATATGAGTGGTGGTTATGTTTGGCTGTCTGGCAGAATTGCCCCCAAGACTCTTTCACTTCTTCCATGTTGTATAAAATAGCCATCAACGCCCATTTTCCCTTTAACAACTTTTGAGTAATTGTCATTTTTGGCACAATTACTTTAAAAACTTTTAACAAGGGCTTCAAATGCAATTCTTGGATTCTTCAAGGACTGAACTTGTAATGTCTTCAAACTTTAGGGACCCTATTCATAATTTTGAATATTTGAGGGGTATAAAGTGTAAATCTTCAAAAGCTGAGGGACTAAAGTTGCCAATCTTCAATTCTTCAAGGGCATTTTTGTAAAATCCAAACTTGGGCCCGGTTCATTGTGCGGCTTCGTTTTCCGTGTTCGTTTTTGAATGATTCTTGTGATCTTTTGCCATTTCCTCAATATACGTACCTAAAAATACACAAGTAACAAACACGAGCATATATTTGGCAGTTTTAATGATATTTTATGCATTTTAAGCCCGATTTGGACGATGAGACTATGTATAAAAGCAGTCTCATCAACCCTCGACACGGGGCTCCTCTTCATGAGTCGGGGGAGGTGATGGGGGCACCATGGATATCACGGGAGAAGGTTCTCTCTCCACTTCCTTCTCTTGTGCCGCTATCGAAGGATCCACCCCGTTATTAAAACAAACACTTATAAGTTTTTGTTAGGGGATCAGATATTATGAAGTATAATCCGTACTTACGTCACATCTATCATTGGTTCCGTGATGGTAGGAGCCATGGCGCTAACAGGTGTCGCCTTCTAAACATGGGTATCTACTTGCGGCGGGGGGTTGCCTTGAGGCATTGTGGTGCTGCTCCCTTCTTGGAAGTGCGGGTGGTCTTTCCTCATTTTCTTGGGGGCGCATTGTGTTCCCCCGCCTCAGCTTCTACATTCTTCACCACCTTCCTGGTGGTTTTTCGCTTCTTGGACGCAGGTTTTAATGGTTGGGAGGATCCGGCTTCCTGCACCACTTCTTCTTCTCCTTCATCATCATCAAATAGGCGGTTAATAGATGGATTTATGGGTTGTTCTTCACCTTGGATGGAGGTGGCATTCTCCAGCATCAGCTCACCACCATCTTCATTGGTAAAATCCAGCGATGACTTTTGGATCACTGGCCCCTGCTCATCCGACCATTGGTCGGTTGTTTCTTACAATGCGATGGTCATGTTTACGGTAGCGACTAGTAAGGGGGGCTCGCCCTCTTTCAGGGGTCGGAATCCTTCCGGGACCTTGCTTGGATCCCCTTGGCATAGAAGACCAAACAACTTCATCCTACGGACATAAGCACGCATAAGTGTTAGTAAATTTACAAGAATTCCGGACACATTTATATACATATTCATGTATAAAGAATACCTACCCTGTCTACGCTCGGTCAGAAAGCATGGATATCTATCCTCCCTCCCAAAATAATTGCGGTTGATCCCTATTAAACATAGGAAGTGCTCCGGCAGGCCCCTATGAAAATCAGTGTGGTGGGTGTCTAATGTTTTCACATCCTGGCTGCTATGATCCCTGGATGAGGGTGGGGGGTCGAAGATTACTTTGTACTTCATAACAAAAGGGGTAGGGAACACCTTGGCGTCTACGAAAAAGTAGTGGTTGTACCACTTCTTGAGGGAATCTAATAGTTTCCTATAAGACATGGGGGCGGTTGCGGATCGTTTTTTAAACGACAGCCACCCATTTACCATTTGGGAGGAGTAAAATACCCTAAATAGATTAACAGTGGGAGTCACTTCACAGGCGTGGCAGGTAACCTCAAATTGGTTAACCTTGCACGCCCCTATACAGTGAAGCTGGGTTATATGGAAATCATAATACAATAACACATCTACGAGGAACCTAGAGAGGGGGATGCGGTAGTTACCGAGTCAAATAGGCGCGTGTACACGCCTATTTTCCCCGGAGGAGCGTCCGTGATGGCTTCACCGTCAACTGGATAGGTGGGGTTTACGCTCTTAGGGATATAATATTCAGACAAAAAGTCTATATATTTCTCTGCGGACATCTGGTTGAGGACGTCCGTGATCACAGGATTATCTTTCACCATGATTTATAAATAGGATTAGAAAGGCGTGGTGGTCTAACCTGGTTTGATGGATTTCCGTGGAAAATAAGGAGAGGAAATGAAGAATTAAGGAAAGGAATAACAATGGCGGAAGTGGAGTTGTTAACTGTGTGTTTACACAGTTACCACACCAACTCTTTTATAGGGTTTCCTCGAGTTACGAGGTGCCATGGATGTTTGCCACGTGTAAACCACTACGTCCATCTAACGGGTTGGATTTCTGACACTTCTGAAACGTCAGAAGAGACCCACGGGTCACTTCTTGACAGTTTTACGTGGCTCAAGGTTGGGCCTGTCTGGTGCACTTTTGCAAACAAAACGTCCGACTAATGACTACCATTAATGCATTCATTAATATTGTCCCGGCCGGCCTTTTTAGAGTACGGCTATGTTTGCGACAGCAATATATAAAGGACATTGATTAGTCTAGAGGTTACGCCTGCGGCTGTAACAACTAGACTGGTGGGACATGATGACGTATAGTCCCTAACCGGGTCATGAACCCGGCCCACGGGTACTACCCGCATCCGGCCCATCAAGAATGGGTTGGATTAATGTCATTTAAGCTTATGGGCTTGAATGAATAGTGGCCGCATAAGATGTATTCGGCCCACGACCCGGCACGGCCGGAACAGGGTTAGACAGAATCACAATCCTATCAGGATTGGGATTTGCCTCAAGGAATATGATATACACTCACCATAATTAGAAGATAACAATCAATGGTGATTATCTTATGCTTGGGGCCGAAGTAACAGTGACAGCCCATTAGGGTTTCACTGCCTATATAAGGAACCCCCGAGGGTTCCACAAAGATATTACATTCTCCATACTCTCAACTCACAACCGATTTCTAACCCTAGCCGATTACTTACTCTCACGCTGGAGTCTAATCGTGGGCTACGCTCCCACGGTAATTCTAACGCGTGTTGCTTTAGTGTGTAGGATCTCAGCAACTTATTCACTTGGTGCAAGAGCCGGAGCCCAGCCTACCCGAATTAAGCCTAATTCGGGTCAGCAAGGATCATCCAACTTTTGTATCAACATGTAAATTCGTCGGCCCATCGACACAACGTCAGATAATTCGGTCCGCGCATTGCTTAAAGAGATAAGGGTCGTCCCAATAATAGTGTTTGATGTCCTTGAAAAATTTCTTGCGTTGTTGGGATGATAACCCTTCAATAAGAACACCACCCGCTAAATAGTTTGTAATGTCCGAAACCATTGGGTGTCATCCTCCTTAGAGTGAATAGACGTTAAAGTCTCGAGAGGGAAAGATTCATTAATTTCCTTGGTCGGTATTTCTCCTTGATAAGGATCCTCGAGTCTACTAAGATGATCCGCGACTAGGTTTTCCGCTCCTTTTTTATCACGAATTTCAATTTTGAATTCTTATAAGATCAAAACCCAACGAAGGAGTCTCGGTTTAGCATCTTGCTTGGTCAACAAGTATTTCAAGGCGGAGTGGTCGGTGTAAACGACAGTAGTGGAAAGCACAAGATAGGGGCGAAATTTCTCAAAAGCATATACTACAGCTAAAAGCTCTTTTCGGTAGTGGTATAATGCAATTGAGCCCCCGTCATTGTCTTACTAGCATAATGGATAGGTTAGAAGTGTTTGTTAACTCGTTGACTTAAAACCGCTCCTACCGCGAAATCACTAGCATCGCACATGAGCTCGAAAGGTAACTCCCAATTTGGAGAGACTAAGACCGGTGTCTTAGTTAATTTACTTTTAAGAATTTCGAAGGATTCAAGACATTCGGGTAAAAATATGAAAGGAGCGTCTTTTTTAAGAAGATGAGTCACTGGTCGGGCTATTTTCGAAAAATCTTGGATAAAGCGTCGATAAAATCCAATGTGACCTAAGAAACTCCTAACTCCTTTGACGGTGGTAGGTGGAGGCAATTTAGCAATGACGTCAACTTTATCACGGTCGACTTCGATACCGGCTTTAGAAATTATATGACCGAGGACGATGCCTTCTTTTACCATGAAATGGCATTTTTCCCAATTAAGAACGAGACGAGTGTGTTTACATCGTGTAAGCATACGTTCTAAATTAGCAAGGAAAGAAGAGAAAGAATCTCTAAAATTGAGAAATCTTCCATAAAGACTTCCAAAGTTTGTTCAACCATGTCATGAAATATAGCCATCATACACCTTTGGAAAGTCCCGGGAGCATTGCATAAGCCGAAAGGCATTCTTTTGTAAGCAAATGTTCCATAAGGACAAGTGAATGTGGTTTTCTCTTGGTCTTTTGGATCGATAGAAAGTTGAAAATATCCGAAGAAACCGTCTAAGAAGCAATAATACTCATTTCCCGCTAAACGCTCGAGCATTTGATCTATGAAAGGAAGAGGAAAATGATCCTTACGAGTGGCATCGTTGAGCTTACGTTAGTCTATGCAAACTCGCCAACCCGTAACAAGTCGAGTAGGAATTAACTCGTTGTTTTCATTGGGAACGGTTATTCCACCTTTCTTAGGCACACAATGGACCGGACTAACCCATGGTGAATCCGAAATAGGGTAAATCATGTCGGCATCTAGAAGTTTGATAACTTCTTTCTTGATGACTTCATGAATTTTCGGGTTTACCCTTCTTTGACTTTGGACCGCGGGTTTAAAGTCATCTTCCATGAGAATTTTATGAGTGCAAAAGTTAGGATCAATTCCGCGAATGTCAGAGATTTTCCAAGCAATAGCTTTCTTATGCTTCTTAAGCACTTCAATAAGTCAAGATTTTTCATCCTCTTTTAAGTCCTTAGCAATGACGACGGGTAACTTATCAACTCCTTCTAGGAAAGCGTATTCTAAATGAGACGGTAAATCCTTAAGTTCTAAATCCGGTGGATTTTCGGTGGAAGGCTTAGTCAAATTTGGATCATCGTTTGTAACTTACTTAGGAGTAGATGGAGAAATATGATCCTCATTGAGAAATCTCTTAATGGTACGAATATCTTCTTCCCAATCGGTGGGAGAATCGTCATATTTTAAATCCATGTCTCCTAAACTTGCTTCAAATTCATGTAATAGAAATCACTTTCTCCAAATGGAGTCAATGAAGGAGCAATAGAAGTTATGGTCTCAATATGTGGTAAAGGAGACATCCCGCTCTTACAAGCCTCGTGAAAATGTTCCTCGCATGCTTCGTCAAGCACATCGATTAAATTCACAGATTCGGGCTCATCGGGAAGCTTAGAAAGTTTACCCATATCAAAGACGATTTTGTCATCCCCTACCCTCATGATAAGCTCACCCGCGACTACATCAATCAATGTACGCCCGGTCCTCAAGAAGGGTCGTCCGGCAATTATGGGAACACGGGGATCCATCTCATAGTCAACGATAACGAAATCGGCAGGGAAAGTGAATTTGTCGACTCCAACGAAAACATCCTCGGCTATCCCCACCGGATAAGCAACCGTATGGTTAGCTAACTCTAAAGTCATACGAGTGGGGACTAGCTCGGGTAGAGATAATTGTTTCCATACGGACAATGGCATAAGATTAATACTCGCTCTAAGATCCGCCAAAGTCATACAATTCTTTACACCGGGAAATTACAAAGGATAAGGAATCGACTGGGGTCTCCAAGCTTAACCGGTAATTTTCTCAAAATAACCGCAGAACAATTTTCATTCAATTGGGTATTGGCGATATCAAGAAAATTTTCCTTGTCGGTTAAAAGATCCTTAAACATTTTAGCATACTTAGGCATGTAAGCGAGAGCCTCAGCAAAGGTGATATTAAAATTCAATTGTCTGAACATTTTTAGGAAGTTCGAAACTTGAATATCATCCTTGTTCTTCAACTTATCCTTCCTCAACCTTGAAGGGTAAGGTATATTGGACTTAGGAGAAGATTGAGGAATAACCGATCCAATCACAACCTCGGGAATTGGTTTAGGAATCAAAGGTGTGGTAGAAGATTGAGGGGAATGGTGAACATAAGGTGTAGATGGGTTACTTAGTTGAGGAATCTCACAAGTAGGAGGTGAAGGAGGGTGGGTAGAAGTAGAAGGAATCTCGGGTCCTTGTTTATCAATGGTAGGTAGAGAAAAAGAAGGTCCCTCGGTTGTCTTACCGCTCCTAGTAGTGATGGCATTCACATTAGCCCTAAGGTCGGTTTCGATGTTAGAAGGGAGAGCACCTTGGGGTCGAAGGGTTTGTAACATTTGCATAAATTTCCTATCCATGGACTCTTGCATTTCCTTAAGCTTACGGTCTTGCTCGTTAAGTTTTTGGAGAACCAAGTCCATTATAGGATTAGGCATATTGAACCCTTGATTGTTAAACCCTTGATTTGGAAAACCTTGGTTTGGATATTGATTATAATTTTGAAAACTTTGATTAGAACCTTGGTTATTGAACCATTGATTGTTATTATTAAACCCTTGGTTTTGCCATTAAAAATTCCATTGATTTTGATTATAATTCCTTACATTTGAATTCCCTTGAAAATTACCCCTTTGTGGACCTTGGTTCCTATTTGGGTATTGGGTATTTTGGGCGGGTGGGGTGGTCTTTGAGGAGCTACAAAACTCGGGGAAGCCAAATAGTTAGTAGACTTATATGAAAAATGGTTAACATTAACATTTGGTTTAAAGTTAACCCTCTCATTTTCATTGGTATTATAAGCATAGACTTCTTGGGGTTGATTATAAACCTTGTCACAATTATAGTATGAATGTGGTCTACCACAAGTCTCAGACGTCTCACTAAGGGCATGCACGTGCCTAGTAGGAGGGTTCTCAACTTTTAAAGAAAAAAATTCTTAACAATTGTAGCAACTTATTTAATTTGATTGTTAACTTCATTATCCCCTCCACTAGCACTAGCCCTTGCACTCTTAGTTTGAACTTTGGCTTTATTTTCAATAATGTCCCAAGCATCGTTCATTGATTTTACAAGAATATTTCCCCCCGAAGCACTATTTAGTGAGTCTTGGTCATTCAAAGTTAATCAATTAATTTGATGAAATTTTGTAAAACCATGTTGAGGACACCTTCTTAAAAGCTCCTTAAATCGATCCCAAGACTCACTAAATGTTTCCCCATATTTTTGTTCAAAGGTAATGATGCCATTCCTTAAGGCGGTGGTCTGGGATAGTGGAAAGAAGTAGTTAATGAACTTGGTCTCTAAATCCACCCATGTGGTGATACTTTGGGGTGGTTCCTTATCAAGCCAAATCCGGGCTTGCCCCTCGAGGGAGAAATGAAAGAGTAACAAACGAATTGCCTCTTGTGGCACCCCATTGTACTTAACGGTATTGGCCAAATGTAAAAATCTCTTAATATGAGTGTGTGGGTCATCATGAGTACGGCCTAAAAATGGTGTAGCGGAAACCATTTGAATAAAACCAGTTTTAAGTTCAAAATTATTTGCTCCAATATCGGGCACCACAATCGCTTCATCATTTCCTTCAATGTGAGATTGCAAGATCTCAATCATTGGTCGGTTATCCATGGCCATCGTAGTGTTGAAAGCTCGATTCTCGGGATCGACTTGATTGACGGTCTTTTTTTTCTTCTTCTTCTTTTTAGAAGAATTAGGTACACCACTTGGTATGTGTGTACGCGGGCGAGTGCGCATACAACTAAAACCGAGGAATAAGGGGATTGCCCTTGGTGAATTTGAAAGGGGAGGGATTACCCTAATCGAGGTCCGATATTAAAATGCTACAAGAAAATATATACTTAATACAACTTGGATGGCAAAACCCTCGATTAGCCTTCCTTCTCAAAATACTCACAAGTGAACGGGGGAAACGAGGTGGCGCGAAGCACTTAAGTACCTTTTTCCTTAGACGGCCTTTTATAGCACGTCGCCTTTCTATTCACCGTATAGTTCGTATTTTTTCGAATTCTTGCTTAACGAAAGTATTTATCTATAGAACGCCTCCTGATACGGGCTATTGCAAAACAATACTTATGGAATATTGTGTATTGGGGTTCGTATACGTAATATCTATAATAAAAAAAATATTTTTGTATTTTTTATTTTTTAAAGAAATTATATTCACAATAAAAGACAAGAGAAATTGAAATACAAAAAATAATAATAATACTTAATATTTTTGGTGTAATACTTTAGGAAAAGTATTACTTTTTGATTTTATTTTTAATTTTTTTGTACAAATCTTAGGAAAGAAATGCTTTTGTGATTTTTTAGTTTTTTTTCTTTGTATTTTGTATTTTTGATTTTTTAAACTAGAAAAATAACGTTCAAAATTTGAACGGATCCCAAAATCAAATCGTCTCACGAAAAATCGTCAATTGTAACGAGATCGAAGCGACAGCGACGCCAATTTAATATTGGAATTTTGATGATAAGAGATTAATGTTCGTTTTCTCCTCGACTCGACTCGAATTGATATCCAATTTATCACAAGATTAATTGTTTTTGGTTAATAAAGCTTGATTGGTATCTATTTTTAATTCAAACAAACTCTTAAAAATGTAAAAATATTATACTACTTAAAATACTTACTATTTCTAAAAACAAAGTGCACGTACCACAAATTAAACACAAAGTACAAGTAAATAAAGCACGAAAATGGAAAATTAGAATACAAATACAAAATATTAAAATGCAAAATCTAAAAATTACCCAAATTGAAAATGTAAAAATGCCAAAAATTTAAAAATATATTTTTATTAATTTTAGAACTTTTTAATATGTTTTTATTTAAATAAAACTATTTTTTATTAACTAAAATGAAAATATAAAATTTGAAAATGAAATTAAAAGTTAAACCGGTTTTGAAAACTTTACTAGCCCACTTTTCTTTTAATCCAGCCCGAAAACAAATCAAGCCCAAACAACAAGTAGGCCCAACAGATCCACCCAGCTCAGGGAACTTTTTGGGCCAATATAAAATAAAACTGAAAAGAAAAGGACCTCAATGCAATTTAATCTTCGTGCAATAAACAGAAACAAAGCAAAGTAGAAGGATCAAAAAGCAAATAACCAAAAAACTAATAAGAAAAACGGGCTTATTCAATAATAAGCTATATCTAGCTTAATAATTAACCAAAAAGGTTCGTTCAACTTGCAAAAGCTTTTAAATCCAATTTTACCTAGCCAAACTTAAAATAAGCTCCTAAAATAAGCTAAAACGCTCAAACAGAATTTCCAATAAGCACAAAAGTTTTTATATACTTCTCTAGCTTATTTTAAAGGCTGTAACTTACCAGATCTACTCATAAGCTGAAAAAACAAGTGGAATGTTGATTAGATTCTTTTTATGCACACTGAATAAACAAATAAATCTAAAATTCCAAATCAGCTTATTTTTAAGCTACTTTGACTTTTTGAATTTTTCAGAAAATCTCAATAATCTCCAGATTTGATGTTTAGACTAATATAAGCTACTTTTGTAAAGAAATTAAGCTAGGTGAACACTTGATAAGCTAGATTGAAAAAGCTACAAGCAATCAGCAACTATTATGAATGAACAGCTTATTTCTAGGCTAGATTCTGACTTATCTAGTGGAAGAATTTAAAAACAATGAACTAGAAACTTATTATGTGACCTATAAGCTATCTTAGAAAACCAAATCTCATAAGCTAAAATGGATTAATGAAGGTTCTATGTTGATTTGAATATGACTGATTAGCTAAGTTTGATGATAGTTTACTTATGATCCATTTCAATTTAAAAACTTGTTTGACTTAGGCAATTGCCAAAAGTTTCACTGCTTCTAGGTGACCAAATGAAAGCCAAAAAAAAGCAACAAAACTCAGAATCCAATACTTAGCAACAAATCCAAATCACATAAATCCAAACATGCCTAATGAAGTATTATGTAGAGATTAATGAAGCAACACACAGATCTAATGAAATAGAAGCTAAACAAAGTACTCAGAACCTCAAAACATCTCACAAAAAGCAGATCTAAGCACTTAAAATACACATAAACACATGAACACTAGCATATCAACATATAACCTATTTTTGCCTAAAAAATGAAATAAGAGTTTACCTTACATCCAGGCCACGGTTGATGGAGAAGTAAGATAAATATCATAAAACATCAACTCCATAAAACACCAACAAATATACCATAATTCACAGATCTGAGTTCTATGAATTCAAATCTGCAAATCTCCCCCCAAAAATCTGCAAAGCTCCAATACTTAACCAAATAGCACCACAAGAGTTCCTAGAGCTTATAAATAAGCTTTATAACACGAATCAGCATCAACCAAAGTAATTCGAACAATAGATGTAGTAGAATAAACGAAGATGATGATGAATAGTATTTTTTGAAATTTTATTTTATTAATGAAATTTGAAGTACAATTTTGAAAGGAAAGGATTACATAAGTTTTAACTATATTAAACTAATTTGCTAGAAATTTAAGCTAAGAATAAGCTAAAAAAGTGAAATCGTCCAAGGTGTGAGGTAGGGGGTATTTATAGGCTGTTTAGGAGAGGTAGGTGAGTTGGTTAAGGATGCGTGTGGGTGAGGTAAGGTGTGTGAGGTGACAGGCGTCAAGAATTGATAGCTAGAGTGTCCAATTAGGTGTTGACATGTGGCTACGGTTTTTGGTGGATTTGTAAATTGAATTGGGTTCTTTTTATTGAGACAACGGCATGGAGTGAGACTGGTATCGTTGGATTCGTCTCGTTGAGACGAGTAATTTTGGTGTTAAGGTCGAGCCATGAATCTTTCTCCTTCGTCCTCCACGATCTGGTGAAGTTAGCCAAAGAAATACAAACACGTGGTGAGCAAATACTGACCCTTTTTCTGAAAAAGGGAGTTGCCACGTTGGCAATCCGTGTGCTGGGTGAAGTGCGCATGTGATTTGTCCAGCTGGCGTCCACTAACTTGAACTTTGTATCTTTGGCAGAAATGACCCTTGGAATTAATATACTTTGGCAGTTTGTATTAATACATTCCAAACTTTGTTTTATTCATAGAAAATGTTTGTATTCAGCCCTTGATCTTTGGATAGTGGCAACTTCAGTCCCTTAACTTTGGAAAATCTTGATCTTTAAGCTTTATCTTCCACAAATCTTCATTTCAAGCCCTTGAACTTTCATACTTTGCACTTTTGGTCTTTAACTTTGTATTTTGTCTTTTTCTTCAATAAAAGTCTATGAAATCCCGTGTTTTCTTCTATTTTGTCCTTTTGTACCTTTTTCACAACAAAAACAACAAACTATGCATAATTCTGACTTTTATGACATTAAACATGATTTGGTCTCGTTTTTCCTTGTTTTTAGTGGTTAAAGGGGTAAGTGTTTACACACTTATCACACTCTTGTAATTCATTTATGGCAAAGTCCCTGCTGTCTAAGGATCGATTCCATTTGGCAATCTTCTTTAAGCGAGCAACTTTACGCCGTTTTGGATCTTGGGTTTTCTTTATTAGAGATTTTTCTTAACCCTAAGTCGATTCATTTAATCCCGGTTGATCATCTCATTGAATAACGTCTGATTATAATGACTCGTTTAAAGTATCATCTTGTTCGCCCTAATGTTGTGATTGGGCTAGGCTTTTGACCTCGGTTGACCCCTATCTTACTGTGATCGGTTAGGAACCGTAGGACGATTTCGTTTTCTGTTATGTCTTAATAATCCTTCTTTATTCGTCTGATTTGATTTTCTACGGTTCTTTGTTTTTTAGGGTTTTCACTGTGTCGCTTTTTGTTAGGGTTTTAGTTCCTTTTCTTCAGTTCCTATGGCATTTTATCGTAATCAATGGAATGATTTTAGGAATCGACATGTTTCTAAGGAAGATAGAGTGTTCAAGATTTCCAAGTCGGTGTTTGTGACTAATTTTCTTGAATCTTTCACGTCTCGGGACCTTTGGAAAGCATATAGTGTATACGGTACGGTGGTGGATGTTTACATCCCCCTTAAATTGTCGAAGGAGGGTAAGCGTTTTGCATTTGTTCGTTTTATGAAAGTTGTTAACCTAGAACGACTTGTGGAAAACCTTCGCACCATTTGGATTGGACGTTATCACTTGTATGTGAACCAGGTTAGATATGAAAGAACTTAGAAACTACAAGCTCCTTATAACAGAAGCACGTATAACGGCGCTACTGTTGCGCATCATGATGCTCATAATATTGAGTATTCGAAAACTGTTCCTAAACATTTTCCTTCTCCACAGGCTCGTAACTCTTCTTATGTTAATGCGGTTAACAATATCAATTCAGCTAATAGATTTTCTGTGTTTGATGAACCGGTCATCCTGATTGATGATTCGTGTGGTAATGATTTGGATCTCTGGAGACATATTAATGGTAAACTCAAAGACTTTAGCTCAATTAATCCTTTAAATTCGATTCTAGCTAAGGAAGGATTCGAGGTCAAACACCTTTCATACTTAGGAGGGCTATGGGTTATGATTGAATTGGATAATGAAGAGACTCGGTCCAACTTTTTATCTCATTCTGGAGTGAGGTCCTGGTTCCAGGAAAATAAGGTGACAGTTGCTGATTTTGTTAATAACGAACGTATAGTGTGGCTTGATGTGGAAGGGATTCCGTTGAGTGCCTGGTCTCATGCTAATTTTTCCAGAATTAGGAACAAATTGGGACATGTTATGGATATAGAGGAAGCTACAGATACGGTTTTTTCTTGTAAAACCCGTAAAAATAAGGTCATAATTTAATTATACAAATATTTTTGAAGTATTTTATAACGTTAACTACTATTATGATCAACGGTTTAAGTTGAAACCGATATTGAATATTTTATTTTTGTATTTTGACGAGTAACAAGGACTACTAGTGATCGCAATACCGACGGATGCCTAAAATTTTATACTTTATTATCAATCGTTTCGATAATTAATACTTTCGACAATATCATTTTAATTACGTATCGAGTCGTTATATTATTATTTTTCGTTTGCGTTTAATCTTTTAAAAGGTATTTTTATGAAACCCGAGTCCCGTAAATATTTGTAAAATTGACTAATAGTCATTTCCTGCTTTTTAATTGATATTTACATTTTAGTCCAAAACTATTCACTAATTGCAATGTTTACCCTAACCTACCACTATATATAAATTCTCCACTATCACCTATACAATTTTTTTAATCAAAAAATTCATTTTCTTCTCCCTTTTCTTTTGTTCTTACCGTCCACCATAGCCACCCCCATACCAAAAATCATCAAATTTTCCATTATCTAATTTGATTCAATAAAAACCAAGCTTAATCCCATTCTTAAATCCTCTTGTGAGTATTTGGGTACCATTTTTATCAACATGCAACCATATTAATTTTTCAAGAAAAGTTAGTGATGTTTGATCCAAATTTGTTGTATGCATGTGTTGGTAGTGCTGATCAAATGATGTTTATGCTATGTTTTTGTAAAAACATTGATTTTTTAATTTTTGGGTTTTTGATTTTAATGATGATACAAGTGTTAGGATTGGTTTATGATGATATTAGGGGCTTAGGTTGATGATAAAAATGATTGGTTTTGATCAAAAACATGATTTTGTATGGTTTTTAAATAGTCAATTTTGGGCAGTAGGTTTGAGGCCATTTTCGGAGGTCTTAAGTCTGAATATAGGTTGATATGATGGGATTATGTCGTAGAGAATTTCGTTAGCTTCGATTTGATATAAAGTAGGCCTTCCAACTCCAAACGAGGTGGAAGATACACTAGTTTGATTTTCGTGTACCGGGAGACGAGTGTTGACACACTCTGAAAATTGTTGTCGATATTTGGATCGAATCTCGGGGACTATAAAATGAGTTTAAAAAGGATTCAAGGGCTGTTCTCATGCTCAAAGTTTAGTGTTTTGAGTCTATTTTTAGAATCAAGTGTTGGTTTTATAAATGGAGTTGTTTAGAATGGTCAAAATGGTTTCGTAAGTCAAGATCGCTAAACTGTCCGAACTTTGTAAATCAAAGATGTGTCGGGCAGGGAACTTTAGAAGTAAAATCTTTTGATGGGATCTTGGGAGGACTTTATACATATAGTATGTGATTTCCTCAGGTAGTATCATGAAATTTTGATGTGTCTAAGTATGGGAAAACAGCTTGGACATTCGGTATGTTCCGGCAGATTTTTCTTAAAAGCATAGAATAATAAAATGAATGAATAGGAGAGTATAATAGAACCACTTGTATCGTTTTCTCTCGAGATGTCGTGATTTTATACTTGAGTTTGATTTTATTATGTATCGTTTATTTCTTGAATCTATTATTAATGTAGGCACCTTATTTGCTAGGTTGCGGTTGTCGTGTTTATCGGGCATCTACTATCGTCGGCGATCGTCTCCAACTACTTCTACTACTTAAGGTGAGTCTATAGCCTCGCTTTATACTAGTTATTAAATGATTTTAAAACCCGCGAGGGGGAATACATGTTTTATAAACTTGGAACACAAGTCTTTTATGGTATGTTTGTCCCTCTATGAATGGACCCGTGGTTGCCTTTAAATTGCATTAGGTGATTGCCTTTGTTAAAGCCTCAAGTATGGACCGTTAATTAACCTATGATGGGTTAACCGCTAGTACAATTAATAGATCTATGGGGGAAGTCGTCCCGGTTCAGTTTGTGTGGACTTGTCACAGAAGCTTAGGCCCGACCTCCACACTGTTTGAACATATTGTATTGAGAAGTCAGGTATACGGCAATGTACCAATAATCTGGAGGTAATGACAATTAATAAATCTCTTGTCTTATTAGACCTAACGGAGTGTCTAAGGGCTCGGTTCCATGAGCTTAATGCAATTTATGCTATATACAATTATTATTGTTGATGCAAATTATTATTTGATGCTTGTTGCCTTCAAGTATGCCACAAACTTATAATCTTTGCTTGTGTTCAAAATGATTACATAAACCTATAGATTTCACTCGGCATTTTTACTGATTGTTTTAATTACATGTATTTCAGGTAATCATGAAGTGGAAGCTTGGAGGTCACGGGATTGAAGTTGTGCACTGCTTTTGTTGTTCTAACTCTTTGATTTATTTATCGTTCCATTTTTTAAAACAAACTAATATGTTGTTTTAACTTATCTTTTGGTGATGATTACTTGGGACTACGATACTCTGATGAATGTTTTAGGAACGATAAATCTAAAACGTCTCTTTTCGAGTCGTTCTTTATAAATTATGTGTTTTTATACCATTGTTTAGCACCCAAAGATGTATTCGCTGCGTGTAAATTTGGGGGTGTTAAAGATTGGTATCAGAGCCATGAGTTATAGAGAACTAGGTCTTTATTTTAAAAACCTAAACTATAACTGTCAGTTTTTATTTTTCAAAGAGTCGGTGCACATGACTTCGCGTGACTTCAGGTTCAAGCTACTTCTGAGATTACAATTTTAGTATACGTTATTACGTATACCTTATTGGCAAGTATTTATAAATAAATACTATGATCCATTTATGGATATATATTTATATCTAGGATCCCTTTTATCGATATATATTTATGTCGTTAAACTTTTCGATAAAAGTTTATCATTTATTAATGATTAACTTAAATAAATACTTTGAATTTTCAAGATCTTTCTGTATTTATTTTGAAGTATTTAAATTGCTTTCATTGCAAAAAATTTATATTATGACCTTACATATCTTCATTTGCGTGTGCTATGTTCATTGCTTAACCCTTTGGGATATCTATATAGATATCCAAATCGTCTTCCGGCTGTTTGTGCTTGGACGTATTGAAACGTAATCTCTAGACCATTGTGTAGCTCAATGTGTCCCTGGAAAAGACTAAACGCCATCGTGTGAGTCACACATCTTGAAACATCTCTTAAAAATCGTGTTGAATAATATCATGGTTTTTCATAATATTTTGTTGATTTTTATCATCGTTTTACACGGCATGCGAAGATTTAATTCATTGACATTTATATGTATCGACTCCGAAGTGTATTGTTCGCTTATATCTTGGTAACGTCATCGTCATTTTATAAATCATCGTCTAGATTATGGCGCTAGATTGGAATACGATTTTACTTCTATAAAATTGTATCATTTTTTTTCATTAACCTTCTTGCTCCCGGAACGCAACCTATGAATGTTCCATTCTTTTCTTGTTATGTGTTGTGTTTTTGGACAATCGTGGCACCAAGGAGATTTGCCTACATTGCACCTTGAAACTTAAATTATGAACGTCATTCACCGTTTTGCTTCCTAAATTTCGTGTTGGATACTTTGAAGCATTTTCTGTCATTCATTATGCTATATTTTTATTTGATGCTCATTATTATGTGTGTATATATATATATATATTTTGAGCCGTTAGGAAGTGTCGAAAGATACATTTTATGCAGAAACTGCAGGGGCAGTATAAACAGGTCAAAACTTAAGAGTAAAACATGCGTTATTAAAAGAAAATAGTCAAACCTGCACAGAACTTGCAGGGGTATTTTAGTCATTTTATATTGGGTTTCAGGTCGCGGGTAAAACTAGAAAGTCATCTGAAACGTCGTTTTGCAAGTTTTGGAGATGTCGTTTATCGGGTCAATTAATCGGCTCATATTTAAAAGTCAAATCTGATAGAAAATTCGGAACATGGGTTTTAAACGTTTCTAAGCAGTTTTGAGTTCACTTGAGATCGTAAAATTTTAACGAATATTATTTTACAACTAACGAATACTAGTTACATGTGAAAATGTTTAAAAATAGAAACATTACAGGATTAGCAATTACCGGATTAATGGTGTAATTTGAAAACACAAATAATATACTTACTTAAAAGCATGTTGTGTCGAGTATCTTACATAGAATACACATATGGATTGATTTATTCTTTTTATATATATGACTCATTTGTTATTCGATGTTATTTTATTTTTATTTTCTTCTAACCTTCCACTGATTTGGGTTGAGTTTTAAAGTTTTGTCTTCACATTCTTCGTCGACATTCTTATCACGTGTCTCATGGCGTTTTCGTCTCAACCTTATAACCTTTTGAAACCTTAACAACTTGTAACCATTTCATTGGTTGTTTTATGAGCTACTATTTGTAACTTTTTGCAAACCTTTGGTTATTGTATACTTCATCAAATGTCACCTTATAATTTTAATTGACATTTTTATTACAATTAATTTTCGCAAATTGTTTTAATTTGATATTATGAAATGATTTTTATAACATTTGAGTTATTGCTTAAAAATCTCGCCAATTACTTGTATCCTATAAATTTATAAACTATTTTTTTAAATTCCATTTTACAAATGACATGGTTTATATATAAACATAAGAAACGTAATACTTTTCGACGAAATGGAGCACTGCATTGCTAGCCCTAAATTATACATGGCCTGATCACCTATGTCTAATTTAGAAGGAGCCATGCTAGGCTGAATAGTAGTCACCTTAAAAATCTTGATAATAATCAACTTTTTACTTGTATTTATGATAAAGATAAATAAAATTAAATAAAGTGAAAAGAAGTTTTGGAAACCTTTATATTTTATGCAAGTAGCGCAATTTCTATGCATCCGCATACGTTATCTTACCTTTTCTTGAACGAATTACGCGCTTACGAATACGTTTTTACTCGACGATCGTTTTTCTACTTGTTACTTCATTTTATCTTATAACTAAATTCTTTTGACCGTTCGTCTAATGACTGACTGTTGATAAAGACTTGAAAGTCTCGATGTTTTATCCTTCCTTCACGTGAATAATGAATTATCACTAGAGTGATTTCCGTATATCCGGGATGACGTCCGTCACTCTCGTTTGTCTCGAAATACACTCTTGTGAACCGTGCTTTGACTTCTCTCTTTAAACACTAACATCGTTCATTTGATTTATTTTAATTACAAGTGATTATTAGGAATTTTCTTTTATTAAAATTTTTGTATGAATCTTATTTCCGATCGTGTATCGACCACCGCTAAGTTAAAGAGATGTTGGTGAACTTCCGACCGCACTAACAAAATTGACAACTTGTTTAATCTATTATTTCTTATCATCTTACCATCAACGCCTTCATTTTATTATTCTCTTTAAGAATTCATACGACAATTGCTTCGTCCCCTTTTGTACCACTAATTTCGTACTAATTGTTGACCATTATTTTCATTCGTATTCGTTTGTTATCTTGTCACATTTTGAAACCCAAATATATCCCATGTTTATTTTGAAATAATAAACACCTTTATGTATTTTTACAACGTATTATAAAACTTTCATGGAACATTTATATATTTTTCCAATGATTTTCAATTATCGAAATAACCATCACAAGTAAAAGGTCAAATTTATACATCATATCTTGTATAACTAAAACTAATGTTTAAAATGAAATTATGCTCTATCTTTTGAACTAATTGACTTATCATACTTTACTTTTAATGTAATGAAATTACCGATTTAATTTATACTCCTAATAATGATTTAATTTGGAAATTATATTTTCTAATTGTAACCATCAATATGAGTTTAATTAATAAATTCATGTCATTCTTTCAAAGCTTCTTAAGACGACCAAATAAATTTTGAAACTATTTTACTTCTATTTTTAATATATCATCTTTATCAAGAAAGTACCTCAACTGAGTTTTAAGGTAATACAAATCCGGGACAGATAATTGTGACAAATGTTATTTTAATATTAATATTTAATTCTTTCTTCGCCCTATTTTCCTAGTATTGTGAATTATTATGTTTTACGGTTATGTGATTCGAGATCCCTCGTCGATCGTTGACCTTAAATCATTTTAGCACATCGTTTTTGTTTATGCGTTTATCGAATTCATTCTATCTCACTATGTTACTTGTATTGAAGATCATTATTTTATTGTGAGTTTAAAATAAATCTCGAGAAATAGTGTATAAGAAGAAACGAGCCCCGGGACGGTGCTCCCTTAAGGTGGTGAGGATGTAAAACCCGTAAAAATAAGGTCATAATTTAATTATATTTTTGAAGTATTTTATAACGTTAAATACTATTATGATCAACGGTTTAAGTTGAAACCGATATTGAATATTTTATTTTTATATTTTGACGAGTAAAGAGGACTACTAGTGATCGCGATACCGACGGATGCCTAAAATTTTATACTTTATTATCAATCATTTCGATAATTAATACTTTCGACGATATCGTTTTAATTACGTATCGAGTCGTTATATTATTATTTTTCGTGTGCGTTTAAACTTTTAAAAAGTATTTTTATGAAACCCGAGTCCCGTAAATATTTGTAAAATTGACTAATAGTCATTTCCCGCTTTTTAACTAATATTTATATTTTAGTCCAAAACTATTCAATAATTGCAATTTTTTCCCTAACCTACCACTATATATAAATTCTCCACTATCACCTATACAAATTTTTAATCAAAAAAATCATTTTCTTCTTCCTTTTCTTTTGTTCTTACCGTCCACCATAGCCACCCCCATACCAAAAATCATCAAATTTTCCATTATCTAATTTGATTCAATAAAAACCAAGCTTAATCCCATTCTTAAAATCCTCTTGTGAGTATTTTGGTACCATTTTTTTCAACATGCAACCATATTAATTTTTCAAGAAAAGTTAGTGATGTTTGATCCAAATTTGTTGTATGCATGTCTTGGTAGTGATGATCAAATGATGTTTATGCTATGTTTTTGTTAAAAAGTTGATTTTTAATTTTTGGGTTTTTTGATTTTGATGATGATACAAGTGTTAGGATTGGTTTATGATGATATTAGGGGCTTAGGTTGATGATAATGATTGGTTTTGATCAAAAACATGATTTTGTATGGTTTTTAAATGGTCAATTTTGGGCAGTAGGTTTGAGGCCATTTTCGGAGGTCTTAGTCTGAATATAGGTTGATATGATGGGATTATGTCGTAGAGAATTTCGTTAGCTTCAATTTGATATAAAGTAGGCCTTCCAACTCCAAACGAGGTGGAAGATACACTAGTTTGATTTTCGTGTACCGGGAGACGAGTGTTGACACAATCCGAAAATTGTTGTCGATATTTGGATCGAATCTCGAGGACTATAAAATGAGTTTTGAAAAGGATTCAAGGGCTGTTCTCAGGCTCAAAGTTTAGTGTTTTGAGTCTATTTTTAGAATCAAGTGTTGGTTTTATAAATGGAGTTGTTTAGAATGGTCAAAATGGTTTCGTAAGTCAAGATCGCTAAACTGTCCGAATTTTGTAAATCAAAGATGTGTCGGGCAGGGAACTTTAGAAGTAAAATCTTTTGACGGGCTCTTGGGAGGACTTTATACATATAGTATGTGAGTTCCTCAGGTATTATCATGAAATTTTGATGTGTCTAAGTATGGGAAAAAAGCTTGGACATTCGGTATGTTCCGGCAGATTTTTGTTAAAAGCATAGAATAATAAAATGAATGAATAGGAGAGTATAATAGAACCACTTGTATCGTTTTCTCTCGAGATGTCGTGATTTTATACTTGAGTTTGATTTTATTATGTATCATTTATTTATCGAGTCTATTATTAATGTACGCACCTTATTTGCTAGGTTGCGGTTGTCGTGTTTATCGGGCATCTACTATCGTCGGCGATCGTCTTCAACTACTTCTACTACTTAAGGTGAGTCTATAGCCTCGCTTTATACTAGTTATTAAATGATTTTAAAACCCGCGAAGGGGAATACATGTTTTATAAACTTGGAACACAAGTCTTTTATGGTATGCGTGTCCCTCTATGAATGGACCTGTGGTTGCCTTTAAATTGCATTAGGTGATTGCCTTTGTTAAAGCCTCAATTATGGACCGTTAATTAACCTATCATGGGTTAACCGCTAGTACAATTAATAGATATATGGGGGGAAGCCGCCCCGGTTCAGTTTGTGTGGACTTGTCACAGAAGCTTAGGCCCGACCTCCACACTGTTTGAACATATTGTATTGAGAAGTAAGGTATACGGCAATGTACCAATAATATGGAGGTAATGACAATTAATAAATCTCTTGTCTTATTAGACCTAACGGAGTGTCTAAGGGCTCGGTCCATGAGCTTAATGCAATTTATGCTATATACAATTATTATTGTTGATGCAAATTATTATTTGATGGTTGTTGCCTTCAAGTATGCCACAAACTTATAATCTTTGCTTATGTTCAAAATGATTACATAAACCTATAGATTTTACTCGGCATTTTTGCTGATTGTTTTACTTACATGTATTTCAGGTAATCATGAAGTGAAAGCTTGGAGGTCACAGGATTGAAGTTGTGCACTGCTTTTGTTGTTCTAACTCTTTGATTTATTTATCGTTCCATTTTTTAAAACAAACTAATATGTTGTTTTAACTTATCTTTTGGTAACGATTACTTGGGACTACGCTACCCTGATGAATGTTTTAGGAACGATAAATCTAAAACGTCTCTTTTCGAGTCGTTCTTTATAAATTGTGTGTTTTTATACCATTGTTTAGCACCCAAAGATGTATTCGCTGCGTGTATATTTGGGGGTGTTAAATTTCTCGTAAGTGTCTATGTATCAAAACCAATGTAGAGAATAACATCTTGGAATCTTTCAAGATCTGCTTTAAAGGTAAAACATACAAGGTACGTGCCAAAGAGTTGTTCACTTGGTCACCTTGTTTTGCCGATGTCAAGGAAAATATGTATGCTACGGCTGAGGAATCTCAAGGTGGTAGTACTTTGGGAGGAACAATTGAAAGTGATGAAGAGGCAGTTTCATAAACGAATTTTGATAATGGTTTTGTGTCGAAAAGTACGCATTACGAGGAATATACTAAAAAGCAAGACGATGTTCCTCATAACAATAATGTTTTCATTGAGGCTAAAAAGTCAGATGATCCATTCGGTTTATACTAATCTCTTAGAAACCATCCAGTCAATGTTGCTGAGCCAATCTCGTCTTCTTCTATATCTCACCCTCCGGGTTTTAACCGGATCAAGATGCGGATGCGGGGGTGAGGGAGGAGAATCCTGATCATCAAGACAATGTTGATCGGGTTACTGGTCCTAATGTTGCAGCACCTATTGCCAGTGAATCTACTAATGCATTCTCAACTAACATTTCGACTCGAACTGTTCATAAAGGAGGATCGATATTAGACGTGTTAGATGATATCATTAAGGTCGGACAATCAATGGGATACGTGATGGAAGGATGCTCGAAAGACTTTGAACGTATCATCAGTGCAAAAGGAGTTGACGAGGGTATTTTATGAAGATTCTCTCCCTAAATGTTCAAGGTCTCGGCCACAAGACCAAAAAGAGTGGATCAAGGAGTTAAACTTTAAGTATAGAATAAATTGTTTAGCCATTCAGGAGACAAAACTGGATAATATTTCGGATATGGAAGTTAAATTTATGTGGGGTAACTCTAACTTTCGATATATTACTAGTGATTCTCTGGGGAACTCGGGAGGTATATTATGTGCATGGGAACAATCTGTTTTCCATAAGATAGGTGCTTCTGTGTCGGATAATTCCATCGCTTTGTATGGGACTTGGCTGCCTACAAGTACTAAGATTCTCATAATTGTAATCTACACTCCCCAATCTAATACGCTTAAAGGTATTATGTGGGATTACATCTCTAATTTGATCAGTCGATGGGATGGTGAGACTATCGTAATGGGGGACTTTAATGCGGTTCGTAGTAAAGACGATAGGTATGAATCTGTTTTTAATGAGCTTTGTGCGCGGGGTTTTAATTACTTTATTTCGTCATCTGGGCTTATTGATGTTAAGATGGAGGGCTATGCTTTTACCTGGTCTCTTCCATCCGCTTCGAAAATGAGTAAACTGGACAGGTTTCTTATTTCTAACGGCATCTTTTCGGTGTTTCCTTTGTTATATACTGTTTGCATGGATCGGTATCTTTCTGATCATAGACCGATAATGCTCAAAGAGGTATCTTCTGATTATGGGTTGATTCCGTTTCGTATATATCATTCTTGGTTCTCTTATGAAGGTTTTGATAAAATGATTATTCAGACGTGGCTCTCTTTTTCTCATTCCGACTCTAATAAACTTATTCGGTTTAAAAAGAAGGTTCAAGACTTGAAAAGATATATTCGCGCTTGGATTTCTCATTATAATTCGCTTAAGAAGGAAGTGAAAGCTTCATTACTGGAACAGTTAGTTGATATTGATACTCGTTTGGATAATGGTGTACGAATGACGAAATGCTTCTCAAAGGGCTAGAGATTTCCCGGATTTTACACATGTTTAAACAGTCTGAATTAAAGGAAGCTGCACAAAAGGCTAAAGTTAAATGAGCTTGTGACGGGGAAGAAAATTCTAAATTTTTCCATGGGGTGATTAATAAAAAAATGTGCGTAGTTAGCTATTCGAGGGATTTTTCATATTGGGACTTGGTGTGCCGAGCCAGGAGTTGTTAAAGAGGCTTTTGTTTCTCATTTTGCTTCTTGTTTCAAACAGCCTTATTCTGCCCGTTTTAAGCTCAATATGGAGTTCGATAATAGACCCACGTGTGATCAGAAGGAAGATTTGGATAGACTAGTTTCTACCAAGGAGATCAAGGCTGTTGTTTGGGACTGTGGTGTTAATAAATCACCCGACCCTGATGGTCTTACGTTTGAATTTATTAAACAATGTTGGGATCACCTCGGACCTAACTTATGCGCAGCAGTGCAACATTTTTTGTGACGGGTATTCTTCCCAGGGGTTGTAATTCTTTGTTTATTGCTTTAATTCCTAAAGTGTCAGATGCCAAATTTGTCTCAGATTTCAAACCTGTCAGCTTAATTGGAAGTATTTATAAAGTCATCACTAAGGTCCTTGCAAATCGCCTTGGGTTCGTTATTTCGGATTTAGTATCTCATACTCAATAAGCTTTTATCAAGAATAGTCAAATCCTTGACGGCCCCTTCATTCTTAATGAAATCATTTCTTGGTGCAAACGGAAGAAGAAACAATATTTGATTTTTAAAGTTGACTTCACTAAGGCATATGATTCAGTAAGATGGGATTTTCTTTTAGAGGTTCTCCACTCTTTTGGTTTTAGACCTAGATGGTGTTCTTGGATCAAAGGTATCTTTTCTTCCAATATGGCGTCTCTTCTTATCAATGGCAGCCCTGCACGTGAGTTCCCTATTTTATGCGGTTTAAAACAAGGAGACCCATTGGCTCTTCTTCTTTTCATATTGGTTATGGAGTCTCTTCATATGTCGGTATCTCGGGCAGTTAACGATGGTATCTTTACAGGCATCCACCTCGAAGATCAATTGAATCTCTCTCATTTATTTTATGCTGACGACGTGATGTTCGTTGAGAGTGATCCGAAAATAACATAGCTAATTTGATAAAAATTCTCAAGTTTTTCCATCTCGCTTCAGGTTTAAAGATCAATATTCACAAAAGTCAATTGATGGGAATAAGAGTTCTTGAAGAAACTGTTTGACAAGGTGCTTCTTCAATCGAATGTGGGGTGTTATCTATCCCGTTCAAATATCTAGGTGTTGACGTTGGTGGTTCTATGACCAGACACGCTGCATGGAACGGAGTTATACAGAAAGTTCGAGCACGTCTCTCAAATTGGAAAGCGAATACTTTATCCATTGGTGGCAGATTAACTTTATTGAAACACGTTCTTGGAGCTACTCCTTTGTACACTATGTCAATTTATAAGGTGCCTTTAGAGGTTTTGTGTGACCTCGAGAAGATTTGTAGTAAGTTTTTTATTGGTGCTAATCAATCGGTAAAAAAGATTCATTGGATTGCATAGGAACAAGTTTTGGCTAATAAAAAATAAGGGGGACTAGGGGTTTCTAGTTTTTTGCTTTAAACCAGGCCTTACTTCTCAAATAGGTTTGAAGTTTTAAATCTCAAGATAATTCCCTATGGTACCATGTCATTCGGGCTCTGTACGGTAATTCGTTTGAGAATCACGGGTTGTGCTCTTCGTTGGTTGGAGCTCCATCCTTCGAGAGGTACGTGTTTTAGATTCTAAAGGGTTCAAATTTCTGTCTCATTGTAAAATCCGTATGGAAGATGGTGCCAAGACCATGTTTTGGCTAGATCCTTGGGCTTTGGTGTGACAACCGTGGTTTTGAGGTTCGTCACTTGGTCTTATTTTAAGGTTAATTTATGTGTGACTATGTGATTTGCGTGTTTACATGTTATTTTGCGTGAACGAGGTTGGTGTGGATATCGTTTATGGGTATAAAGTACTCATAAGTAAATCGAGGAACGGTTATTTCATGTTCATGAGCTCACAAATTAGTGACTATGAAATGAAATGGTGTTATTTTTGTGTTTTACGTATACGTATAAATATTATAGTAAATCGTATTTTTTTTACGATTTGGGGCTTAGCATTTAGAGGTCTCGGGTAAGGTGTTTAGTCATGTGAGTATTTTTCGGGATGGTTTTAAGTCATTTAGGACTTAGTTATAAAGTTCATTTCAGAATTTAAGATTTTTTTTTAAAACTGTATATTTTACGGGTTTTTTCGGTATACGCGTAAAATTGACTAGTTTTACGGTTTTAAGGTTTCGGAGGCTTTAGGCGCTGAAATAAATTAAGGTAACTTAAGGTATTATTAATAATATATTAATAAGTCTTAAAAAGAAAAAAAATTAAAAAAATATATATATGAATCGGGTTTTAAACCGACTAGAAAAGAAAAAGAAAGGATAATGGGCCAAAAGACCCAACTTGAGCCCAATTTGGAAAAGCCTTTATAATAAAACATATAAATACCATGTTTATATCACAAAAATCAGTTTTTCATTCATTTTCTCCCCTTTTGGCCGAATTTTTACAAGCCCTAATGTAGGGATTCATCAAAAATAATTTTCTTGAAGATTTGAGGTAAAAACCTTGATTTAATTCTTATAGTTTTCTTGTTTTATAGCATTAAGGCTTCAAGTTTTATGTAATCAATTTATATGATGGATTAAAGTTCTTAATAGATCTGTAATTAGGGGTTTTATAACAATTAACATGATTAGTATAATGATTGGTGATTATTAGTGATGGTAATTAGGGTTTAATCATGTTTAAATTTGTTTTTTTAAAACTGGGCATCATTTTGAGTCATTTGTTTTGATAATATCTAGAGTTCTACAAACCCTTATTTTGCGATCCAAGCATCCCTGAATAGGTATTTTAAGTGACTTTCAAATGCAAGAAACGAGAACTAAATTGGAGGCTGGGAGGTGGGTCAAATACAGGTTAAACAGTCGGAGGTCAAAACAGTTTTGAAATCAGTCGGGTTTAATATGTTTTAAGGTGATTGGGGTACTTAGGAGTACACTTGAGCCCTCTAATGAGCATGGGTGTTGGTTTATATATTAAATAAGAGACCTGAAGGTTGGCTAAGCAAATGGGATAGGGTAAGACCCCCTAATCATAACAAACTTTTTGTATGTTCAAAATCGGTAATATGCGGATAGGCAGAAGTATATATATATATATATATATATATATATATATATATATATATATATATATATATATATATATATATATATATATATATATATATATATATATATATATATATATATATATATATATATATATATATATATATATATATATATATATATATATATATATATATATATATATATATATATATATATATATATATATATATCGGGGCCTTAACAGTAGCTTTAAGGTTGGGGCAAAAGAGAGGAGTTAGCTGACATATGTAAGGGCATAAGGTTTCCTTTACAGAGATCATGGGTATGGTTAGGTGGGCGTTTGGCTTATAGTTTGGAGACCAAAAACCGGGACTGTTTTGGGTAAAATGTTAACGAGACGGGTTATGAAGTAAACTAAGTTAAGGGCTTTATAGAGGTGTGTAATGAGATGCTTAGAGCATATAAATGATGTATATGTATGGGAGAAGGTTAGATGTCCATCATAGGTTGATGATCCATCTTAGTGTTTGGTTCATGTTTTGATTGTGTGCTTTTGTTTGTTAGCTTTTTGCTAGTGCGCGGACTTTTGGAGAAGCTCAATCAGGTGAGTTTTATAGTCCCATGTCTTTTAATGATTTTGACTTCCACATGGGATGGAAGAGACATTGTTTGGTTTTATAACTTATGTTGTGAATGTTTTATGATTGGTAATGGACTTATGTGTACACTTATGTGATTAATTGCTATGTGATTCTTGATTGTGTTTATGATTTGAATCGGGGGACACGTACCGTCTCAGTTATTGTGGTTTGACTTGGTACCAAGGAGATATTGACAAGTCGGGGCCTTGGGGAGGTACATAGATGTGTGAGCATCTATGGGACCAATGGATAATGACAAGGCGGGGCCTTGGGATTGGTACATAGGTGTATGGGCGCCTATGGTACCATGGTGTTTGGTAAGGCTGGGAGCCTTGGATTTGGTTTGGAATGACTGATCTTGAATGTTAGTTGTTAATGCATACTTGTAGCACATTGTCCATATGTTTAGTGGTTTATGGTTGTTCACAACTTATTATAATCTATTTTCGGTTGGAGTCTAAACCTATGACTCTCACCAACATTATGTTGACGTGTTTTAGTGTCTCTTTCAAGTGATAAAGTGGTTAAGCGTGAGAACATATGTGGCTAGGATTGGAGTCGCGTAGGAATGCATTTAGAAGGAGATCCCCGTTCCTTCTTAGTTTATTTTTTTTTGTTTGTTTCAATAAGTGATACTATGAACCTATATGTTGATTTGTTTGTGTTATTTGTTTGTCTTGGGTAAGAGGTAGAACTGTTACCTACTTACCTAGACTCCTGCATTGATGAGATATTGTCATGACATTTGTGTCACCTTTTATGACATTTCTAATTCATATAGTTCTCTCTATGGACACGCTATTGTTGTGATGATATCCATGCGCCGCGTCCCATATTCCGCCATGGTGGGGTGTGACAGAATGGTATCAGAGACAATGGTTATAGAGAATTAGGTTGTCTAGTCTAGTAACCTAATCTATAGCTTAAGGGTCCCTGCATATAGGCGTCATAGGAGTGTGTGTGCATTTTATATTAATTAAAGTTTTCTGGATGCTATTGGTTTTTACTTGCGACGTTTGTTAAGTTTTGACTAGTATGGGTTGAACCATAGTAGTTCATACTTAGCCACATGTTATTTTCTTTTCGGGGTGTGACTAGTGCTGGTTGAACCATAATCATCTACGCTAGTCATTGTCGTATTTTGCTTAAATTGTACATTATAGTACATAATTTGGTACATGGTAGTTTCTATATTTTGCTGGGTTATTTTATGTACCTGAGGTGTAGTATTTTTCTTTTCATGTTTAAGTCATGTTCCCTAAGAATCATGTGGTGGTTCGAGTTATTAGGAGTAGGTGGATATGAAGGATTTTAAGTTGTTTCCACTCTTATGGGCGACATGACTAATAACTGATTATGTTTTCGTTTTGGATTTAGTCTATGCTGTTTTAGCTAGACTATGGATTTATGTATTTCAAAAGTTTGACTATGTTATTTTAATGGATGAAGTTTTGGACTTTATTGTTTATGTGGTTATGAGCTTATGTGAGTAGATGGATATATGTGTTATGTGTTGTATTAATTCTTATAAGTGTCATCATAGGAGGGAGTGCATTGGGGAAAGGGTAATTGTATAAGTATGGTGGCCAACATAGTTATACAAGTACCATAACTCCAATGGATTCCTAAGTATGATTGCATGAAAGAGGATTAATACATGCTTGTATAGTAGATGTTAGACGGATTTAAGTATATGTATACCGATATGCCTATATATGTATGATCCCCTATAATTATCGATTGTATCCTTAGGAGGGTGGCTAGCTCGCTTCTTTTTAGATATTCAACCTCCGTTGTGGCGTATTCTTCGAGTTTCCTATTTCACGTGTCCGTTTTAAAATGGTGTTCTTGGTTTTAAGTCTATTGAAATAACTTGGGATTTCTTTTGAGATAATGAAATCTTTTGTGTTGGGTCTTACATTTCTTTTGGTCGGTATATATTGAGAAAAAGGGACTTGGAAATCTACTATAGAGTTAGATAGTTGGTTGTATTCGGTAAAATAAGGGTAAGGTGTTGGAGTCGTGTTTGTAACAAGATGTAACATAAGATTTTTTTTAATCAACACTTATTTATTTCAAATCCTAAAAGACTTTCTTTAAAATAAAGCGAAATAAAATTTCTTTCTACATAAATAGTTTATATAAGTGAGCTTAATCAATATACGTCATTTATAATTATTTATGCAAGACTAAAAAAAAGTTCATGAAAATTTCACATACATTTATTTCTTTTCATTTAAAAAGGATTGCGTTAATTATTAAGAGGATTCTTTAGTTTTTTTTAAAAAACAACTAGTATAAAATTGTTTTGGTCATAACTTGTTCGTTTTTAAAGCTTTTTGGGTGATTCAAAAGCCTAAAATTATGTACTCGAAATGTACTTTTCAAATATTTGGTATGTATTGTCATAGGGTGTCAGTAGCTTGATCGAAATTTTGGTACAAGTGACGGGTTCAAGGTTGAGTTTTGAAAAGTAGTTTTTTTTATGATTTGGGATGCACGGGATACCTAGTCTTTGAGTTGAGTTTTAAGATCGTCTAGAAGGTTGTTTGTAGATTGTTTGAGTCACATAGATGTGGTGAGGAAAGAAAAAAAAATATTCTTTTGGAAAAGTCGATCTTGTGCACGGTTTAAATAATATGTCGCGGGGCATAAGATGTTTTGGTTGCCATTAAGTGTTTCTTGGATCATTTGTCGTCGTCATGAGTCATTTGAATTGGTACATGTTTGAGTTTTCCTTTTGAGTTTTCGTGGTTTTGGTCTTTTTTAACTCGTGCACGTGAAATGTCGTTAGTTATCTGTGGGTTGATCGTATCTAGTGGATTTAGGATGTAGTTTTGGGTTCGTATTGATTGGGAGCGTTGAGGTAGACATATGAAAGACTTGGTCGCGCCTACACGATTAAGTAGGTGGCCCTGAGAGAATGGTCGGAATGCCCTTAGTGGGGATGAAATAGTTAAAAGTTCGTAGACGAACTAATGTGGTCATGAGGTCTCTTAGGAGTGCCAAGGGAGATGAATAGAGATTTGTATAATGTATGGATATTGGCACAAGTAACGCGCCATAGAGAGTGTTGGAAGGGGATATAATACCTCAAAGGTATTTATGATTATTCGTAAGGCATGTAAGTTTTCCGAAAATTTCCTGAGATTTAGTAGGTTTGCCTATTACTGTGAGGTAGAACCATAAATAGAGCAAGTAAGAGAAGTGAGAGGATTTGTAGTTAGTGCCTTTCCAAGGAAATTGTTGATGGAATGATTTTAGGAGCAAGAGTTGTTAGAAATTGCAACGGATGCAAGGTAAAATTTGAGTTGCTTAGTAGTAGATTGGCTGTGAAAAGCGGTTGAGTGGTCTGATAAGAGGAAGTGTTGGTCTTTTAGAATACGTGTAGATTTTCGCGAGTAGAACGAGGTAGAAATTTATTCGTATTTCTTCTAAGAGAGGGTGCAAGGAGGACGTAGTTGAAACTGCTAAGGATGTTGTATGAACGCTTTGGGTTAACGGTTATGATTTTGGCTTCACCGAGGCACTAGCAGTTTTCATGGAGTCAATGAACCGGGGGTGCATGACAATATATAAACGAGTTGTCATCGGGAGCATCGACGACATCTTGATCTACTCAAATCTAAGAAGGAGAATGAGGCGAATTATGAGTTAGTTTTGGAGTTGTTAGGAAAGGGAATTATACGTGAGATTTTCAAGTGCGAGTTTTAGGATTAAGTTGGCCAGGACGAGTAGTCAGAGATGATGGCATATCGTGGAACCAGCAAGGGGCAAAGTGAAGAAGGGTGAGGAAGCGTTTTAGAGGCTGAAGAGGTGGATTGGATAATGAGCAGATCTTGGAATTATTGGAAGGACTGGATGAATTCGCGAAGCATGACGATACGTGGAGCAAGGATTTGGATGTATACGAGAACGACAAAGAAAGGCGGTTGTTTATAAGTTGTGGGAACTAAAGATTTGGAAGAACTAGATAGACTTAGTTAGTGGAGCTGGATTGTTATATCTGCCTAAAATGCTAGAGGCATTTGGGGTACGAGACGTAGAGAATGATCTATACAGATCATGAACGTCTCCAACACATATTTAATCATCTTGATTGAACATTTGGAAAAGGTGATGGGTGGAGTTAAGTGATGAAAGAAAATTGCAAGGCCAAGTACCATCTAGGAAAGGCAAGCATGGTTGATGAGACATGGAATAAAAAGAATGAAGTGAAGCTGAGACGAACTTGAACTATATGGATGACGTATTAGGGTGGTTTGGATGAAGGATGTAGGTTGCACGAGTTGAGTTGTCTAAAGCAGAGAACGGGTCAACATGTATGTTGCGTGGCTTGGACAATCATATGGAGAAAAGGGACGTAGACTATACTTCCTACATAGATAGGAGTAGCTTATAAAGGGCGATGTAAGGACGAAGTTGGTGAAAGGGATACATAATGGGGTGGAGGAATAAGTACGACGAGAGTTGGGTGATAGTCGATAAACTGACTAATTCATCTCATATTTCAAGAGGAATGAGAAGTCACGTAGTTGAGAAGTTGGAAGGATTGCGTACGGATGTGATGGAATAGAGGCTTTTGCGTCAAAGTTAGCCTAATATGTATGGAATACCTTATGAAGGATTATGGCAAGGGAAGAAACGATAGGAAGCAAGCGTAGTATACCGTTGATAGACTAATGTTTGGTATGAGCATACTATAGGGGTAATTGAGAAAGACGCCTAGAGCATTGGCGTGAGATTTGGAGATAGTTGGAGAACGCATTATATTAGGAAGAATTCTCCTACAAAGAGAGAGTCACCGGTGAGAGGGGCATATTCCCCATTGATGAGGATGTAAGGAATAAAGGAGGAAACACCTAAATTATAGGTTGAAGACGGGATATAAGATGGTATGGAAATTAAGATTGTGGAGAGACAAGCGAAAATTAGTATGGAGGAAGAATGATTCGAGGGAGCAAGAGGTTGTGAAGATAGTGGGGTGATACTGAATAGAAACCGTTAGAGCAAGAGGTTAGTAGTCACGAACAATGGAACGTCTACCTAGAGAAAAGTTGTAACACATGTTAGTATGGAGGATGGTTAGTTACTTGGTGCCGAGCATGGGAAAGCAAGGATGAGGTGGTGGTTATGACATGTTTCTTGTGAATATTATGGGAAGCTTTTGGTTATGCAATCCTGCATATACCATTGGATGTGTTTAAGGTTGGGAGAACTTCCGAATGATGGAAAATCCGTAGAGGATAGAAGCCGTTAGGTATGGTGATAGGAATTGTAGTAGAAACTGCTGGAGTTAATTCATAGGAGATGAGGTGGATCACCGTTACAGTGGGATGAAGTTAGAAGCGACCAACGTATTGGACCGGAGGTGGATCGGAAAACTATGGAGGTGGTGGCAGTGACTAAGCAGAGGTTGAAAATAGCAAAGAACCGACAAGAGAGCTATGCGTACAAGAGGCGTAAGCTGTTGAGATTTGAGATAAAGTTATGATAAAGGTTTCACCATGGAAAGGGGTGATGCGGTTTGGAAAGAAAAGGGAAGTTAGCACCTAGATTTGTGGGTCCATTTGAAATCCTTGAAAGGATTGGGCTAGTGGCGTATAGGTTGAGATTACCGGAGGAATTGAGTAGTGTGCATGACGTATTTCATGTATCAAACTTGAGGAAATGCTTAGCAAGAACTGACTTGCAAGTACCGTTAGATGATATTAGTATGGATACGAGTCTTCGTTTTATCGAAGAGACGATAGAGATTTGGGTCGTGAAGCTAGGACGTTGGATAAAAAGGGTAATATACCGTAGTTATGGGTAGATGGAATTTGGAACGTGGACCAGAGTTCACGTGGGAACAGGAAGGATTTATGAGGAGCAAGTATCCTCGGCTAATTGATAATGACGATCCTAAGGGGTAAATCTCGGGACGAGATTTCTATTAGGAGGGAGTGATGTGACAACCGTGGTTTTGAGGTTCGTCACTTGGTCTTATATTAAGGTTAATTTATGTGTGACTATGTGATTTGCGTGTTACATGTTATTTTGCGTGAACGAGGTTGGTGTGGATATCGTTTATGGGTATAAAGTACTCATAAGTAAATCGAGGAACGGTTATTTCATGTTCATGAGCTCACAATTTAGTGACTATGAAATGAAATGGTGTTATTTTGGTGTTTTACGTATACGTATAAGTATTATAGTAAATCGTATTTTTTTTTACGATTTGGGGTTTAGCATTTAGAGGTCTCGGGTAAGGTGTTTAGTCATGTGAGTATTTTTCGGGATGGTTTTAAGTCATTTAGGACTTAGTTATAAAGTTTATTTCAAAATTTAAGATTTTTTTTAAAACTGTATATTTTACGTTTTTCGGTATACGCGTAAAATTGACTAGTTTTACGGTTTTAAGGTTTCGGAGGCTTTAGGAGCTGAAATAAATTAAGGTAACTTAAGGTATTATTAATAATATATTAATAAGTCTTAAAAAGAAAAAAATAAAAAATATATATATGAATCGGGTTTTAAACCGACTAGAAAAGAAAAAGAAAGGATAATGGGCCAAAAGACCCAACTTGAGCCCAATTTGGAAAAGCCTTTTTAATAAAACATATAAATACCATGTTTATATCACAAAAATTAGTTTTTCATTAATTTTCTCCCCTTTTGGCCGAATTTTTACAAGCCCTAATGTAGGGATTCATCAAAAATAATTTTCTTGAAGATTTGAGGTAAAAATCTTGATTTAATTCTTATAGTTTTCTTGTTTTATAGCATTAAGGCTTCAAGTTTTATGTAATCAATTTATATGATGGATTAGAGTTCTTAATAGATCTGTAATTAGGGGTTTTATAACAATTAACATGATTAGGATAATGATTGGTGATTATTAGTGATGGTAATTAGGGTTTAATCATGTTTAAATTCGTTTTTTAAAAACTGGGCATATTTTTTAGTCACTTGTTTTGATCATATCTAGAGTTCTACAAACCCTTATTTTGCGATCCAAGCATCCCTGAATAGGTATTTGAAGTGGCTTTCAAATGCAAGAAACGAGAACTAAATTGGAGGTCGGGAGGTGGGTCAAATACAGGTTAAACAGTCGGAGGTCAAAACAGTTTTGAAATCAGTCGGGTTTAATTTAATGTTTTAAGGTGATTGGGGTACTTAGGAGTACACTTGAGCCCTCTAATGAGCATGGGTGTTGGTTTATATATTAAATAAGAGACCTGAAGGGTGTCTAAGCAAAATAACAAACTTTTTGTATGTTCAAAATCGGTAATATGCGGATAGGCAGAAGTATATATATATATATCGGGGCCTTAACAGTAGCTTTAAGGTTGGGGCAAAAGGGAGGAGTTAGCTGACATATGTAAGGGCATAGGGTTTCCTTTACAGAGATCATGGGTATGGTTAGGTGGGCGTTTGGCTTATAGTTTGGAGACCAAAAACCGGGACTGTTTTGGGTAAAATGTTAACAAGACGTGTTATGAAGTAAACTAAGTTAAGGGCTTTATAGAGGGGTGTAATGAGATGCTTAGAGCATATAAATGAGGTATATGTATGGGATAAGGTTAGATTTCCATCATAGGTTGATGAGACATCTTAGTGTTTGGTTCATGTTTTGATTGTGTGCTTTTGTTTGTTAGCTTTTTGCTAGTGCGCGGACTTTTGGAGAAGCTCAATCAGGTGAGTTTCATAGTCCCATGTCTTTTAATGATTTTGACTTCCAGATGGGATGGAAGAGACACTGTTTGGTTTTATAACTTATGCTGTGAATGTTTTATGATTGGTAATGGACTTGTGTGTACACTTATGTGATTAATTGCTATGTGATTCTTGATTGTGTTTATGATTTGGATCGGGGGACACGTACCGTCTCAGTTATTGTGGTTTGACTTGGTACCAAGGGGATGTTGACAAGGCGGGGCCTTGGGGAGGTACATAGATGTGTGAGCATCTATGGGACCAATGGATAATGATAAGGCGGGGCCTTGGGATTGGTACATAGGTGTATGGGCGCCTATGGTACCATGGTGTTTGGTAAGGCTAGGAGCCTTGGATTTGGTTTGGAATGACTGATCTTGAATGTTAGTTGTTAATGCATACTTGTAGCACATTGTCCATATGTTTAGTGGTTTATGGTTGTTCACATCTTATTATAATCTATTTTCGGTTGGATTCTAAACCTATGACTCTCACCAACATTATGTTGATGTGTTTTAGTGTCTCTTTCAGGTGATAAAGTGGTTAAGCGTGAGAACATATGTGGCTAGGATTGGAGTCGCGTAGGAATGCATTTAGAAGGAGATCCCCGTTCCTTCTTAGTTTATTTTTTTTATGTTTGTTTCAATAAGTGATACTATGAACCTATATGTTGATTTGTTTGTGTTATTTGTTTGTCTTGGGTAAGAGGTAGGACTGTTACCTACTTACCTAGACTCCTGCATTGATGAGATATTGTCATGACATTTGTGTCACCTTTTATGACATTTCTAATTCATATAGTTCTCTCTATGGACACGCTATTGTTGTGATGATATCCATGCGTCGCGTCCCATATTCTGCCATGGTGGGGTGTGACATTTGGATACTGATCTTTGTGTTCAATTCCCTAGACTGTTTGCTTTAGAGGATGCTAAGGATATTATGGTTCGTGATAAATTGAATGCGCATTCTCTATGCTCTTCTATCCGTAGACAGATTCGTGATGGTGCTGAAAAACAACAATGGGACGATTTCGTTTCCATCATTAATCCGTTACATTGTCCTCTTCTTCAGATCGTTGGGTGTATGACTTGAAGGGAGAAGGTGTATTTTGCGTCAAAGATATTCATTCGGTTCTTTATGGCTTGGTTCTTCCTAATTCGAATAAAGCTACACGCTGGGTGAAAGGGGTCCCCATAAAAGGTAACTTGTTCGTCTGGCGGGCTCGTTAAGATCAGCTTCCTACTAGGCTTAATCTTAGTACTATAGGCATTTCTGTTACTTTCCTTGTTTGTTCGGTGTGTAATTCGAGCACGGAAGACGCGACACATCTCTTCTTCGACTGTTTTTTAGCTAAGGATCTGATGGTAAAATAAGTCATTGGTGGAATATCTCTTGGTCCGATCCAGTTTCTTTCATTGAGTGGGACGCTTGGTTTCTTTCGATCCGAATTCCGAACAAGCTTAAATCGTTTTTGGAGGGTGTTTTCTTCACTACATGGTGGTTAATTTGGTCGTTTCGATATAAGCTCCTTTTCGATTCTACTTCTCCAAGACAAGCTCAGATCTTTGATGATGTAGTTTCTTTTTCTTATAATTGGTGTGCCAACCGTTGTTCTAGTTTCATTTCTAAGGAACTTTGGTTTAAGAACTCATATTTATTTTCTTTGTAATGTTTCTAGCGTCTTGCTAGTTTTCAATACAAGTTGTCGTTCAAAAAAAAGATTTAGATGTTTTGAAGTCATTAGTACTCTATGTTTAAGGATAAACCTATTTGTGAAAATCTTAAGTGTAATCTGCCATTGGTGTAAGTTGTTTTATGAATCCTTGATTTTTGCTGATTTATAAAGCCAAACTTGTTTAATGGTGATTTCAATATGTTTTAACAAATCAGGTCATGAGTCAACATTTTGAAATAAGTTATGTTGAATTACCAATGGAAGAATTGTTTCAAGTTTACTCATTTGTGAATCTTAGGTCAATGTTTTTTTATAACGGTAAATGTTAGTGGTTAGTGGGTCGAGTCGTGCAACAACATCCAAGCGACTCGCCTAGCTATGTTAAATTCCTTATCCGCTTCTCCTTAGAGGACCTTGGCATGTCTGGAACCGAAGACCTCCAGAAAACCTCCCCCAAAGAAACCACTTATTGGAACATTGGTGGCCAACTGAGCTAAGCCAGTTGGTTAGGTCAATGTTAGTTATCTCGTGTTTAATAATGGAAGTCTCACAAGGATTTAGAGTTTATAATGAATGTTTTTTATATTTGATGTTTTCTAGTAACTGAATTCGTGTTTTAAAGGCTCAAAACCATTTAAGTTAATCTCATAAAGTGTATGGAAAGTTTAATTTAGAGTTAAAGTTATCTTTGCTAAATTATAAATGTAAATTTTCGAGTAAAACTATATGCAGCTTAGATATGCTCTCGGCTTGCTTAAGTGTTGGGGACAAGTAATTTGGTATTCTTGCCATCGGATTGTTGTTTTTCATTCGGGGTAAAGTGAGTTATTACAGTTAGCTACATGTAGTTAATTATGTGTCGTTTTTGTTGTCATTGAATTGTGTCATTGTTCGTCGTTTTGTGCATTCTTCATAGTTACTTTTATTAGTCATTTTACTAAACTGCTGATAAGTGTGGTAGTTGTAGTTTTCTAATTAAGTTAGATTAGGCATTGAAATTTCAAGTTTATTGCCTTTTTCTTTAGAATCTAGCTGTTGAGCGTGCTCTCTTTTTGTTTTGATCAGACCTAATGCCTATTTGAATCGGATGCGAAGTAAAATATATTTTTTTGTCAAACCATAGTTGTAAACATAGGCTATCAAAATACTATTTATCATATAACTACTTGATGTCATTGTTCTTTGCTGGAAAAGTCTTCGCAACTATTAGGGGCAGTAGCTAAAGTAGTGTAGTCAAGAATATTGGTTTTCACCTTGTTGAGTGCAGTTTTTAGATCAGTCAATGCTTTAGTATAATAGGTGTTTGTTTATGTTAATTAACTTGTTGATTAAATGTTTAAGTGTTTTCGTTTGTATTGCTTATAAGTCATATGAGAACAACTAAATCTAACATAGTGGTTTGAAGATGTTTACTAGACCTACTCATTGACATATGTACCTATAACTGTCTATGCGAGAAATCATAAATCTAACATAATGGTATGAAAAAATTTACTAAACCTATTCCATTAACACATGTATTAACAAACACTCAAACGACTCTGCCTAATTGATCTAGAAATCCATACTTCGGTCGAGGCTAAGCCCAAATACGAAAAAATAACATAAACTCCATGGTCGAGACATCATCTAAAACAATCACTTTCCCTAGACATATCAATAGTTAAGATATGAAGATCTAATATGGTTTTCTAGAGCCCAACATGCACACAACCACACAAAACGCAATAAATAATTAAGAATCATATTACAAGTTTCATGCAATCATAGACAAACTAATTAAAAATGGATAGAAGATAAAATACATAATCATGCAATACATAGACAAATTGAATGATAAATGGATCAAACCTTATTTTTCGATTGATATAGGTGATAAAGTGGTGTTTCTAGGGGTTTAGAGACCTTAAAAACAACTTACAAAAGTTGCTCCAAATTATCCCTTGAATTCTACACGGCTTGGAAACTTATAAGAGTTCTCTATATAGAGAATAGGCCTCTGACGGCGTTAGGTTATAGTCATGACTTACAAAAGCCGCTCTAAATAAAACTGGGGTTTCTTCAGCCATCAATGTGGGAGGACGTCAAGCTTTGGATGAGAAGCCATCGCAGGAGGTCTTCCGAAGGTGTCAAGATTTGGACGCGACACTATAGATGGAATATGTGAACACAATACGACTTTGTTGAGAAAAATGCGCATACTTGCCGTGATTTCTTCCATGCTTCTTCCAAAGGTCCATAAATGCTCTAAAACACTTCAAAATCATCTTTTAAATGCTTCAGGTGCTTCTAAATTGTTCTAACGACAAAAGGAAAGGATTTAAAGCATTTTAAAGGCACATTTAGGCAAATATTTTGGGGTGAAATGACCCCTAAAATACGTATAAATGACACCTCGTCAAAAGTACATTTATTGAAGGCCTACAACGTAGGTCTTGTCCCTTGCTACGGTGTAGGTAGTTATATCACATAAAAGGAAACAAAGATTTGAAGCCTACGACGTAGGGCTAAATAATGCCTACATCGTAGAGAGATAAAAGGCTACAAAAATAGAGACCAAAGTTAGCCCTGGGGATTATTCATTCTTTTCCCATTTCTGGGGACGACTAGGGAATCATCTCTAGAAGTTTTCCAGTCATTATCCACCACGTATCATGGTAGAAGTCACCACTAATATCGTCATTAATAGTCTTTCATCAAGTAATTGTATCAAGCATTATGTTTAGTTTAATACATGTTTTATTCATCTGTGTTTGTATATTCCACATTATGATTGGCTAAACACTTCTAGTGTTAGCCTTGTTATGAGTATTTCGTAGTTGAAGTTATCATTGTTTAGGATATCCTTATGTTATATGATCTTCATAGTTTCGTAGTGTTGAATGTATTAAGGATTATCTATAGCTTTCCATTAGGCGTAATAGCTCAACCTTGTCTAAGTATGGTACTAGGAGATATTAAGAACTATTTGGTGTAATGGTTGACGGACCACCACCCTTGATAAACTAAATACCTAAAAACATAAAAAACTTTGTGAGAGGGTTTAGTTAAGTAGGTCATAAGGATATTTAGGGTTCAATCACTATTGACTAGATGCTTAGCTAGCTTTGATCACGATAGTCTAGATTTAGAAGGCATATGGCAAACAACAAAGTAAAAACCAGGTTTTCTGATATTATAACCACTTAGGCAAATGGTAATTAGACATCATCATTTTAACTTTTATAAAGGATTACCTAAGGCAACACTATTTCTTCACTTGATAAGTACAAAACCTTCTCATTTCAATTATTTGATTTTCTTGCAATTCTTCGATCAATCTAGCTTTACAACATGACAATTAAACTTATATTTTAGACCATCCATTAGCTCTTGGGATGACATCGGATTTACCAATCCTACAGTGCACACGATCCCGTTAATGCATTGTAGACCTTAGGTATTCGAGTTTTATGAATTTAAAACTTGAAATATATAATTAAAAGAAAATACGCATTTAGTGTTTGTGAATGTGCGTGTTCATTTCGCCTTGTAGATACCCGAAACCACAAAACGACATCGTTTACCTTAAACGACATATTAAGCAGGAACATTGACCCAAAATGACGTAGTTTAACCCCGAAATGACATCATTTAGTCCAACTCACTTATATTCGGGCGAGACGCAAATCATTCATAGAGATACAACCTTATGAGTAAGATTGAAACTTAAAAGGGGAGATACGTAATTAGTTAAATGAATATTAGAAAATATAGTTATCTTAAAGAAAAGCTTGTGAAGATACATTTATCAACAGTAATAATTGTGTTTTTTTTAAACCGCCGTTATACTTAAAAAAAAGTGCAGCAACAATTACGTTTTATTATGCTACGTCATTTTTAAGAAAGAATTATTTTGAAAACAACGAGTATACTAAGGTTGAGCATCGATTCAAAACCGAACCGCGATCAACAAAAAAGCATCGAACCAAAAACCGACTTTGATGAAAACATGAACCACAATGAACCTAGCAAAACCATCACCGAATTCTCTGTGTTTTTCTTGATTTTAACTTGAAATCGAACCGAATCAAAAAAACCAAAAACAAAAACCATATATGCAAAACAAACCGATTCGGGTTCAGTCGATTCGGCTAGCTTATCAATTCGAGTCGATTCGGTTTTCGAATAATTTTGCCCTATAATACTCCCCTGTTTCCTATAAAAGCAAAAAGGTCCCATCTCTTTCGAAACTACCCTTCCCAAAAAACAAGGCTATGGGTATACCGACATCACTAGGGTAGTATCTCCACACCAGTATACACCACCAATCATCAGGATGTCTAATGGGAACGGACTCGCCTACCGGTTCAACCTAGACGAGTCACCGGGTTATCGATTCGACCATCGGATCAATTAATAAATCATTAACTTTCTATCGCTAGGTAATTATTGGGTCACGAGTTCGACCATCGAATCAATTAGCATATTATTAATTACATGTTTTTAGGTAATTCCGCTGCTATGCGCAGGTAATCGTCGTAGTAGAGTAAAAACGAAATATCACCTAGGGCATGGAAAGCAACATTTATTTTTGATCTGTTTCCTTTGACTTTTTTCTGCTGCCGGAGAATGAACAAAAAGAAAAAGTATTTGTGCAGAAAATCACTTTTATGCATCACATCCGGAAAATCAACCGCATACTCAACCACTTGATTTAGGTTAGTTAAACAAGAACTTGGATAACAACGCCTTAAATAAATCAGATCTATAAGAAAAAATCAGATCTGAAGTGTTTTTCGGCATGACTTCCATGATCCGTTCAGATTCCGGCGTGTCGTAAACAAATCAAATCTGTGGCTCTGATTATCCTCGCCGTCTCTGAACGGGATCGAGATGCTTTTGCTGCATTCGTCATTCATGGGTGTTCGTGATGGGTTCAGTTTGATCTTGATGGCATGCATCTTTGTTGAAGATGATGGTTAATGTGAAAGTAAGAAAGACATGGAAGTGTGTGTGAGAGAAAAAAATAAAATTGACTGTTTTTTATCTCTGAAACTTGTGTCATTTTCAAAAATATGAACAACCAGTTAATTAGTGTGAGGAAAAGTCAAATGGTGTTTTGATGGGTGTTTAAAGCAGCGCCACGAAAACTCCTCCGTGATCATTTCCACATTTCTCTCTCTCTTTGCATCTCCTTCTTCTTCTTCTCATGGAGTCTGCTAACGTGAGAAGAAGCTTAAAGAGAAAGCTAGCAGACGAATTCATCATTAATCCCAACACATCTTCATCTTCACCTGATCATAATAATAATAATAATAATAATACTAGTACCGATGCTGACGTCACCACCACCGCCGTTACTCAAGACCTGATTTCTCAAGTTGCTATTCAAGTTAAATTACTTGATTATCAACAAGATGAGGACGATGATGACGATGATGGAGATTATCGATTGGTTGCTAAGAGAGCTATTCATGTCTTATCTAGCTTGCTAAAAAAAACGGTGCTTATTCGATTTTGCTTTATTTTAGCGAAATTTGCTTATTTCGTAGCTTTTTTGTTTTTCTATCTTATTTTGTACTTCTGATTTTGTAGTTTTAGGTGAATTTTGATTTTGAGTTTTTTTTTTTTTAAATTTTGTAGTTATAGGTGAAATAAGAGAATTTTTTGAATTTATATGAGAAATTTGTTAATTTTGTAGCTATGGGCAAGATTTGTGATTTATGCGTTAATATTGATTATCGTGTAGGATCTGCATGTAGCTGTTGATTTGTTTAAATTTGTGAATTCGTGTTTGCTTTTGTTATTTATTGTCGCTGAATTTTGTAGTTTTAGGTGAAATTTGATTTTATTATTTTGCTTTAATAATTTTCCAGCTATAGGTGAAATATGTAACATTTTGCATTTATATGTGAAATTTGTTAATTTATAGACGAAATTTGTGAATTATGCAGTAAATTTGATTATTGTGTAGCATACTAGCATCTGCATGTAGTATTGTAGTGTTAATTTCTGTAGCTATAATTTTATTGTGTATACGGTGTGAAGTAAGTGAGCAAAAAAAGAAAGGGCAGTTTAAGAAGACAACTTTACTCGTTTTTAAGGAAGCGTGTTTTCTCTTTATATGTAGTAGTACAGAAGATAATGTTAAGTTGACGTTGTGAGTAAGTAGTTGTGGAAAGTAGGTTAATGAATCTGTCCGTAGCTCTTGATTTGTGTTTGTTATTAAATTTTGTTAATTTGTAGTTTTGGTTGATAAACGGTCTATTCGTATCTGATCAGAGCTTGCCAAAAACGGTGCAGATATGTGATTTATTTTGTACGGTTATTCTAGGTTTTTGAAGATAAGATGTGATTAGTGATTGAAGGTAGTGAATTTGATTGTTTTGGCATCTGATTCAGCTTTTGACTTAATGTGAAGAGTTTGAATTTTTGTAATTTTAGGTGAAATTTGATATTTTGATCAAGTAATTGTAGAAATATAGGTTAATTCGATTAGTTTGTCGTCTGATTTAGATGAAAGTATTATTTTCTGCAGTAAATGAAATTTGTTATATTTATAGTAGGTGAATTTTTGTTAGTTCTAAGTGAATGAAAATTAAATCTGATGTGGTTTTGATTACTTTACACTTTTTGGCATCTGCGTGTAGCTGTTAATTTGTTTGAATTAGTTAATTTTGTATATCAGTTAAATTTCATGTTTTGTGCTCTAACTTAGGCTAATTTATTACTTTTTTAGCTGTTATTTTGTGATTATTGGTTAACTTGATGTTTCGAGTGACTAGGCGTGGAGGATTATGTTTATAATTATCAAGAGAATTTGGTTACTTTTTTACGTTTACCAGAATCTCTTGTTTTGTTTTTGTTATCGAGTTTTGCAGTTATAGGTTTTTAATCAAGCAGTTTTGGATATTGTTTTGGTGTTGTTGGTCTTTGTCAACTTGGTAGTTATAGGAATATTTTAGCCATTGAGTAATTGTGAATGGGTGTGTTAGTTCATGTTTGTAGCATCCGCCCGCAGATTTGTTTTGTTAGATATTAGATTAAGTGAACCTTTTTTGAAGTTTGTAGTTTTAAGGTTACATTTATTATTTGCGCGAGTAGAATGGAAGGTTATGATATTATGGTTGTGGGTTTTGATTATTTTAAAGCGTCTTTCTGTAGCTCTTGTTTCGCTTTTGTTGTTGCTAGTTTACTTCGTCTTTTGAATGAGTTGTGGTGGATGACTGTATTAACGAGTATTAATATTTCTATTTTGACTTTCGTTTTGTGTTTAATGTTAGCGGGAGTTTTGATTTGATTATTTTGTATGATTGCAGAGGATATTGTGAATTTAATTGTTGAATCTGCGGCCGTTCGAGCGCTTGTACGGCATCTTCAAGCGCCACAGTGGAAAGACGACGTTGAAGAACCAAGGCCGCATGAACATGAAGTGGAGAAGGGGAGTGCTTTTACTCTTGGACTTCTTGCTATAAAGGTGATTATCCATAGTGAAGTAGGCTCTTTCTTATTCTTTGCACGTTTGATATTAGTTGCGTTTTGCTGACTAATAAAGTTATAATCTATTTTATGTGAAGTTATAATGTCCTATATTTAAGATGGCCAAATGTAAACTAATGCATTGATCATGTAACTGTATGTCTATATCAAATGTCATGCATGGTTCTGTAAGTTACCTGCCTAGGCATTATCACTCGATGTTCTATTGAAGGACGTTACCACAAAACACCACTGGAAAAATCCAAGCTTTTATATTTGCTATTCACTGAAATTAATATTGGAAGTAGATTTTTTATATTTAATGCTTCTAGTGGAGATCAAATTACTTTTAATGATTGTCTATTTCCCCTTCTTGAGAGCATTAGCGATTATGATTTCATATGCACACTTAATTACATTTGATTGAAGTGTTAGGGGCCACGTGGTTCATTACCATTCTGTTTCTTTAATTACATAGTGACGATCTTGTCGTTTTTACGAGGTCATCCTCTAGCCCACCAAGCTGATATATATACCGATACAAATTTTCTTATTAACCAGATTTTGAAGATCTTTCTTGAATATGCCTTATTTTTTATACTTTTTAAAATTGCACTTTAAAGCATTGATTTGCAGAGTCTGTAAACTATATTCGTTGTTTGAGATACTGTTATCACTATACTGTCACTGAGATGATGTTGGTGATTTCTTCTTTTGGCAGCCTGAGCATAAACAACTCATTGTGGATGCTGGAGCCCTGCCTCATCTTGTTGCTCTTCTTAAGCGGCATAGGGATGGTCAGAACTCTCGAGCAGTCAACGGTGTTATAAGAAGAGCAGCAGATGCAATCACGAACCTTGCTCATGAGAATAGCAGTATCAAGACCCGTGTTAGGTCAGTTTATTTGCACCATTTACCATTACTATTTTGGCATCTCAGATTGTTTGACAGAAAAATCGCATGTTCAGGGTTGAAGGGGGAATCCCTCCTCTTGTTGAATTGCTTGAATTCACTGATGCGAAGGTGCAGAGAGCTGCTGCGGGGGCCCTGCGTACTTTAGCTTTCAAAAACGACGAGAACAAACCCAGGTTGATAACCTTGTAGATTAGCTGAATGTGTTTTGAGGACCAATTGCGAAGTTGTTTAACTTTAGAACCCTTCCATATGTGCAGATAGTGGACTGTAATGCTTTGCCTACTCTAATCTTAATGCTTCGGTCTGAAGATGCTGCAATACACTATGAAGCGGTTAGTTCTTTTGTTTGTTCAATGGATATTTGAATCTTGCAGTTCCATATATGCAGATAATGGACTGTAATGCTTTGCCTACTCTAATCTTAATGCTTCGGTCTCAGGTTGGTGTGATTGGGAATCTTGTCCACTCATCCCCTAACATAAAGAAGGAAGTTCTTAATGCTGGAGCATTGCAACCTGTTATTGAGTTGCTTAGGTATTAAGATACACGCCTTTACATATCTCGTCAGGGTTGAAATGTTATGCAAATTGATGATAGGATCTATAGCTACCACTTTGCACTATAATGTTGGAATAATACAAACCATCATGGAAATTGTAATAAACACTTTTTCCCTGGATTGTTGAATTAATACGAACTATTTATGGTATACAAAATTACTGGATATGCACTCGAGTCTTTTATGAATAAAAGATTGAAACTCACCTCTACGCCTAGAAGTACCCTCTTGGGATCTGTATCTGTTGTTTACATATTTGATTGTTCCAAAAATGTTGGTTAGGCTGAGTAAATAGGTCGTTTAAATATTACATGAGAGTGGTATATAGTACGCCAAGCTTTTAGATAAAAATTGTTTGTTATCAAATATAACTACACTGGTTATGCACTCGAGTCTTTTATGAATAAAAGAGTGAAACTCCTGTCTACGCCTAGAAGTACCCTATTGGAATCTGTATTTGTTGTTTACATATTTGATTGTTCCAGAAATGTTGGTTCGGCCGAGTAAATAGGTCGTTTAAATATTACATGAGAGTGGTATATAAACCGTCAAGCTTTTAGATAAGAATTTGTTTGTTATCAAATTTGGCTACACTGGTTAAAGTGATGACTTTTGAACCCTGCAACATTTTTACTTTTATAATCTAAACAAAATACTTCTAGTCAATAGCAAATCGGTGAATTTGAATATTTTGCAAGGTTGTAAATATCGCTCGGCGGTCGACCACCGCCAAGCGATATATCGTCTCGGCGGCGATATATCGGTTTCTCGGCGGGTACTATAAATTATCATTATTTTTAATAAATTTGATATTTACTTGATATAAATTTTACAAATTTTACATGTTTTTATTAAGTTTATTGGTCTTATTATTATTTTACTTACATATCTTATAATATATGTTGCAAAAATATAGATTATGTGTGATTTTAGTTGAAATTTGGTTTATTTTGACTAATCTTGCTGATATTGACCGCTATTGACTGATATTGACCGATATTGACCAAAACGCCAAGCCGGCCGATTTTTACTGATTTGGACCGATATTGACCGATTTTTGGCCGATATTGACCGATTTGACTGATTTTGACCGATATTGACCAAAACGCCAAGCTTGGCCGATATGCCATATATCGTGGCGGTGGACCACCGCCAAGCGATATATCACCGATATATCCGCCGCCATGACCGATATTTACAACACTGATATTTTGACCTTTTTATCAGACAAATACAGTGTGTATACTCTTGAGTCTTGATTTTGGTTGATTCATGTGCAACTTCATCATTATAATTTCATGCCTCCTAAATTCTCATCTTTTTGTGGACAGCTCAAGCTGTTCAGAAAGCCAAAGGGAAGCTGCCTTGTTACTTGGGCAGTTTGCTGCTGCTGATACAGATTGCAAGGTTGGTTGAAATCTTAGTTCATTGATTATGCGATGTTTATACCTATACTTATCTTTAGATTCTGGTATCAATTTTAATGATAGAGGCAATTTCTTCTGTAGGTCCATATAGTCCAAAGAGGCGCTGTCGGTCCACTAATTGAGATGTTGCAATCACAAGATGCTCAACTAAGGGAGATGTCAGCTTTTGCCCTAGGAAGATTGGCGCAGGTAGTTAATTTCTATCTTTAATATTTTATTTATCATGCCTTGATACTATTAGTTGGCTCTAAGGTGCGTTATCACCTGACATCATACTATTATGGTTTTATGAGGCCTTGCACAACTAAACATCTCTCCGAGTAAATGAGCGATAATCTTTGGTACCAGAAGTATATTTTAGGTTGTGTACATGTCGTCCAACAAATCATAAATAGCATATTCAAGCTTGCAAGATTAATAAAATCTAATTTCTTTAGATTGATAGTGTTCTTTGTTTGGTCATAGTGTACATGGATTGTGTTTTGTGTTCACGTTTCGGCGGGCTAAATAGTTCCTATCTACCAGGATGCAACACAATGCTGCGTTTGCACTTTATGGACTTGCTGGTAATGAGGTAATGTGAAACTTCTCATAACTAACTATTAAGATTTATATACTTTATAAGGCATAAATTGTAGTTGAAACATTTTCTTTAGGACAATGTTGCCGATCTTATAAGAGTTGGTGTTGTACAAAAGCTGCAGGATTGTGAATTTATTATCCAAGTACGTACTATATTAATGCCTTTCTTAAGTCTTCATTTGATCTTTTGAGCTTTACATATTGCAATTCTTTCTTATTACTTATGTTTCAAAAGATAGCGCCCCGACGTTGTGATAAAGGCTCATTTAACATGGTAGAGATTTTGTTTTTGCAGCCAACTCGAGATATTGTTGCTAAGACATTAAAAAGACTAGAAGAGAAGATTCATGGGCGGGTAAATATATTAAATTACGACACTGATATAAATCTTTGAATCAAATGATATTAGAGGCTGTGTGCCTTTAAATAGACGCTACGTGGATTTCAACCCTTTTGATCTGTTTCCCTTGTACCCGAACAAGTTCCTTATCTAGTTAGAGCGAAGGGTGAAGATGGGCTCTTCGTTTGGGCTCCCCTGCTGTCACTTCAACATCTCATCTCAACACTATACATAAAAATTTCTTTTGCTCATGACATTTCATTCTCTTTTCAATTTTCATTTGTGTGTTATTTACAATTTTATATTTTTTTCTATTTTTCATAGAACTTAAAATTCATCTCATTAAATTAATATTACAATACATACATAAAAATACATTACAAAAATAAAAATGCAATGCGAAACTTAAATTGTTACAGAAAAAATTATTATAAATAAATTATAAATCTAGTTATTTTGGGGTAATGTGTCCAGACATACTCGATAAGACTCCGTTGAAGGCTTTAAGCTCTAAATGTTTTTGTTTATCACAAAGTTTTTTTTTACAGATTGCACGTTGCTCGACCTATGTTCTTAATGTGAGATAGAAAGATTTAGATTTATTTGTACGTGTTTAAAATGAAAAAAATGTGGGATATGTAAGGGTTTACTTTTTAATTAATTTTGTATACGTACGTTGTATACGTTGCTAACTAACTCTCTTGTTGGACTTTTATAAACAGATTCACAATGTTATTCAATGACTTCACATTGTCAATAGTGATAACTCAAGTTGAGAGTAGTTATCTATGACACACCGTTACACATTATGATATTCAGTTACGTCAAGTCTATAATGGCTATCGTAATGTAAAACTGGCATTTTAAGCCACGTTAGTGTGTCGCCTTCTAATTAGACATTTCACTTCATGTCTCAATATATCTATTAAGATAAATACGATCAGATTTCAAACTACATTATACCGAAATATAGTGGTAATTTGTAGAGTGTATACATAGTCACTCATTAGTTTAGAATCGAACGGTCAACACGACCGTTAATTACTTATAAAAAATTTGTTACATTTTTTTTAGATTAAAATTGTAACAATTGTACTTCTATTTATTATTGAGTATTCCAAATGGGCAAACACCTGCAACTCTAGTTTGTATATATTTGATTGGTGTCTTTTGAATTCTAGCTTGGCCGGATTGTAGAAAGGATTATTTCTTTCAACTTCAATCTCGTTTAGAGAGCAAAACTTCTTTACAATTATCTTTGATTTCAAGCACATATAGCACAGTATCTTACAATCATCAAAAAAAAATATATATATACACATGTATATATATTTCCTCTACTTATTTGTTGATACTAATACTACTATCACATTACAAAGTATCAAAGTTAATGTACTCTCATTCCTTCCAACTAAAAGAATAGAAGACTTAGTCAATTTTATCATTACACAAGTTCCACACTTATGTTTATAACCACTTAGGAAATTAAGATATGTTTTACAAATGTTAATTATAATGCGCATTTATAATTAACAAAACAAAGTCTAGCATGCTATAGACTATGAAACACATGGTTTCATTTGATTTTTAATAAGAGATCTCACATCTCTTGCCCAAGACATGTCCTCTTTTGAAAAAATCAATTTATGCGACTCAGTCATTGTCCAAAGACAATAAAAAATAAAAGAGTCTAATGTGTATCACACAGATACATCACATTATGCGTCTTCAATCTTTTTATTATATCATTGCTCACATAGAGCTTCATCTCGATCTTAACCAAGACTAGTGAAGGAACATCCTTGCGCTAAATTTAATAGATTGACACAAATATCAAACTTATTAAATTATACTCATGGGTTCAACGAAACTGACCTCATGGCGTTAAGCCATTCATTATTTCTCATATGAAATTCATAATTTCCATGTCATGTTCTTGATACTATACACTCTACAAAAGTGTGGTAATGAAGTAAAATCAAACGAGGAAGTAATAATTCTTCCATAATGACAATATGGCTCATAACACATTTATCATATAGTGATGAATCACACAAGATTCAACACAACAAATGATGTTACATTCTTTTAAAAAACCAACAAAATATAGATATTTTTTTTAAACAAAGTAATGTTCTAACCATTAACCAAAAAATAAATAATAATAACTTTGCGGTCATATGTCATTTCTATGCACAAACTTTACTCATATAAAGTTCAATCTCTTATCTAGTAACTATAATAATTTAGTTCAAAAAAATATTTCGTTTACAATGAGAAAAACATTTTCTAATGACAATACATTTTAGACAACAACGTGTTCCAAAAAGGATGTCTATATCAAAGTAGAATTTGGTTGAGCGGTTTAACAGTTTACACTTAAACTTCTAAAAATCAAGTTGCCCAATAAGCATTCGATTACTATGCAAACAATGCATTAGTAAGGCGTCGTGGCCATGGCAAAAAATATTTTGGTTTTCAAATAATGTCAAATTTTGCAAAAATACGTTTAATCTCAAGTCATGAAATCAATATCGGTTACATATACCAATATCATGACAAGATTTCATCTAACACGATTCAAGTACTCTATTGTACCATCAATCATAATATCGTAATTACCATGTACTTTCGACTCTTAATGACGTATCTTTAGATATGACTTCATAAAGTACAACTCAAAATATTCTTTTGTGAAGTATTATATGTCACACGTTCAATAAGGCAACACCAAGTTTGGTAGCATACTCGTGTCTATAGATTATTTTCATGCAATAAAGTTTCATATCAATTCTCTAATAAGGTAAACCATGTTACACATGAAAATAGTAAAAGTATCCATATAATCAAAATAAGCGTTACATATCATTTCACAATTAAACATTTTAAATGATCCACTTTATTACTCCATAAGCGTAAACCTTTCACTATTTAAAATCAAACCGAGGCATTAATATTTAATGCAAATAAATTTCAACTAATGAAATATGAATGTACATAATAATAAAGCTTCAACACAATTAAGACAAACCTCATTATTAATTCACACTACAAACATACCTCATAATATTACTTTTCTATGTAAAGATACTTTTCATCAATTTTTTATTTTACAAAGATTAAGAAACACATTTAAGTATGTGAATTATGTAGCGAAGAAAGTATAAGAGATCACCCAAATACATTCTTATGTTTTCATCTGAAAGCAAATAAATAGAACTTGTAGAGATGTATATATATATATATATGCACATTCTTTCTTTTATGATACCATCTTTATAATTAATTCTAATCAAAATCACGAGTCCAACAAAATGCAACATACCAAATGCTTCTACCAAATTTTAAAGAAGTCGAGTTACCAATTTCACACAGAATATATCACACCCTTAATTAATAAGCCATGTAACAAGTTACTTACTGAACTAGATAAACATATAACTTAAAATATTATTCTCTTGTTTTTTTATCTAGAAACAAAGAACGTTTTCAATCATGTACTCACATGTAATTTATTAATACTTGTTATTATTAAACTTCAATGTATGGATTGACCAGAAACAAAATCAGTTACGAACTTACGAACAACATAAAAATTTTTCCAAGCAATTGTGTTTCGTTTATTATCCAGTCAACTATCGCCTCTAATAACAAATAAAAACATGTCTTAAGATTGTTGTATATATAGGTGTATTGCTATTAAAGACAAAGAAATTAATACGTACAAAACATAAAATGTAAAGTACATACCGTAAGTCTTTTGATCGTTTAGTTCAAAGAAACGCGAATAAGGAAAATGTTGAGGCGTGTGATGCTCACACTTTTCTTAAGACAGATTCGTCCTCTCCACGGTGCTTGAGAATCGTGGACGTCTATCTCCCATGATACAACAACAATTGGTAATCCCGTTTAGCACACACCGATTATCTAGGCGAACCAAATAGTGTCTTCCCTCTATTACGAGCACACACACGAAGAATCAAGATAAATAAAAAGAGAGGAAGTAGTATTTCTTGGTATCTAGAAATGAGAGAGAGAGCTCTCAATTTATAGTGAAAGGATGTCAAGAAAAATGGTCAAGTTATTAAATCTTAATAATGGCTCGTGAACACAAGTCAGTAACATTTGACCACACATTAACCTTCCATCAGTACATTTGATATAAGATCACCTTTCAGTTCATCTAATCTTTTATTTACTTTTATGTAATTTTTATGTTTAAGCTCTACTAAGCAATAAGTTGTGATAAGTTTCCAAACATTCACCCTTACTCAAATAAGCTTATTTGAGCTATTACATTCAAAGTTAGACTAGGTTTATTAAAGCTGCTAAGCATAAAAAGTTAACGAGAACATAAGCTTAAGGATGACAGCTTATAGGATTTACATAGAGTCACTTATTAATAAGTTGGGTAACATAGAGCTAACTATGGTTATTGTATTCCTGTTTTGAGCAAGGAACAAAGGTGTACAATCTTTTCTCCTTATTTTCCTTATAAATCTGCTTTAAGAGCTTATTTGGTAGCATTTGCTTACTTTGTAATATCTGGCTTATTTCTTGAGTTTTGTTAGATTTAATATGTTCTGGTCCGCTTATGTTCCTAGTGACATGAATTTTGAAATATAAATTTACAAGTTATGATAATCTAAGTTTTAGGTCATTTGTGCTCATATTTGTTCTTCATTAGAATGATGCTTAAATTGAGTTGCACGTTTGTTCTATAAGTAATTTTAGATGTTTTAGAGTCATTAGTACTCTATGTTAAGGATAACCTATTTGTGAAAATCTTAAGTGTAATCTGCATTGGTGTAAGTTGTTTTATGAATCCTTGATTTTTGCTGATTTGTAGAGCCAAACTTGTTTAATGGTAATTTCAATATGTTTTAACAAATCTGGTCATGAGTCAACATTTTGAAATAAGTTTAAGTGTGACTGCGTCAAAAAAAGTGCGTTTGGATCATGTGAATTACTAATAAAAGCATTGTTTCAAGTTTACTCATTTGTGAACCTTAGGATAACGTTACTTATCTCATGTTTTCTATAGAAGTCTCACAAGGATTTGGAGTTTATAATGAATGTTTTTTATATTTGATGTTTTCTAGTAATTGAATTAATGTTTTAAAGGCTCAAAACTATTTAAGTTAATCTCATAAAGTGTAATGGAAAGTTTAATTTAGAGTTCAAGATCTCTTTGCTAAATTCTAAGTGTAAATTCTCGAGTAAAACTATATGAGCTTAGATATGCTCTCGGCTTGCTTGAGTGTTGGGGACACGTAATCTGGTATTGTTGCCATCGGATCATTCGGGGTAAAGTGAGTTATTACAGTTATAAGGAGTTAATTATGTGTCGCTTTTGTTGTCATTGAATTGTGTCACTGTTAGTCATTTTGTGCATTCTTCACAGTTAGTTCTATTAGTCATTTTACTAAACTACTGATAGGTGTGGTAATTGTAGTTTTCTAATTCAGTTATATTAAGCATTGAAACTTCATGTGTATTGCATTTTCTTTAGAATATAGCTGTTGAGCATGCTCTCTTTTTGTTTTGATCATACTTAATGCCTATTCTAATCGACTGCCAAGTAAAATAATTTTTTTGTCAAACCATAGCTATTGTTAATTGTTGAAGCTAATTTCCTTAGGGTTGACCCGAACGACTCCCGAAACCGTATGTCGTAGCCCTGAGCCTAGAAATCCGTTGTCAATCATGAAAGAACCCATTAGAAGGGGTACCAGGCCGAAGCCCGGGGAACCACTCTCCGACGATCAAGTCAATCCCTTGTTAAAAGGTCTTAATGTATAATATGAAGCATAGCATATGTATGTGATAATGTAGAGAGAGAGTGTAGAGAGGGAGAGTAGAGCCTGCCTTAGAGAGAGATAAGTAGGGGTATTTATAACCCAACATTTACACAGATGTCCTTTATGTATTGGTTCTTTGTCTATTGGTCTTTTACCTATTGGCCCTTTAAGTATTATCCAAGTCCATTTTACCACATATGTCAACATAAACATAGGCTATCAAAATACTATTAATCATATAAATACTTGTTGTCATCGTTCTTTGCCGGAAAAAGTCTTAGCAACTACTAGGGGCATAAGCTAAAGTAGTGTAGTCAAGAATATTGGTTATTCACCTTGTTGACGACATCAGGTTATAATCGTGACTTACAAAAGTTGCTCTAAATAAAACCAGGGGTTCTTCAGCCATCAATGTGGGAAAACGTCAAGCTTTGGATGAGAAGCCATCATAGGAGGTCTTCCGATGACGTCAAGCTTTAAATGCGACACTATCGATGGAATCTGCGAACACAATATGACTTCATTGGGAAAAACGTGCATACTTGCCGTGACTTCTTCCATGCTTCTTCCAAAAGGCTCTAAAAAACTTCAAAATCATCTCCAAATGCTTCAAGTGCTTCTAAATTGTTATAACGACAAAGGGAAAGGATTTAAAGCGTTATAAAGGCACATTTAGGCAAATATTGGGGGGGGGGGGGGTGAAATGACCCCTAAAATACGTATAAATGACACCTCATTAAAAGTACATTTATTGAAGGCCTATGATGTAGGTAGTTTCCCCTGCTACGCCATAGGTAGTTATATCACATAAAAGGAAACAAAGTTTTGAAGCCTACGACGTAGGGCTAAATAATGCCTACGTCGCAGAGAGATAAAAGGCTATAAATAGAGACCAAAGTTAGCCATAAGGATTATTCATTATTTTGCGCATCTCTTGGGACGACTATGGAATCATCTCTAGAAGTTTTCTAACCATCATCTACCACATATCAAGGTAGAAGTCACCGCTGATATCGTCATTATTAGTCTTTCATCAAGTAATTATATCAAGCATTATGTTTAGTTCAATACATGTTTTATTCATCTTTGTTTGTATATTCCACATTATGATTGGCTAAACACTTCTAGTGTAGCCTTATTTTAATGATTATTTCGTAGTTAAAGTTATTGTTGTTTAGGATATCCTTATGCTTGTTATATGATCTCCATAGTTTGGTAGTGTTAAATGTATTAAGGATTATCTTTAGCGTTCCATAAGGCGTAATAGCTCAACCTTGGCTAAGTGGGGTACTAGGAGATATTAAGAACTGTTTTGGTGTAATGGTTGACGGACCACCACCCTTGATAAACTAAATACTTAAAAACACAAGAAACTTTGTGAGATGGTTTAGTTAAGTATGTCATAAGGATATTTAGTGTTTAATCACTATTGACTAGATGCTTAGCTAGCTATGATCATGGTAGTCTAGATTTAAAAGGCATAGGGTAGACAACAAAGTAAAACCTGGTTTGTTGACATTAGAACCACTTAAGCAATTGGTAGTTAGACATCATCATTTTAAATTTAATAAAGGATCAACTAAGGCAACACTATTTCTCTACTTGATAAGTACAAATCCTTCTCTTCTAATTATTTGATTTTCTTGCAATTCTTCGATCAATTTAGCTTTGCGACATGACAATTAAACTCAGGTTTTAGACCATCTGTTAGCTCTTGGGACGACATCATATTTATCAATCCTACATTACACACAATTGAGTTCTCTGCCCGTTAATGCGCTGTAGACCTTAGGTATTCGAGTTTTATGAATTTAAAACTTGAAATATATAATTTATGAGTAAGATTGAAAGTTGAATTGGAAGAGACATAATTAATTAAATGAATATTAGAAATTATCGTTATCCTAAAGAAAAGATTGTAAAAATACATGTATTAACAATAATAATTGTGTTTTTTCAAACCGTCATTATACTAAAAAAAAGAGTAGCAATAATTATGTTTTTATTACGCTATAAAATTTTAAAGTAAGAATTATTTTGAGAACAATGAGTATACTAAGATCGAGCATCAATTTAAAACGAAACCGAAACGATAAAAAATCGCATCGAACCAAAAAGCGACTTTAAAAAAAACACGAATCAAAGTGAATCTAGCAAAATCAAAACCGAACTGAATAGCTAGGTTAGCCGTGTTTTCTTGGTTTTAACTTAAAACCAAATCGAATTGAAAACCAAAACCAAAAACTATAGATATGCAAAACCGAAAACAATCGATTCGATTTAGTCGATTTGGCTCGCTCGCTCGGTTTATCGATTCGGTTCGGTTTTCGATTAGTGTGTGCCCTACATGCTTCCTATAAAAGCAAAAAGGTCCCCCATCTCTTCCGAAACTACCCTTCCCAAAAAACAAATCTCACAACCACCACCATCATCATTTCCCCATTTCTCTCTCTCTTTCTCTTTGCATCTGCTCATGGAGTCTGCTAAACATCATAAAAAGCAACGTCACGAAAACTCCTCCGTGAGAAGAAGCTTAAAGAGAAAGCTAGCAGACGAATTCATTATCAATCCCAACACATCATCTTCATCTTCACCTGATGTTGATAATAATAATAATACTAGTACCGATGCTGACGTCACCACCGCCGCCGTAACTCAAGATCTGATTTCTCAAGTTGCTATTCAAGTTAAATTACTTGAGTATCAACAAGATGAGGATGAAGACGAAGATGGAGATTTTCGATTGGTTGCTAAGAGAGCTATTCATGTCTTATCGGAGCTTGCTAAAAACGGTTGGGAAATTACTTTTTTTTTTAGTTTTAGGCGAAACGTGTAAATTTTTTGAATTATAGGTCAGATTTGCTAATTAGTTGATCATCTGCATGTAGCTGTTGATTTGTTTGAATTCGCGAATTTTGTTAGTACTAGGCGATTACACGCGCATAGCGCTGATTGATTTTTTTGTTTCTCTAGCTTATTTTGTAGTTCTGATTGAGCTGATTTTGTAGTTTTTAGGTGAAATTTGAGAATTTTCTTGATTTTGTAGTTTTTAGGTGAAATTTGAGAATTTTCTTGATTTTGTAGTTCTGATTCAGCAATTCATGTCTTATCTGAGCTTGCTAAAAACGGTACTAGTTTGATTTTGCTTTATTTTAGGGGAATTTGCTTATTTTTTTTATTTCTGATTTAGCTGATTAAATTAGTTTTTAGGCGAAATATGTAAAATTTTGAATTTATATGTCAAATTTTTTAAATTTAAAATTATTGGTGAGATTTTAGCTGTTATTTTGTGGTTATAGGGTAATTTGATGTTTCAGAGTGACTATGCGTGGAGGATTATGTTTATTATTGAAAATTTGGTTACTTTTTTGCGTTTACCAGATTCGCTTGTTTTGATTTTGTTATTATGTTATTTAGCTTTTTTAGTTTGTGTAGTTGTAGGTGAAATATGAGAATTTGCGAATTTATATGCCAAGTGTGTTAATTTTGTAGCTGTTGGCGAGATTTGTGAATTAGTATGTGTTAATGTTGATTATCGTGTAGGATCTGCATGTGCTCTTGATTTGTTTAAAAGGTGAGTTCATTTTCGCCATTTTTTGTAGCTATAGATGAAATTTGATTTTGCTACTATGTTATTTAGGTTTTCTGAATTATGTTAATTTTGAGTTTATATGTGAAGTTTAATGTATAGAAATTTGATCATCGTGTAGCATCTGCATGTAGTTTTGGAAAGTATCGTGTTAACTTGACGTTGTAAGTGAGTAGTGTTATGGAAAGTAGATTAATGAATCTGCCTGTTGCTATTTGTTTGTGTTTGTTATTAAATTTTGTCTATTCGTATCTTATCGGAGCTTTGCCTAAAACCGTGCGGATTTTGTGATTTATTTTGTATGGATATTCTAGGTTTTTGAAGATGTGATGTGGTTAGTGATCGACGGTAGTGAATTTGATTGTTGTAGCATCTGATTCAGCTTTTGATTTAATTTGAAGAGTTTGAAATTTTGTAATTTTAGGTGAAATTTGATGTTTTGATTGAGTAATTGTAGAAATATAGGTTAATTCAATTAGTTTGTCGTCTTTAAATGAAAGTATTATTTTCTGCGGTAAATGAAATTTGTTAGATTTATAGTAGGTGAATTTGTGTTAGTTGTAAGTGATTGAAAAAGAAAATGAAATCTGTTGTGATTTTGATTATTTTCCACTTTTTGGCATCTGCGTGTAGCTGTTGATTAGTCTAATTTATTACTCCATTTTTAGCTGTTATTTTGTGGTTATGGGTTAATTTGATGTTTCGATTGACTAGGCGTGTATGATGATACGGGTCATATTGGGAAGTCAATAAGTCAAACACAAGAAGTCAAACTCCTACCAGCAGTTATATTTCTGTATAAATAGCAAATTAGAAGTTCATTTTAGGGAGCTTATTCATTCTTGTTGTGAAAACACAATCTTTTCTCTCTGGGTTGTTGTAATCGAATTCTGTAACAAACTATCTTTGTAATTCAATTTCGAATTCAGTTATAGTTCTTGAATTCCTAGTTGTTTTACGAACCGTTCTTCATATCTTAAAGGATATCTAGTTTGGTTCATATCAGATGATTATGTTTATTATCAAGAGAATTTGGTTACTTTTTTGCGTTTACCAGAATCTCTTGTTTTGTTTTTGTTATCGAGTTTTGCAGTTATAGGTTTTTAATCGAGTAGTTTTGGAAATTCTTTTGGCGTTGTTGGTCTTTGTCAATTTGGTAGTTATAAGAATATTCTAGCCATTGAGTGAGTAGTTATGAATGGGCGGGTTAGTTCATGTGCGAATTTGATTATTTTGTAGCATCCGCCTGCAGATTTGTTTTGTTGGATATTAGAGTAAGTGAACCTTTTTTGAAGTTTGTAGTTTAAGGTTACATTTATTATTTGCTTGAGTAGAATGGAAGGTTATGGTATTATGGTTGTGGGTTTTGATTATTTTAAAGCGTATTTCTGTAGCTCTTGTTTTGCTTTTGGTGTTAAGCTTTTTTTGTTACTGGTTTAATTCGTCTTTTGAGTAAGTTGTGGTGGATGACTGTATTAACGAGTATTAATATTTCTATTTTGACTTCTGTTTTGTGTTTAATGTTAGCGGGAGTTTTGATTTGATTATTTTGAATGATTGCAGAGGATATTGTGAATTTAATTGTTGAATCTGGGGCCGTTCGAGCACTCGTACGGCATCTTCAAGCGCCACAGTGGAAAGATGACCTTGAAGAACCAAGGCCGCATGAACATGAAGTGGAGAAGGGGAGTGCTTTTACTCTTGGACTTCTTGCTATAAAGGTGATTATCCATAGTGAAGTAGGCTCTTTCTTATTCTTTGCACGTTTGATATTAGTTGTGTTTTGCTGACTAATAGAGTTATAATCTATTTTATGTGAAGTTATAACGTCCTATATTTAAGATGGCCACATGTAAACTAATGCATTGATCATGTAACTGTATGTCTATATCAAATGTCATGCGTGGTTCTGTAAGTTACCTGCCTAGGCATTATCACTCGATGTTCTATTGAAGGACGTTACCACAAAACACCACCGAAAAATCCAAGCTTTTATATTTGCTATTCCTGAAATTAATATTGGAAGTAGATTGATTATATTTAATGCTTCTAGTGGAGATCAAATTACTTTTAATGATTGTCTATTTCCCCTTCTCAAGAGCATTAGCCATTATGATTTCATATGCACACTTAATTACATTTGATTAAAGTGTTAGGGGCCACATGGTTCATTACCATTCTGTTTCTTTAATTACATAGTGACGATCTTGTCATTGTTACGAGGTCATCCTCTAGCCCACCAAGCTGATATATATACGATATAAATTTTCTTATTAACCAGATTTTGAAGATCTTTCTTGAAAATGCATTATTTTATATACTTTTTAAAATTGCACTTTAAAGCATTGATTTACAGAGTCTCTAAACTATATTCGTGGTTTGAGATATTGTTATCACTATACCGTCACTGAGATGATGTTGGTGATTTCTTTTTTTGGCAGCCTGAGCATCAACAACTCATTGTGGATGCTGGAGCCCTGCCTCATCTTGTTGCTCTTCTTAAGCGGCATAGGGATGGTCAGAACTCTCGAGCAGTCAACGGTGTTATAAGAAGAGCAGCAGATGCAATCACGAACCTTGCTCATGAGAATAGCAGTATCAAGACCCGTGTTAGGTCAGTTTATTTGCACCATTTGCCATTACTGTTTTGGCATTTCAGATTGTTTGACAGAAACATCGCATGTCCAGGGTTGAAGGCGGAATCCCTCCTCTTGTTGAATTGCTTGAATTCACTGATGCGAAGGTGCAGAGAGCTGCTGCGGGGGCCCTGCGTACTTTAGCTTTCAAAAACGACGAGAACAAAGCCCAGGTTGGTAACTTTGTAGATTAGCTGAATGTGTTTTGAGGACTTGTTTAACTTTAGAACCCTTTCATATATGCAGATAGTGGACTGTAATGCTTTGCCTACTCTAATCTTAATGCTTCGGTCTGAAGATGCTGCGATACACTATGAAGCGGTAAGTTCTTTTGTTTGTTCAATGGATATTTGAATCTTGCAGTTCCATATATGCAGATAGTGGACTGTAATGCTTTGCCTACTCTAATCTTAATGCTTCGGTCTCAGGTCGGTGTGATTGGGAATCTTGTCCACTCATCCCCTATCATAAAGAAGGAAGTTCTTAATGCTGGAGCATTGCAACCTGTTATCGAGTTGCTTAGGTATTAAGATACACGCCTTTACATATCTCGTCAGGGTTGAAATGTTATATACTAGGCTGCGTATGCTTTAGACCGTTAGAATGATGCAAATTGATGATAGGATCTATAGCTACCACTTTGACCTATAATGTTGGAATAATACAAACCATCATGGAAATTGTAATAAACACTTTTTCCCTGGATTGTTGAATTAATACGAACTATTTATGGTATATAAAATTACTGGATATGCACTCTAGTCTTTTATGAATAAAAGATTGAAACTCACCTCTACGCCTAGAAGTACCCTATTGGAATCTGTATCTGTTGTTTACATCTTTGATTGTTCCAGTAATGTTGGTTAGGCCGAGTAAATAGGTCGTTTTAATATTACATGAGAGTGGTATATAGTACGTCAAGCTTTTAGATAAAAATTGTTTGTTATCAAATATAACTACACTGGTTATGCTTTATGAATAAAAGAGTGAAACTCCTGTCTACGCCTAGAAGTACCCTATTGGAATCTGTATTTGTTGTTTACATATTTGATTTTTCCAGAAATGTTGGTTCTGCCGAGTAAATAGGTCGTTTAAATATTACATGAGAGTGGTATATAAACCGTCAAGCTTTAGATAAGAATTTGTTTGTTATCAAATTTGACTACACTGGTTAAAGTGATGACTTTTGAACCCTGCAACATTTTTACTTTTATTATCTAAACAAAATACTTCTAATCAATAACAAATCGGTGAATTTGAATATTTTGACCTTTTTATCAGACAAATACAGTGTGTATACTCTTGATTATGGTTGATTCATGTGCAACTTCATCATTATATTCTTCATGCCTCCTAAATTCTCATCTTTTTGTGGACAGCTCAAGCTGTTCAGAAAGCCAAAGGGAAGCTGCCTTGTTACTTGGGCAGTTTGCTGCTGCTGATACAGATTGCAAGGTTGGTTGAAATCTTAGTTCATTTATTATGCGATGTTTATACCTATACTTATCTTGAGATTCTGGTATCAACTTTAATGATGGAGGCAATTTCTTCTGTAGGTCCATATAGTCCAAAGAGGCGCTGTCGGTCCACTAATTGAGATGTTGCAATCACAAGATGCTCAACTAAGGGAGATGTCAGCTTTTGCCCTAGGAAGATTGGCGCAGGTAGTTAATTTCTATCTTTAATATTTTATTCATTAACACTCTGATGCCTTGATACTATAGCTAGTTGGCTCTAAGGTGCTAATACTATTATGGTTTTATGAGGCCTTGCACATGTTTCCCCCTTCCAAAAGTGGCACTTCTGCCTGAATATCAACACTCGGTACACATTTTACATCATATGAGTTGAAGGGAAGTTTTAATGATGGCAATTATAACTAAACTTCTCTCCTAGTAAATGAGCGATAATCTTCGGTACCACAAGTATATTTTAGGTCGTGTACATGTCGTCCAACAAATCATAAATAGCATATTCAGGCTTGAAAGATTAATAAAATCTAATTTCTTTAGATTGATAGTGTTCTTTGTTTGGTCATAGTGTACATGGATTGTCTTTTGTGTTCACGTTTCGGCGGGCTAAATAGTTCTTATCTACCAGGATACTCATAATCAAGCTGGTATTGCACATGGTGGTGGTATACCCCCATTGTTGAAACTTCTTGATTCTAAAAATGGTTCCCTGCAACACAATGCTGCATTTGCACTTTATGGACTTGCTGATAATGAGGTAATGTCAAACTTCTCAGAACTAACTATTAAGATTTATGTACTTTATAAGCCATAACTTGTAGTTGAAATATTTTCTTTAGGACAATGTTGCCGATCTTATAAGAGTTGGTGGTGTACAAAAGCTGCAGGATGGTGAATTTATTGTCCAAGTACGTACTATATTAATGCCTTTCTTAAGTTCTTCATTTGATCTTTTGAGCTTTACATATTGCATCTCTTTCTTATTACCTATGTTTCAAAAGATAGTACCCTGACGTTGTGATAAAGGCTCAGTTAACATGGTAGAGATTTGTTTTTGCAGCCAACTCGAGATTGTGTTGCTAAGACATTAAAAAGACTAGAAGAGAAGATTCACGGGCGGGTAAATATATTAAATTACTTATACTTTTGACCATTTTTTTCTTCCTTTTATATTTAATGCATTTATTGTTATTAGTAAAACAATATAGTTACGATACTGATTTAAATCTTTGAATAAAATGATATAAGAGGCTGTGTGCCTTTAAATAGACGCTATGTGGATTACAACCCTTTTGATTCGTTTCCCTTGTATATATCCCAAACAAGTTTCTTAGTTTTTTGGTTTTTTTTCAATATTCGTCATATATTTTGCAATAATTACGAAATCTTGTGATTCATCTCTTATCAGGTATTGAGTCATTTGTTGTACCTAATGCGAATTGCTGAAAGATCTGTTCAGCGAAGAGTTGCGTTGGCTCTTGCACATCTTTGTTCACCTGAAGATCAGAAAATGATATTCATTGACGGCAATGGTAATTATTGTACTTTAATTTTGATCACCTAAATGACTTCTAGATGTTAAAAAAAAATCATACATCTCACTAACTCAAATGGAAAACGCAGGCCTGGGTATACTCTTGGAGCTTTTGGAATCAACCAATGTTAAGCATCAACGAGATGGTTGTGTGGCCCTTAGCAAGTTGGCTGAAAAAGCTAGTTCACTCTCTCCTGTTGATGCAGGACCACCATCTCCAATTTCTCAGGTTTTCATTTTATTTTTGTGTTGTTTTTTTGTATATCCATGTGTGTATGATGGAATGTAAGATTTGTACTAGAAAAGATGGGTCATTTATACTTTTCTGACGAAGAGTTTATGACAATTTTATTTATGAAACATGAACTTTTGGCTTTAATATCTGTTAGTAATTTATCTATACTGTTGCAGGTGTATTTGGGCGAGCAGTATGTGAACAACCCTACACTATCCGACGTAACTTTCGTGATTGGAGGTGAAACCATTTTTTTTTCTTCTAAAAAGACTTCTTTTTATTTTATTTTAAGGCTTGTTGAGTCTTACATCTGTTGTATGTGGTATTAGGAAAACGCTTTTATGCTCATAGAATTTGTCTACACTCTTCTTCTGATGCCTTCAGGGCGATGTTTGATGGCGGGTACAAGGTAACTGACATGTGTGATTTTTTTACCATCTTTCTAACTCCTGTCTGTATTTTTAAAATATTTAATTGTGCGCCTTTTTCTGTTTCGATGCATTTTTGGCAGGAGAGAGATGCCAAAGACATAGAAATTCCAAATATTAGATGGGATGTCTTTGAATTAATGATGAGGTACAGTCATTTGTATCCTCCTTTTTTGTTTTAATACAGCGGGTATACTAGTCTCTGTAGTCTTAACTTCTCCCTGCACTACATTGCTTACAGATTCATATATACCGGGTCCATAGACGTGAACCTAGAAATTGCCCAGGATCTTCTTAGAGCTGCAGATCAGTATCTTCTTGAGGGCCTGAAGCGTCTTTGTGAGTTCACCATTGCGCAGGTTTGTTGGAAATTTATTTCTCTCTAATGTATGTTAGAGGTGGCAATATCCCTTATATTTGGTTTTCCTGTGATAAACTTGTTGCCTCCTTTCGTTAGGATATACGGGTCGACAATGTATCCCTTATGTACGATTTATCTGAGGCCTTCAATGCTGTATCACTTAGAAATGCATGCATTTTATTTGTGCTGGAGAACTTCGACAAACTAAATGCGGAAACAGGGTATGTTTAGCATACTACATTACACTCTTACTAGAGTATTACAGAATGAAAATCTAATGATGACAAATTTCAGGTACAAGGATTTAATTGAGCGTGTATTACCCGAGATGCACAATTACTTTGTGAGGACACTTGAAAGGCCTGTGGATGCTGACATGAGGCAATAGGCAAGCGAAGTTCATTTCATTCTTTTTGGATCAATTAATTTAACCTAGAAGAGCCGAATGAATGTACAGAAAACGGTCAAAAGTGTTTCATTTGTCGAAAAATCCCGTGTAGGATCCTGACAAACTGGGTTTCTCGTTTCACCTTGGATGGACCGGAAGTTTCACATTTTGGTGGCAGTTTGTAATTCTGAAGAAACCATGCTTGTGCCAAATGTTGACATGCATGATGTTGTATCATCAACAACTGTCACATAACTTATTTACTCTGTCTTATCTCATCATGATGTTGATCTGTTGCTTTTCTATCCTTTTATGGTTATCTTGAAAGTTGGAAGAGTATTGGTGGTTATCAACTAGTTATGTAACTTATGTTGACTTGGGGTTTTGGGGGTGCAAGCCTCTTTTTATGAAAACAAAATGGATTTGTTTACTAGCAAGTACAAAAATGTTTTATCTAGTTAGAGCGAAGGGTGAAGAGCCATGGGCTCTTCGTTTGGGCTCCACTGGTGCCATTTCAACAACACCTCATCTCAACACCTATACATAAAAATTTCTTTTACTCATGACATTTTATTTTCCTCCTCATTTGGTTGTCATTTACTACAATTTTATATTTTTTTTTCTATTTTACATAGAAATTAAAACTTATTTCATTAAATTAATATTACCATACATAAATAAAAATACACTACAAAAACAAAATGCAATGTGAACCTTAAACTGTTACAGAAAAATTATTATAAACAAACTAGTTATTTTGGGGTGATTATGTCCAGATATACTCGATAAGACTCTGTTGAAGACTTGAAGCTTTGAACGTTTTTGTTTATCACGAGTTTTTTTGATAGATTACACGTCGCTCAATCCATGTTATTAATGTGAGATAGAAAGATTTATATGTATTTGTGTGTGTTTAAAATGAAAAAATGTGGGATATATAAGGGTTTAATTTTTAATTAATTTTGTATACGTTGTATAACGGCTAGTTGGTGGGGTTCACTTTGGTTTTTATTTTATTCACGTCGTTTAAATGATGAATGCACCAACGAATGGGGACGACGAGGGTGAGTGTGGTGGCGAAGCCCAACGAGCTGTCACATGGGATTCGACAAGGGCTCGTCGCGACCATACCTCTCGCTCTTACAACCTTTCACCATTTAATAGAGCCAATATGATGCCAGCTATACATTAAAGTTCAACATTTAAACGGTAAAAGAAATTCTGAATTGTAGCTGATGCTAATAAAAGTGCGATGAATTACATAAATATGGACGCAATTTACACAACTGGTGTTCACACATCATATGTGGTTAGCTGGATTTCTCATAGTTGGTGATGCTGCACATGATGTGTTGACCACGTATGACACGTGCCACAAATAGTTTTGGCCGCTGTGATGTATTTTCATGTCATTTTTTCTGTATTTAGGCATGTGCTACACGTAGTTTGAAATGAAAAATGTTTAGATTTTGTTTTTAAAGAAACAAATGAGAGGTAGAAGATAATGAATAGGATAATGTAATTTTTATTTGTTGTTTTATTACCAGTGGATAGTGGAGGATATACTTTTAGGTAGTGGAGAATGTTTTTTTCTTGTTCTCTAACAGTAAATGAATTCCAAAGTAGCTGCTTTGCTATAAGGGTGCATTTAGGTAGTGGAGAATGTTTTTTTCTTGTTTTCTAACGGTAAATGAATTCCGAAGTAGCTGCTTTGCTATAAGGGTGCATGGTGCTTTGTGTTATGTTTAAACCTCAACCAAAAACAAGTTTTAAGCTACTTAATGAACAATAAGAAGTATTTACGAAGCGAAACGAGCCGAGATCGTGCCACACATAACCCAAAATTCTGTATCCGCCACTATGCAGCCATTTCATGATACGAGACTATGATTCAACTAGGGCCAAGCATCGGTTCGAGACCGGACTGGACCGACTAAACCTGACCCGGACAAGGACCGAGAAGACCACAACACTTTTCTTCAAATACCCTCTATCTTAACCCACAACTTCCTCGATGGAATTAAAATAAACAAGCAACTCATGGAATGCTTCAACAAGGACTAAAGAAACTACAGGTTTCAACAGGTTGTATTAAGGGTATCTTTCACTAGAGGTGAGTGTAATAAACTAATAAAGGGTCTTTTTTGTATAATAGTCAACAATAAGTAATCATACTTTTAGAAACAACAACAGGTTGTTTTAGAATCATTGGCCACAGGGCAAGAATTGGTCCTTATATCTAAGCTGAGATCGAGCTTTATTAACTTGGTTGAAACCAAGCCTCTGGTCCGTGTGATTCTGTCATAAAGCGCAAGCAGAGAACTCGTCCGATGAGAAACAACATCAAACTAGTATAAAGTTCCATACTCGCGTAGAACAATACTCTAATACAATAAGGTCAAACCTTGCACTTCAGTGTGCATATGAATTCTAAAATCTTATTCCTAAAATCTTCCTTCTTTTCAACACACTCAACAGCTATTAAAAAACAAGCCTAAATAGCTTACAAACCTAAATTCTACCTATACTATCTGTATCTCTGCTGTAGCATAAGAACTTGAATCATCACTGCTTGACCACGTTTCTTTAAGTCCACAGGCAGCGTGAACCACACGTAGTGGTCTCTCTATTTGAAGGTCATATGAAACTTCTTTTTCTAATTCGGAACAGTACCTGCCAAATGTCCGCAGGCTTACATGGAGTCTGAAGTCCAGACCGAACAAGAATTTCATTTCCAATCTGTTCAGTTCTGCTGTCGTTACTCCTCCGACTTTTGCATAATATGCGTTGTTGTAGAATCTGCAAATAAAAAACTCAGAATATAGCTCACAATGATTCAGTTTGAAAGTCGTCCCCTGAGGGATCTATTAGATGTCTAATACTCATAAAACCTTACACGGAGTATTTAAGAAAGTAAACGCAAGCGCTATATCAAGAAGGTATTAAAGTTTCTCAGGGTGTTTTTGGCAGTGTTTTACTTTACTGACTAGGTTTTGATTTTAAAAAAATTTACAACCAAAATTAAATTTTCATACTTGTAATTCAAGTATTTATGATAACTTTTTATAAATTAATCCTGAATAATCTGAATTTTACCAAACACTCAAATATCATAAGCAGTTCACAACAAACATCCAAACATCACTTACACAAATCTATATGTAACAAAAACATTTCAAGATAAGGGCTGAGTTATAAACAACACTTACGCATCATCGATGAATTTAGCAGCAAGCATTATACTAGTGATGAGTAGACGATGAACACTCAGGGAAGTCAAATTAACATTTCCACATTGAACAAACCGATCCATATAAACTTGTGCAACCACGAAACATGACGGACTGCAACGCGCATACTTAAAAATGCGATCAATGTACTCTTTAATGGTAAGTTCAGGTGCCCTTGAACCATGAAAAACCGTAAGAACATCTTTAGTTTGTGTGGTTTCAATTAGCGTCTCGTTCATGTGAACAGATCTCTCGAGAAGTGAAGAAAGAAGTGACAATACTTTCGGGTTTGATGGATTCTGTTTGATTGTTTCTTTGAGTCCTAACTTATGATATGTTTTCGAACTCAGAATGTCATTTTCAAGCCCTACAGATTCCATACCAAGACAAAGCTGCACAAAATAAGGAATAGCTCGTTAGGAAAAGTTGAGTCAAATGGGTCGGAAGTCACCAAAAGTGTAAAAACTCACTGATACAACCTCCCAAGTTCTTATATTCAAATGAATAGATACCTATTCTAATAACTTTTGTACTCCTGAGCTAATTATTTACAACCAATTCCGAGAAATTGGACAAAACGAGACTTTAAGTATTCACTAGCATTAGTTACATCGGATATTCATATATGCTAAATATCTTATTAGGTCAACGACACGATTGCATTTTTTGCAAGTTTACCTGTAGCAGTTGAGTATGCAAAAACAGAAAAGAGTACGTATAATGACATAAGTTCTGAAAAAATCGACATAATAAATGCAAACGGCGGCAAAAAAAGAAAGGTTACAAACAACAGAAAAGTCAAACAGGTTAACTAAATTATTACCAATCAAGACAAAGGAAACACATTAAGTAATAAACTGAACTTATCTTCATTAACTTTCTATATCGAGAAACATTGCATCCTACATATAACGTCTAGAAACCAAAGACACCATAAGGACAAGCTCTATAACAGTCCACATCAACAATCACAATTCAGTTATATAAAGAAAATGACTGGGGCTAGTGACAAAACTAGGAAGAGGTCCAAAACATTTGCCGTTTTGGTAAATCACAAATCAAATAACCTCAATAACAAAGTTTCTGTCTTCACAAGTGAGAAGGGCAATCGGCAAATCAGCAACCTTCTTGAATATACCAAAACTACTGTCCACCTTTCTATTATAGTTTCCCTCAGAATGATTGTCAGCTTTGAGCAACGGATAAATAAAAGTTACCAAGTTTCTCATTCTCTCCTAATCACACTACAAATCTTAATATGGGTCGCGGATAAAATTAACATCTACCTAACTAAAAACTCCACTATTACTACGTAAATACATTCTAAAAACATGTAAAGAGTTATTTCGGGACAAGAATGCTTCTCACTTCGGGCAATTAGCAATAATATTTCTGTGGACTTCCGGAAATCTAGTATGCTCTCTAGTATCTACCAATCTAGGGCATCAATAAATGAGCAATCCGGTTAATTTAGGTCAACCGTAAACACATACAAAACCCAAGAACTGAGATCTAACCAAAAACCTAAACACCACAAAAACACAATCCGAGCTTCATAGCATATAACTATAAACAGTAGGGCAAGTCTTTAACTCAGATTTCGCGGACTAACCAGGTTATATAACCTAAGAATCTAACATATAACTATGTCTAATAAAAAACATTCAAGAAACTAAAAATCAAGCCAATTTAACAAAACCCCTTTTAACCACAAACCCATATCACAAAACCAATATAAAAAAAACACCCGAAAAACATTTCAATTTATACATACAAAAAAAAAAGAGAAAGAAAAAAAAAGACTTACAGATGAATCCATAGCAAATGTTTGTACATTAGCAGCAAATGAGAAAAAGCATTTTATATTTGTAAAGAAAGTGAGTTACATCAACATCAATGTTTAGTAGTAATGGTGGGTGGGTGGTGGTATATGATTGTACATTCATACAAATGTTTTTTTTTTTTTTTTTAACTTTATTGATATGTCAAGCAAGCATGATATATTTGTTGGCTTTTAGGTTAGTGAATAGATATTGAAATTTGGTACAAAGATTTTTATATATTTGGTTTCCATGTGTGAATAGATACACCGGATGGGTTATCACTGAAGTAAGTTTCAAGTGTCGGTGAGTACATTTTTTTTTTGAGAAATTCGGTCAATCTTGAAATATGTGAGGAAGGGGTGTGGTGGAGCGGCTGGCGTCGTTGGTTTGCGATGGAAGTTTTGTTGGTGCTCGTCGATCTTTAGTACGATGTTAGTTTTTTTTCATTGGTTTGGCGCAAAAAGAGTCGGTATAGTGATGACGTTGTGGCGTCATGGCACGTCCTAACGGTGTTGGAACAAAAATGACCAAACCAAATACTCATAACCTAAAATCTAAATGAAGTTATAGATTAAAAATGTAATAAATTTAATTACCGTGGCTTTATCTAACATAGAGGATCGATGGGTATGAGACTTGAATGACAAAGGTTCTTTTTGTGTTAAAGACGCTCGCTCCATTATTGACGATCTTCTCCTTCTTAAAGCTGAAGTTCCTACGCGTTGGGTTAAGGTTGTTCCCATCAAAGTGAATGTCTTTGCTTGGAAAGTTTCGATGGATCGTCTTCCTACATGTTTGAATTTGGTTAAAAGAGGTGCGACGACGACTTCTACTTTATGTCCGGTGTGTCGCACTACAATTGAAGACTCGGATCACTTACGTTTTAGGTGCAATTTGACGTCTGAGGTTTGTCACGCTATCTGCAAATGGTGGAATTTGAACCTTATTACTCTTGATTCGTATTCTTCTTGGCTTTCGTGGATCTCTTCTATTCGGATGCGATCTACCTCCAAGCAGGTGCTAGAAGGCGTTTTTTATTCCTCGTGGTGGAGCATTTGGTCGTTTAGGAATAAGATTTTGTTTGTTGATTCTCCTCCTATAATTGATACAATCTTTGTCGATACTGTAAGGCGCTCTTTTACTTGGTGTATTACTAGGGGTAAAAACGTTGTTAGTCGAGATATTTGGATCCAACATCCTTTTTGATTTTCTAATAAAATCTATCGTTCAAAAAATGTACAGTATTAGTTAACTATTGATTAGTTTGTTCTATTGTCATTTGATTGGATTGAATTTCGCCTAGTATTGCGTTAAGGTCTATAAAGTATTTTCACATGTGATGGAAAATACATGTGTGTTTATATTCCAAGGGGAGTAAGAAAAGAAGTTTATAAATATCGATCATAAAATATTTTAAATGTTTATTTTTAATAATTTTTATTATTCACGTTTTTTATTAAGATATCTTAATTTAATTGTCTATTGATAAATATAAATAAGAAAATTTGATAAAGTTTATTATATATATTACTATCATTGTTTAAAGTTATTAATTTATTAAAAAATTTAATTAATTAACTAAAAGTAAAATTATTATTCTGTCAAAAACTGAAAAATATATTATAATAAATCATTTTTTAAACTGTATTTTTGTTTAAAAAAAACAAAAAAATAATTTTTGTTAAAACCGCAATAAAAGCCAACTAAGCTAAAGAAAATATAATGTACACTCCCAAATCCCCTCTTGTTGTGCAAAAGAAATTATCAAAAACTGTTGAATCTATGTTTCTCGACATGGGTTCGTCGTTCTTAAGAATTCAATGGATCAAAAGAAGCGGTTTTAGATTCTTTCAGATTTTAGTAAAAAACATAATTAATTATGTAGAATTCTGATCAAAATGAACAAGTAGATCTCTGATTTTTATTGGAAAAAATATATTAAAAATATTTAACTTATTTGTAAACATAACGTATGTTTGATTAGAAGGAAGATCAATATATTTAATAAAAAAAAGAAAATATATGTTTCAAATAAATAATAAGACACGTCTTAAATAAGTTTACATGTTTGATATGATTCAAACATCTCAATTTTAAATTCTAATAAGTAGAATGAAAAATTATAGCATATAAACTTAAAAAAATTTAAACTGAAAAATAAGAAACTTAAAGTAAATGGTTATTTTTATTGATAGTTAGGTTTGTTAAAAAACTTGTTACAAAAGAATTGATCAAAACACACATAAATGGCCGTTCTAAAAAAATGAAAAGAATACTTGTGATGGGTATTTATACAGAAAAACAAAAGGGGTTAAAGTTAACAATTTTTTCCACCTAAATTGTAAGTTTGACTTTTCTAGTTTACTTCTTAATTTTGACTCATATCTCTAGCCTCCTTGAAATCATTCTTGTCTCCACGAATGCATCTTTAACAGCCAATGTGGTTGAAACTTTTTTAGCCCTGTCCCACATAACCAACCCAACCATTTTCCTTACTCCATATGTTGTTCCATTACTCTTATCATTCACATTAAGTTTCTTAGTTGATTCATCTTCCAACTCATATTGTTTTACTTCCATTGTTTTTAAAAAGTCAACAAAAACCTCTCCCTCATTTTGAAGGAATATGTACATGAAATAATATATGCCTGGAAGTTATCTCGAGCCTAAGGAGATGCATGCGTAAATCGTTAAGCAATATATAATTAATGTTGGGAATAAAATGGTCAAGACTTTGCCGCTGATAGAGTTCCTACTTGCCACTGATAGAACTTTATGTAGCCACTGATGGAAAAGATTGACAGTGTGATGTTTTGCCATTGTCAAAGGAAATAATGCTATTGAAGGATCTGCATGGATATTATTCTAGAAGGATATACTCGTATTTGTTATTTACTTTGTTTATTATAGTATATCTTCCATATTTAGCAGATAGTTTGCTTATTTTACAAGGCTCCTTATGTCTATAAAAGGAGACCTTAGTCTAGATGTCGATTACGTTTTTTAACACTTTTCATACATCTTTGTCGTTATCATTGTAAGCCTTAAGGTTTTGATAAACCCTAGCACAAGTTAAGTGTGTTAGTATTTGGTAATATTAAGGTTCGAAAGTTTGGTTTAATCTTGTGTTTGTGTTCTTACCAAATTGTTATTTTCCGCATAACACTTGGTTTGTTAATCAAACAAAGTTTCTCTAAGTGTTATCCTTGATTTAACTCGGATAGTATAAAGCTTAAATCGATCTAAGTTGGGGATCAACAAGTGGTGTTAGAGCCTATTGAGAGACTTTGATCTTAAGAACAAAACCCTAATCACACATCCTTATCACTAAACATGTCTACCCCTGAAAACTCACCAAACCCTACCCACGAGCAACATCAAACTTCCAATTCATGACCCTAACAACTTCGGACTATGGCAGTTCAAGATCAAACAATATCTCATGGTGGATCACTACATCTTATGAGAAATCATCAAGTCTGGAGATTCCTTCAAACCAAAGAAAAAGAAGGGTAAGAATATAGTTGAAGATGAAGATGAGGCTTCTAGATATGAATCTACAGCAGAAAGGGCTACATCTGCTGAAGAGATTGCTCAAAGAAAGAATGATATGAAGGCACTCAACTTGCACTTGATCAGAAACAACAATACAAGTTCAGAAAGCTAAAAAAATTTATAAACTAAAAAGTAAGAAACTTTAAGTAAATGGTTATTGTTATTGATAGTTAAGTTTGTTACAAAATTTGTTATAGAGAGAATTGATCAAAACATACATTAATGAAAAGAATACTTGCGATGGGTATTTATACTGAAAAAACAAAAGGGGTTAAGGTTAACAGATTTTCCCACCTAAATTGTAAGTTTGACTTGTAACACCCCACTTGGATAAGTGAACCGTTACGTGTATTTATGGCGTGCCATCAAAGCATGCAAGGCAATGTATTAAACATTAACTGACCATAACAGAATTACCGGAATCAAACATCGGTAATCCAAACATAAGCTCAAATATAAAGATTAAGTACTGAAAGAAAAAAAGACGAAACAGTGTCCAAACAACCAAAGTAATGTATGAGTGCATAAAATAAAGGAGTCTGGATAGCTCCCATCCGATGCACGTACTCTCTTAGAAGTCCTAACATCGTCCCTGTGTACCTGCCGTTTGGAAACATGAAAGGAAACTACGGCTGAGCATAACGCTCAGTGAACGGATATGAAGTATGATAATAATATACGGGAATAGAACTGATAACAAATAATGAACTAAAACTGTTATGACAATTTGGAGCAAACTGTGTAAAATCTAATATATCTGATTTAAAAATATAAAACTGACTTATTAACTGTTAAATCTGTAAACATGCATTTACTGTATTTTAATTGTCAGAGCTTATATAGTTCATGAGCTGTAACAACTGTGCATGAATAACTGGAGGGGTGACCTCGTCATGCTGTAGAGGGGTGACCTCTAAATAATGTGCTAGGTGGAGGGATCAACTCCAATGTGAACGATGTAGAGCACACACCACATTCACATGATAACTGTAAACTGATAAGCCTAGGATGCATCCATACGCCCCACTAATAATACTGATAAAATGGCCAAGCTGAGCTGAGTGGGACGATGCAGGATATCACTCTCTTGCATGTGAGTCACGACACTGGTGCCTCAAGTGTCAAGGTTACGGTACCTCCGTAACTAGTACTACTGACTGGTCATGCTAGTATATAAGGCTCAGGCAATGTAACTTAATTATAAAAATGATTTCTGATAATTCTTATAACATATAAATAGGGAAAACAATTGGCTGCAGACAGGAAATCCTAATCATGCATAGAATGGAAGTTGTAGCAATAAATCACACGACTAATCAAACACAAATAACATGATGATGACTAAACTAAAAAGGAAAGATTAGATTAAGATGAAGAGAAGAAAAGAAATACAAAGTTGGTGATTTCCTAGTGAGAGAAACAAACACACCTTTCTCTCTCTAAAACTATGAATATGGAAAGCACACACACAAATGAGGATTAGGAGACCTTTTATACTAACTAAGAAATGTTTAGGAGGCCTTCCTCATTTGTGTGTTCGGGACTAAATCCCATTACATAAACAATAATAACTAAAAACTCTCGACATCATCAAATAACATTTTTCACGAGCTTCGCAAGGATATATTATATGACCATCACTTTAATTACTTCTAACAATCTCCCCCTAAGGGGTGGTCATGTAATATGTGACTTCACTTCTTTGTTGTTGCAGACTTTGAAGCTCGATGTCTTGAGAGTTTCTTCATAGTTCCTTTCATGACTTGTGATCTTGGATCTTTGATCTTTGCCTTGACTTGATCTTGTAACTTTGCCAGCTTGTGTTCTTGTGTCTTTCTCCACATACTCATGTTTTGTGTTGACTTGAAAGCTTGTTAACAATCTCCCTTGATCATCAGAGTAGCGTAAGTCTTTGTCTTTAGATGTTCTTGAGCTTTCTTCATTTATATGAGCATGTGGTGTTGAATTACGACTTCTTGAAGTTACACCACCGTTTGCATTCCTCCGGTTTCCCGTTATACAGTAAGAATACTGTACCTGTGATTAGGTAAGTTCAAAGAACTTTCTTGACAGGGTTTCCGGTTATGGTAGCCGTTCTCAATACTTGAATTTATCGAAAGATAATTCATAGTAAAGAGTGAATCATACAGTTCCATTCTGTTGATTAAGTCGTCAATTCAATTTCCTGGAACAAGTTTGAATCAATTAAGAATCAAACCATCGTTGCTTTCCAGTTGACACAAGTTTGATTCATATAGAATCACACAAGTTACCTACCGCAGTGCTGTTTGATGATGACACTGGAAGGATTTCCATTCGTCACTGTAAATACTGAAAAGTATTACTCTGAATGTTCTGGCAAGATCATAAAGATATTGCGTAGAGACCTGGAACGAGTTTGAATCAATTAAGAATCAAACTACTGTTTCTTTCCAGTTAGCATATGTTTAATTCAAACTGAATCGTACATATGACCTACCGCATCGCTGTTTGATGTTAACACTGGAAGGATTTCCATTCATCACTGTGAATACTAGAGAGTATCACTCTGAATGTTCTAGCAATACCACAAGGATAGAGCGTAGGACTCTGTAAATTATCGCTTGTGTTCTAATGATGAACAACAATAGATATAAGAAATGAGTGTCCTAATGAGATTTTTGATGAATCTCGTTGGCTCTAGACTCTATAAGTGCACGTTTATTTGGTAATCGGAGGCTGGAGCAGACTGCCACCTTTTCAATATCTACTATCTCGGAGTGAGAAAGTTTATAGAAATGAGTTGAACTCCGTGACAATAAAACAAACTTCTTTTGAGAGAAGCTTGAGTAGGCTGGGAAGGGTTGTGCTTTGCATCACTGGGTCCATGATGCTTTGTCTTCATTACCAGAAATCATCAACGTGATTCTAATAGTAGATGTATTGACCCGGTTTCTGCCTAAGTTGTATGGAGGGCTTCTTTCTTTACACCCTTTATCCTTACATTTCTTTTTCATTCTTCAAACCCTTCAATGCTTACCAAGACGTCATAACTAGCACCTTGTTGTGATTGTTCTAGTGCTAGCTTAAGTCATTAGTCGGCATTTTTCCCGTACACTCAACTACTCCATCTTTCCTAAGGACATCTAAATTCTAATGGATTGTCCCTGGGAAGATCCCTTCGGTTCTGGTTGGATCATAGGACGAATACCTAACCACCTTTTGACACCAATACCATCGTGAATTAATGTGTTGAAGGGTATAGATATCGTAGCCAGAAAAACCTGTTGAAAAAGCAATCAAGGTGTTGATGAAATCAGAGTTTACACCTTGAAGGTTTTTTTGTATCACCCAAAACGCTCCTCCTACATATGTGCATAAAAAAAGGAAAGGTTTTGCACATATTAGGAAGAGAAAGCACTTATATCAAAGATCTTATCCAAGATAACACATTTTAATCACTATTCTCCCCCTCAAAAATTGCATGAAATTGAAATTTCTGTGAAACTAGTGATGAAACATGGAGAGAATAATGTGTCATGAAACTTTGGAACAAACGTTTATGAAATCATTATACTCCCCCTTGAAGAGAGATTCTATTTAAATAGGGGAGTATATGAGCACATTGTTTTGAAATACCTTGAAAAATTGTGCTCAAAAGTCCGAGAAAATTGAGTTCATGAGCTTAAAACTTTGAATGTTTTGATATAAGCTCATGACCGAGAAAAACAAATTTCTCGTTGTTGAGGATAAGTCAAAGACTTTCCTTTCTTTGGGGACCGGGTTATAGTCTGACATGTGACTATAAGCCATTATGAGAAGAAAAATAGAAAAGACATGTTTTGAAAACATCTGAACTCTCATTCGAACTTTATGTACGTACCCGTGTCGTTATTGAACAACATTTCTAAGTATGTCCATATTATCAACGTTGAGAGACATGTCGAAGAAGAATATTTTTGGTATTTTGAAAGATTTTCTCATTTTTTTATTTTGTTTTTATAGGTTTTATATTTTTGTATTTTGATTTTCTGATAGATATATACAAGGTTACTGCGAATGTGCAAGACGTTCAAGTTCATCAGGAGTGAAACTACGCATACCAAGTCGACGAACCAAGAATTCAAATTTGTCTTGAGAAAGAGCTTTGGTGAAGATGTCGGCTAGTTGGTAGTCCGTCTTGACAAAAAACAGTTCTATCGTTCCTCTTTCCACATGCTCCTTTATGAAATGGAATTGGACAGCTATGTGCTTGGTCTTGGAGTGTTGGACCGGGTTACAGGATATGGCTATGGCTGATTGTGAATCACAATAAATAGGAACTTTGTTAAAGTAAAAGCCATAATCCGTGAGTTGTGTTCTCATCCAAAGAATTTGAGCACTACACACGGATAGAGACACATATTCTGCTTCCGTGGTGGACAACGCCGTACAGTCTTGTTTTCTTGATAACCAGCTCACCAGCTTCTCGCCTAAGAATTGTGCTCCACCGGAAGTGCTTTTGAATGTATCATGACACCCTGCATGGTCGGCATCTGAAAAACCAGTTAGATTAAAACCAGAATCCTTCGTATACCAGAGACCCATGTGAATGGTTCCCTGGAGATAACGAAAGACCCTTTTAACCTCCTTGAGGTGCTTCTCGGTTGGCTTAGCCTGGTACCGAGCACATAAACAAGTAGCATGCACAATGTCCGCTCTACTTGAGGTTAAGTACATAAGGGACCCGATCATACTTTGGTATTTTGTAGCATCTACAAATGTCCCTTTCTAATCTAAATCAAGCTTGTGTTTAGTGTCTATTGGAGTACCAATAGGATCACCGTTTTCCATTCCAAATTTCTTTAGAATTTCAAGCAAATATTTGGCCTGATATATGAAAATGCCCTGGGGGGATTGGTGAACTTGGAGACCAAGAAAAAACGTCATTTCCCCCATCATGGACATTTCAAATCGACTTTTCATAAGGTCTGCAAATAATATGGAATATTTTAGATTAGTAGAACCAAATATAATATCATCTACATAGACCTGAGCCACCAATATGTCGTTGCCGTAGTGCTTGATAAACAAAGTTGGATCAATGGTTCCTTTGCTGAAGTGATTTTGTAGAAGAAATGATGCTAATTTGTCGTACCATGCCCTCGGTGCTTGTTTCAAACCATAAATTGCCTTTTTCAACTTGTAGACATGGCTTGGATGTTCGGTGTTAATGAAACCTTCAGGTTGACACACATACACATTTTCTTTTAACGGTCCATGTAAGAAAGCCGTCTTCACGTCCATTTGATACACAGTGAACGATTTGTGTGCAGCGTATGCCAAGAAAATCCTAATAGCTTCCATTCGAGCAACCGGGGCGAAGGATTCAGCGAAATCAATTCCCTCTTGTTGTTTATAACCTCTCACAACTAACCGCGTCTTGTTCCTAATGACCGTTTGCTCCTCATCCATCTTGTTTTTGAATAACCATTTCAGAGTAAGGGGATCGATATTGTCCGGTCGAGGTACTAACTCCCATACATCAAGCCGGATGAACTGATTGAGTTCTTCTTGCATAGACTCAATCCATGATGCATCGTTCATTGCTTCTTTCACACTAGCTGGTTCCATTATGCTGACTGATAGTGCATAGATACACATATCACCGTCGGTATGCAACTGATTTCGTGTTGAGACTGGTCGTGGGAGATTGCCAATCACTTGAACCAAAGGATGATTCTTAGTCCATTTGTGTTCATGTGGAAGTGTATGAGAAACTTGATGTGAGCTTGACGAATCCACATATGATGTTGAAGGCTGAGTAGAACTTGTGGAAGCCGCAAATGGATTAACAAACTCGTGTTCGTTGAGCATCGCATTGTTTGCATTTTCAGCAACTATTTCATTCTGAAGATGAACATGAGTAGGAATTTGTTGAGAATGTTGTTGAGTTGCGTCAGCAGTCGGAGCCGTGTTTGGCATGTTTGGAGTCAATATGGTTGAGGTTGCCGTAGATGGTGCAAAAACGGATGCCGTTGATGTAGATGCAGCTGGTGGTTCTGGAACTACCGCAGCCGGGGCATTTTGAGAAACACCAAATGACGAAGGACCCTCCATATATTCATCATAGATTGGTCCAAATAAAACTTCCAAGTCACGTTCCGAGGGTTGTAACGATGAGATTGCTGACGGTGCAAATTGAAGCGCGAGTCCTGGACTTACGTGTCCAGAAGTCTGACCTTGGAGCTCAGGATGTGAACATCTATGTTGAGAGGCCATACCCGAGAGTTCATCAAAGGTAACATTCATAGTCTCTATTACCTTTCTTGTCCTTCGATTATTGTAAGACCACAAAAATCTGGTAACGGGACAGGTAAGCACTGTGGGGTCCCACATCATGGTAACAACATACATGGCAATAAGGTAAAGAAAAGACAAAGCAAATAATATGACACACTTCACGAGTTTATTCAAAAGTTGCGGAATAAAATATATAAATATGGTCCCAGATTTGCATAATATGACATCAACAAAAGTCACATAATTTTACTAACATACTCATAATAGTCTTAGTGCATAAAAGTACTTTTATTTGGCATGATTAACATGGCATAATTAGTTTTCCCAAAAGTTTCAACCAATAATGACATGGAATCGTCCAGTTGTCGGATCCTGCGGGCTCTCATCCTTAGCAAAATTTAGCATTAGCATTACCTGAGAAATAACATGTAAATATGTCAACATAAAGCTGAGTGAAATTCATAGGTTTAATAAGTGGTAATGTGAAATACTGTTGGGAATCTAAACCTGTTAGATTCCCTAATCATAAATTTAAACATAATTAGGCTGTTAGATAGTCCCTTGCCTGTTCCTAGGAGGCAGGCAAGTTTCGCAAGACTCACAGAGATCCAAGTCTCTGTGAGCAACCTCAGAGGAGTCCATGTCAGAGACATTGTCAAGGAAGTCAAAGATTACTTGAAGACATACTCATTGGCTGTGATGGATAACAGCCAAGATGTATCAGGGACTCTGAGGGGTTGAGGGTTAACTGGGGTGGCAATACCCTGTTAACACTCAGCACACTTTGGACATGCCATTTGTGTGTTCGAGACTATGAAGAAAAAGGAAACTGTTTTGACAACTGTTTCCTTAAAGCATAATGGAAGACTACCAAGAATAGAAGGACATCATGTGACTGATGTGGGAACTTGTAAAAGCTTGTGTAGTCACCATCAAGTACTATTTAGGTCAATCTCTTAACACTATAAATAGGATGTGTATCCATGCATTAATGTTTAACACTTTGAGATATTCATAACATTATTGCATATAACTTAGTGAATCAAACAGCTACGACTGTATTCATAAGTTAGGGTTTATAGTTGTTCAAAGTGTGCACAACACATTGTCATCAAACTGTGTTATCCATAACACTTGTAATTCTTTATTATACAATAATAAGATTACGTTTGAAAAGTAATACCTTGTGTTGATTAAGTTAAGATTAGGGTTTCTTGCATTGATTAGGGACTTTCAATTGGTATCAGAGCGGTGTTTGATATTAAAACCTTCAAGAAACATCGTTCTCAGTTTTATAATCAAGATCCACCATGCCAGAAACTTCTAACCCACCACAATCACCTTCCACAAACCCATCTACACCAAGACTCAACCCTCCTGCTAATGACGATGATCTACCCCAACTTCTTGACTCAAGAGGTGGATCACACGTCACAAGTGTACCAGTCTTTGATGAAGAAGATTTTGCCAGTTGGAAGAGTCAATTTCTTGTATATCTTGATGGGCTTGAACCTTTTCTTCTAGAAATTTTAGAAAATGGTCCTTATATTCCCATGGCGCTTACATCTACTGAAGAAAACCCTCTTCCCAAACCTCTCAAACAATGGACTCCAGCTGATAGGAAATTGGCAAACCAAGACAAACGTCTCAAAAGCATCATAATATCCTGTCTTCCCAAGCATATCATGAAGTTTGTCATTCAGTGTCCCACAACTAAACAAATGTGGACAGACCTCATCCTTGGCCATAAAGGACCCTCTGAAACAAGAGAGACAAAGATTTAGGCACTCAGACTTCAGTTCAATGCCTTCAAGTCACTTGAAGGTGAAAAGGTTCAGCAAACTTATACTAGGCTGAAGATTCTTCTCAATGACCTAGCAATGAATGATGTCACTATTGGTCAAGCTGAGATCAATGCTACTTTTGTCAACAGCCTTCCAAGAAAGTGGCTGAGCATGAATTAGACTCAGAGAGCTAAAAACTCGATCAAAAATGATACCCTTGCTCAGCTCTATGGAAAGTACAATTATGAAGAAGGGCTGATTGATACTATTTACAAGTCAGAGACTGAAAGATTTGTAGTCCAAGGAGCATCTTCCAAAGCTTTGATCTCTGCAACACATCCTCATGACAGCGATTCTGATGTTGAAGAAGATACCCGTAGCAGCCAAGAGTTCTTGACAGACCTTAATGCAGAGTTCCATGAAAGAGCCTTGCTAGCCAACCAAAGAAGATACTTCAAAAGATCAGGAAGAGTAGGATCAGCTAGTAAACCAACTGACAGGTCAAAAGAAACTTGTTTTGCCTGTGGAAAGCTTGGACATTTTTAAAAAGACTGTCCTTCCACCAAGACATCCTCACCCTCTTATCCATCATCTTCATCCAAACCTTACAAGTTCAAACAACATAATAACTCATCTCAATCCAATTCATCAGACACTGAGAAGAAGGATTACAAAAATAAGTACAAGGCACTTAAAGCTGAGTTACAACAAATGAATTTGAAGATTGAAGCTCTGTCCAAGAAGAAGGGTAATGAGAAAAAGACAGAGAAAGGATTGGTTGTTGAAACGTATGATTGGAATGATGAACCACTGACTTCAGATGAAGAAGATACCACCAGAGTCAGGGCTTTCATGGCAATAGCTGAGGATGAACCAGCTGTTGGAAAAGGTGATGCAAGATCAGGACAATGGGTTGACATCACAATGAAAAAGGTACACAGGCTTTTATCCATGTCTGATAGTGATGAACGTAAGCATGTCCTTGATTACACCATTGTTGATTTACACTTTGTTGAGGAACAAAGAAAGAACCTACTTGATAAGTTTCACTCTGTTAAATCTGAAATGCTAAATGCTAAAGCTGAATGTGAAACTCTCAGGCGGGTTAATTTAGAGAAAATATCCCTGCAAAATGAAGTAGCTAGATTAACCTTGAAAAACATTGCTTTAAATGATCAAGTCTCTGAATTGAACAAGGTTATTGAAAAATGGCTGTGTGCTAGGTTTACTATTGATCAATTGCTTAGGGATGAAGTGCCTGCTGACTTAAAAAGGGATATATCTGCTAAGAAAAATAAGCTGAGAATTCTCACCAAACCTAAAGACATTGTCTTTAAATCTACAGAGACCATTTATATGTAAGATACCACTTTGACTAATGACCCTGTCTCTGAAGATGTGGCTGAGCTACCACCCTTGCCCAAACTCTCTGGAGTTGAACCCAGCAGTTCTTCTAGATCTGCTAAGGATGAACTTAGGACAGATATTGAGAATCCTCCAGCTAAAGTTTTTCATGTGCCTGCTAAACAAACTGGCAAACAAGTAGCTTTTAAGCCTGTTACTACTAAAGCTGTGAATGAGGTTGACCCTACCACTGAAGATCGCCTGTTGTCTCTTATGAAAGAAGTAGAACTCTTGAAACAACAGAATAAGCCTTCCGCTGAATGCTCTACTTCTCATGAACCTAAGTCAGTCCTAGGTGAACCCAAAGGGGAAAGGTTAATCAAACCTTATTGCAATGTATGTAAAAACTCTCACCATACGACTTTAGATCATGACAGACACATGGCAGCTAAAAGAGCTCAGACACCCTCTAGGGAACGACCACAGAGTTCCAAAAGACAACAGGGAAATTACAAACCTTATCCTCCCTGTAAATTCTGTGGGTTCACAGACCATCACTCAGACGAGTGTGGTGACTTCCCTGGGTGTGATATCCGTGGAAGTTATAACCATGAAACAATGAACTGTCCCTCCCAACGCCAAAAGTTTTTCAGGAACACAAGAGTTGCTAATAAGCAATTCAGGGAACCCACTGGAAAGTGGGTTCACCATAGGAACTAACCTGTTTCTATGTATCTGTGCAGAAATATTTCAAGGAATCGGTATGGTATCTAGATAGTGGCTGTTCTAGACACATGACAGGGATTCAACAATACCTGCACAGATACTCAAAGGAGCCATGTCCTAAAGTGGTGTTTGGAGATAACTCTTCAGGTAACACAAAAGGATATGGCTCAGTGAACTGCAATGGGATTACATTCACCAGGGTTGCATATGTGAATGGTCTTAAACACAATCTTATTAACATCAGCCAATTGTGTGATGCTGACTATAAGGTTTTGTTTACTAAGACTCAGGAAACCATATTCAACAAAAACAATGATGTTGTGCTGATTGCACCTAGAAGGAGAGATGTTTATGTCATCAACATGGATGTGTGCTCTGAAGACAGCTCAAATTGTTTTCTGGCTAAAGCCTCTGAAAGTGTCAATTGGCTGTGGCACAAAAGACTGTCTCATCTCAACTTCAAGAACATCAACAAGATAGCCACTCAAAACTTGGTTGCTGGTCTACCTTCAGTAATGTTTTCCAAAGACAAGACTTGTTCTGCCTGTGTCAAAGGAAAGCATCACAGGTCTTCATTCAAGACTAGGCAATCATTCTCTATTGACAAGTGTTTACATCTCCTTCACATGGATTTGTTTGGGCCTGTCAAACCTCAGACCATTAATCACAACAAATACACCTTGGTCATAGTTGATGAATTTTCAAGATACACATGGGTGTTCTTCCTCAGAAGGAAAAGTGATGCAGCTGAAACCATCATGTCCTTCATTAGACAGGTTGAAAATATGAATGATGTTAGAGTCAAAGCTCTAAGAAGTGATAATGGTACTGAATTCAAGAATCATCAACTTGAATCTTTTTGTGATGAAAAAGGGATTTCACTGAACTTCTCTTCAGCTGGTACCCCTGAACAAAATGGTGTGGCTGAAAGAAGAAACATGACTTTGATTGAAGCAGCAAGAACTATGTTAAATGGTGCAGCCTTACCAAAGCAATTTTAGGGAGAAGCTGTTCACACTGCCTGCTACACACAAAACAGATCAATCATTGTCAAAAGACATGGTAAAACTTCCTATGAAGTTTTCAGAAAAAGATCTCCAGATGTCAGCTATTTTCATGTGTTTGGATGCCCTGTGTTTATTTATAACTACAGGGATAGACTTGGAAAGTTTGATGAAAAAGCTGATGATGGTTTCTTCTTGGGATACTCTCCAACAGCCAAAGCCTTCAGAGTATTCAACATCAGAAGACAAGAAGTAGAAGAAACATTCGATGTTAGATTCAATGAAGATGATGAAGTCATACAGAGAACAGGAACAGAGGGTGATGAAATTGATTTTAAAGAAAATGTATCTTTCCCAAGTGATGAGTTCACTGAACCCAGATCTACCAGTCATCATCACTCCAACACTCTCACCCCTTATGTCCCTGCCTTTGACCCTCTGTCTACTCACAACATAGAAGTTCCTATCTCTCAGGGGCTTGATGAAGAAGAACCTCAAATCTCTGATGGTCCTTCTCATGCTATTGATGACTCACCAATTCTTCAAATCCCTGAAGACTATCCTGCTGATAATGAAATAACACCCCTTGATATAGCTGAAGAAGACTCTGACACTAAAGTAGTCCTTGAAGAAAGCCCTCCTAGTCAGCAGGATGAAACTCAAATTGTACCAGCTGTGCCCACAAGTGTTCCTGTCCTTGAGTCCCCAGCTCCTCAAAATAAGTGGTCAAGAGATCAACACATTCTTCTTGTCAACATTATTGGGGAACCAAATGCAGGGGTCACAACTAGACAGCGAATCCAAGACTCAGAGTCAGCCTCAGCCAATGAATGTCTCTTTGCTGAATTTCTCTCACAAATTGAACCTAAAAGAGTAGCTGAGGCTCTGGTAGAAGAAGGATGGGTAGCTGCTATGCAAGAAGAAATCAACCAGTTCAAAAGGAACAAAGTATGGACACTAGTGCCAGCTCCACCTGGAAAGAATATCACAGGCACTAGATGGATCTATAGAAACAAGATGGATGAAATTGGGAACATCATCAGGAACAAGGCCAGACTGGTGGCACAGGGATTCTCTCAGACTAAAGGAATTGATTATGATGAAACTTTTGCACCTGTTGCTAGACTTGAAGCCATCAGAATCTTCCTTGCTTATGCTGCCTATATGAACATCACTGTGTATCAGATGGATGTTAAGAGTGCATTCCTCAATGGTGATTTGGCTGAGGAAGTGTATGTTGCGCAACCTGAAGGATTTGAGAACAGCGAGTTTCCCAACCATGTGTACAGACTTCACAAGGCAATGTATGGTCTGAAACAAGCTCCAAGAGCATGGTATGAAACTCTTTCCAATTTCTTAACTGAAAATAAATTTGTCAGGGGTTCTATTGATAAAACACTCTTTACCTTCAAGGATAAGAGTGATTTCATTATTGTACAGATTTATGTGGATGACATCATCTTTGGGTCAACAAATGTCAATCTTAGTAAACGTTTTGCTAAATTAATGACCAAGAAATATGAGATGAGTATGATGGGTGAATTAACTTACTTTTTGGGCTTTCAAATTAAACAATGTCCTAAGGGAATTTCAATTTGTCAAGAAAAGTATGTTAAGGATTTACTTAAAAAATATGACTTAGCTGATTGTGCATCTGTGAAATGCCCCATGCTTCCACCCAACAACTTGGGCCCTGATGAGTCAGGGGTCTCTGTTAATGAGACTTTATATAGAGGCATGATTGGGTCACTCATGTATCTAACAGCTAGTCGTCCAGATATCCAATTCTCCACATGTCTCTATGCAAGGTACCAAGCTAACCCAAAAGAATCCCATCTAGTGGCTGTTAAGAGAATTTTCAGGTATCTTAAAGGAACATCATCCCTAGGCCTATGGTATCCAAAGGAATCAGGCTTTGATCTCAAGGCCTATTCAGATTCAGACTATGCTGGATGCTGTATTGACAGGAAAAGTACTTCAGGCAGCTGTCAAATCCTAGGAGGAAAATTGGTTGGATGGAGTGCTAAGAAGCAAAACTCTGTGGCTATGTCTTCAGCTGAAGCAGAATATGTCGCTGCAGCCAGCTGTTGTGCTCAGGTGCTCTGGATGAAAAGTCAATTGGCTGACTATGAAATTTTGTATGACAAAGTGCCAATCTTTTGTGACAACACCAACGCCATTGCCATATCCAACAACCCTGTTCTCCACTCTCGTACCAAACACATTGATATCAGGTATCATTTTATCAGGGATCATATAATGAAAGGAGATATTGAGCTGCATTTTGTTCCCACAGAGCTGCAACTAGCTGATATATTTACAAAGCCTTTGGCTGAATCTTCGTTCAATAGGCTAGTTGCTGAGCTAGGGATGCTCAATATCTCAAAGCCTGTGGCTTGATATTAAATGTGTTCATTAAATGATTGATTCTATATTAAATGTTTTTCACATGAAACTAGGTAGTTACTTTCCAAGTAAATGCAAAAAACATTCTCAAATATTTAATCATTTATTTTTCGAATAACGAGGAGACAAATAAGTTTTGAAAGGTCAAGGGACCCACTTGAACAGTCATTTTCTCACTTTGCATTTAATGCGGTTGAATAACTGTTTACGTATTTTGAATATATATATATTGTCTCTTCTCTCTTCTCACCCACCACCATTCTCATTTCTCAAATCATTTCTCTCTCTAAGTTCTTCTCTCTCTTAACCTATCCGCCATTTTCTTTCACCTTCAACCTCGAATCCATGGCGTTTTCAGTTCCTAAAGCAGCAAATGTTAACTTCGAAATCAACGAAAGCATCCTCGCCTCCAACAACGCCATTGGATGGATTAAGGCACCAAATAGCACCTATTCAGATCTGGTCAGTTTCATGCAGAATTGTGACCTAAGTGAAGCCTTCACCAAATCCCCTTCTACCTTTTACCAAGAATACCTTAGGGAATTCTGGTACTCTGCTGAGGTGGTTGATGACACCATAACATTTAGTCTTTCATGCAATGAACAACCTTTCGCCTTCTCCCTTAAAGATTTCTCAAGTGTGGCCGGATTGAAGCATGGAGATGAATGCCTGAAGATAGTTGATAAAAAGGCTGTCAAAGAAGCCCTGGCCACACTCAAACCTTGTCATGATGTAAACCCTGCCCTTACACCAGCTGAGGTCCTCTCCAAATCTCCCCTGAAGATTAAGTACTTCTCTCCCATGTGGCGTGTCCTCTTCACCCACATTGTTAAATCCCTGGGAGGTATGCAGGGATCCCAAGACCAGATGTCTTTCAACCATCAGGATATTGCATATGGATTAATCTGGGGAGCTGATGTTGATGTTGGAAGCATTCTCTTCTCCAACCTTGTAGAACAGCTGAAGGGAAGGAATCAAGTCAGGGAAAAGAATATCTGCTATGTGCGCTTCCTGTCTTTGATCTTCGAAAGTCTGCTGGGAGACAACTACCACAACAATGCTTTGACTGCTCTTAAGCCCTACCGCATCACAGGTGCCATTTATAAAGAAATAGGAGCTGAAGATGTCCCTGTCACCGCTCATATGATGAATGTGGCCAACCAACTACCAACAGCTGAGAAGCCCTTGCTCCCTTCTTCTTAGAAGGTGAATACTTCTAGTGTTGCTGGCAAGTCTAAGTATTTGACCTCTGGGCAGCACACTACCAAGTCCAAGGCTTCTTCTGGCCAACAGCCTAAGAAGAAGAAAATCCCCTCTTCTTCCCACTCCAAAGCTGTTTCTAAGGCCAAGGGAAAGAAGACTGACACCTCCTCTGGTCCAGATACTCATGTGGATTCAGATACATCTGCTGACAAACAACAGGCGTCTAGTGTCTCAAAGTCAGCTGAGACGACAGGAAACCAGCCTGATCCAGCTGATATCTCACAGGTAATCAGTGTACATTTTTAGAGGTTCACAAGCAGCCACTCTCATTTGTCTGTAGGAGAGAGTGGTGAAGTTAGGGTAATCCTCGACCCTTAGAAGTCTGTCAATGCACTTAGAATCCTTTAAGACTTCTGTACACCCTGTCATTGCACCAGGGAATGATTCATTTGTGTTTATAAAGCACCCCGATGACCCTGCACCCTCTAGACAGTATTCAGGCTAACAACAACCTGAATACACTTATGTCTCAACCTTGATCAGCTGTACTTCACACAGCCTCTTGGTTCCCTCCTTAAAAGAGTCCCAAAGGATTTATCCTTTCAGGGGGAGCTGAATCATCACCCTCAGCTTTCCTAGGGGCAGCGTAACATGCGACCTTTAACCACATATGTTTCACTCTTAAAAGAGTCCCAAAGGTTCTTAACCTTTTGGGGGGGCTGAATAATCACACTCAGCTTTCCTAGGGGCAGCGACTGGCGATCCATAACGAACATATGTCTCACAATCAAAAGAGTCCCAAAGGTTTTAACCTTTTGGGGGGGCTGAATAATCACACTCAGCTTTCCTAGGGGCAGCGAATAACGATCATTAACCACATTTTTTTTCACACTTAAAAGAATCCCAAGGATTTATCCTTTGGAGTGGCTGAGTAATCACCCTCAGCCTCTCTGGGACAGCGAAATGGCGACCATTCCCCTTATCTTTTTCCCTGTTACTAATTGAAACAATTTGCAGGCTAAAATTATACAGCCTGTCATCGAATCTCAGGTACAACAAGAAAAGGAGGCTGATACAATGACTCAAGACAAACCCAATGATGAAGAGCCTCTGTTAAATGCTGATGAAGAAATGCTATCATTGGAGGATTATGTCTCTGATATTGAGTCCATGCCTGAAGATGAAATCCCTAAAGGGATGTTTGATGAGGAGGATGAAGAAGATGAGGAAGACCAGTTGTCTGTCTCTCCTCCCAAAGAAATAGCTGTGTCCACACCAGCTGGCGATAAGACTTCTCCTCCCAAGGATGCTGTTGATACTCCAAACTCTGCTACATCAACAACAACAGTGTTCCAACGCCCAGCCTATGATCCAACAGCGGAGTTTCTCTTGTTTGATCATCCTGTCCAGACGAACTTTGATCTCTTACCAAGGGGGGATGACTATGCTCAGCAAAGCCTCAACATCAAGAATCTTCAGCCTGTTCATCATCAGTCAGACATTGAACGTTTATCAAGAAAGCTGGATGTGATCAAGTCTGAAATGCACAACTTCACTGTTACATTCCCTGGGATCATACAAAAGGTTGTGGCTGAGGCGGTTACTGAGCCAATCAAGGATGGTGCCAGGAAAGGTGTTTACCAAGGACTAAGTCACCTTTCTACTAGAGTGAAGGATGTCATTGACACAGAGGTCCCTGCCATGTTTCATGAACATGAGCTAACCATGCACAGACAATTTGATGCGGTTCGCAACAGGCAATACCATCATGCTAATTTTATTGTCAGTCGTGTTCAGGCTAATACTAATTTAAATGGCAACCTCCTGCTGAAGATTGCCAGGACTTCAAGGAAAAGGCAACGTTCTATGGCTGCCTCTATCGAACAGATTGCAAGGCATTTTCAAACACGTTCATCCAAACGTCTTCGAAGCCAGGATGAACGTGAGGGGGAGAAAGATACATCACTCAGCCTTGCATCTGCTAAACAAGGCTCATCATCAGCTAACCCCACCATTACACCTGTTCCTCTCCAAGTCATCACACCTGTTATAATACATGATGATGAGGATAATACTCAGGGGGAGCAACAAACTCAAGATGGAGCTGACTCATCAAAGTCTCTGGTTTTGGTTAACACCAGCAAGCCTGGGGATGATGATGAACCAGCTGCTAAGAAGTTAAAGTTCACTGTCAGCTCCCTCCCCAAAGCAATTCAAACTCAGGCTCAGACAGCATTTATCAGAAGAGCTGATGTTTTGAAAAACATAAGTGTGGAGTCCTCTGTCTCGAAGAAAGGAAAGGAGATAGTTTGGTTGACACAGACACCAAACTCAAGAAGATAGCTACGATGCTAGAGACAGGAGGATCCACCACAGACCTTTCCCAATTCTCAACCTTTACACCTTCCAATGAGATTCCTTTAACCCCTGAAGAAATAGAGAAACAGGCTGAGGAATTCAAGAGATTAAATGAACTCAAGACAGCCAAAGAATTGAATGAAGCTACTCTGAGGAAGATGACACCACCTGAAAGAGAAAAGCAAAAACAAAGGTTGAGGGAAATGGAAGCAAAACGCGCTGAGGCACTAAGGAAAGTCAAAGCTGACTATGATGCCTGCGTGAACAACAGATATACCCCTGACAAGATAACCAAGTTTAAATACACCATTCATAAATCCACAAACACCCCACAGATGATCTTATGGAGGGATAACCAACAGGGAAATATGAATGTGTTTGACAACTTCAGGCTAAAGACACTTAGGTTATCAGAATGGTTCGAACTTGAAGCCTTAGTAGCCAAAAGAAATGGACAGGCAAATTTCCTTCTGCTGAAGACTATTAAGGCCAAGTTTACCTGGATCAAGGAAACAACTGCCAAACTTAAGATTGAACACCCACCACAGCTTTTTGAACAAGAACCCCCAAAGACTGGCAACAAAAGAAGAAGAATTTCACAAATTGTTAATGAAACTTTTGTTACTGAAGATGTTCAAGTGGATGGCATGCACAGGGATTTGATCCTCCCCAATGGTATTGTTGGCCCAATTGATGGTCAGACATACACAGAGCCTGAAAGAGGAATGACATTCATGAACAGGGCTTGCCAGTATGCTTTTTAAAGGGAAGATGAGCTGTGCTTAGCTTCAACTATTCAGCTACTTTGTCACAAGAAGTCTCTCAAGATCAACACAGAGTATTCCAAGAAGTTTGCCAAGACTTTACAGGATGAACTAGATAACAGATTGGACTTGGCTGAAGCTGAAGAAAGGATTAAAAATGATGACTATTGAAGATGTTCACATCCCTTTTTACCTTCATCTTTTATTTTACTTATGCAATGTACTTGTAATTTTTCCTTTAAGTATTAATAAAATCATGAGGTATGTTTGTTTAGATCTGTTATGAGTAAGAAGAAGTTGTTAACTCACTTACCTTAACTTAGTTAGATCTAGCATTATTTATTTTTAAATAGGGGGAGATTGTTGGGAATCTAAACCTGTTAGATTCCCTGATCATAGATTTAAACATAATTAGGCTGTTAGATAGTCCCTTTCCTGTGCCTAGGAGGCAGGCAAGTTTCGCAAGACTCACAGAGATCCAAGTCTCTGTGAGCAACCTTAGAGGAGTCCATGTCAGAGACATTGTCAAGGAAGTCAAATATTACTTGAAGACATACTCATTGGATGTGATGGATAACAGACAAGATGTATCAGGGACTCTGAGGGGTTGAGGGTTAACAGGGGTGGCAATACCCTGTTAACACTCAACACACTTTGGACATGCCATTTGTGTGTTCGAGACTATGAAGAAAAAGGAAACTGTTTTGACAACTGTTTCCTTAAAGCATAATGGAAGACTACCAAGAATAGAAGGACATCATGTGACTGATGTGGGAACTTGTAAAAGCTTGTGTAGTCACCATCAAGTACTATTTAGGTCAATCTCGTAACACTATAAATAGGATGTGTATCCATGCATTAATGTTTAACACTTTGAGATATTCATAACATTATTGCATATAACTTAGTGAATCAAATAGCTATGACTGTATTCATAAGTTAGGGTTTATAGTTGTTCAAAGTGTGCACAACACATTGTTATCAAACTGTGTTATCCATAACACTTGTAATTCTTTATTATACAATAATAAGATTACGTTTGAAAAGTAATACCTTGTGTTGATTAAGTTAAGATTAGGGTTTCTTGCATTGATTAGGGACTTTCAAATACAAACATTAGTTTTATAAAATAGCAACAGGATATGATTTAGTACCGTCGTACAAAATCATTTATATTAATTTATTGCAATAGCTCACGACACCGAAGATTTAACATAAATGTTTTACCCCTAGTAAGTATCTAGTCAAAATACTTAGGTAATTAAATGTAAGTGCGTCAAGGTAATCGGGACGGGGATTGTTAATCCCGATGGATCCATCAACAACATTCGCGCTTGGAAAATGTGAATTAACGGTTCATGATGTAGGGGATTTTTGACTAAGGTACTAATGCAATAAGTAAATGTATAATCTGGGGAAAGCATACCGTTCTTGAATAGCATACTAAAAGTTTTAAATGATTGTATTCCACGCATGTTATTCTCACCCCGCAATTTGTAACAAGTATATAAGAAAAGGGGCTATGAACTCACCTTTAGTAAGTAATCACAAGGTAAAAGGTACTGAGCAAAAAGAAGTCTTCACGGACCTATGCAATGGTGACGCGTAATAAGAATGCGTTTAATGAAGCAATAACGTTTTAGAAGTGGCGGGACATAATATGACTAGGTAACTTGCGTGCGATGACGAGACCTAAGCTTAAGTTAAAATTTTGACCCAACATCTTGAACCTACTGTAATAACCTAATATAAACCTTGTATGATGGTCCAAGCATTTATGTGTGGGTTACGAACACGTTTAAGACTCGGTTTGAAAAACCAAAACAAGGGACTGCATTCAGTTTTCTGAAAAAAGCTGTGAAGATTTGGTCATATCTAAAAATCGATAATAGTACAGGAGGTGAAATTTCTTGACATGTATAGGTATTCCTCTTACCTTTCTAAGTTGGGCAAAAACAGACCTAGAACTATTTTCAATCAACGGGAATTCCATTTTTAGTGGCAGACTATCAAAACAGAAAGTTGTAAACGTCTTACGATGCCTTCGGTAACTTGAGCACAAATCCCAAATGGTATAAGATTTTGACACCAAACCAAAAAGAGAAGTTGTATTATGATTGCACCTACTGTAAAAAGTTATAAAATCATAAATTCATCCTTTTTACCCAAGTAAATTAACCCACATTTTAAGCATAACATTCAGATTTGACATACTTTAGTAAAACGGCCGTTCCGGGCACATCCGGACACTTCCCGCTTCCATCCAACTCACCATATACTAAGCATATCAGTGGGTATCAAATTTTCAAATAAAAACACAGTCATATTTTTAAGAAATTTTTGCCATAACCTGTTTGTTTCTGTGATAATTTTCATACTACGAAAACGACTCCATTCGGCTACCTAACCTTAATCAAGCAACACTTAACCTATACCAAATCGCCTCGCAAGTGTCCTAAGTCCTAATATGACCTAATTATCAAAAATCTCAGTGGGTTTCACCCAAGGAGTTCAAAATACATGAACAAGGAGAATCAAAATACTAGCAATATCAAAACTAAAATGCTAGGAGGGACTATACTTTCACAACAAGTAGGGATTAATCCAAACACGCAAATTAAACAATTCCTCCTCTTTGATCCTTAGAAATTTCGTGGCCCTAGGTCATCATAACATACCCAAATCAAAAATTTTCACAACATATAAAGGTTTTATGCATAGAAACATCAAAAACAAACATGGAATTTTACAAAAACATCATCAAATCATAAGATTTGATGATTTTTTTTTTGACCTCAATCAAAAACTTGATGCGTGTTGTAATTAACACATGGGCATGAATAAGAATCAAAGATTAGACATGAAATTAGTATTAATTTACCTCAATTAAAAAAAATCAGAGGTTTTGAGTGGTGTTGGTGATGTGTCGGCCTAAGGAAAGAAGGAGACCATCGATGTTTTTTTTTTGTTTGAAAGTTACTGATTTTTTTTGTTTAAGTATAAGGCTAAAATATATCAAATAAAGTCAAATTTGGGCTCCCTTGAGCCTAGCCCAGCTGAATACCCAAGAAAAGGCCCAAAGTATTTGGTGTTAACTCTCGAAATTTTAAGGGTTTAAATAACGTGCCGTTTCCGATAAAAACCGAGACTCGTTTATTTTTAAAACGAAATTTCTTTAAAATTACTCGTAAACACTAGTTTGGCCCGGATTTCACTAAGTCGGATCAAGGAGTCAAGAATAACTAGAAATCATATAAAAATAATTTTATTGCGATGTTCGGACCCGAAAACCTAGTCCGACAGCCAGAAAACGCAAAAACGCAAAAGTTCACCATTGCGTCCGTAATTGCTCAAGATGTCGTTTTTCATTATTTTTTTAGGCAAAGAGTCAATAATAAGACATATAAAATGTGATAAAACCTCATAGAAATTACAAACATGAAGTTTGGGCATTTTTCTAATAATATCGTAAATTAGCGAAATTCATAAAATTTTATATTTAACTAAAATTCGAGGATGACACATAATCACTGTAAAATAATTAGGGAATGTGGTGAAAGCGTGAATAAGCACGCATAACAGTTAAAAGAAAATTATCGAAATTCCGTGTTCTCACAGTCTTCCCCCCTAAAAGAACTCTGGTCCCTCAGAGTTTAACTGGAGGCAGTAGGTGACGGAAAGAGATGAGGATACTAGACTTTGAATTGCTCTTAGCTTTCCCAAGTGAATTTAGCGCCAAGTCACGAGTCCCAACAGACTTTAACGATTGGAAACCAACTGCGCCTAAGTTTCTTTACTTGTCGGTTCACAATTTCGATCGACTCTTCAACGAAATACATTTTGTCGTCAACTTTGATCTCTTCTAACGGAATTTGAATGTCTGACTCGGCCAAACATTTCTTAAGGTTGGAAATGTGAAACACGTTATGAACGCAACTTAGTTCTTGCGGTGAGCTCAAACGATGAGCCATTGGGCCAATACGTTCGATAATTTCAAACTTGGATTAAAATAATGACCTTTCAGTACAGAGAAATATCAAAAGATAACATGAACAAAATAATTGCTTAAACGGACAAGGCGCTCTAAAATGAGCCAAGATGGTTAATAAACAAGGAATCGCAAATCACGCAACTGTAAAGCATGACAATTTACTTATAGAAAAATAGTAGGGAAGTATGAATTACATATAGACATTTGGATTACAAGTTGTCACAACTATTTGTCTAGGATTTGATATTACTTTCGATTTGGCTTAAGTATTTTCTTGATTATAAGAAAACTTTACACGGTTTAGTGATTTGAAATCAAACTATATATATATTCAGTGAGTAACCAGTTGCTATATCTTTTCTTGATCAGGATTTCGAAGTAAAAGTAACTTAGTTCAAATAATTATTTCAATCATCTTAACAGCTTTTGGGATGACTGTATGAAATTATTGTTAAAAACTCAGGTTTATCGTTACCATTAGAAAAAAAAATCAAATTTCCAATTTTTTTTATCATTGTTAGAAATTATAATTTAAAATGATACTTTCATTAGGTCGAATGTAAAGTATGATACAATCAAATAATTTAAAAGATACAGCTTGACATCCTTTCAAACACTAGTTATAATTCTACCAGAGAGGATGTATAGATCTTATATTTAACTTGAAATGGATATTTTGATAATTTAAACACCTGATAAAGTGTGTAAAATGTTCTTAAAGTTTAGAATAATTTATAGAAATCCATATAGGTGTTTAATGTCTCAAATGGTAAACATGTGACATATCCGAGTTTTCAAGATGTGACAAGATAGCAAACGAGTATGAATCGAATAAGAATCAACAATTAGTATACGAGTAATAGTACGAGGGGATAAAACATAATTCATATCATTTTCTTAATGAACATGATAGGATAGATGCATCGATGATACGAAAATAAGAAATTAAGGAGTTAGCAATGATTAATTCACGAGTGTGGTTGGCGTCACCAACAACGTTTTTTTTAAAATTCTCAATGGTCGATACACGATCGAAAGAGAAAAGCCACACAACAAGTTTTCGAACCAATAAAAATTATTAAGAAGTCATTTGAGAGTAATTCCAGTAAAATGAACAATATTAGCAACGAGAGAGCGAAGTCATCACATGGTTTACACAAATAAATTTCAAGACAACAGAGTCTAACTCACATCATGACAAATACACGAAATCATCGTTCACTTCTAGTCATAAATCACTATTCGCGTCCGAAGATGTTTCGAAGGTCTATAAAGATAGATAGAGGAGGTCGATCGATGTAGAAGCATAACAATGTTGATACTTTCAAGTCTGGTATCAATGGTAAGAAATTAGACAAGTTGTAACGAGAACTATGTCACGAAGGAAGATGAGGTTACAAGCAAAACAAAGATCGTTGAATAAGGATATATGTGCTTGAGGCATGTACTTTTTTTAAGAAAAGATAAGGGATTATATGTGTATGTCGCGAACTGGTGGTACTCGCATAAGATGTAATAGTTTTCTACCTTTATTTTATCTAAAGTTTTAGAAACACAAGTAAAAGTTCTTTGACAAGATATTTTAGGTGACTACTATTTGGCCTCACATGGCTCCTTCCAAATTACGCATAGGTGATCAGGCCATGCATAATTTAGGACTAGCAATGCGATGCTCAGCTTCGTCAAACCAGTATTACATATCATATGATTTAAAATATGTATATGGAATCAAAATAATTTATGAAACTTTTCGCCAGTACTAATTGGCTAGATGTTTAAATCAACAATTTTATCGTTACAAGAATTCTTTACGAGACCAGTTGTTGAACAATTTGTGAAAATACATTGTAAAATTAATATTTATTAATTTTATAAGATAACATTCAAGTATTTAATAAGGCCCAAGTGGAACATTTTATAAAATGATCCGCAAACAATACCATTTTGGGTTTATAGAGCAACTTATAAAATAGCGAGTGGGTTACATGGGGGTAAATAAGATTAGTTCAAGACAACCAACGAAATGGTTACAAGTTGATAAGTTTCAAAAGGTTTAGTCAGTATCACCATGAAACACGTGTCAAGATGATAACGAACGATGTGAAAACAAGAACTTCAAACCTTGACCCAATTCAATGGTGCGATAGAAGAAAAGAAAGATAAATAAAATGACAAATGAGTCATGTATAATAGAAAGGATTAAGGAATCCATACGCGTGCAGATAGAGATCCAGCTGAAGTAGGGCAATAGTAATACTTTAAGAATTATCCGCGACCTAATACGTAAAAAGTCAACAAAAGTCAAAGTATGACCCGAGTATGACCCAATAAGGAAAAGTTGTAAAAATACATGTAAGTTACTGGAATACAATAAAATATGGTCATACAAACTTGTTTCATCAAGCTATATAGCTTAGAACTCATTTTTATAAGTTTTGACTAACCGTATAGAAAATAGTCAACCTTTGGCTTTTCCGACTTGAGGCGAATTACTAATCGTTAGACCTAAATTTCACTTCAATTATGATGTTATACATCCTAAGTATCAGTATCGATCATCCCAAATCCAATCCAGAAGGTTTAGGCTTGCTTCAGGGGCGTTTGGGTAATGAACTAGTCATTTACTCGCTTAATGAAAAAGTGCAGAAAACTCCTTTTCGCGAGGCTTAAAATCCTAATTAGACTCTTGGAAAAATTCTACAAAAATTCAGAGAAGTCATACACATCATGTAGTTAATATCTGGTGAATTTTAAGAAAAGTTTTGAAGTCTAGATACCTTTTTAAAAATAAAAACCAAAACGCATTCTGCGCGAAAAAGTCAAACTTTACAGTCTGTATTTTACATTTTTGAGGGTCAAATGCCCACTTTAAAGCTTCCGTTACCGTGTAGGTGACTAAAAACATCATTCCGGACAACTTTGTAATTTTATTCGAAGGCTGAAAACACTTTTACGACACACTTATACCTATGACAGCAGCTATATAATCGAAATTTTGTAACTTTTCAAATTAGTCAACAATACCCACTTATGTGTCAAAAACTTAAAGGTAGCTAACGGACACTAAAACTTTGCATCAAAAGTCATCATTATATGTTTCTCAAACGTTTCAAGTGATAAATCTTGGCTAAACACTCATTAACCATACCAAGCACGCTAAACCAAACGCTAGTTTAAGTCGGTTGCTCCCTATTAGACTAGTTTCTAAAATGCCCGCCATTTAATCATTATGAAGAGATAGACGAAAAATCTTATACCGTCAGAAACGTATTATCATACCCGACATTCTTAGCTATATGAATTTATCTCAGTTCTCCAAATGAAAAAAAAATCCATCTTAGAGAAAAGTTAAAACTTTAGAAAATCGGTTATAAGATTAGCGATCACCGTTTTAGTCATAAAATTCAACTGGTGATGGCTATTAAAGCAAGCTCAGCGGCCAGGCTTAGCTTATAATGTATACTAACTACCCAAGGCAAAACATAAGGGTTAAATGGGTCCTAACCTGTAGCAAAATACCAAGCATACCTGCTGGTCCAGAATGGGTTTTCAACCGTATTTCGGCTGTAACTTCTTAATGCGGATGAGTTAAAGGGTGTGCGAATAACCAAAACGAGCGTAAAAATAAGCTCTTTTATTCTGTAAAACTGAAAACAAAATTTGACCTTATCTTGGACCTCGAAATGCGTGTACATCAGCAAACTTTATTTATATTATTTTTCTCAAATTTCCAATTGCCACAAAATATTCGTTATAAAGAATTAGAAGTCGAATTTTTATATCAAAACGATCGGCTAAACAAGATTTATCATTTTATTCGGCTAAAAATGAAATTTATAAAAGTTTTGAACTTCGTTATGCGTGCTAAAGAATTCTGCAGCGCGTTAAATTTTATAAGGGGGCGTTTGGATCATGATTTTTTTTAGCTTTTCATTTGTCGCCAATTTCTTATTGTCTAACTTGTTTCACCAACAATTTTTATTTACCACTTCGAATACGCACATGGCTTATGGATTCCAAAACGACAAAAAATACACATTTCGTAAGAATGAAGGAAAGTAGCGGCAGAAGGGCGTTTAAAGAATACTAGTCAACAAGACTATAAACAAAAGAAACGGACAACGTTCTTGACTTAATTTTCAATATACGAAGTAAAAACTTCATAGGCGTGCGATCTCTTCCAAACTCATAATAGATACCAAAGAAAAGGCGAAATATCAATAAGTCGCGCTCCCAAGTATAGGATATTTTAAACGAGGAAGAATATTAGAAATCTATATGCGAAAAGCCGTAATCCAATCAATCGTCACGAACTAGACGTTTAGCTAAAAATCAGCATGACGTTTCCGAAATGTAAGCGAATATTATAATTCGAATTCGAAAGAAGAATAATCAGTGAAACATGAAATTTAGAACAATGTTCAAATGTCAAGTAAAACGGTGACATAAATGAGTAGCAAAGCGAGATTTAGAAAGATCTCATTGACTAAAACACTTAGAATATCTCAACTGGAGTTATCGCGAAAACTCGCGCAAACGATAAAAGTAAGTCGTTAGAAATAGTCGGTACAGAAAAATCGAAAGAATACAAGAATAAAGTAATGAATATTGTAGTAAATTATACAAGTCTCAATATAGGTATAACTCAAGCAATAGTAAGGATTAGAGAGTTACCCGCGCGGATACCGAACATCTTGGCAGATTCCATGTTTGGCACTATGACTCATAGGATTTTCTTGAAAAATATGGGTCATAGACTAAGTTTAAAACGACTCAATTCACTATGACCATGGCTCTGGTACCAATCTGTAAGACCCCAAAAATCTGGTAACGAGACAGGTAAGCACTGTGGGGTCCCACATCATGGTAACAACATACATGGCAATAAGGTAAATAAAAGACAAAGCAAATAATATGACACACTTCACGAGTTTATTCAAAAGCTGCGGAATAAAATATATAAATATGGTCCCAGATTTGCATAATATGACATCAACAAAAGTCACATAATTTTACCAACATACTCATAATAGTCTTAGAGCATAAAAGTACTTTTATTTGGCATGATTAACATGGCATAATTAGTTTTCCCAAAAGTTTCAACCAATAATGACATGGAATCGTCCAGTTGTCGGATCCTGCGGGCTCTCATCCTTAGCAAAATTTAGCATTAGCATTACCTGAGAAATAACATGTAAATATGTCAACATAAAGCTGAGTGAAATTCATAGGTTTAATAAGTGGTAATGTGAAATACAAACATTAGTTTTATAAAATAGCAACAGGATATGATTTAGTACCGTCGTACAAAATTATTTATATTAATTTATTGCAATAGCTCACGACACCGAAGCTTTAACATAAATGTTTTACCCCTAGTAAGTATCCAGTCAAAATACTTAGGTAATTAAATGTAAGTGCGTCAAGGTAATCGGGACGGGGATTGTTAATCCCGATGGATCCATCCACAACATTCGCGCTTGCAAAATGTGAATTAACGGTTCATGATGTAGGGGCTTTTTGACTAAGGTACTAATGCAATAAGTAAATGTATAATCTGGGGAAAGCATACCGTTCTTGAATAACATACTAAAAGTTTTAAATGATTGTATTCCACGCATGTTATTCTCACCCCGCAATTTGTAACAAGTATATAAGAAAAGGGGCTATGAACTCACCTTTAGTAAGTAATCACAAGGTAAAAAGGGCTGAGCAAAAAGAAGTCTTCACGGACCTATGCAATGGTGACGCGTAATAAGAATGCGTTCAATGAAGCAATAACGTTTTAGAAGTGGTGGGACATAATATGACTAGGTAACTTGCGTGCGATGGCGAGACCTAAGCTTAAGTTAAAATTTTGACCCAACACCTTGAACCTACTGTAATAACCTAATATCAACCTTGTATGATGGTCCAAGCATTTATGTGTGGGCTCCGAACACGTTTAAGACTCGGTTTGAAAAACCAAAACAAGGGACTGCATTCAGTTTTCTGAAAAAGGCTGTGAAGATTTGGTCATATCTAAAAATCGATAATAGTACAGGAGGTGAAATTTCTTGACATGTATAGGTATTCCTCTTACCTTTCTAAGTTGGGCAAAAACAGACCTAGAACTATTTTCAGTCAACGGGAATTCCATTTTTAGTGGCAGACTATCAAAACAGAAAGTTGTAAACGTCTTACGATGCCTTCGGTAACTTGAGCACAAATCCCAAATGGTATAAGATTTTGACACCAAACCAAAAAGAGAAGTTGTATTATGATTGCACCTACTGTAAAAAGTTATAAAATCATAAATTCATCCTTTTTACACAAGTAAATTAACCCACGTTTTAAGCATAACATTCAGATTTGACATAGTTTAGTAAAACGGCCGTTCCGGGCACATCCGGACACTTCCCGTTTCCATCCAACTCACCATATACTAAGCACATCAGTGGGTATCAAATTTTCAAATAAAAACAGTCATATTTTTAAGAAAATTTTGCCATAACCTGTTTGTTTCTGTGATAATTTTCATACTACGAAAAACGACTCCATTCGGCTACCTAACCTTAATCAAGCAACACTTAAGCTATACCAAATCGCCACACAAGTGTCCTAAGTCCTAATATGACCTAATTATCAAAAATCTCAGTGGGTTTCACCCAAGGAGTTCAAAATACATGAACAAGGAGAATCAAAATACTAGCAATATCAAAACTAAAATGCTAGGAGGGACTATACCTTCACAACAAGTAGGGATTAATCCAAACACGCAAATTAAACAATTCCTCCTCTTTGATCCTTAGAAATTTCGTGGCCCTAGGTCATCATAACATACCCAAATCAAAAATTTTCACAACATATAAAGGTTTTATGCATAGAAACATCAAAAACAAACATGGAATTTTACAAAAACATCATCAAATCATAAGATTTGATGATTTTTTTTTGACCTCAATCAAAACTTGATGCATGTTGTAATTAACACATGGGTATGAATAAGAATCAAAGATTAGACATGGAATTAGTATTAATTTACCTCAATTAAAAAAAAATCAGAGGTTTTGAGTGGTGTTGGTGATGTGTCGGCCTAAGGAAAGAAGGAGACCATCGGTGTTTTTTTTTGTTTGAAAGTTACTGATTTTTTTTGTTTAAGTATAAGGCTAAAATGGATCAAATAAAGTCAAATTTGGGCTCCCTTGAGCCTAGCCCAGCTGAATACCCAAGAAAAGGCCCAAAGTATTTGGTGTTAACTCTCGAAATTTTAAGGGTTTAAATAACGTGCCGTTTCCGATGAAAACCGAGACTCGTTTATTTTTAAAACGAAATTTCTTTAAAATTACTCGTAAACACTAGTTTGGACCGGATTTCACTAAGTCAGATCAAGGAGTCAAGAATAACTAGAAATCATATAAAAATAAATTTTATTGCGACGTTCGGACCCGAAAACCCAGTCCGACAGCCGGAAAACGCAAAAACGCAAAAGTTCACCATTGCGTCCGTAATTGCTGAAGATGTCGTTTTTCACTATTTTTTTAGGCAAAGAGTCAATAATAAGACATATAAAATGTGATAAAACCTCATAGAAATTACAAACATGAAGTTTGGGCATTTTGCTAATAATATCGTAAATTAGCGAAATTCATAAAATTTTATATTTAACTAAAATTCGAGGATGACACGTAATCACTGTAAAATAATTAGGGAATGTGGTGAAAGCGTGAATAAGCACGCATAACAGTTAAAAGAAAATTATCAAAATTCCGTGTTCTCACAATTATAACCCTGTAAGCACAAGCAGTTGAAGAATAACCAATGAAAAAGCCAATATCACCTTTAGGTTCAAGTTTACCGATATCTTCACGATCATTCTTCGGATAACATAAAGCACCGAAGACATGTAAAAATGAAATATCTGGTTTTCTTCCATTAATGATCTCATAAGGTGTTTTGTTGAAGCGGGTGTGAATAATGGAGCGGTTTTGAGTATAACATGCAGTTGCTATAGCATCAACCTAAAGAAATAACGGTGCACTGGAGGAGAGAAGCATCGTTCGAGCAGCTTCAACTAACGTACGATTCCTCCGTTCCACAACTCCATTCTGCTATGGAGTTCTTACAACCAAAGTTTGATGAGAAATCCCAACTTCGTCAAAATAAGCTTTCAGTTTCTGATTGGTGAATTCTGTACCGTTATCCGTTCTTACAATGATAACAGGGGCTTGAAGTAGCACTGATGTTTTCTTCAAGAAATTGATAATTACATCTGGGGCTTCATCTTTCGAAGCAAGAAAATGAACCCATGTGTAACGATAATAATCATCCACAATCACAAGGACATACCGCTTTCCATTAATACTTTTGATTCTCATTGGGCCACACAAATCCATATGAAGGAGATGCAACCTATTCGTCAAATTTGGAACAGGTTTGGGTTTGTGAGGCTTCTTATTGCTTTTACCTTGCTCACATGATGGACAAAGATGGTCTTTAGTATATTTGAACTTTGGAAGACCGGTAACGAGATCATCTTTTGCAAGTTGGGTGATGGCATCGAAATTGAGATGAGATAACCTTTGATGCCATAACCATGACTTTGTTGAAGTGGCCCGGGCCATGAGACAAATTGGAGATGCAGCAGACATTTGAAAAAGATCAATGGTGTAAAGGTTTGTTGTGCGATTTCCTTTCAACATATCAATTCCTTCAAGATCCCTAACAAAGCATGTATGACTTCGAAAGGCAACCTCCAAATCTGAATCACAAAATTGCCCAACCGAGAACAAATTGTGTCCCAAGCCATCGACAAAAGATACTCTGGTGATGATAATATTTCCCCAATGAAGGTCACCATAGCCTAGAATTGCAGCAACATGATCATTTCCAAATCGAACAGTTCCCATAAAACGCCATACAAAGTTCTTGAGAAGACTTCGATTCCCAGTCATATGTTTGGAACAACCCGAGTCCACGCACCAGAGACAAATTTCAACAGCCTGCCAATGATAAGAGAAGAGAAAATTTGGCAACTGAAGAAATAGGTTCCTGTATGGTTAGGTAATAATCAAGCGGTATCACATACCGACATTTCAATGTCAGTATGAGATCTACTAGACCCCATAACATGACCATTAGAGGCAAAATATCTTCCAGTAGGCAACCACTTAGAGGTAACTCTAGGACTTCTAGGCGTAGCAAGACTTTCAGTGGACCCTACCTGCTTAGTTTTCAGAACATACACTTTAGCCTTAGGAGTGCTATGTGTTTTGTTGATAGAAAGCTTGTCAAGTCGAGTGTAACCACCATAGTTCAAACCATTCATAGTCAAACCACAAACATCATAACTAAAAGTAAAGAAACATTTATTACATTTAGCACAAATAACTTCAGATTTTTCATTCCGAATAGCAAGTTTAAAGTCATTACATTCAGAAGAATTAAGTGTTTGATTATGAATAAAAACTGTAAATTCCTACGGTGTTCTTCTACTTCCACATTATTAGCCTTGGGACGACTACTTCTAGAGGCAAAAGGGACCCTATCATTCCTTGTATTGCTTGTAGGCTGTGGCCTTCTACTCTTAGTGTAGTTGTTCATTCCTATAGAAAAAGACACACGCTTGTTATAATTAGCATTTTTTAAATCAATGACTTGTGGTTGTGCGATAGTGGTCGGTTTTGTCCTAACGCTTGCTTTACGTTGGTTGCTAGACACAGAGATATCTACCCTAGTTTGAGATGAAGGTCTAACGCGAAACATTCCTGGGGCTATAACATCAGCTTTCATTCCAGCAGCCTTGGGAAATGGTGTTACAGCAATACGAGTGGGTCTCGAGGTTACTGGTTTCTGGATCATCATATCCATAATCGAGCTAGGCTCAGAAGTCTTATCTTTTAACAAGGCCTTTAATTTACAGTTCTCACAGATGTTATCAATATGTTTCTGATAGACAGACTTGCTTTGTTCAACAGCCTGCTTATATGAAACTGTTAATGCAATAATAACTCAAAACGTTACTTGCATTTTTCGGTCTCGCTTAGTTTTGATTACGACAATATGTAAAAACAAGCATTTACGAAAACAACGAAAAACGAATTCTTGAGTTCAAGTATTTTTCATTTTACCCATTTTCACTTAAGGTATGGATAAACAAGTACTAACCTTAATCAAGTGATCAAGTGATTTAATCTTTTCTTAAAACTCACTTTTTATTAAATGTGACAAGTTTTTATTAAACTTTATTTTTAAGAAAATGTTTTATTAAATTAATTATTTGAAATTTGAAAATGGCATATTCTTATTTGGTTAAGAATATCCTTTCAGGATATTTTTTATACCCAGATAAGACCTCCATCACTAAAGGACAAAAAGGAGCGGAGTCTAGTCTGGCGGTACCTTAGCGCCTAGGCGGTACCTTATCGATAAGGTACCGCGGGCTAAGATAAGGTACCGCGGGCAGATATAGCCGTTGGCTCATTTGTCCTATAAATAGTGGACCATTCTCAGCTTTTCACCTCACCTCTTTTGCACATTTATTTCCAGATTCAAACCCCTTCTTTAATCACTCAAATCTTTGATCATTTGTTTGATTATTACTTGTTTAAGAAGTGAATCTTGTTCTTCCCTCCCTTCCTCTCCAAGTGCAAAGAGAAGAACACTATCCTAGTGAAGTGTTGAGTCCACCACCAAAGATCCATTGAAGATCTAATTTTATACACTTGTAGTTGTGTCATAGTTGTGAAGATCCAAGTAGTTGTGTCTATTTGGAAGTTGTGTATGTACTAAGTATAGTTGTGTAGATTGGTCCTAACTACGATTAGGGCTCGACTTTTAGCTTAGAGTCGGAAATTGGTTAAGCGACGTATACAGTTTTCTCCACCATAAGGAGCTTGTTGTGTAGTGAACTCTCGAGTAAGGAGTACTCGAGGAGTGGAGTAGGAACGAGGAGTGAGCTTCGTTGCCGAACCACTATAAATCCTTGGTGTTCGGGTTGATCTTTCTTTACCCTTAACTCTTTACATTCTTTATTCTTTATGCATATACATGTGTTAGTACTAGATTAGTTTCACTATCATTCTTTATTCTTTGTGGATATATTTTTGTTAGTATTAGTTTAGCTACACTATCATTGTTCATATTTTGCATAAGAAGATTTCACATATTTCCTCAAGCCTAAGTTTTTGAAAAAGGATTTTTGGAAACCACATTTTAACAAGTAAATATAAAAAACTATTCAACCCCCCCTTCTAGTTTCTACAATTGGTATCAGAGCGGGTTGCTCAAGAATTTTTAAAGTATATTGTATTTTAAAACTTGAATCGATCTATGGATTCCAACAAGTACCTAGAAGGGCAATCTATACAAAGACCACCACTTTTTGAAACCGATAGTTTTATTTATTGGAAAAATAGATTTTAAACTTATGTGAAATCAAAAGATTTAGATCTTTGGCATGTTATTACCAATGGTGATTTTTTACCCTTTCAATTTAATGAAGTTTCTAAAACAAAAGAATTGGTCACTTTTGACAAAGCTAATGACGATACTAAAAAGAAACTTTCAAAAAATAATGAGGCTAAAATGGTGATTTACAATGCTTTGCCTAAGAAAGAGTATGGAAGAATTTTTATGTGTGAAACCGCTAAAGATATTTGGAACACTCTTTTAGTAACCCACCAAGGTAATAGCCAAGTCAAAGAAAGCAAAATCGATCTTCTTGTCCAACAATATGAACAATTTGTCATCTTAGAAGATGAAACTATTGATAGTGCATTTGCTAGGTTTAACACCATTATTACTAGTCTAAAAGAACTTGATGAAGGTTTTTCTAGCAAGAACAATGTTAGGAATTTTCTAAGGGCCTTACATCCAAAGTGGAGAGCAAAAGTCACGGCGATTGAAGAGTCGAAAGATCTCTCAACTTTATCACTCGATGAACTCATATGAAACTTGAAGGTTCATGAGATGATAATTTTGAAGGACTCGGAATTAGTGAAAACCAAGAGTGAAAGGAAATCTCTTGCACTTAAAGCCAAGAAGGCACAAAGTGACCATGATAGTTCCTCGGAAAACGATGACGAGGAGTATGCATTGGCGGTGGGAGATTTCAAGAAGTTCTTCAAGAGACGAGGTCAACACGTTAGGCAACCCAACTATGACAAGAAACCATTGTCAAAGAATCGGTTTGTCAAGAACGAAAAAGGTGGTAGGAATTGCTTTAGATGTGGTGATCCAAATCACTTCATTGGTGATTGTCCAAAGCCCGCTCGTGATAAGAACCACACAGCATTCGTTAGTGGCGCTTGGAGCGATAGCGGTGAAGATGATGATGACAACCCCAAAGAGGAGAAATGTCTTATGGCTCACACTTCTAAAGAGGTACATTCCGAAACCGAATATTATAGCAATGATAGTTCCACTTTAGATGATATTGAATTTGAAGGCAAATATGATAGCTTACACAAACTTAGTCTTAAATTCATAGAAAAGAATAAAACCTTAAAATCAACCAAAACTAAGCTTGAAAATGAGATCAATGAACTTAGGGAGAAATTGGCTAAACTTGAGAAAAACAAAGAGGTTGATTTAGGTTGCTTAAGTTGTGAGAAACTTATATTAGAGAACGAAGATCTCAAGAGCACCTCCATTAAATTGGAAAAGTTCATGAAAGGTACTAGTGCTCTCGATGATATGTTAAACAAACAAGTTCATTCTAAGGAAATACTTGGTCTAGGTTTTAACTCAAATGAAGCCTCAACTAGTGAACCAAAACAAGTCAGGTTTTCACAAAAAACGCCCACTGGACGCGGTTCCAAATTGTATGGCGCGGTTCCTTATCACTATGGAACCGCCGCCATAGATAAGGTACCGCGGCCAGAAGATGAATTTGTGAAAATCCTGAACTTTCTGAAAAATCTAAGTTAGATGAAAAACTAAAGCATCTTACTGTTAATAAGGTACAATTACCCATACTTGACGACAATGCTATTGGTAAGTTCTACAAGCCATTAAGTAAACCTCTCATGGGAAATAGAAGTTTATCTAGACTATCCTCTACTCCGCCTAGAGTACGGAATGAGTCTAAGCCTAGAAGTAGAACGACAACGCCTAGAAGAGATAATCAAAACAACTCACGACCTAGAAGTAAAACTCCAACACCTAGAAGGAATAATAATAACTCTAAACCTAGATCAAACACACCTAGGAGAAGTAATGAACAACAAAATGGTTACATGAATTACTACCCTCCTCCATTTTGTTCTCCATGGGGAATCCCCTCCTCATTCATGCATCCCAACCAAATGCAAGGGATGTTTGGAACTAACAATTTTGGACCCATGAGATATTGGGGACCAAATGTTTGATCTTGTGTGTTTTTACCTAGATATGCTTGGGAATTGATTTGGAGCCCGATGAGTGGATTAAGGATAGTGGATGTTCTAAACACGTGACGGGTAATCGAAGTTTGTTCTCGCATTACAAAGCATATGATGGAGGTAACGTCACATTTGCTAGTAGTCTACGTGGTAATATCATTGGCAAAGGTACGGTTTCTCTTGACTCTATGACCATTGAAAATGTTGAGCACGTAGATAACTTAGGTTTTAACCTTTTAAGTATAGGTCAAATTTGTGATAATAAGTGTAAGGTCATCTTTTCGGAACATGACAGTGAAATCGTAAAAGATGGAAAAGTCATTGGAAAAGGTGTTAGAAAGCATGGGCTTTATGTCATGAAGGTTAATAAGAAGTCAAAAGACAACATATGTCTTGCGACTATAGATGATAGTTCTACTCTTTGGCATAGGAGATTAGGTCACGCTAATATGCGTTTAATTCAATCTTTAGTCTCTAAGGAGTTGGTAAGACACCTCCCCAAGATTAAGTTTGATAGTCACTTTTGTGATGCTTGCAAAGTTGGAAAGCAAGTTCACTCAAGTCACAAAGCCAAGAATTTGGTTTCGACCTCTCAGTGCTTAGAGCTCCTACATATGGATCTCTTTGGACCTTCCGCCATACGGAGTTATGGAGGTAACCTTTATACCCTAGTTATAGTTGATGACTATTCTAGATTCACTTGGACTAGATTTTTGGCATCTAAGAATGAAGCTTTCGATCACTTCGAAATCTTTAGTCGAAGAATTCAAAATCAACTAGGATGTTTAATTGTTTCTATTAGGACGGATCATGGTAGGGAATTTGATAATGAAGTGCAATTTGGTGCCTTTTGTGAAGCTCATGGTATTACCCATAACTTCTCGGCTCCTCGCACTCCACAATCAAATGGGGTAGTTGAAAGGAAGAATAGGACTCTCCAAGAGATGAGTAGGACGATGTTAAACGAGCAATCTTTGCCTCAAAAGTTTTGGTGCAATGCCGTGGACACATCGACTTATATTCTCAACCGAATTCTTATTCGACCTTTCCTAGGAAAGACCCCCTATGAGATTCTTAAAGGTAAGAAACCCTCATTAGAATACTTTAGGGTGTTTGGAAGCAAGTGCTTTATCCTCAACACCAAAGAATACCTTACCAAGTTTGACCCAAAGTCTTACGAAGGTATCCTTTTAGGTTATTCCCAAACTAGTAAAGCCTACATAGTCCTAAATAGAACCACGGGGGTTATTGAAGAATCACTCAACGTAACCTTTGTTGAAACCCCCCCTTCACCCAAGACACCACCATTGGTTGATGATGACTTGGATGAATTAGAAGTAGTTAAAGCCAAAGAGGTTAGAAAAATAGGAGTTGAAGACCTTAGTGTTGAAAAGGAAGTAAACATTAAGGAGTCTAGGGATCATACTCTCAATAATGTCATTGGTGACTTAAATCAAAGGACCCTAAGATCTCAAGTCCAAAACCAAAGCAACTTCTTTTGTTTTGTCTCCTTGATTGAACCAAAGAATGTTAAAGAAGCTTTGACGGATGAGAGTTGGGTCATTGCGATGCAAGAAGAATTGAATCAATTCGTTGCCAATGATGTTTGGGAACTTGTTCCTCCCCCTAGAAGTTCTAACATTATAGGAACCAAATGGGTATTTAGGAATAAGCTAGATGAGAATGGTGTTGTGTCTCGTAACAAGGCTAGACTTGTAGCTCAAGGCTATAATCAACAAGAAGGGATTGATTATGACGAGACATATGCACCGGTAGCTAGATTAGAATCTATTAGAATCCTTTTAGCCTACGCTTGTGCCTTAGATTTTAAGCTTCAACAAATGGATGTAAAGAGTGCATTTCTTAACGGTTTGATCAATGAGGAGGTATATGTGGCTCAACCTCCCGGCTTCATTGATTTTGAGAAACCGGACCATGTTTACAAGCTTAAGAAAGCACTTTATGGACTCAAACAAGCACCCAAAGCTTGGTATGATAGACTTAAAGCATTTCTTGTTAAACATGAGTATACCATGGGAATGGTAGACAATACACTCTTTATATCACCTCATAATCGTACAAATATATGTTGATGACATTATATTTGGCTCAACTTGTCAAGAATTTTGTGACGACTTTGCCAAAATCATGCATGATGAGTTTGAAATGAGTATCATGGGAGAACTTAACTTCTTTTTAGGACTCCAAATTAAACAAATGGACGATGGTATTTTCTTTATTCAATCTAAGTACGCTAAAGAAATGCTAAAGAAATTTGGATTAGAAGAATCTAGACCAATGAAGACCCCTATGGCCTCGGATACTAAACTCACCGTAGATGATGATTGTGAGTCGGTAGACAACACCAAATATAGAGGTATGATTGGTAGTTTGTTGTACCTAACGGCAAGTCGACCGGATATCATGTTTAGTGTTTGCCTTTGTGCTCGCTTCCAAGAGGCTCCCAAAACCTCTCACCTTGAAGCGGTTAAGCGTATCTTCCGATACATTAAAGGCACTAAACATTTAGGATTATGGTATCCTAAAGGGACCGGCGTAGAAACCATTGTCTACGCGGACTCGGATCATGCGGGAGACTATGTGGACCGGAAAAGCACTAGTGGAGTTTGTACCTTCATGGGTTGTTGTTTAACTTCTTGGTTCTCCAAGAAACAAACCGCTCTTACGATATCCACCACGGAAGCCGAGTATGTGAGTGCCGGAAAAGCATGCCAACAAGCTCTATGGATGAAGCAAGCGCTTGTTGATTACGGGATTTCTCTTGATGATGTTCCCATCATATGCGATAATAAAGGCACTATAGACCTAAGCAAGAATCCCGTGCAACATTCACGAACCAAACACATAGAAATTAGACACCATTTCCTTAGGGATAATGTTCAAAAGGGGAACTTTACTATTGAAAAGGTGCCCTCCGAGGACAACTTAGCCGATATCTTCACTAAGCCACTTAAGAGGGAACCTTTTAATTACTTGCGTCTAGGTCTAGGATTAATGGAACATCTTCCTTAAATTATTTTCTTCTTGTGTGTTTTCTTTTACCACTTTGAGTCCTTGAGTCTTTTAAACTCCTTTTGAAAAATCTTCTCCTCTCCTTTTCAAAACTCTCAAAGTCTCTTTCGAAAATGGTTGAGAAATTCGTTTGACATTGTTAATTCAATCTAAAAACTATTTTTCATAGATTCTCGCTATTAATCTAGAGCTTACATAATTCATATGTATGATTCTCTCAAACATAGCAAGAACAAGATTGAATCATGGAGGATCATTGTGTCATGACTTAAGGTCTTGTCTTACACACCTCCTACATTGATTTTTTTAATCCATGTATTTTGGTCAAATCTCTATTTGGTAAGTTTGCATATGTTTTCTTTGTCTATCTTTGCTTTTAAGCATATCCCTATGATAAGTTAGACTAGAAAAATAAGTTTTGCTGAAAAATCTTCCTCCAAACACCAAACCCTGCTTCTGCAGGCGGTTCCATATGTGAACCGCGGTACCTTATTGATAAGGTACCGCCACCCTAGATAAGGAACCGCCTACTGTGGCCTTCCTTTTTTGGGTTGTTGTCTGAAACTCCAGATTTGCTCCAACTTTTTTGAGAATCTTTGTTTCAAACCCTTTGACCACCCTAAAAATACCCTAAGCCTTCCATATTTAAACCATAAGCATTTTGCATTACTTCACATCCAAAATGTCTTATTCTCCCAATGAAAGCCTTGAATCTCCTCCATTTTCTCCAATTACTTTCAATCCAAACCCACCCAAGAACACTCTTAATCACATTTCTCCTACCAAGAATGTTGATTGTGGAACATCTTTTCTTCCACCACCACCCTTTAGTGTTCTTCCTCCTTCTCATGATAATGTCATGCACCATGGAACATATTGTCATTGTTGTCAATATCAACATCTTGCTATGGCACACATCTATTAGGAGTTGAGCTACATCAAAAGTCTCTTAATCAAGCCTCCTCTTCACTTTGATTATGAGATCTCCAACAAGCCACCACCACCACCCTCCGCTATTACCTTGTCTTTCATATAAACATTGGTTGCTTATCCACAAGACACCAAATTCAAGCAAATCTTAGAATTCTAAGAATAACTAGGATTAGATTTATGCTTTTGGCTTGTTTCTTTTTCCATACTTCTTTGTATGATGTTCTTTTAGTAACCTATCTTGGATCTTTGTCTTTGTGTTTTCTTCTCTTTTAATTTTTTATGTGACCTATTGCTATATATTGTTGGTTGTTTCTTTTGTTCAACTAACCCTTCTATGTAGCTTGTCACCATATCTCGATTCCTCGGTGCCCCAAGCTAGGGGGAGTAAGCACCAAGGGGGAGTCTTTGCAAAGTCCGTTTCTTCAACACCGGCTTACGCAACCTTTTTGCTTCGACAAAGGGAGAGAAATGAATAAACTCGTCTTCGAAAATCTCGTTTTTGTGTGATTGAGTTTATGTATTGTCGGAATCAAAAAAGGGGAGATTGTTAATGCAATAATAACTAAAAACGTTACTTGCATTTTTCGGTCTCGCTTAGTTTTGATTACGACAATATGTAAAAACAAGCATTTACGAAAACAACGAAAAACGAATTCTTGAGTTCAAGTATTTTTCATTTTACCCATTTTCACTTAAGGTATGGATAAACAAGTACTAACCTTAATCAAGTGATCAAGTGATTTAATCTTTTCTTAAAACTCACTTTTTATTAAATGTGACAAGTTTTTATTAAACTTTATTTTTAAGAAAATGTTTTATTAAATTAATTATTTGAAATTTGAAAATGGCATATTCTTATTTGGTTAAGAATATCCTTTCAGGATATTTTTTATACCCAGATAAGACCTCCACCACTAAAGGACAAAAAGGAGCGGAGTCTAGTCCGGCGGTACCTTAGCGCCTAGGCGGTACCTTATCGATAAGGTACCGCGGGCTAAGATAAGGTACATCGGGCAGATATAGCCGTTGGCTCCTTTGTCCTATAAATAGTGGACCATTCTCAGCTTTTCACCTCACCTCTTTTGCACATTTATTTCCATATTCAAACCCCTTCTTTAATCACTCAAATCTTTGATCATTTGTTTGATTATTACTTGTTTAAGAAGTGAATCTTGTTCTTCCATCCCTTCCTCTCCAAGTGCAAAGAGAAGAACACTATCCTAGTGAAGTGTTGAGTCTACCACCAAAGATCCATTGAAGATCTAATTTTATACACTTGTAGTTGTGTCATAGTTGTGAAGATCCAAGTAGTTGTGTCTATTTGGAAGTTGTGTATGTACTAAGTATAGTTGTGTAGATTGGTCCTAGCTTAGAGTCGGAAATTGGTTAAGCGACGTGTACGGTTTTCTCCACCATAAGGAGCTTGTTATGTAGTGAACTCTCGAGTAAGGAGTACTCGAGGAGTGGAGTAGGAACGAGGAGTGATCTTCGTTGCCGAACCACTATAAATCCTTGGTGTTCGGTTTGATCTTTCTTTACCCTTAACTCTTTACATTCTTTATTCTTTATGCATATACATGTGTTAGTACTAGATTAGTTTCACTATCATTCTTTATTCTTTGTGGATATATTTTTTGTTAGTATTAGTTTAGCTACACTATCATTGTTCATATTGTGCATAAGAACATTTCACATATTTCCTCAAGCCTAAGTTTTTGAAAAAGGATTTTTGGAAACCACATTTGAACAAGTAAATATAAGAAACTATTCAACCCCCCTTCTAGTTTCTACAGAAACGACAACAGATTCTAAATCTGCAATCTTAGCCTTAAGCTTTTGAACATTACCATCACTAGCACTCTCTAACCCTGAAGAGGCCAAATTCGGTTCCTTAACCCCTCCTAACTGAACCTGAAACCGAGCGATAGTTTGTTGCATTTCATTGTAAGCTTTTTCATACGAAATCTTGTCATATTTGCATTCATCACATTTTTTGACAAATTTATTCCAAAGATCGGTGAATTCTTTATCTTTTTAATGACATAAGATTCCATTTTCTCTTTCATAAGATCAAGCTTAGTTTGAAGGTTTTCATTATACGACACAGAGGTACTTAACTCAACAAGGCTACTATGAATACAATCACGAGCTTTTGAGAGGCGTTCAAGATCATTTTCCAAAACTTTGATTTTATCAAGAGATTCATCAGCTTCCTTCGCCAAAGATTTAAAGTCTTCAACAAAGTTAGAAAATTCTTTTAGAAAAGCGTTTTCCAAATTACCTAACCTAGCATCAACTTGATTAATAATCGGATTAATATTGTTTTGAAGAATTTTCTGGACCTCAATCTGAACAGGTGATGTAAAATTTCCTCCAGTTATTTTGGAATTAACAACATGTTTAAGGATGACAAAGTTATTTTTAAGCTCGTTTAGAAATCGGCGTGTGATACTCGGTTTAGGAGGGTCATCAAACAATTCCTCACTTGGTAGCAAAAGCATTTCAGTACTCGTTTTAGACCGAACAAAAACAGTTGGAGGATTAATTTTCGGATAATAAACGGGTGTCACTTCTTTATCAAGCTTTTTCATTCTTAAACGAGTCTCTACAGCAAGTTCAGTAGTTTCCTCGGAATCATGCACACTAGGAGGATCATGCTCATCAGACAATAGCACACTACCATTATATAAAGTTTCATTAGTGGCCTGAACTTGCTTAAGGTATCCGGGATTAGGGGGAAGAGGACAACCTAAAGCCAATTTGTATCGAGTGTAATTTATCTCATTCACTTTTGGTGCGAGCATATTTATCGTCTGCATAGTTTGGCCACGTTTAACTAAAAGGTTGTCTAATTCTCTAATCCTATCCTGAGCTTTGCAAAAATCCTCAAGAAGCCCATCTTCTCAAATTTTGAAATCATGTTTCAGCTTTTTTCGTTCTTCTTTTAACTCCAAAATAGTAGATTTTTCAGTTGAAAGATGTTTATTAAGAGACGTGATTTCATCATTCAATTCGCTTATCTTTTTAGCACTACTTAAGTGTAAGGCATTTAATTTCTTAGTTGTGCATTTTTCTTGATAAACCGATGTAGCATGAGCTTGTTCAACTTCTTTAATTTTAGCCTGATGAATTTCAAAACATTTCTCCCGTTCCTTATATCCCGCAAGCTCAGTGGTCAATTCGGCATTAGATTCTCTAAACTTATTATTAACCACCATAGCATGATCTACATCCTTAGCAAGCTTATCAAATATAGATTTATAATACGCATGTGTCTCATCAGGAAGGGTTATAGGCTGAGCAACTTGATCCACAATAAGGTCCATACTAGGCTCATTCGAAATAATATTACTATTATTCGTTTGATCCTCGTGTGTCTTAATGTAGGGCTCAAGCATCTCAGTATACTCTTCCTCCTGATTAGACATATTATATATATCATTATCTTCAAAACTTGGGTGTACCTCAGAGGGACCGTCTGAATCATAGACGGGAGCTCTATCATCATGCATTCCTGAGGTTGATGCTTGCTGTAAGTTTGCCATCAAGATGTAGTTGGCATTCACCTCCTCTTCCTTGTCATATTCTGCAGCAGAAGCCATAAGATCAAATTCCTCAGCTTGAAGTGGAATCCCTCCCTCTTGTTTTTGTGCTATGAGAAGCTGAGTCTGAAGATAAGCAACATCCCTCTTCTTTTTGGCTGTGCAATCTCGAGCATAATGACCAAATCCCCTGCAGTTGTAGCACTGAATCTGACGATTGTTGTTTCCATTTCCCGTACAAGTATTCTCAGCCCTTGCAGCCACAATGTTTCCCATCTGATTAACAACCGCTGGCACAACTATTAACCTATTCTGATTACCCACATTTGGAACATTCGGATTCTGACCACGGATTTTTCCATATTGATTTCCTGCATTCCCAACATTCTGACCATATTATGTCCCCGTGTTCCCAGTAACTACCAATTGGCGATCTTGATTCGCATTCATGAAAGGTTGAGCAATATGCCTATTTCTAGTGTTCGAGGAGATTCTCTGATTGTTGTTGGTGGGGTTAATGGTAAATTTGAATGCCTTTGCAAGAAGTGCAAGACCAGTATTAATCGCATGAGTAGGATCGGTGATGTCATCAAAACAGGCAATGGGTTGTTGTAGGTAGTTCACAGCAGCAGGAGGTTGATATCCATAGGAGGTGAGTTGTTGTTGTTGTTGTTGTTGTTGTGGCATGAAGTTACTTGATGAAGGTTGATGGTAAGGTACCATGGGATATGACATAGATGATGGAGAGTTTTCCATAAAAGCCAATGGATCTTGTGTCTTGGCACGTCTTTCAGCCCTAACTTCGTTAGCTTCATCTTGATTCATCTTTAAATAATCATATACTTGAGTGTAGTCCACTACATGAAGATCCTTGGTTTGATTGACAAGAGTGACATATTAATAAGTGTGTAAACACTTATCCTTTTACCACTAAAATCAAAGAAAAACAAGACCTAATCTTGTGTTTAGTATCGTAAAAGTCGGAATTACGCGTGGTTTTCTGTTTTTGTGTGAAATAGGTACAAAAGATCAAAAGGAAAGAAAATACGGGATTTCACGGTCAAATGTTGAAGAAAAGTTCAAGAAAGAGACAAAGACAAAGTCAAGGAACCAAAAGTGTACCAAAAGAAACCAAAGTTCACGAAAACCGGCAAAAATCAACACGGGTTTAAAGGAAATATCAAGGAAGCCGAAATCGAGCTCGATTTTAGTGGATTTAATCTTTTTGAAGATTATATGGACTTGTGGGCCCCACATTTGGGTATTGGGCCCAAAAGCCCAATAAAGATGCTATGATATTCAACTTTGGTTACAAAGCCCAACAAGGCCCAATATTTTCATTATCTTGGACGGATTGTCTATATGGGCCACAAACCCATTTCATTTTCTAGTTTACCAAACAAATAAAGATTTGATGGGCCAAGCCCATTTACAAAATAAACATAGACGGTGAAAAGTTTTCACACGTCTTGGTCAAAGCCCACTCACACTCAGGTTTTATTTTCACCCACACATTCACACCCTTCGTTAAAACAAAGTTTACCCTATCTCTCTCTCAACAACAAACGCAACCTCCCATTCTTTTCACCCAAACCCTAATTTTAATTCACTTTTGGGGCTTTTATCAATAGAGGGCGCGTGTATATACACGCTCCCTAATTAATTCTCCCCCTAAACCGGACTTTAAAGATGGAGAGAAGCAAGTGACGTGGCTACTTTTCTGGTTTTGATTGGTGGATACACCTTTCCACCAATTATCCACCAATATTGATCTTCCACCTCAGCACTAAACAAACACAAGAAACACAATTTCATCCAACCTGGCGATCCGCGTGATAAAGGCTTATTTCCACCGTTCGATCCAAGAGAAGAACGAAAAGAGAAGAATTAGCGGCCAAGATTGAAGATTGCTCCACAAATCTTCTTGAAGAAGCCATGGGGGTTGGCTATAAATACCCCATATTTCTATAATGTGGGTGTGCCATTTTTTTACTTCAATTTTATTTTATGCAAAGTTAGATTTTAGATTAATTGTATTTCCTTTCAAAGTATTGTACTCAATTTCAGTTATTAATAAAAATTAATTTCGGTTTAACTCGTGTCTATTTTTTATTTTGTATAAATTTAAATGCAACCTATTCTTAAATCTGTTCTTAATTAATAATATAAAGTAAAAAAGTGGATTATAAATTTCCCTACGGGAAGTTTTATAAAAACTGGTTCGTGGTTCGAAGAGTAGATGTTTTCGATGACGATGATGATATTTGGGTAAGGTGTTTTTGATTCGGTTCATAAAGGGGGTTCAGCGCTACCCTTCTTCACAAAGGTTTTCGTCATCAGGTTATATTTCCTTTTATTTTCAAGTTTTAGATTAAATAAGTTTATTTGATATAATTTGTTTGATTGATTTTACTGTGTTTGAATTTATTTGAGTTCCTTGATTTATCTGTTTTTATATAGTTTAATATGCTTGAGTAACTTATTAGTTTCTGATAATCTGAGTTTAAGATTAGGGTTAATTTGAGTTTTGTAATTTCTGATTTAGAGATTGCTGTTTATAGGGATTTATGTTTCAGCTTCTGTTTGATTTTTATCTGATATTTGATTTAAGTATTATTTGATTTTTAGTCTGCTAGCTTTGAGTTTAGTCTGCTTAATTTGTTCTAAGGTATTGGTTTAGATTTGCTTGCTTATTAGTTGTTTAGGTCTTAGTAGCTTATTTGATTGCGTTGAATTCAGTTAGCTTTGCTTATTGTATTTGCTTTTTATCAGTTTCTGTTTGCTTATTAGAACTTAGTTTAAGATTATCTGCTTATTGATTTGTTTCGTTTTTAGTTGCTGATATTGTTAATTTTGTATTGTTTGTTTAGTTTATAATATCTGATAGTTTTGATATTTCTGCTTACTTTTGTTGATAGTTTAAATTTAGATTTGCTTTTTAAAGTGGTAGCTTATCTGCTTATTTGATGTTTTAGTTTTATCTGCTTATGTGGTTTTGTTGAGTTACTAATTTTGTTATCCTGGTGAACTGTTTAAGCCTCAGACCTAATTGGTCTGAGTGTTCTAATATTCTATATATATATATATATATATATATATATATATATATATATATATATATATATATATATATATATATATATATATATATATATACAAAATCGTCCCTCCAGGGACTCGAACCCATGACCTTTAGCTCAACAGCCAATCAAGTTAACCATCTCGTCTACCCCCTTATTTGTGTTTTATTATAGCTTTAGTTATTAATATAGGATAAATTTAGCTGTCAGTTTATTTAAATTAGTTTAATTTTAAGTTTTAGTTTAATTAATTTTTAATTAAAATATTTTTTAGTAATGTATAGTCCATATAGCCCACATGTAGGGTGGGCTATATATATACCTCTCCTAGCATGTTAGGAGGGGGTTGGTTAGTTCATTCATTCATCATTTTATTAATCTAATCACTTTCTCTCTCTACTTTTCTTCCCTCTCCTTTCTCTCTCTACACCTAATCTTCCTCCTTCCCCATTTCCACCATTAATCAATAGATCTAATCCTTCATTTACCAAATCCTTAGAATGAGTAGACCTTCAATTGGTATCAAGAGCCATGGTTGAATCTTAGGATTTGCATTTTTTTTTATCTTTTGATTTGGTGGTAAAAATCCTTTCTTTTCTAATTTTTAATAATCTTTTCGTTTTATTTTTTATATAATCATCTCGTTTTTTTTCTTGCTTGAAAATCTATCTAATCTAGTTTTATCAAATTTTTTAACATAATCAAGTTTTTTTTTTAATCATTTTTTTTATCAGTCACTACGTAATTATTTTTTAATCTATCCAATCAGTTTTTTATCAAATTTTTTTAATCAGTTTTTATCATTATTTTTTCTTCTCATTTTTTTTTATATAATCATTTTTATCAAATTGATGTCTGGATAAGCAGTTTCAGTTTTATCAGTTTTTTTTATTAATTTTATATTAATCAGTTTTTATCAGTTTGTCATCTTTTATTTTTGTCCAATACTGTCATCAGTCAATAGTTATCAGTTTTTGATCCAAAGTTATCAGTCCATAAAAAGTGTCATCAGTCCTTCAATCCTTTTTTGATCCAAAGTTATCAGTTTTTCGTATCAGTTTTTCCATTTTTCCGCATAGACACGACTTTTCGTATGGTTTTCCGAATTGACAAAGTTTTCCGCATAGAGAGGATTTTCCGAATAGAAAAAAGTTCCGAATAGGAAAAGTTCCGAATAGGAAAAGTTCCGAATAGGAAAAGTTCCGAATAGGAAAAGTTCCGAATAGGAAAAGTTCCGAATAGGAAAAGTTCCGAATAGGAAAAGTTCCGAATAGGAAAAGTTCCGAATAGGAAAAGTTCCGAATAGGAAAAGTTCCGAATAGGAAAAGTTCCGAATAGGACTCTCATTCGACTCGAACTCTGCTTGGACAACACATCACACTTGCAACCCAACCCACAGAATCCCTTGACTCCCTCTCTCGACTCAAAACCCTCCCCCAAACACACAACATCCGGACTCCCTTACCCTCACGACTCGTACAACTCGACTCAAAACCTTTCGACTCAACAATCTACAACACCCTCTCGTATCACCCAACAACCCAAAGACACTCTCGACATCAACACCCACGAAACAGACTCATCACAAACAGCCTCGACACAAACTCGAATCATTTACCCTACACTCAACGACTCGACCCAAAACAGTGACTCTCTCCCTCACCAGACACCCCCTCACAACCTCTCGACACAAACTCGAATCATTTACCTAACACTCTCGACTCGACAGCCCCTCCAAAACAGAATCGACCCTCACACACCTCACAATACTCTCGACACTTGAAAATTCTCTCCCTCGACACAAACAACTCACCCACATCTCCTTCAACACCTAACCTTAACACTAAACCCACAACAACACTCTCGAATCCAAAAATCACTCCCCCTTAAACACCAAAATAGACTCAAACACCCTTAAAATCAACAATAGACTCGATCTCAGTTTTATTTTCAAACCTTCATCGATCTACAAACTCAATCCAATACACGACAGCAAGACTCGACAGATGAGAGAAAGAATAAGATTAACCAACATGCAATAAAATTAAGTGACCTACCCGAGACCTCAATCAAAGAGATCTTGACGACGTGGAACTGAGAAGAAGATAATCAAGGGATTGTGTTGTTAGATTGAGTGGTGAAGGTTTAGAGGAGTAGATTTGCGGCGGTGTTGAAGTATTTGGGAGAGGAGGCAAAGATTCAATTTTTTTTTGGAGAAGAAGTGAGAGTCGGAGGATGTTTATTAGTTTGTGAGAGAAAGATTATATTAGGTTTGAGGGGCGGATTTAACTAAGTAGCAGGTGTGGGGCGGTGGAGTTATTTTAAGTGGGCCATGTGTTGCCAGGCGGAGTAAACAAGAAAGTCAAAGGAAAAGTAAACGAACGGTTGCCACATTTCTTTTGTTTTGGGACACGTATTTTTTTTTGTTTTGTTAAAATCGACATTTAGTTTATTTCTTATCAGATTTTATTTCTTATCAGATTTTATTTTTTTAGTCAGTAACATTTGTTTTCAAATTCAGTTTACCTTTTATTTTATTTTTTATATATATATTTTTAAAGTTAATTTTTTTTAGGTAAATTAATTTTGAATATTTTGTCAATTAATATTTTTTGTTGGTTTTTGGCAAATCGTATTGAGGCGGGTATTTTAAAAGTTAACGTGGAAAACTATTTTGTGGCCGGATTTGACGACAAAGTGACGAGTCAAGGTGACGGGTTCTATTTTTTAGCGACTACGGATTTTTGATCAGGTTTAATTCATAATCTTTTGAGCCGATAACAATTTTTGAGCCGAGTCGTATTGTTAAAACCCGACAACAACAACAGCCACATCATTTTTCCTCGATTACCAATGGAATCGTTAAAATCGACACTTAAAGAGGAAGAATCGCATCAAGTGCAAGCCAACGCTAGGGAAAGTGGTATAACTTCATTTCGAATGCTTCAGTATCATCTAGTTAATCTTTCACGGATTCAAGAAGGGAGCGAATTTGTGACAATCTTTGGACAAGATCGTCATATATTCATCGACTCAATTTTCACCACTTTGACTCAACTCGCAGAGCAACTTAACAATGAAAATTTTAATCACTCTGCATCGGCACTTGCTTATAAGGCTCTTGTGACACAACTCACGCCTTTCCTCCAATTTAATATCATCACGTCTGAAAGTTCGATGCTTTGCCAATCATTTCTTCGAGATACACATACCGAGCTTCGAGTTTTTCGTGATACAATATTGAAACTCATGACCTCGGTCTCGTCTTCGATTTATGAAAGATCTCGACTTCAGCAAACGTATGATAATGGAGTGCAAGAATCAATGCCGCAGATGCAAGAGGAGAATTGTCATACTGTTGAAAAATTGGAGCCTATCAATGCCAAGAGCACGGAATCAGGAGGACAACATGATACCAGTGGCATGTCAGGAACTGTTCACGAGAACTCTTTTGCTGACACCGTACCCGTTTATGACGAAGAACCGGCAAACATGGTACAATGTAATGCTGTTTATGATGTATATGTTGATGATATGCCGCATATTGACCATTCTGAACCTAATTATGACAAACATGGGATGGAAAAGAGTGATAGCAATACCACTTCTGATTCATCCGATGTCAGTCATAATGGGGGAGAGATTGTTCAGAATGCTATAGTACATCATGATAATTGTATTATAACTGCCTCATTGACTGCTTCTGATTCCAAGATTAGAGAGCTCGAAATGATTGTAGCTCAACAATCAAAAGACTTTGAGGATGCCAAACTTGAATTTTCTAAGAAAACGGACAAATTTGAAACATACTTTGAAAAACTTGAAAAGTCAAACGTTGTTCTTGAAAGAAAATTGGATCAAACTGTTCTAGATTCTAAAGCTGAAAAGGATAATCTTTTGAAACAAATTCAACTGCTTGAATCTAAGTTGGCATCCCAAGATAACGTGCTCAAAGAGAATGAGACTTTAAAGGCCCAAGTACAGGAAAAGGTTTTTGCTATAGCTGCGTTGAAAAACGAGTTAAGGAAAAGTAAAGGACCTAGTGTGGACACTAAGCTTGAAAAACCATCAATCTTGGGGAAACCGCCTACAAATCAGTTCGTCAGACAACCGACTGTCAGACAACCTACTGCATTTGGATCCGAGCGACCACAATCCTCGAGACCGCGGTTTGCCTCCCAAGTTGATTTGGGTCATATTTCTAGAACTGTCACTCCAGCAACTAGGCCCAATGTGATAACTCCAGCTTTAGCAAGACCAAATCATATGATTGCCTCTAGTTTCCCTAAAAATATCAAGACCACGTCTAGAACTAGTTCAAATGACGTTTGCCACAAATCTGGTCAAAGGGAAGCTATTGAAAAGACACATGTAAGAGATAGCAATGTCCAACCTAGTCAGATGCCTTCTAGATTACTCAACACTGCTAACCGTAGCATGCCATCTTCTAGGAGCATCGATCAATCATCTAGGAATTATTCAGACATTAAATATGCTACTTGTAAAACATGTAGAAAATGTGTCTTTACGGCAAATCATGATGCTTGTGTCAAAAAATTACTTGATGAGGTGAACTCCCGTGCTCGAATTAAGTCCCAGTGGATAGCTAAAATCAAACCCTTTGGTAAAGTTTGGCGCCCCACTGGTAGAACTTTTACTCTTGTAGGAAACGAGTGCCCTTTAACTAGGATAGTCTCTGATTCTACGAAGACTACTAGGGAGGAAATTGCAAAGGATGATACATCACTTAAGCCTGAACTTAAGGTTTTCTATAAAAGGAAACGTTTGCCAGCCAAGACTAGTGAAACATCTACTCAGGTCGCCTCTGACACAAGTAAAGCCAACTGTGAACCCCCATGTGCTTCTATAATTGATATCGCTAACCCACGTCAAAGCATGCAAATTTCTAATGAGATTGCAGGTACCAAAGTTGATGTTCCAAAAGAACGAAGCGGTCCAATCGTTGTGTACCGTTCAACTAAGGACACTCTTAGAGTTTGGTTGCTGAAGAAGCAGATATCAGAGAAACAAATGTCTCAGGGGATTCATGGTTAAGCTGCACAAAGGACTTACAGTCACATAACAGACTGTAACTCGCTCTCAAAAGACAGGAAAGTTCATCCCGATGATGACTTATCCTTACAACGAGAAATTAATTTTTCTCGGACACGAGCTTATATTAAAACTATTCAAAGGTTTTAAGCTCGTGTATAGGACTTATAGTCACATCACAGACTATAACTCGATCATCAAAGAAAGGAAAGTTTATCGCCGATGATAAACTTATCCTAAAAACGAGAAATTCATTTTTCTCGGGCATGAGCTTATATCAAAAACATTCCAAGTTTTTTAAGCTCATGCATTAAGGCTTATAGATAAATGACAGTCTGTAACCCGTTCTTCAAAGGCAGGAAAGTTTATCACCGATGATAAACTTATCCTAACAACGAGAAATTAAGTTTTCTCGGGCATGAGCTAATAATAAAAACATTCGAAGTTTTTAAGCTCATGCAAAATGACTTACAGTTAAATGTCAGACTATAACTCGAACTTCAAATAAAGGAAAGTTTATCATTAATGATAAACTTATCCTCATAACGAGAAATTCAATTTTCTCGGTCATGAGCTTGTCTTAAAACATTCGAAGTTTTAAGCTCAGAAAGGAAAGTGTATCTTTTAAATAAGAGAACTTTTCCTCATAACGAGAAATTAACCTTTCTCGGTCATGAGCTTTCCGTTAAAACAGTCAAAGTTTTCAAGCTCATGAAAACGACTTCTAAGTAAATGTCAGCTTAGGACTCGTTCTTCAGATAAAAGGAAAGTTTATCGCCGATGATAAACTTATCCTTAACAACGGGAAGTTTACAACTTCTCGGACTTGAGCTCGTTTTATAAGATATTCAACATTTTAAGCTCAAGTAATTGGTTTTCAAAACTTTGAACACAATTTTTCGAGAATTTCTCAAAAGGTTTTTCTAAATCTTTCAAAATTGTGTGTTCAAAAATGTTTTGATAAAAAGAGCATGTCTTCTGGAATCGATAATATTTACGAACCTAGAAATGTCATTCAATAATGACACGGGGTTGTAAATAAAGTTCGAGCAGAAGTTCAAACTTTTAAAACATGCTCAAAATGGTTTGCTATTATTTCCGATAGTAACCCGCTTTTCACATTGAAGTCAAGCATTTCACCGGAAAGCTTTGACTTCAAAATCCGAAGTTATCAACTCCACAATCCAAAGTTCGTTGCAATTGATATCTACATACTCGACGATGCGACTACTCAAACGGTGACTACAGCTCTTTCAATAGAACACGGGTCAACAATTGAGGGGGAGCAATTGTCCAGCATTCAGAATCCTTGATGCCGAGAGTGCCAAGTTCACATATTGGTGTTAAGACAAAGATATCAATCATATACATGGAGTCAAGAGATAACTTCAGAAGTTACGAGGAAGACCAACATTCGTGAACAAGAACCATGTGCTTCTTTCATATGATGTTCTTCATCATTCAGGTCCAACCTCGTAAATTACTAATCTTGTGAATTCATTATTATATCTGATCTTTGCACGTAATAAATACCTTACACTTGTGTTTAAAAGGTACTTAATTTACGTTTCAAGTACACCCTCATTAATTTGAGGGGGAGCTTGTTAATATTACGAAGATAATTGGATTTGCATTTTTCTTCCCAAATTTTCTTAAAATGCTATTAAATCAATTGATATTAAAAACATCGATTGGGTTAATATTTTTAATATGGGGGAGAAAATGTGATTTAATATGGGATATGATCAATCATAAATGGTTTGACTTAACGTGTTAGCTCATCCCGACATGTGCGAAATGTTTTCGAATATCGTAGCATATGTTAAGGGGGAGCAAAATGGATTTGCACTTCAAAATGGATTTCATGGTGACATACACTTACCCAAAACATCTCTATTCACGACGGTGAAGATTGTGGTGACATAAGGATGGTAGGATAGGTTAAAGTCCAATGATTTCTCTAGAACCGGAGGAATCTTCCCAAGGACATTCCATAGCTAGAAATAGTAGTCCTCAGGAAAGATGGAGAAAGATTGTGAACGTAGCTGAATGCCGACCAAGTACTTAAGTTAGCACTGGAACAATCACAACAAGGTGCTAGTGATGACGTATTGGTAAGCATTGAAGGGGTTGAAGAATGAAAAAGAATTGTAAAGATAAAGGGTGTAAAGAAAGAAGCCCTCCTTACAACCTTAGGCAGAAACCGGGTCAATACATATGCTATTGAGGTCATTTTTGCTAATGATTCTCGATATTGAAGAAAGACGTCATGGACCCAGTGATGCAATGCACAACCCTTCCCAGCTAACTCAAATATCTCTCAAAAGGTATTTGTTTTAATCACACGGAGACAACACATTATCTATTGATTTATTCACTCCGAATAAATTGGTATTGAAAAGGTGGCACTCCTCTCCAGCCTCCGATCACTAAAAATCCAAAATGCACGATCGAGTCTAGAGCCATTTGAGATCATCAAATATCTCATTAGGACACACTTTCATATCTACTTGCTTCTTCACACACTGTGAAAAGTAAGAAAGTTCTTAAGAGTCCTACGTAAAATCTTCATGATCTTGCCTGAACATCCGTGTAATACGAAAGTATTTACAATGAAGATGGAAATCCTTCTTGAGCGAATATCAAAAAGCTCATGGTAGGTGATTTGTGCGATTCTTTATGAATCAAACTTGTGATAACTGGAAAGCAACAGTGGTTTAATTCTTAAATGAATTTAAACACGTTCCAGGCCTCTACGCATTATCATATGATCTTGCCAGAACACTCAGAGTGATTCTTTATTGATCACAGTGACGAGTGGAAATCCTTCTAGTGTTAACATCAAACAGCACTTGGTAGGTAACTTGCAAGATTCTTTATGAATCAAGCTAGTGACAACTGGAAAGCAACGATGGTGCGGTTCTTAATTGAACTTCACTTGTTCCAGGAACATGAATTGACGGCTTCAAATCATGCGGATATTATTATCCAAATGATTCACTCTTTACGTTCGCAGTCAGCTTTGGACGGTCGAGTAAAGAGAACGGGTTTACCCGCGAAATCTTGTCAAGGAGGTTCTTTATTGAAACTACCTGTCACAAGTACGATATTTAATATCGTCCAACGGTCTTCGCCGACCGGAGGTAAAATGCTACCGAATTAGAATGAAATGTTCAAGGCCATTTCATCCGTGTATATGGTTTGTTGCTAACTGTCTTATGCAGCGTAACAAAAAGGTGGCATTGCGGTGTATAATCCAGAAGAAGTCGTCACCACATGCTTATACTACATACACTTAGTACTTCAACAAATTCAAGAAAGTCTGAAGGTCAAGTCTTCCGCTGTATCAAACTCTGAAGCTTTCAAGAATTTAAAGGTATAAGTATGTGGAACATGAAGTCATGAAGAGGCAAATTTCACAAGTGATGGATGCACAAGGTCAAGGCAAGGAAACATGCTCAAGACTAAAGTCAAAGATCACATCAAGCATATTCACAAGAACAAGATCGACGACTCAAGCATAGTATGCTAGGTTTAAGATTTTGTAAAATGGTGTGACCTCCCTTAGGGGGAGATTGTTGGAAATATGTTTTCCCAAAGAAAGTCTCGGTCACATCATTATTAGCATAGATCACGAGCTATAGAATATTTAGAACTTTGTAACTTGGAGCGACCTCCCTTAGGGGGAGATTGTTGGAAATACGTTTTACGTATTTGTGAAGGATCGGTCGCTCCAACGATAATTATGTAATGGGCTCGTGGTCCACTTAGTAATGTATAGTCCATATAGCCCACATGTAGGGTGGGCTATATATATACCCCTCCTAGCATGTTAGGAGGGGGTTGGTTGGTTCATTCATTAACACTTTTCATTAATCTAATCCCTTTCTCTCACTACTTTTCTTCCCTCTCCTTTCTCTCTCTACACCTAACCTCCTTCTTCCCCATCTCTTCCACCAAATCCATAGATCTAATCTATCATTTACCAAATCCTTAGAATTCGTAGACCTTCAAGTTTCAAAATAGTTTTTGTTTAAATTAGTTTATGATTTTTAATAATTTTGTTTAAATTTGAAAAAAGATAGTTTTAAATTAAATATTTCCTTTTTAATTAGATTAAATAGATTTTAGTTTTAAATACAAATAAAGTTTAATTTACCAAGAACAATTAATCCACGTTAAATTAGATATCAATTCGAGTCGAGTCGAGGAACGAAAAATTAGATTAAAAGAATCGACAAAAAATTCATACATTACATATCTTGACCATTCAGAAGGAAGATTATCAAGAAATTTGATGTTTGAAGCAATTTGTGCAGGTTCATGTTTGTTTCTTCTAAGATGATTCATGAGAGTTGAAAATCGATGATAGTAAGGTTCAATCTGTTCCCTTTCAGTAGACGTGAATTTCTCCCATTCACGAAGCAACTTAGTTTCCTTTTCTTGTAAACCGATTTCACTCCCCTTCATCATTTTCTGAATCCTAAGCCACATCTCGTGTGCGGTTTCACAACTGTCGACAACAACATAAACATCTTCGGGAAGTCCCATGAGGATGACTTGAATTGCTTGATCATCGGCGTCGAGTTATTTATATTCAGCTTCAGTTAGTTCTTCGTCCGTTTGCTCATGACTAGAGTCAGCCACTGGGTTAGCATTCGTAGGGTCCCCAGGCACAATGATTGTTCTTCTAACATACGGACCTTTTTGAATCGATTTGACAATCAATTTTCCCAAAGGTTTACATTTTGCATAACGAAGGAGACGACTAGCCCATGTAGTGTAGTTCTCCTTGGTGAGCATGGGAGGACGATTATCAGTACCCGCGGCGTAAATATCTTGTTCAGACGTCATCATAGAAGTCGTGTGAAAAACAGGATCTCAATTCGTAGAAAGCAGAATGTTGAAGTTAAAGTCCCCAAAATATGATTAAATCCCCTAAAAAATTAGCTCTCTAGAAACCGAAAATTCCAAGGCCAAAAAAACACACGTAAAAATTTTCAAAAACACAATTTTTGAAAATATTTTCGAAATAATTGAAGATTTCAGAGAAAAAGACAATCTTCGGAATACTGGGTATTTTCAGAGAACCAAAGAATCTTCGGAATAATAAGGTTTTTCAGAGAAATGACCAATCTTCGGAATAATGAGGTTTTTCAGAGAAATGACCAATCTTCGGAATAATGGGGGTTTTCAGAGAACTAACCAATCTTCGGAATAATGGGGTTTTTCAGATAAATGACCAATCTTCGGAATAATGGGGTTTTTCAGAAAAAGACGCTTTTTCGGAATAAAGATGTTTTTCAGAAAAAACACTTTTTCGGAATAAAAAAGGATTTTTCAGAAAAATGAAACTTTTTCGGAAAAATGAGATTTTCAGAGAAATTGAACTTTTTCGGAAAAAAGATGTTTTCAGAGAAAAACACTTTTTCGGAAAAATTATATTTTCATAGAAATGGACTTTTTCGGAAAAACATGGATTTTCATAGAAATGAACTTTTTCGGAATAAGATGGATTTTCAGAGAAATAGGCTTTTTCGGAATAAAATGGATTTTCAGAGAAATGTACTTTTTCGGAAAAATGATATTTTTCAGAGAAATATTTTCGGAAAAATGGGTTTTTTAAGAGAAAATATTTTCATAAAAATGGTAGAATTTCGGAATATAAAACCCTTTTGCGAAGATTTTTTCGAAAACAAAGAAACGCAGATAAGAGTCGTCAGAGATGATACAAAACCACCAAAACAATACCACGAATCCACCAAAATCAACAACCACTTCGATCACACCAATAACAACACCTCAAAGCCACAAATACCAATCGAATCCAACAGCCTAAACCGAAAACCCACGAAATTAATACCACATCCACACCAAATCAACTCCAAAGCTAACTACGAATCCCTTGGCGAATGATACCACTTGTAGCAATAAATCACACGACTAATCAAAGAAATACAAAGTTGGTGATTTCCTAGTGAGAGAAACAGAAGTCCTTACTGAAAGTATGGAAAATCCGTACCTCGTGTCCAGTAACCAACCGAGATCAACTGTCAGAAGTTAATACAGTGATTTTGCTAGGTTCAATTGTTGTTCTCGGTATCTTAACGAATTGATTTCCGGCATAAAGTATGACTCAGTTGATCTTGGTGAAACAAATATTTTTGGTTGTTTTTAAATAAAGGTGCAAAACAATTAAAGTAAAAATGAAATTAAAGTAAATCTAAGTCTAATTAAAATAATGGTGCAAGTATTTAAAACGTGACTGAACTTAAAGGGCTCTAAACGTAAATAACGCAAACATAAATCTATCTAAGGCAATCTTAAAACGCAACTAAAACTTAAACTAAGGCAAGGCTAAAATAAAGCTAAGACAAGTAATCTTAAAGTGCAATTAAATAAGAGGCGGGAAAAATAAAGCTTGAAAATAAAAAATTAAAAACAAATACTAAAAAGAACCTGACAGAACCCTTGATTCGGAAGTTTTGGTTCGGAAGTCTTGACTCGGAACTTTTCCGAATGAACACTCTTGATCCGGAACTTTTTGAGTTCCGAATGAAACCTTCTTGATCCGGAACTTTGGTCAGAACTTTTGGTCCGAAACTTCTCCTTGATCCGGAAGCCTTCGTTCGGAAATTTTAGAGTTCCAAATGAGATTGCTGATCCGGAACTTTTGGTGTTGATCCGGAACTCTTCCGGATGAAGCCCCTTGATCCAGAAATTTTGTTCGGAAGCCTTGACTCGGAATTCTTCCGGATGAAGCCCTTTGGTTCGGAACTTTGTAGTTCCGAATGAACAACTCTAGACTCGGAATTTCTTGATCTGGAACACTTCCGGATGAAGCTTGATTCGGAACTTTTGAATGTTCCGAATGAACACCCTCTGGTTCAGAACTTTTGCTTGTTCAGAAGTTTTCCTAGGAATCACAAGATACAGAAACAAACTCCCCCGAAGAACAAGGGATCAAAATAACAAGAATCTAACCACAAATTAACCAAAATCAAACACACGATTTAACTAAACTAATAACGAAACAACAATTAATCATAAACAAACAGTTTAAATCAACGAACTAACGAATTTAACCACAATAATCAAAAACCACTTGATCAAAATAAAAACATAAACATGAACACAACATAAACATAAAAATCAAAGATTAAGAAAGGTAGATGAGAGTAACAAGAATAAGTAAAGATTGACAAGAATTAAATGGAAACTTACTTCAAATTAAAGGAATTTAAGGTGCAAGACAAGGTATTTAAATTGACAAGTATTTAAATTGACATGAATTAAAGGTGCAAGGTAAATAAAATGGAAGACTAATTGTCACACTTAGCCAACAAGAAAAATAATTATCATCCTAATGTATATATAGGGGAGGATTAGGAAGCTTCCTCCCCTCCTTCATTTCTTCTTAATTGCGAGATTAAGTCCTTCCTTCTTTTAATCTTCATTAATTGCACCATTAGTCCTTTATTCTTCTAATCTTCTTTGAACTTGGACTTTAAATGACTTTTGGCTCGGGATTTCTTTGAACTCGTCTTTTTAATTCTTCAATAAAGTAGACTTGAGTTCTTCGGCTTTAAGTAAACTTATGTCTTTTGACTTTTTCTTCGATAAATCTTCAGAATTGGTCTTGGACTTCCGTTCTTTTTGCACTCTTGACTTCTTGACTTCGTCTTTCATCTTTTTCTTCAATAAAAGCCCGTGAATGCCCGTGTTTTCTCCACTTTTCACCTTTTCGTCCTAAATCACAACAAAAACACAAACCACACATAATTTCGACATAAAAGACATAAAATACACGTTTTGGCTCGGTTATTATTGTAATTAAGTGATAGAAAGGATGGGTGTTTACATACCTATCAAATCCTCTACACTTGACCATTGCAATGTACTCATGCAATGCATTAGTTACAAAGCACGATTACACTTTTCATCATATTCAATCCACATTGGCCTTTATTAAAGAGATATAAAATTATAAACATACAAAGTAAAGAAATCAAAATCATACCTTGGGTTTTGGAAATGTTGTGAATAATTATCATCCTCAAGTTTTCACTTTCTCCAAACCAAGCTTAAAAACGAGATCATTGTTATTATAAGTTAGCAAACTATCACGAACTCATGTGGGCCAATTACTCACTTAGACTCCCTTATTCCTAGGTGTATCTCTTATATTTTATTATTGTCTTGAATGATCACGAGGATACATTGTTTGACTTATTTCGATAGTTTATTAGGCCGAAAATAAAGTGAACGATTTAATCAATAGTTAGCTAAAGGACAAAATCTTTTAAAACTGCTTCTCGGGACCTCATAAAGTTCATATCTTGGCATAACTCGCTTCGCGATTTGAGACCTTTCTCGGACCGATATTTGGCAGCGACTTCATACTTCAAACCTTGAGAGACGTTCATGAAATAATGGTCTTCTCTTCATATAGAAATTTCTTCACTTGAAGTTTTGAGAGATTCATACTTTGACCACGACTTCTTCATTTTTCTCCAATCTTTATTTTGGACTTTGATATACAACGATCCGCCTCCTTTTATGACTTGGATCTATTTATCCTCATACCTTGTTAGGTCTTTTCGGATACACTTCTCCATGACTTTTGGGAGTTTTTTCTTTTCGTCGTGTGTCTCGATCCTTCATATTGATTTTCGATAAATGATTCTTCACATCACTTGGATCTTTAGCAACAAAATATAGCCCTCATGCCTTGTTAGGGCCTTTTCGGACTCGCCAATCTTCGCATTCCGCTTCAATAAGTTATGCCTTGGCTATGAACTCTAATCCATACCGAGCAACTTTTAAACGATCTTGGGCTAGAAGCTAAGTAACTTTTCAAATCGTACAACCTTATTTATTAGCAGATAAATTTATTAGCAAGCGATGGGAGAATAGGCTCATAATTAACTCACATAAATTCACGAAAGAATACCAAACTTATAATTGGCTCTATCATCTCTCGTTCTCCACAGTTTAAAATCTCAAGGAATGAGACTCGTGGATACTTAGCCTATTAAATCAAAGTTTTGGGTTTTCGAGTCGCCTATAGGATCTTGCAAATTCTTAGACTTTTTCAAGTTTAGAAATCGCATTTTAAAGTTCCCTTGATAAACGACTCTCTAGGAACAATTATAGGAACTTGCGAAAAGTTCTTGTTCTTAACCCGGGAGAGTTAAGACTTTCGCGTTTTATAGCTCCCTATATAAAAGTCTAGCAAAACTTGACTTAAACATGTTAAGGATACTAGCTAGAGTAACTTAGATAAGTAACTCGGGTTGAGTCAAAAGATTCACAACGTTTGAAAATTAAAACCACTTTATTAAAGATTTATTCTAATAAGGAAAGAAAATAACTATACAAAAGGAAAAAAACTAATAGGCCACAATAGATCAAAAATTTTGAAAAATGTCGAAAAATTTATTTTCCGGTTAAAATGAGGACAAATACAAGGAAAAGACCACTTAACTTCGATAGAAGTCCCCCCTACACTTAAGATAAACATTGGCCTCAATGTTTAAGCATGTGGGAGTAAACTCCCCTACACTTAGGACATTGTGTACTTTGTTTAAATCTTGCTAAGGAAAAGACAACTAAAGAGATTCCTATTTTAATATTGAGAAAATATAAAATAGTGAATCGAAAAGAGTTTAGGATAGAACCGGGATAATGGAACACGGAATCACGGGTCGTCAAGAATCATCAAGAGTGGATCATTGAAGCTCGAATCCCTGATTAAGAGAGAGGAGAGGAAAGCAAACCAACGGGTCTCCCCTACACTTATGGTAAAGAAAGCGAAAAGATAGATGCATGGGTTGCCTCCCAAGAAGCGCTTGGTTTTTGTTAACCGAGTCGTGAGCCTGACTCGACCTTGATTATTAACGGAAGAAGCATGAAACATATCCACCAGGATCGAAGACATAATTTTCGTACATCAAATAGCACAAGCTTAAGGCGAACAAGGCAAGCCAAAGAAGATTAGGCAAGTTTCCCTTAAGCAGCGATATAGCACGGTGGAAGCAAGGGTGAAGTGGTGAAAGCAGATTTCCATAAGTTCCAAAGATATTTCCTTTTATTTCATCAGGTGGATACTGAGATGGCTGCAGAATGTCGATACCGGGGTCGAACACCTTTTCCTTTAGGGGAAAATAGCACTCAGGCTCAGCAGAGTGTGAAGAAGATCCGCGAAGAAGCACAACCTCGTCCTCAGAAGTGGGATAAAGAGGTGTTAAGTCATATGTGCTGCGGATTCCGGTGTCGACCGGTTTCTTCTGCTTAGAAAGAATGTGCTTCAAATCCAAAGTAGGATCAAGACGATAATCTTCAAAGTCATAAGGAGGAGCATCACTCTCATGAGGGAAGTAAGTGTTGAGAAATTCAGAGAAGTCTTCCTCAAATGAGTAATCGTCCAAAGTAGGATCGAGTGATGGCGGAGGATCTTCATCATGTGAAGAATCGCTCGAAAGAGTATCGGCCTCATCAAAATCATCGAAAGTGGGCATCTCGGGATACTCAAAAGTACAATCATCAAAATCATCCGAATCTGAGCTAGAATCATCATCATCATAAGCATCGAAGACCGGTGGAGAATCATAAATGGGAGAAGCTGCCAAAGTAGGGAGAGAATCATCCACATCATCTTGAAAAAGTGGATTATCAGTGGAAGACTCAAATAGAGGTTGTTGTAGACGACGAAGTCCTCATGCACATTAATCATATTCACTGATTCTCGTCCATAGTATTTGCCTGTAAGCTTCCCCATTTTAAAAATTTGTGAATCATCCCCGACTCGTAAGATTAACTCGCCTTCGGTAACATCAACAAGAGCTCGTCCGGTTCTCAAGAATGGCCGACCAAGTATTGAAGGAATACGAGGGTCCATTTCATAATCAACTACGACAAAATCGACCGGGAAAGTGAATGTGCCAACTTTGATGAACATGTCTTCGGCTATACCAACGGGGTAAGCAAGAGTGCGTTTTGCAAGTTCAAGAGTCATCTTTGTTGGAGTGAGGTCGGGCAATGATAGTGTTTTCCAAACACTCAGTGGCATCAAATTAATACTGGCCCCGAGATCAGCAAGGGCAGTGAATTCTTAAGTTTTGTTGAACACGCAAGGCAACACAAAACGACCGGGATCTCCAAGCTTTTCCGGAAGTTCTTTAAGAATAACTGCAGAGCAGTTTTCATTTAAGCGTGTGTTGGCGAGTTCAATCAGCTTCTCCTTCTTGCTAAGCAATTCCTTGAATGCTTTAACAAATTTCGGCATGTGGACAAGTGCTTCAAGAAAGCTAATGTTGAAGTTCATTTGAGAAATCATCTTCACATAGCGTGTCACGTCGGAGTCCTCTTTGGTTAGCATTTTGGTCTTGCCTAAACGAGAGGGATAAGGGATATTGGGTTTGGGTGGTGAAGGTGCAGGTGTAGCATGTAAAGGGTGAGATGTTGAAGGGTCATTCGTGGGAACCTCATCACGTCGAGGCGGAGACGGTAATGGTGCACTAATACTAGGTGTAGGAGGAGTAGGGACACATGGTGGTGGAGGAGGTGTAGATGATGGGGGTGGGATTGGTGGTCCTACGATGGTGACTCCACTACGAGTAGTAATAGCACTCACATTAGCTCGCGGATTAGTGACGGTGTTTGAAGGTAGAGAACTTGAAGTAGAAGGTTGAGTGGAGGGCAAGAAACTAGCCAACAGATTCTTTAATTCATTCGTTTGAGTATTGAAGGAGGATTGAATATTATCACGAACCTCAGATCTAATCTCATTTCCTTACTTCGTGATATCTCCTTTCAAATTGATTATTTGGCTATGTAGATTCTTGATTTGCTCACCTTGAGTTCTCATAATGGCTTCAACATCGGAGTTAATGGGTGGGGTTTGTTGAGCGGGTGGGTGATAAGGATTAGAAGCACGAGGTGGGATTTGGTTGCTTCTATTGTAGTTGTTGGCGGGGTTTAGGTTTTGAGGAGAAAAACCGGGTGAAAGGTAGTTGTTGGACCGGTAGCTCAGCAAATTTCTATCCCCTTGTCGAGCTTGGTAATTTTCCGGGGAATAATTACCATAAGCTGCATACACATTTTCCGGATTTCCTTGTGTCGAAGGACAATCGGTGTATGAGTGAGGACCGCCGCATGTTTCACAAGGATTAGCAACCGCTTTGACTTGTTGTTGTTGTTGGTTTGAAGCTAGAAGCGTAATACTTTTGCTCATTTCGGTCATCATGCGGGTGAGTTCGGTCATATCAGGGTTTGCTGAGGTAGAAGATACATTGACTCTCGGGTTGTTCCTTGAAGAAGTAGAGGAATCCCAGTTTTTGTGGTGAGTAGTCATGTTCTCAATAAGCTCTCTACACTCCTCGGGTCTCCTTTTCATGAATGTGCCACCGGCGGCTGCATTAATCGTATCACGATCTCGAAAGTCAATCCATTGTAGAAAGTATCGATTAAGGTCACAGGGAGCATGTTGTGGTTTGGACATCTATCGATCAAGACATTATATCTCTCCCAAGCATCAAAAAGAGATTCATCAGGATCTTGCATGAAACCGCTGATTTGATTGCGAAGGCTAGTGACCATGGATGGTGGAAAGTAGCGCGACAAAAAGCGTTGAGTCATGTCATCCCAAGTGTGAATAGAATTATTTGGGAGACGATCAAACCATTTCTCGGCATGATGTAATAAAGTATGTGGAAAGAGTTCTAGGCGAAGTTCATCCATTGTGGCACCAGCCAACTTTATGCTTTGGGTGATTGTAATGAACTTGTCGAGGTGTTTGTTGGCATCATCATCAGGCAATCCACGGAATGGGTTTGTTTGCACTTGCTGAATCACGTGGTGCTTCAACGAAAACTCAGGAGCGTTGATTTGCATCGGCGCAATCGGTCCTCCTCGTCCAAACATGGTTGGTTGACAAAGCTCCTCCATGGTCTGAAGATCGGGCTGTGGAAGAACATTGTTGTTATTATTAGGGTGCGGTGGATTATTGTTGTTAACACCTGACAGAGCTAAATCTTCTTGAGTCTCGGGCTCTTGGTAATTAGAAGATCTAGTACGCATACACCTGAAAATGCAAAAGAAAAAGAAACCAAACACAAAGACAATATATATACACAATAAAGATAAAATCTTTTTGGATTTTTGAAATTTTTAATTTTTATGTATTTTTATCAATTTTTAATTTTTATGATTTTTCTGAATTTTTTATGCAAGAAAATAACGCTCACAAGTGAACGGATCCCAAAAAGCAACGCGTCTCTCACAAAAAACCGTTAATCTTTACGAAAAGAGCCGGCAACGGCGCCATTTAATACAGTGATTTTGCTAGGTTCAATTGTTGTTCTCGGTATCTTAACGAATTGATTTCCGGCTTAAAGTACGACTCAGTTGATCTTGGTGAAACAAATATTTTTGGTTGTTTTTAAATAAAGGTGCAAAACAATTAAAGTAAAAATGAAATTAAAGTAAGTCTAAGTCTAATTAAAATAATGGTGCAAGTATTTAAAACGTGATTGAACTAAAAGGGCTCTAAACGTAAATAACGCAAACTTAAATCTATCTAAGGCAATCTTAAAACGCAACTAAAACTTAAACTAAGGCAAGGCTAAAATAAAGCTAAGACAAGTAATCTTAAAGTGTAATTAAATAAGAGGCGGGAAAAATAAAGCTTGAAAATTAAAAATTAAAAACAAATACTAAAAAGAACCAGACAAAACCCTTGATTCGGAAGTTTTGGTTCGGAAGTCTTGACTCGGAACTTTTCCGAATGAACACTCTTGATCCGGAACTTTTTGAGTTCCGAATGAAACCTTCTTGATCCGGAACTTTGGTCAGAACTTTTGGTCCGGAACTTATCCTTGATCCGGAAGTCTTCGTTCGGAACTTTTAGAGTTCCGAATGAGATTGCTGATCCGGAACTTTTGGTGTTGATCCGGAACTCTTCCGGATGAAGCCCCTTGATCCGGAACTTTCGTTCGGAAGCCTTGACTCGGAATTCTTCCGGATGAAGCCCTTTGGTTCGGAACTTTGGAGTTCCGAATGAACAACTCTAGACTCGGAAGTTCTTGATCCGGAACACTTCCGGATGAAGCTTGATTCGGAACTTTTGAATGTTCTGAATGAACACCCTCTGGTTCAGAACTTTTGCTTGTTCAGAAGTTTTCCTGGGAATCACAAGATACAGAAACAAACTCCCCCGAAGAACAAGGGATCAAAATAACAAGAATCTAACCACAAATTAACCAAAATCAAACACACGATTTAACTAAACTAATAACGAAACAACAATTAATCATAAACAAACAGTTTAAATCAACGAACTAACGAATTTAACCACAATAATGAAAAACCACTTGATCAAAATAAAAACATAAACATGAACACAACATAAACATAAAAATCAAAGATTAAGAAAGGTAGATGAGAGATTAACAAGAATAAGTAAAGATTGACAAGAATTAAATGGAAACTTACTTGAAATTAAAGGAATTTAAGGTGCAATACGAGGTATTTAAATTGACAAGTATTTAAATTGACATGAATTAAAGGTGCAAGGTAAATAAAATGGAAGACTAATTTTCACACTTAGCCAACAAGAAAAATAATTATCATCCTAATCTATATATAGGGGAGGATTAGGAACCTTCCTCCCCTCCTTCATTTCTTCTTAATTGCGAGATTAAGTCCTTCCTTCTTTTAATCTTCATTAACTGCACCATTAGTCCTTTATTCTTCTAATCTTCTTTGAACTTGGACTTTAAATGACTTTTGGCTCGGGATTTCTTTGAACTCGTCTTTTTAATTCTTCAATAAAGTAGACTTGAGTTCTTCGGCTTTAAGTAAACTTCTGTCTTTTGACTTTTTCTTCGATAAATCTTCAGAATTGGTCTTGGACTTCCGTTCTTTTTGCACTCTTGACTTCTTGACTTCGTCTTTCATCTTTTTCTTCAATAAAAGCCCGTGTTTTCTCCACTTTTCACCTTTTCATCCTAAATCACAACAAAAACACAAACCACGCATAATTTCGACATAAAAGACATAAAATACACGTTTTGGCTCGGTTATTATTGTAATTAAGTGGTAGAAAGGATGGGTGTTTACACACCTATCAGAAGTCTACTCTGATTTCACGCGAGCTACATGAATAAGGGACGCGGATAAGTAAATTGATATTCGTTTATTTAATTTACTGATCTTATTGGCTTATCATTTATTTATTTTATTTCTGGAAATCTGTATGTATATTAGCTGATGAATCTAAATTTATAATAATTCTTTCAGTATTAATGACCTAATAATAAATTCGATATGAACGTATTATGACATGATATTAATACTATAATACGTGACTCGTAAATAATACAAGATTTTTTAACTTATAAAGTTTTCAGAATCGTTTAATTCATATAATAAAATTATACCCTTTTAAAATATTAAAACTATTTTAATTTAACTCATTTAAAATACAATTTAAAACATTTATAACACAATTAAGTAAAAAGGTATAATATAAAAATCTTCGTTTTATATGTATAAACTGTATCCCGAGCCTACCGAGATACCCCTATCTCGGTCGCACTAAACAATTTCACTATATTAAATCTGTCTTATATGAAATTTACGAGAGAAAACTGTCGCTAAAAATTGTCACTAAAAGCTGAGTTTTAAAAACTGCACATATAATAATTCTGCGACAAAAAAACTGTCGCAAAACTGTCTCTAATTCTCTTTTAAAATGCCACTATATTTCTGCCCATTCTTCCCACTGATTCTATGTATGTTCCCACTGTTTTCTCTACTTTATCCCACTGTTGGTCTATGTTTTCCCACTGTTACAATAACCAAACGCACCCTTATTTCTGAAATAACCCGTTTGGGTTTGTTTGGTAGTTCTGGGTCGATCACAGCCCGAGCCGCCCCTGTGTGGATCACGGCTGGGCAAGGCTGAAGCCACCAAGACCTGGGTCTCAGTCCCATTAAACCCAACAACCCGACGCCCCCCCCCCCCCCTTTTTTTTTTATTCGTACAACCATCACCCCACTGTTGCGACGTTGGGGCTGCATCCCCCTTTTGGGCTGCTGTTCTCGGTCGATCAAAGAAAAGACACCACCGAGACATGGTGGTGTCTCGATGGTTGTGAAACATCCCAAACCGACCCCCTTTCGTTGTTGTTTTTATGATTTAAAAGTGATCCCCCATTTTCCTTTTTGATTAAAACATGATTTCATGATATTCTAAAATAAAAGGGAAGAAGGAATTTGATTAACGTGTAGTACTTGTTAAAAGGATGACAGTGAGCACCAAATCAACAATTGGAAACACTCTGAACCCCCCCCCCCCCTTTTGCTTCTTTAAGGCCGACGACACCAAGGGGTTAGTAAACCCTAGTTTTTGTTTTGACTGAGTTGTGAAAATAAGATGAAACCCTTATTCTTTTTCCTGTGTTTTTATTTTAAGACGGGCCGGGCCAAGGCCCATCATTCCTTTTTTTTTATAAGTTTAGTCGCCCCCCTTTATATGTATAAATGGTTTTTCGTTGTTTTCGGTTTAACGTTTTCATTCACGTAATTCCCGTAATTTATTTCTCGACGTAAATAGTAATTTTTCTGAAACCTAATAATTATTATATTCCTGAATAATTATTATATTTTAATATTTAACTGAAACAGAGCGTGCATATTTAATAATCGAGGATACTTAGATACGGGTTATACAATTCTTCCCTTCTAAAAAAAATAATTCGTCCCCACAATTCTCCCTCTCTAAAAGGAAAATTCGTCCTCGAATTTGGGTATTTTTACTTGGGAAATATTTCTAATTGAACGACACATGCACTGAAAGAACGTGAAAGCTAAAATATATATAGACTGAAAGACGTGTAACTGAAAGACATACCCAAATTAAAACTGGAAGTGAGGATAAGAAGTCCGTATAGACTCCTCTGTTTCTCATGTGGCCTCCCGCTCGGTATGGTTCCTCCACAGGATCTTGACGAAAGGAATGGTCTTCCTTCTCATAACTCGATCTTGGCGATCTAAAACTGCTTCGGGTTCCTCGATATAAGATAGATCCTCCCGAATCTGATCGAGTGGATAATTCACTTTGTGAAGCTCATGATAGTTGTACCCTCTGAGTAATGATACATGAAACACGTTGTGGACGTGTGAAAGCTGATGCGGTAACACCAACCAATATGATACTTCACCGACACGTTCAAGGATTTCGAACGATCCAATGTAACGAGGGCTGAGCTTGCCTTTGAGGCCAAAACGGCTGACGCCGCGTGCGGGTGATACTTTGAGGAACACACGATCCCCAGTCTGAAATGATAGATTTTTGCGATGCTTGTCGGCGTAACTCTTCTGGCGAGTACGCACTTCTTGCAGCTTTGCCTTAGCAATGGCGACCTTTTCATTGGTCAGCTCTATTAATTCTGGTCCCTCAATCAAACCTTCTCCAACCTGATCCCAACAAATAGGAGCACGACATTTCCTGCCGTATAACATCTCGAATGGAGCACGCTTGATACTGGCATGCCAACTGTTGTTGTAGGAAAACTCGACCAAGCAAATATAGTCATCCCAATGACCTGTCCATTCTAATGCACAGGCGCGTAGCATGTCCTCCAAGGTCTGGATGGTACGCTCTGACTGACCGTTCGTCTGCGGGTGGAAAGCTTTGCTGAGCTTGAGCCTAGTTCCCCAAGCTTCATGCAAACCTCCCCAGAAATGAGAAGTGAAACGTGGGTCCGTATCTGATATAATTTCTGAAGGTGTACCGTGTAACCGTACAATCTCCTTGGTGAATAGTTATGCTAATTTACAGACTGCAAAATCTTTACGGATAGGAATGAAATGTGCTGACTTGGTCAAACGATCGACAACAAACCATATTGCATCATGTCTACGCTGAGTTTGTGGTAATCTGGTGACAAAATCCATAGAGATCTTGTCCCATTTCCACATTGGAATATCTAATGGGTGGAGAAGACCGCTGGTACGCTGTTGTTCTATCTTAACCTGTTGACAGGTTAGGCATTTAGAAACAAAAGTGGCGACACCCTGTTTCATGCCGCTCCACCAGAAATGCTGATTAAGATCATGATACATCTTAGTGGAACCTGGATGGATAGAGAACGGAGAGCTGTGAGCCTCAGTCATTAAGGCTTCTCTAAGAGTAGGGTCTTTTGGAACGTAGAGTTTGGTACCCTGCCATACGATACCATCATCATCGATACGAAATTCAGTCTGCTGGTCAATGTTCTAGACAATCGCCTAGATTTCACCATCATCCTTTTGTACAGCTTTAATCCTAGAGAGTAAATCTGGTTCTACCCTCAGACTAGCCCAGTATCCCCTCTGTCCGCGTACTAAGAGCTCAATATCATACCGCTCTAAGTCCTGAATAATTTCTTCCAGAACTTTGATGCCATTTATCATTCCTGACTTTCTGCTAAGGGCATCTGCTACTACATTTACTTTACCTGGGTGATACTGAATATTAGTGTCATAGTCTTTCAACAGTTATAACCATCGCCTCTGTCTCATGTTCAGCTCTCGCTGTGTAAATATGCACTTGCGACTTTTGTGATCGGTGAAGATATCACACGACTCACCGTATAAATAATGCCTCCAGATTTTAAGGGCGAAAACGACTGCTGCAAGCTCTAGATCATGCGTAGGATAATTTTTCTCATACGGCTTTAGTTGACGCGAAGCATAGGCAATGAATTTCCCATGATGCATAAGTACACGGCCTAAGCCCTTTCCTAAAGCATCACTATAAATCTGATAACCACCTGTACCGGATGGGAGAGTAAGGACCGGCGCTGAAATTAAACGATGCTTGAGTTCCTCGAAACTCTTTTCTCTCTCCCCAGTCCATATGAACTTTTCCCCTTTACGCATAAGTTTGGTCAACGGTAATGCCAAACGTGAGAAATTTTCTACAAATCTGCGGTAATATCCCGCTAACCCAAGAAAACTGGGATTTCTGTGACAAATGTCGGTCTCGGCCACTTAGTGATAGCCTCCACCTTTGCAGGATCCATGGTGATCCCCTCTTCCGAAACAATATGGCCCAAAAACGCCACTTTATTCAACCAAAACTCGCACTTAGAAAATTTAGCATAAAGCTTCTCTCGTCGGATAATTTGCAAAACTGAACGGAGATGATCCTCATGTTCCTCTTTAGATTTGGAGAAAGGCCAATGAGTCGAAAATCATGGTTACAAAAAAAAGGATTTGGAGAAAATAAGGATATCGTCGATGAATACAATCACAAATTTGTCTAGGAATTCGTAGAAGACCCAGTTCATCAAGTCCATAAATACCACAGGCACATTCGTGAGACTGAATGGCATAACAACAAATTCGTAATGACCATACCTCGTGCGAAAAGCAGTTTTGAATATATTTTGCTCTTTTACACCAAAAGGTGGTAACCTGATCGTAGATCGATTTTTGAGGAGTGCTTGGCACCCTAAAGCTGATCAAATAAATCATCAATACGAGGAAGTGGATAACGGTTAAGAATAGTGAGCTTATTCAGCTCACGGTAGTCAATACACAGTCGCATACTACCATCCTTCTTTTTGACAAACAAAACTGGCGCGCCCCAAGGTGACACGCTTGGACGAATGAAACCCGTTTCTAGGAGTTCCTGTAGCTGATCTTTCAGTTCCTTAAGCTCTACCGGAGCCATACGGTAAGGAGCCTTAGATACTGGTTCCGCACCTAGAATGAGATCGATGCTAAACTCTACCTCTCGCATGGGAGGTAAGCCTAGGAGTTCCTCTGGAAAGACATCTAGAAAATCTGACACAACTGGCTGATCATGAATTGAAGGTGTCTCGGAAGCAGTGTCATGAACTGTAGCTAGGAAACCCTCACAACCATGGTATAATAGAGTACGAGCCTGTAAAGCTAAAATGATCTGAACATGTTTTCCTGGTAGGAAACCCCGGTGAATATACTCTGGTGTCTGGACATCACTGAAGATGACCCGGTGAGCATGACAATCTATGGTGGCACGATGAACTAACAACCAATCCATACCCAGAATAATATCGAACTCGCACATATCTAGAGGAAGGGCACTGACTGGACGGATTCTATCGTCAAACTCAAGAGGAAGGTCCTTGTACACCTGGGTAATGAGTACCGAGTCTCGCATAGGGGTAGATATACTAAGTACACTGTCTAGTGGTGTAGGGGTCATGTTTATTTTAACAATATATGAAGTAGATATAATCGAGTGTGTGGCGTCTGTATCGAAAAGCACGCAGGCAGCCTGTCTGTGTATAAACAAAATGCTAGTAATGGTACGTGTGGTCTTATTTGCTTGCTCACGGGTAGTAGTGTAGACGCGACCAGTGGTTGGTGGTAGTGGTAGTGGTGGAGGTAGAATATGAGGAATCTGGCCTGAGGTACCGGCAGCATCCCCGCTCTTGCAATCCCTCTTCATATGGCCCGGCTGACCACACTTGTAACAACCACTTGAACCACGACGGCAAGGCCCCGGGTGTTTCTTCCCACATGTGATGCAAGTGGGATAAGAATACCCGATAGAAGCAGTTTTGGTTTGCTGAGAACCTGATTTACAAAGATAAACACGTGTCACGATTCTGATAACATAACTGAAATAAGGCTGCTTGGATGAAATTTAGAATTACCAGAATTTGTCGGTCGGGCAGACTGCTGACCTTTGTTGTTTTGGTCTCGCCCCTGTCCAGCATCTCTGTTGGAATAAACAAAAAATTAGGATCTGTTCTACACGATAGTCTAGTGTTTTTGGAGCTTAAAGAATCACCTGTAGTTGCCAGATGAGTTTGAGCTGCCGCGGTAGTTATCACCACCGCTCCTCTTATCTGATTGATTGCGGTCATAAGACTGACCGTGGTTTCTGTAGTTTTGTTGTAGAGTAGCCGATTGGGATCGGTCTCCTCCTCTGTGTCTGCAAGATTATAATTGGATAAGGCACGACATATAGTTGACAAGTAATAATCAGAGTTAAATTGTTTAAGTTTGTTGGATGATATGTACCTCTTCTGAGGATGCTCTACATTCTCGAGCTCATCCCTCTCGAAAAGCATCTCAATATCACGGGCTGCATTAGCTACTTGTGACACATTAGTGAACGTGACACTCACCAGCCTATCTGCAGTCCTAGAGTGAAGAGCCCAGCGAAATTGTTTCGCTTGCTCCTCCGTGGTACCCGCAGCCTCCCCTAAGAATCCAGCCATCCTGAGGTATTGGTGCATGAACTCTATACTGTTCTCGCCATGATCCTGACGAATGATGTGAAAGTCCCTCTTCAGTTTAGTTTGCTCAGCATGCAGGAAACACTGGTCATAGAACATCGTCTTAAACTGTGCCCAGGTCAATGCAAGCACCCACGCATCTCCCCTATTTGACAGCTTCTGAGACCTCCACCAATGCAGAGCATGGCCCTCTAGTTTGTAAACTGCAAGCCTAACCTTGAAAGCATCACCACAACCCATAGCTCCAAAAATTTTCTCTACATGATAAATCCAGTCTTCTGCGTCTGTTGGAGCTACAGTCTGTTCAAAAGGTCGGGGTTTCTGTTTGTTAAACAAATCTAGCCAGGTGGCTAAAGTGGCAGGTGGTGGAGCAGGAGGGTTGTTATTCTGTTGAGGTCCGTTTTGGTATTCAGCTCGTATCTTATCACGAATTTGAGGTAACATGGCTTGTATAGCCGCCTGAACAGTATCAGTAATAGCGGCTGCGTTAACATCATTCTCATTTTCGCGTCTAGGTGGCATCTGAAATGAAAGAGGGTAAGTTTATAAATTTGTCAGAACCTGGAGTAATAAAATCTGAATATGCATAGTGTAGTTCATGAAGCTTAGCCAACAAAATATGACATGAATACTGGTGAACGCCTACGGTCAGTTCACAAAATGACAATTTACTGAAACATAAATCTGACATGAGTAAGGATGAACGCCTATGGTCAGTTCATCTATCCAAAATCTAAACGGGCAAGGGTGAACGCCTGTGGTCAGTTCACCAAAACGAAAAGTTCGTTAAAAGCACATGCGATTAAGTATGGCCAGTCCTGTACCAACCGTTTACTTAATCAAAATTTTGAAAACCCGACTGATAAAATACATGAGTAGAATGGAAGATAACGACGCCAAAATACAAGCAGTTCTTGGTGACTACCCACTAGTCACAAGTCAAGTTTTAGAGCCTACAGGTCGAACCAGGCTCTGATACCATAATTGTAACACCCCACTTGGATAAGTGAACCATTACATGCATTTATGGCGTGTCATCAAAGCATGCAAGGCAATGTATTAAACATTAACTAACCATAACGGAATTACCGGAATCAAACATCGGTAATCCAAACATAAGCTCAAATATAAAGATTAAGTACTGAAAGAAAAAAAGACGAAACAGTGTCCAAACAACCAAAGTAATGTATGAGTGCGTAAAAGAGTCTGGATAGCTCCCATCTGATGCACGTACTCTCTTAGAAGTCCTAAAATCGTCCCTGTGTACCTGCCGTTAGGAAACATGAAAGGAAACTACGGCTGAGCATAACGCTCAGTGAACGGATATGAAGTATGATAATAATATACGGGAATAGAACTGATAACAAATACTGAACTAAAACTGTTATGACAATTTGGAGCAAACTGTGTAAAATCTGATATATCTAATTTAAAAATATAAAACTGACTTATTAACTGTTAAATCTGTAAACATGCATTTACTGTATTTTAATTACCAGAGCTTATATAGGTCATGAGCTGTAACAACTGTGCATGAATAACTGGAGGGGTGACCTCGTCATGCTGTAGAAGGGTGACCTCTAAATAATGTGCTGGGTGGAGGGATCAGCTCCAATGTGAAGGATGTAGAGCACACACCACATTCACTTGATAACTATAAACTGATAAGCCTAGGATGCATCCATACGCCCCACTAATAATACTGATAAAATGGCTAAGCTGAGCTGAGTGGGACGATGCAGGATATCACTCTCCTGCACGTGAGTCACGACACTGGTGCCTCAAGTGTCATGGTTACGGTACCTCCGTAACTAGTACTACTGACTGGCCATGCTTGTATATAAGGCTCAGGCAATGTAACTTAATTTAAAACTTATTTCTGATAATTCTTATAACATATAAATAGGGAAAACAATTGGCTGCAGATGGGAAATCCTAATCATGCATAGAAGGGAAGTCCTTACTGAAAGGACAGAAAATCCGTACCTCGTGTCCAGTAACCGACCGAGATCAACTGTCAAAAGTCTACTCTGATTTCACGCGAGCTATATGAATAAGGGACGTGAATAAGTAAACTGATATTTGTTTATTTAATTTACTGATCTTATTGGCTTTTCATTTATTTATTTTATTTCTGGAAATCTATATGTATATTAGCTATTGAATCTAAATTTATAATAATTCTTTCAATATTAATGACCTAATAATAAATACGATATGAACGTATTCTGACATGATATTAATACTATAATAAGTGACTCGTAAATAATACAAGATTTTCTAACTTATAAAGTTTTCAGAATCATTTAATTCATATAATAAAATTATACCCGTTTAAAATATTAAAACTATTTTAATTTAACTCATTTAAAATACAATTTAAAACATTTATAACACAATTAAGTAAAAAGGTATAATATAAAAATCTTCGTTTTATATGTATAAACTGTGTCTCGAGCCTACCGAGATACCCCTATCTCGGTCGCACTAAACAATTTCACAACTATATTAGATCTGTCTATATGAAATTTATGACAAAAATCTGTCGTTAAAAACTGTCGCTAAAAGCTGAGTTTTAAAAACTGCACATATAGTAATTCTGCGACAGAAAAACTATCGCAAAACTATCGCTAATCCTCTTCTAAAATGCCACTATATTTCTGCCCATTCTTCCCACTGATTCTATGTATGTTGCCACTGTTTTCTTTACTTTATTCCCGCCGTTGGTCTATGTTTTCCCATTGTTACAATAACCAAACGCACCCTTATTTTTGAAACAACCCGTTTGGGTTTGTTTGGAAGTTTTGGGTCGATCACAGCCCGAGCCGCCCCTGTGTGGGTAACGAATGGGCAAGGCTGAAGCCACCAAGACCTGGGTCTCGTTCCCATTAAACCCAACAGCCCGACGCCCCCCCCTTTTTTTTATTCACACAACCATCACCCCACTGTTGCGACGTTGGGGCTGCACCCCCCTTTTAGGCTGCTGTTCTCGGTTGACCAAAGAAAAGACACCACCAAGACATGGTGGTTTCTCGGTGGTTGTGAAACATCCCAAACCGACCCCCTTTTGTTGTTGTTTTTATGATTTAAAAGTGATCCCCCATTTTCCTTTTTTGATTAAAACATGATTTCGTGATATTTTAAAATAAAAGGGAAGAAGGAATTTGATTACCGTGTAGTACTTGTTAAAAGGATGACAGTGAACACCAAATCAACAATTGGAAACAACCTGAAACCCCCTTTTGCTTCTTTAAGGCTGGCGGCACCAAGGGGGTTAGTAAACCCTAGTTTTTGTTTTGAATGAGCTATGAAAATAAGATGAAACCCTTATTCCTTTTCCTGTGTTTTTATTTCAAGACGGGCGGGCCAAGGCCCATCATTCATTTTCTTTTATAAGTTTAGTCGCCCCCCTTTATATGTATAAATGGTTTTTCGTTGTTTTCGGTTTAACGTTTTCATTCATGTAATTCCCGTAATTTATTTCTCGACGTAAATAGTAATTTTTCTGAAACCTAATAATTATTATATTCCTGAATAATTATTATATTTTAATATTTAATTGAAACAGAGCGTGCGTATTTAATAATCGAGGATACTTAAATACGGGTTTTACATGACTTTTCTAGTTTACTTCTTAATTTTGACTCATATCTCTAGCCTCCTTGAAATCATTCTTATCTCAACGAATGCATCTTTAACAACTAATGTGGTTCAAACTTTTTTAGCCTTGTCCCACACAACCAACTCAATCATTTTCCTTACTCCATGTGTTGTTCCATTACTCTTATCAGTCACATTAAGCTTCATAGTTGATTCATCTTCCAACTCATATTTTTTTACTTCCATTGTCTTAAAAAAGAGAACAAAAACCTCTCCCTCATTATGAAGGAATATGTACATGAAATAATATATTTCCAGTAGTTATCTCGAGCCTAAGGAGACGCACGATCAAGACTTTGCCACTGATAGAGTTCCTACGTGCCACTGATAGAGCATTGTGTATCCACTGATGGAAAAGATTGACAATGTGATGTTTTGCCACTTTCAAAGGAAATAATGCCATTGAAGGATCTGCATGGATATTTATTCTAGGATATACTCGTATTTGTTATATACTTTGTTTATCTTAGTTTATCTTCCATATATAGCCGAGAGTTTTCTTATTGTACAAGACTCCTTATGTCTATAAAAGCAGACCTTAGGTCTAAATGTCGATTACGTTTTTAATACTTTTCATACATCTTTTTCGTTATCATTGTAAGCCTTAAGGTTTTGACAAACCCTAACACAAGTTAAATGTGTTAGTATTTGGTAATATTAAGGTTCGAAAGTTTGGTTTAATCTTGTGTTTGTGTTCTTACCTAATTGTTATTTTCCACATAACACTTGGTTTGTTAATCAAACAAAGTTTCTCTAAGTGTTATCTTTGATTTATCTCGGGTAGTATAAAGCTTAAATCGATCTAAGTTGGGGATCAACAAGAGGTGTTAGAGCTTGTTGAGAGACTTTGATCTTAAGAACAAAACCCTAATCACGCATCCTTATCGCTAAACATGTCTACCCCTGAAAACTCACCAAACCCTACTCACCCTTTGACCCTGACAACGTCAAACTATGGTAGTTCAGGATCAAATAATATCTCTAAACCCTAAACCCTAAACCCCAAACCCTATAATCTTGTAATATTGTTGTACAGGTTGACATCTCTATTCCATAAGTTTTTGTGGGTGGATTGTTGGGCTCCATGCTTATCTTCCTCTTTAGTGCCTGGGCCTGTGCTGCCGTTGGTCGGACTGCCCAATTTATTGAGAGGCCTGACATCATGGTAGGTGTCATTCTTTTTATGGAAATGGTTTTTGTGTAAGGTTTTCTATGTCATCATCACTAATAAGTGAATCCATTTGATGTCTGAAAGCTAGAAATAATCCCTGATTTATTAATGTTTTTCTTCGCAGGTATGATTTAGCTTTGTTACTGTTGAATATGAAGATTTTCTATTATATTTGTCATAGGACTACAAGGAGAAACCATATTATGGGAGATGTGTTACGACTGCATCTTTGCGGGAGATGATTAAGCCTGGAGCCTTAGCAGTCTTATCACCTATATTTATTGGTATGTTCTGCATATGCTTGTAATATATGAAAGTAGAAAGCTAGGATACATTATTAGGGTCTTGTGCGTGTAATTACAAAATGCAGATTCTCTTTTTATATTCATACTACTTTACTCGACGCCATCTTGTATGCATATAGTATGCAGATCATGAAAAGTGTAGGCACATTATTGACTAGGAGAATTTTCGACACTTCTGCTCACATTTTTGTGTGTTGCACTTTCAAATAGGCATTCTTTTTCGGGTTCTTGGTTACTATAAAGGACATCCTTTACTTGGGGCTAAGGTCGTGGCCGCCATACTGATGTTTGCCACAATTTCTGTATACTCATGGCTCTCTTTCTCAACACTGCTGGTGGTGCTTGGGACAATGCTAAGAAATACATCGAGACAAGGGCTATTGGAGGTAAAGGAAGTGACATCCATAAAGCTGCAATTACTGGTGACACGTGAGTGTAGCAATAATTTCGATTGTTCAATCTATCTGCCTTCTTATTGCCGTAACCTCATATATATATATATATATATATATATATATATATATATATATATATATATATATATATATATATATATATATATATATATATATATATATATATATATATATATATATATATATATATATATATATATATATATATATATATATATATATATGTATTTCTTTAATATAACAGTGTAGGCGACCAGTTCAAAGACACAGCTGGCTCTTCGCTTCATGTTCTAATCGAGATGCTTGCAACAATATTACTGGCCCAGTAAGGAAAACCAAATAAAACTAATCCAACTAATACCTAATCTACTAACGGGAATCCTTAACTACTTCAAGAAACAAAATTACAAATACAAAAAGAAAGACAATGACAAAATTAAAGGCCTAAGGTGCAAGTCACAAGTTTCATATTATACTCCGTAGTAGGTACTATATTTTTACCAAAGAATTATACTAATAAAGTTTGGGCAACTACTTTCTCATTCTCTAACCAAAGTCATTGATAACGCTCTAATTATACATGTTTGCATGCGCATTATCTGTATATATTTAGGTCAATTATGTGAACTATAGATACTTAATAGACTAATTTGATGTAGGGATGGCAAAAAAACCCGAACCCCACGGGGAAACCCGGAATAATTGGGGCGGGGCGGGTTATCTTTTTTGGGTTATGGGGCGGGTTTGGGGCTTAAACAGGGATTTTTAATCGGGTTTGGGGCAAACACGGGGAATAAGGTCCCCGACCCGCCCCGCCCAATTAATATACACATATATACAAATATAAGTATTTTTATATCGTATTTTCTTACTATTTACATAATAAATATTTCTTTAGTATTTTATCTTTTCACTATTGCAAATTATAATCACAGAAACTTGTTTAATGTATTGTAAGTTCTTTGTGGTGTAACATATCATTATTTATGTATAATAGTATCATTTTAAACCTTATAAGTCTTGTTTGTAATTCATTATTATATAATTAGTAATTAGTAAGTTTTTAATACTACAAGCTTATTTCTAATAGTCTAAAAATAATAATAAATGTAAAATGATGCGGTTTTGATAGAAAATTTCACCCAAAGAGGGTACCCGATAAGATCCCCGATTAGTACAGGGCAGGTCTGAGGGAGCATTACGCCCCAACGGGGCACCCCGATTGAATCCTCGACGGGGATCGGGGCGGGTTTGGAGAGAACTTTACTAATCGGGTTTGAGGATGGGGACGGTCTCCCCGCCCCAAACCCGCCCCGTTGCCATCCCTAATTTGATATATAGGTTCCAAGGACGTGTCGTGGAAGGAAAAAGAAGAAAACATGAAGATATCAAGCTTAAACAATGAAATAAAGTCAAGCTTCTGATCTCCCGACACTTGTCACTGTTTTGGCCATATCTTGAGCATACGAACTCTATTTTAGTTGGTTCAAGCGGCCACGGAAGATAATTGAATTATCTACAACTTTTCCATTTGGTCGAAGCTGGAAATGATGGCGCACATTTGATAAGCATGGCGCACTTTTCCGCAACTCTTGGAACATTGTAGATTCGAAATTGTGCGGCGCACCATCCTGGTTGTGCGGCGCACATCTGACCCACCAAATGTACGGCACACATTTGAAAATGTACGGCGCACTTTTGAAAAAGTGTGGCGCACTTTTGCCCCCAGTGAAAACTATAAATAGAGAGCATTATCTCTCACTTTACACACACTTCTCCAATCATTTGGATCATTAGCTTTGGTTATCAATAATAGTTTTCATTTTGGAAAACTTGTAATCATCAATTGAATCATAATTTTTGGTATAATCTATTATCCCTTTTTATATGATTATTTCTAGAATTATTATGCATATGATGTTTATTATTATTGTGATCATGGAGTAGTATTTTGTGTATTTGGTTGAGGCATATGTAGAACTATGAATAGATTGTACTAGCTTCACAAAGGCGAAGTGCGACACACAATTAGGTTTGTGCGTCGCACTTTCTCTCTGGTCCGTGATTATAAGCATGGTTGATTTGTTCTTGTACTAGATACTATTATGTTTGATCATTGTTATGTATTTGGTTCATTCATGATTATAACTAGTACTTATATGATTGAATGGGTTCCATGTCATCTAGTAAATGAATCTTGGTATTCGCCTTTGTCGCGATTGGTGGAATGAAATACATAACGACTCTTGCATAATTTTGTTTAGTGCTTGAACTATAAAAACCAACATAAACCATTCTTAATGCTTTTGGTATGATTTATAAGTCGAAAGGATCTCTTGTTATATTGAATAGATGTTGCATGTGCGACTAGTAATCGACATGTTGTCTTACATTGTGTATGTGCTTATAATCATCTTTGCTATTTATCTTTTCTATGTTTTAGCCTTAACCAAACGCACCTTTAAATCATTGTTAGAAGCTTAAGAACTTGTGACACTCTAGATATAATTGTTTTTACTTGTTAACAACAATCCCGCGAATGACCTGGACTTTACCTTTAGATTATACTATACACGAAAGGGTATACTTGCCCGAGTTGTGTTTTTCGTGTCGTTTGGTAATCATCTAGTAATATAAATTAAGACTTGCAAACACATCATCAAGTTTTTGGCGCCGTTGTCGTTACTAGTTTAAACTTTTTTAGTAACTTCTTTTAAAAATAAAACCATCGCCGTAGAGATTTCTGGCAATCTCAAAACTTTTAAAATTTGCAGAAAGTACGCCACACTTTCCATTTGTGCGTCGACTTTTCTGTAGAACTTCTAAGTACGCCACAAATTCCATTTTGTGAGCCGCACTTAACCATTGTGCGCCGCCCTTTCTGTCAACGAATTGTCCCTTACTGATTAACTTCAATAGTTCTCAAAAATCCACCCAACCTGCCTTTTAGACTTTGTGAATTTGTATATATATATATAGTTAAAACATTTTTCGAAAAACAAAACAAGAAAAAACCAAAAATATTAGTTTTGATTTCGTTTTTATTTATCTTCTTATCTTGTTATAATATCAAAAGTAAAAAAATATAATAAAAAATATATAAATAAAAAAAGTAAAACAAAAAAAATGTCTTTTTGCAAAATTTTGAATGTTTGTTTAAATCCTCGATCATGGGGAAAAGAACTTGTAAATCTGTTGTTTAAATTAAATAAAACAACATGGAGTTATGAATTTCAAACGATCCCAAAAGAATGCCTTCAAATCAAATCACCCAAATTTTCAACCCATAATCCATCCAATAATGATTTTGTTTATAGATATACTTGAAGAGGATTTCGAAACGTAACCCAATCCACCCGAACATATCATAGTTATCGATCTCGATGATCAACCCTTGTGGAATAGTGCTAGTACCATAGCACCGACTCCTAATTCAGCCATTGTTCGAACCGATATTGATGACAGCTTTGTTATTAACACTACCCACTTGAAAATGGTTCAAGAGAATAAATTCGATGCTCATTTGCGGACTGATTCGCATGACCACATTCGTAAATTTCTCTCAATCTGTGACATGTTCAAGTATGGATAAACTCAAAGTGAAGTTGTCAAACTTTTGATGTTTCTACTATCCTTATCCGATGATGCTAAAATATGGTTCGATAAGCTTAATGAAGATTCAATAACATCGTAGGAACAAATGAGAAAAGCTTTATAAGCAAATTATTTCCACTTTCGTTATTTGAACGTCTATTACTCGAAATTATAAATTTCTCTCAAACCACATGTGAAAGTTTAACCTAAGCCTGGTTACGACTTAAGAACATACTTCGAAAATGCCATGCGCATGGTCTAACCAAAAGAGATAGTATTCAAATATTTTACCATGGTTTAGACGAATCCACTCAAGCAATCCTTGATGGAATGGCTGAAGAAATCTTTCTCTACAAAACTCCGAAACAAGCTTTTCAATTTCTCGAGGACAAAGTTCTTTTTTAACTTAATTGGCTCAAAAAGTCTAGAAACAAAGATAATCAAAAATCTGCTTCTTTCACCGATGAAAGTAGCATTAATAATTCTCGATTAATGAAGAAGTTGGAAGCTCTTGAAGCTAAAATGGATTCTTATTTCTGAATCTTTAAAGAAGAATTACATGAGATGCGTGAAAAGTATAACGATCTCGAAGGTAATCTCGCTTCTAAAAATCGCATGAACGATGACACGCCGATGTGTGAACGTCATGAATCAAATCAAGTTGAAGGTTGTGAAAACCGAAATGCTCATGATTGGTATTGTCACCAATCTCAACCTCAACCTCAAACCGAAATCTATCTCGAAAGAACAATCACTAAATTTTTGGATAGTCAAAGAGTTGCAAATAATTTTGTGAAAGAAACCATTAACATTATGAGTTTTAAGATGAAGCAAAATGAGAAGAATTTTGAGACTCTATTTGAAAACATGGAAACAAAAATTAATGAGTTGTCGAAGTCTCAAACTCATGTCTCTTTTGATCAAACTGTTAGGACAAAACCACCTCCTCCATTCGCTCGAGCTGAGCACGTGAATGCCGTATTCACCAGGAGTGAAAAGTCTGATGACCCTCCAAAAATACAAAAATACCCGCACCTCCTATCATCGTTAAAAGTAAAGTCGAAAAAAGTAAGCCATTCAAAACAATGAAGAAGGATTTTTATGTGGTTAAATCGAAAGAATATCCCTTTTTGGAGTACATACCAAAAATACCGTATCCTCAACGTTTGAAAATGGATGCTTCCCACTTGAACCGTATCGTAAAGGTATCTTGAATATAGCTAAAATAGTAATAGTAGTAGATATAATAATAAACTAAAAAATAATAATAAATAAAAAATACTTTTCTTATTTAGCTTTTTACTTCCGTTTCGTTTACGTGATGTGTTTGTTTATATTTAAATGGTAAATTTTTAATTAATAAAATCTAAAACACTAAAAAAAAATGTTTTGTGTCATAATAAAACCGTCGCACATAGTTTGTTGTGCGGCGCACTTTTGTAAAAATTTCGTTTTGTTTTTACCAACGTGTTTGTTTGATTGTCTTGTATGCTACATCTTTGTACATTAAATAATTGTGTGTTTGATGAATGTTTGTCAAAAATCCAAAAAGATTTTATATTATCCTTCAATTTTCATTTCGTAGTATTTTGTGCGTTTATTAGTAAAATATGTAAATAAATAAAAAAATTTAATATAAAAAATATAAAACGAAAAACCTTGCAGTTTTTAAGTATGACGCATGTGAGGCCTCTGTGTTTTATGCTTGGATACTGTAACAAAAAACATATTACGAACTTTGTGGGTGTGTTCCCTAGAAACCCTCACGAGACTATAACTCGTCCACTCGGGACACCGAGGGGTTTAATGTCTTGTTGCATATGCTAAATGCAATCGTGGTGCCTACGAAAGTGTGCTTTAGAATTTTACGTTTTTTTGTAGTTTTGTCTATTTTGCAGATTTAATAAATAGGTGGAGCTTGGTGTGGATTGGTTTTGCTAGCTTATCACTTGGGGATATGACATATATATATTTGGATGGATGTAGATATTGTTGAATTCACATGCTTGTGATGGCGCTCCATTTTGCGCTATATTTTCAGAATTCAACTGAAGAACTTATGAGCCCCGGGAAGTCTCGTTTCTATTATATTTATTTTTTTTGTTTGTCCTACTTTTAAGTTATTTTCTAAATTACGAATATTACTAAACTTAAGTGTGGGGGTAAAATGAATTGGAAAATGTGACTCGTTATTTAACAAAAACTTTTGTTCGCTCTCAGTAATTTAAAAATCAAAATTATTTTTCTTTTTCTTTGCCACTTAGGTTAATATATTAGAATAAAACTTAGAAAAAATGGTTGGCTGCTTAGTTACCCGGATCGAATGCTTGATTTTTGCTAATAGTTGGTTTACGGTTGGTTATGAGTATTGTGCCATTCCAACGAAGATGAAGTTGCGCAGCTTTATGTTTCGTATTTTTTTGTGGTGTATGCTTATAACAAGTGTGAGGGAATTGTTAGTTGTGATATTTGTGAAGGGTGTGATGAAAAAAAAAATAAAAAAAGAGAAAAAGACGAAGAAAAAAAAAGGAAAAAGTCAAAATCGAAAAAAAAAGAAAAAAAAAGTGAAAAAATAGCCAATGAGCTATATGTATATTTATGAAGATGAAGGAAGACGAAGTTTTTGAGATATCGATTAGCTAATGTGTTTTTTTTTTGTAATGGGTTTCCCCGGTAAATATATTATCCAAAAAAATAATAAAGTACAAATGGAATGTGGCTGATATACCACATTAACCTCAAGCTCACAAGCTTGATAAACCACCTAATCTAGTGCTTATGACATGCCATAACCACTTAACAATTCTAGATACATACAACGCACCTAGAAATAATAACATAATGAACCAATCTAACCAGCAGCATTAGTGGAATAGGAGCTTCCATCTGTTTTAGAGTTGATCAGATTAGCCGATTCATCATAAACAAGAGCAACCTCCTCTCCATCTTCATCTAAAGCAGAGTACAAATTATATGTGATCACATTACCAACAGATGATAAAGGATCCACTACCTTCCTCTTGGAAGATGAAGCATTACCCACAGTTGTACCACCTTTCTTGGGTTCACTAGAAGTTGCTTTGGGAACGAACTGAACATTCGGTTGAACCGACGGACTAGTAAACTTAGACTTAGACTTTCTATTTCTCTTTTTCTTCTTACCCACTGATTGAAAGCCATCATTGGATGTCTCAATAGGCGCACTAGTATGAACCGTAGGAGCACTATGAATAGTCACACCCTTCTTTGGGCACAACTCAATATCATGACCAAAAATCTTGCATGTATTACACCTTAGAGGATTCCATTCATATTCCACCCGATTTTTTCTTTGGTATACTCATCACTAGTAAGAGACGGAACACCAATAGTAACAACCTCAACCAAATCAGCATCAGAATTAATTTCAATGAGACATCTAGCAAAACTACTCCTACCCCATGAATCTTTGCACATAGAGCTAGTAAACGAGTCAAACATAATTGGCTTACCAAGAAAAGAAACAATTAAATTAATTCCTTCCTCTTCAAAAACCTGAACTGGGACATCATCCAGTCTCACCCAAATTGGAATGCGATTCAAATCTTCTTTAAACAAGCGAGTCCCCAATGACCATGTCTTGAGAATGATAGGAGTTTTGCGAATGAACCAAGGGCCACCTTCCAAAACAACCTCCAAACCATCTTGTGAATCAAACTTGAAGAAGAAAAAACCCTTGTTATTCATCATAATTCTTTTTAGCCCATGTTTACCCCAATTGCTCTTAGCAAAATACTCAACAACTGGATATGCCAATATCTGACCGAGAAAATAACCATACATGGTATATTCAAAGCGAAAACCAACCTTTTGGACCACTCTTCGAGGAACAGAAACATTAACCCCTTCGAACACAGGATCAACCACAATAGAAGTCTCATTACTGACATCCGTAGACTCAATAATAGGCTCCTCAACAGTTTGATGCTCAAGAAATCTCAAATGTTGATCAATAATCTTAATGATTCCATCACGATTCTCTTGTGACAAACGTTCCCACGCTTGATTTGAGCCCGCATCAAGCTCCTCAAAAAAGGCACTTATCTTAACAAGAGAATTAAGAGAAACACGAAAAAACTTAGCAACATCACCAATTTCCTTTATCAGAAATTTAGTAGCCTTTGATGGAGAGTTTTCCAAATCAGAACTCACAACTTGAACACTATCTAATTGGCGATTTTTCTTACGCTCCATACCCAGCACTTCCAAATCAATCGGAGGCAACTTATCCATAAGCACACCAGCAGCAATCAAAAAATAAAAACAAAAAACCCTAATCTCTTAGGGTTACACAGCCAACAAACCAACAATCTCTCTTTAACAACACACAGAACGAAACCCTAAAAAACAAACCTAAAAATAAACCCTAGATATCCTCGATCCACAAAACTCGTTTAATCAAAAGCAACCATAAACCACGTGATAAACAAAGATGATAAACAACCAACCATAAAAGAATGATTGCACGAGAATATTGTAAGACAATAATCACACAACCAAACCCTAACTAGCCGTCACCCACCAATCTTGTTAAAAAAACGTGGCTTAGAGAGGTTAAGATAAACAAGAAAATAAGAAACAGCAAGATCCAAGATCAGATTAATAGATCGTAATAAGATGGCAGTCGTTTTAGGGTAGTATGTGTTTGTCGCCATTTTTAGGGTGATTAGCTAATGTGTTAAGACGTGATATATGTATGTTGTTCGAATTGTGATTGAATAAAGTTGTATTATTTAATGGTTTGTTGTACGTTTGGTAACTAGCAACATGGGTAATTTTAAAAAATAATTATTTGTTCCTTTTCTTGCTTGAGGACATAAATTTTGCCTTTCTAGCCAAAATTTCTTACAAAAACCCAAAAATATTTGCGATTTTAATTTTTTTTTAATTTTCTTTTCTTTTGGAAATTAGGTAAATTTATCTCTAACTTCCTTTTTCTTAGCATTGCTTAAGGGCAAGCAATAGTTTAAGTGTGGAGGAATTTGATAACGCTCTAATTATACATGTTTGTGTGCGCGTTATCTGTATATATTTAGGTTAATTAAGTGAACTATCGATACTTAATAGACTATATTTGATGTATAGGTTCCAAGGATGTGTCGTGGAAGGAAAAGAAAGAAAACACGAAGATATCAAGCTTAAACAATGAAATAAAGTCAAGCTTCTGATCTCCCGACACTTGTCAGTCACTGTTTTGGCCATATATTGAGCATAGGAACTCCGTTTTAATTGGTTCAAGTGGCCACGGAAAGAGAATTGAATTATCTACAACTTTGTCATTTGGTCCAAGCTGGAAATGACCAAATGTGCGGCGCACATTTGAAAAGTGCGGTGCGACGCACTTTTCCGCAACTCTTGCAACGTTCTAGATTCGAAATTGTGCGGCGCACCATCCTGGTTGTGCGGCGCACATCTGACCCACCAAATGTGCGGCGCACATTAGAAAAAGTGCAGCACACTTTTGCCCCCGGTGACAACTATAAATAGAGAGCATTCCCTCTCACTTTACACACACTTCTCTAATCATTCTCCCATCTTCCACCATTATTCCTTAGTAGTTTAGGACGATTTCTGGGTAGAGTAACATCACCCAAAGGGTTCGAAACATTTGGAATCATTAGCTTTGGTTATCAATAATAGTTTTAGTTTTGAAAAACTTGTAATCATCAATTGCATCATAAACTTTGGTATAATCTATTATCCCTTTTTAATTATTTTTGGAATTATTATGCATATGATGTTTATTATTATTGTGATCATGGAGTAGTATTTTGTGTATTTGGTTGAGGCATATGTAGAACTATGATAGATTGTATTAGCTTCGCAAGGGCGAAGTACGGCACACAATTAGGTTTCTGCGACGCACTTTCTCCCTGGTCCGTGATTATAAGCATGGTTGATTTGTTCTTGTACTTGATACTATTATGTTTGATCATTTTTTTGTATTTGGTCCATTCATGATTATAACTAGTACTTATATGATTGAATGGGTTCCATGTCATCTAGTAAATGAATCTTGGTATTCCCTTTTGTCGCGATTGGTGGATTGAAATACATAACGACTCTTTCATAATTTTGTTTAGTGCTTGAACTATTGAAACCAACTTAAACCATTCTTAATGCTTTTGGTATAACATGATCTATAGGTCGAAAAGATTTCTTTTATGCTGAATAGATGTTGCATGTGCGACTAGTAATCAGCATGTTGTCTTACATTGTTTATGTGCTTATAATCATCTTTGCTATCTATCTTTTCTATGTTTTAGCCTTAATCAAACGCACCTTTAAATCATTGTTAGAAGCTTAAATCTTTAGAACTTGTGACACTCTAGAGATAATTGTTTTTACTTGTTAACAACAATCCCGTGGAACGACCTGGACTTTACCTTTAGACTATTTTATACACGAAAGGGTATACTTGCCCGTGTTGTGTTTTAGTCCTCGTTTGGTAATCATCTAGTAATATAAATTCAAGACTCGCAAACACACCATCAGTCATCTTCTTCATTTTTTTCTCCATCTCGTCCAAAAAACCAGAGAAAGAAACATGTGATAACCACACAAGCTAATTATAGTGAGATAACTGGAGAGGTCAGATCGTATATTACAAAGTCACTAAACGAATCGGTCGGATCACTCTCTTTCTTCTTTCTATATACATTTAGTATTATTTTATTTTTTTTGTCCTTATGCACCGCAACTAGTTAGCACACCATCAGTCATCTTCTTCATTTTTTTCTCCATCTCGTCCAAAAAACCAGAGAAAGAAACATGTGATAACCACACAGGCTAATTATAGTGAGATAAGTAGAGAGGTCAGATCGTATATTACAAAGTCACTAAACGAATCGGTCGGATCACTCTCTTTCTTCTTTCTATATACATTTAGTATTATTTTATTTTTTTTGTCCTTATGCACCGCAACTAGTTAGGGTAAACAAATCCGAAACAATCTGGTGTATTAAAAAACAAATCAGAAATAATCTGGTGTATTAATAACCAGCTGTAAATATATTTTTTTAAAAACAAATCCTAAACAATCTGGTGTATAAACAATATGCAATTATGAGTATTAATAACCAAAATTATGAGTGTATAAAAAGTGTTCAATCAAAAGTACTACTTCATAGGTTTATCTTCTTTTTTGTTTTTTTCTCAAAAGGGTTTTTTTCATTTTCAATCATTTGGTAGAAAAAGGGTTTTGATTTTGAATCATATGGATTTTGATTCAGATTATGATGTTTGTACTCCTAAAAAGAAGCAGTTTGGGAAGAAAGTTGTAGTGGTTTTTGTTGTGATAAATCTTTGCTTGAAGCTCTGGCACAGGACATATTTGTAAGTTTTTGTTGTGATAAACCCTAAACACTAAACCCTAAACCCTATAAAATTTTAATATTGTTGTACAGGTTGACATCGCTATTCCAGATTTTTTAGGGGTGGATTGTTGGGCTCCATGCTTATCTTCCTCTATAGTGCCTGGGCCTGTGCTGCCATCCGACTACCCAGGAGGTTGTAACAAAGTTAGACGACAAGGAGAAACCAGATTATGGGAATGTGATGCGATTGTTGCCTCTACATCTTTGTGGGAGATGATTAATCCTGGATCCTTGGCAGTCTTATCACCTATATTTATTGCTTGTAATATGAAAGTAGAGAGCTAGGATACATTATTTGGGTCGTGAAAAGTGTAGGCGCTTTGTGCCTACACTTTTCAAACAGGCATTCTTTTTCGGGTTCTTGGTTACTATAAAGGACATCCTTTACTTGGGGCTAAGGTCGTGGCTGCCATGCTGATGTTTGCCACAGTTTCTGTATACTCATGGCTCTCTCTCTCAACACTGATGGTGGTGCTTGGGACAACGTGAAGAAATAGATTGAGACAGGGGCTCTTGGAGACAAAGGAAGTGACATCCATAAAGCTGCAATTACTGGTGACACGTGAGTGTAGCAATAATTTCGATTGTTCAATCTATCTGCCTTCTTATTGCCGTAACCTCATATATATACATGTATTTCTTTAATATAACAGTGTAGGCGACCAGTTCAAAGACACAGCTGGCCCTTCGCTTCATGTTCTAATCGAGATGCTTGCAACAATATTACTGGCCCAGTATGGAAAACCAAATAAAACTAATCCAACTAATACATAATCTACTAACGGGAATCCTTAACTACTTCAAGAAACAAAATTGCAAATACAAAAAGAAAGACAATGACAAAATTAAAGGCCTAAGGTGTAAGTCACAAGTTACATATTATCCTCCGTAGTAGGTACTATATTTTTACCAAAGAATAATACTAATAAAGTTTGGGCAACTACTTTCTCAATTCCCAACCAAAGTCATCTTCTTCATTTTTTTTCTCCATCTCGTCCAAAAAAACGAGAAAGAAACATATGATAACCACACATGCTAATTATAATGAGATACGTGGAGATGTCAAATCGTATATTACAAAGTCACTAAATAAATCAGTCGGATCACTCTCTTTCTATGTACTTTTAGTATTATTTTAATTTTTTGTCCTTATGCACCCAACCGGTTGGGGTAAAAAAATCCGAAACAATCTGATGTATTAATAACCAGCTGTAAAAAAGGGTTTTGATAGAAAAAGGGTTTTGATTTTGAATCATATGGATTTTGATTCAGATTATGATGTTTGTCCTTTTGTTTTTTCTCAAAAGGTTTTTTTTTTCATTTTCAATCATTTGGTAGAAAAAAAGGTTTTGATTTTGAATCATATGGATTTTGATTTAGATTATGATGTTTGAACTCCTAAAAAGAAGCAATTTTTGGAAGAAAGTTATGGTGGTTTTTGTTGTGATAATCTTTGCTTGAAGCTATAGCACATGACATATTGGTAAATTTTTGTTGTGATAAACCCTAACTAAACCCTATAATCTTGTAATATTGCTGTACATGTTGACATCGCTATTACAGAAGTTTTTGTGGGTGGATTGTTGGGATCCATGCTTATCTTCCTCTTCGGTGCCTGGGCCTGTTCTGCCATTGGTCGGACTGCCCAAGAGGTTGTTAACGAAGTTAGACGATAATTTATTGTGAGTCCTGGCATCATGGTAGATGTCATTCTTGTTATGGAAAGGGTTTTCTTGTAGGTTTTTCCATGTCATCATCACTAAATAATCCCTTATTTATTAATGTTTTTCTTCGCGGGTATGATTTAGCTTTTTGCCATAGGACTACAAGGAAAAACCAGATTATAGGAGATGTGTTGTCGCCTCTACATCTTTGCGAGAGATGATTAAGCCTGGAGCCTTGGTAGTCTTATCACCTATATTTATTGGTAAGTTATGCATATGCTTGTAATATATGAAATTAGAGAGCTATGATACATTATTATGGTCTTGTGTGTGTAATTACTTGCACTTTCAAACATGCATTATTTTTTGGGTTCTTGGTTACTATACAGGACATCCTTTACTTGGGGCTAAGGTCGCGGCCGCATTGCTTATGTTTGCAACAATTTCTGGTATCATGGCTCTCTTTCTCAACACTACTGGTGGTGCTTGGGACAATGCTAAGAAATACATCGAGACAGAGGCTCTTGGAGACAAAGGAAGTGACAACCATAAAGCTGCAATTACTGGTGACACGTGAGTGTAGCAATAATTTTGATTGATTAACCTCATATATATATATATATATATATATTTCTTTAATAACAGGCGACCCGTTCAAAGACACAGCTGGCCCTTCGCTTCACGTCCTAATCGCTTGCAACAATATTACTGGCCCAATAAGGAAAAGAAAATAAAACTAGTCCAACTAATATCTAATCTACTAACGGGAATCCTTAACTGCTTCACGAAACAAAATTGCAAATACAAAAAGAATGTCAATGAAAAAATTAAAGGCCTAAGGTGTAAGTCACAAGTTACATATTATACTCCGTAGTAGGTGCTACTGTTTTAACAAAGAATAATACTAATAAGTTTGGGCAACTACTTTCCCATTTCCCAACCAAAGTCATCTTCTTTATTATTTTTTCTCCATCTCATTCAAAAAAACTCAGAGAAAGAAACATGTGATAACCAGACATGCTAATTATAGTGAGATACGTGGAGAGGTCGGATCATAAATTACAAAGTCACTAAATGAATAGGTCGGATCACCTTCTTTCTATGTACTTTTTGTATTATTTTAATTTTTTGTCCTTATGCACCACAAACCGGTTGGGGTAAACAAATCCGGAACAATCTGGTGTATTATTTTAATTTTTATTTTTTTTTGTCCTTATGCACCACAAACCGGTTGGGGTAAACAAATCCGAAACAATCTGGTGCATTAAAAAACAAATCCAAAACAAATAAAAAATTCAATTTTTTAAAAACAACTCCTAAACAATCTATGGTATAAACAATCTGCAATTATGAGTATTAATAACCAAAATTACGAGTGTATAAATAGCGTTCAATCAAACGTACTTCATAGGTTTATCTTATTTTTTGTTTTTCTCAAAAGGGTATTTTTTATTTTCAATCATTTGGTAGAAGGGTTTTGGTTTTGAATCATATGGATTTTGATTCAGATTATGATGTTTGCACTCCTAAACAGAAGCAGTTTTTGGTAGAAAGTTGTGGTGGTTTTTGTTGCAATAAATCTTTGCTTGAAGCTTTAGCACATGACATATTGGTAAGTTTTGATTTTGACCCATTTCATTTTAGCTATAAATTTATAGTTTTTTAATGGAAATTTGTTGCAGTAAAACTAATGGTTATATTGGTGTTTTTTACACATATTTATGGTGTTTATATGTGAAATTTGAGCGTAAATATTACTATAAATGTTTTGATTTTTTTTTCTAAAAACAATTATCCTATGTTGAAAATTAATAATACACAAATAATTATAACTTAAGGTTTTAACATCAAATATTTATTATTTAAATTTTAGGTTATATTCAAAACGAGGCAATAAAATACAAACCAATTTTTTGGGTTTTATAACTTTTTCCCTAAAACAAAAAATATTTCGACCGAGAAATTGAAATAAGATGATTAGACAAAACGAATACGAGACCATATGAATATTATTTGAAATATCTCAAAAGAGATATAGGAAACACATTACGTACATATTCAACAATAAGATTTAAGATTTCAAATAGAAAGATAAATTTACGGATTCTTATACGTCGAACATATCAAAATAATCATACAAATTAGGTCGCACTCAAATTGATTACGCAGACCATAACATGCCATACGAAAAGGCACCATAGAGTGCGACGCATACCAAATCAAAAAATAGAAAGAAAATCACGATCGAATAGATAACGAATTTTTTGAAGCGATATCTGAAGCACTTGCCGAGTAACCACGTCCCTTTGCAACAACTTTCTTGTCGTTTTCATTTGAGTAATCAACAAACAAAACAACTAACACGATTAAGATTTAGGATCAAAATACAAAAAGAATCGATCTTTATAAAATGCGTATAAAAGCGTAATGTCTACCCAATCATCACAGGTCAAATCCTAGATTGAACCTGTCTCTGATACCATAATTGTAACAGCCGCTCCGATAAAGAGACAATGTGTCGCGTTATAGTGTCATATCATAAACATATTGTGACAAACCGGAAAAATAGGTTCATTTTTTTTCTTTTGATCATAAAACAAATTATCGCACGTTATAAAAATCACCATTAAACTACAACAAGAGGCTATCTCATTTATAACATGTGTGTTATTCAAAGTAAATTGCAACAAGTTATTTAGAGTTTATGAGTCATATAAACGTCAAATATTATTTATTTTAATAGTTAACGCAAAATTATTTATTTTAATAGTTAAGCAAATTATCAAAAGCTCTGTTAATTATTAATAAAAAATTATATAAACGTTCTCAACCCATGATTTCTTCAAAACAATATACGACGGACTATAAAAAGTCTATAAAACATATATTTGTCATATTTAATTTATTTTCAAAGTTTCGAATAATTTATCGAGGTAATCGTATTTTATTTATTATTTAATTATAAATTGCCGTTTTTATGTCAAAATGATCACGAAAATAACTAAATTAATTTTATCAGATAAAAACTTATAAAATTAATTTGTAAACTTCATAAATAATTATATGGGTTTAATTAAATTATTAAATGAACATAAATAAGCCCGTAATTAATTTTAAAAAGCCCATAAACCCAAATTAAACCCAACTAAAAGTTAAGGCCCTAATGACCCATGTTTAGTAAAATTCGGTGGTATAAGCCCCTAAGAACACAAATGCCGACTATTTGCATACCTAAATTTTAGGAAATCAATTTTACTCCGATTACAACTTATAATTGCCAAAATAATGCATGTATCCTTCCTGACACTAATAATTCGACCCATCCCTCATCAAAACTCAACAATGAACCATATGAGATACATCCTATCCCTAAAAATCCTCCACAACCTACTGTTCTTCAATCTCTTGCTACAGTTCTTGATTTCCAAGCATTCTTCTTGATTTCCATCCATGATTGATTCATTGGTGATAAGTATTCAAGAGTAGTATAAATATGCAGCACCTAAGATGACTTGAATCACCAAATCATAATAAACAAATCAATTAAATCCTTTCGTTGTTCTTTATTTGCTGGTTGCTGCTGGTGTTCTTGTTACTTAGAAACATTATTTACAACACCTCTGGTCCTCCAAGTAGTCCTAGTACAAATATTTAAGTCCTCCAAGTGTTCTTGTACGGGTTGTGGAAGCAAAAACCTAGTCGAGTTCTTTTTAGGGCTTTCAAGGTCCAGTTTGCTCAAACCACCAATCACTGCGTAAGATCTGATTTACCTAGTACAAGTAACTTTTATTACATGTTAAACCCTGACCTAGTAATGCCTAAAGTTGAAAAATAATACGTACGGGTGAAAACCGTGCCCTAGTTTTGCTTAGTTTGATTTTGAACTGAATGTTCGTGTTTAATACTATTAAATGATGTTAGTAATTATTTTATGTCATTTAAATTCATTAGGTGTTATTTTATCAAGTGGTAAAAGTAGCCGAAACTCTCGTTGCTAAACTAGCTTAAAAATGCCAAAACATTTATTAAAAACCGACCATCCATGTTGGTCACGAAATTTTTACTCTAAATATTCATATATCATTTTTCATAAGTTTTCTAGTGCTTTTTGAAACAAGTAAAAAGACCTAAAAAAAAATTAGTTATCACACTTTCAATTTTATGATTTTATGTGAAAATTTATAAAATCGCATGCATATAAAATGGTAAACTTTATAACACTTAGAATGTCACTAATATTAATTGTTTAATGAAATTTTAATATCATAATATAAATCAACCTCTGCAAAAATAATCATGGTAGAAGGAATAAAAACGAGTTAATAATTATAAAAACGAGTTAATAATTAATGCTAAATATGTAAAATTTAATTGATAATTTGTTAGCAAAATTTAACAAATTTAAACTTCTTTTACTTGAATTTATATCAGCCTATCAATTATTTTATATAAACACGAAAATATAAAATAATTGATGAACTCTAGTTAAAAAGACATAGCTGGCCCTTCGCTTCACGTCCTAATCAAGATGCTTGCAACAATATTACTGGCCCAATAAGGAAAAGCAAATAAAACTAGTGTTGTCCCTCTAATTCGTGATGATTAAGCAAGGAAGAAAGAAAGAAAATAGATGAAGAAGATGAATTTTAGAGAGAGAAATTAGAGAGAATAAAATGAACCAACACCCTTCCTATAGTCCCCCTACATGTGGGCTTGTATGGACTATACTACATGGGCCGGGCTTTCCTTTAGGCTTTAGTTACTTATGAATGAACTTTAGCTTAAAGTTGATCCCGTAAAACACGACTAACCTACTACCTAATAGGTCGGATCACCTTCTTTCTAAGTACTTTTTGTATTAGTTTAATTTTTTTTGTCCTTATGCACCACAAACCGGTTGGGGTAAACAAATCCGGAACAATCTGGTGTATTATTTTAATTTTTAAAATTTTTTTGTCCTTATGCACCACAAACCGGGTGGGGTAAACAAATCCGGAACAATCTGGTGCATTAAAAAACAAATCCAAAACAATCTAGTGTATTAATAACTAGTTGTAAAAGATTCAATTTTTTTAAAAACAATTCCTAAACAAGTTGCAATTATGAGCGTTCAATCAAACGTACTTCATAGGTTTATCTTATTTTTTGTGCTTTCTCAAAAGGGTATTTTTTATCTTCAATCATTTGGTAGAAGGGTTTTGAATCATATGGATTTTGATTATGGATTTTCAATCATTATGATGTTTGCACTCCTAAAAAGAAGCAGTTTTTGGTAGAAAGTTGTGGTGGTTTTTGTTGCAATAAATCTTTGCTTGAAGCTTTAGCACATGACATATTGGTAAGTTTTGATTTTGACCCATTTCATTTTAGCTATAAATTTATAGTTTTTTAATGAAAATTTGTTGTAGTAAAACTAATGGTTATATTGGTGTTTTTTACACATATTTATGGTGTTTATATGTGAAAGTTTGCTTAATTATTTACCCCTAAAGGCCTAAACCAACTCATTTAAATTATGTTGTAAAGTATTTTTATGGATGTGTAAGATATGATTGTTTAAATCAACCATCTTTTTAATGAAATCATTGATTTTATAGGAAAAAAATATTTCGGTAGCGGATTGGTTTATTGTTACTCATTTATAATGTCTCTGTGTGGTTTTGCTGATTTTGCTTCCTTAAATCCTGAATAGATTAAGGTATTGTGTAGAGTGGATCATGATGATCTAAAGAGTTTTTTTCATGTATTTAAACCGATCCGAGAAGCTGTAAGTTGTTTACAATATATTGTGATAGTTCTAAGATTATGTTATATTTACTAATATTGCGGCAAATTATAGGTTGTGATTGCAAAGAAATGTCATTTTGATTATAGTACACCGAAAAATATCCCCACCTCATTAAACTTGGAAGAACTCCCACACAAAGAAATTTCGAAATTGTTTTGATGTCTTTGAAATTACTTTGTGGCAGGGATCTTTTTCGGTGTACCATAATCAAAATGTCATTTCGTTGCAATCACAACCTGCAATTTGCCGCAACATTAGTAAACATAACATAATCTTAGAACTATCATACTATATATATAGTAAACAACTTACAACTTCTCGAATCGATTTAGATTATCATGATCCACTTCACACAATATCTTAACCGATTTAAAGAAGCAAAATCAGCAAAACCACACATAGACACTATAAATGAGTAACAATAAACCCAATCCGCTACCGAAATATTCTTTTTCTTATATAAAAAATGATTCATTAAAAAGAAGGTTGCTTTAAACCATCTTTTTAAATGAGTTGGTTTAGGCCTTTAAGGGGAAATAATTAAGCAAAGTTTCATATATAAACACCATGAATATGTGTAAAAAACATCAATATACACCTCAAACCTTCAGTTTTACTGTAACAAATTTTCATTAAAAAACTGTAAATTTACAGCAAAAATGAAATAGGTCAAAATCAAAACTTACCAATATATCATGCGTCAGAGCCTCAATCAAAGATTTATTACAACAAAAACCACCACAACTTTTTATCACAACAAAAACCAACACAACTTTCTTCCAAAAACTACTTCTTTTTAAGAGTACAAACATCCTGAATCAAAATCTATATAATTCAAAATCAAAACCTTTTTTCTACCAAAGGATTGAAAATAAAAAAACCCTTTTAAGAAAAACAAAAAAGAAGATAAAGCTATAAAGTAGTACATTTGATTAAACGCTATTTATACACTCATAATTTTGGTTATTAATACTCATAATTGCAGATTGTTGTTTGGGATTTATTTAAAAAAATGATTTTTTAGAGCTAGTTATTAATACACCAGATTATTTCGGATGATATGGAATGACATAATTGTTTCAAAAATGTTATTTGGTATATAAAAATATAAGTATGGATCTATCAATTGAAAAAAAACCTTAAAATCATGAGAACTCAATAATCTTATTACTCTTCACATTCAAAATGTGATTATAACAAAAATTCTTCATCATCTATGGTTATGAGAATGAGCAACCACATTCAATTGATAGAATTTATATTAAAAAGTTCGAAATCAAATCTATAATGATTCATACGATATGAAAAAATGGAAAAATATATTGTTTTTAAATTTTAATGATGATAACAAAGATGGTTGGACATATACTTTTCTTAATTAATTTTCATAATATACTACATTGGCTTCTATCAAAATAATTAGATATTATGGAATCATATACTTAATTGATATCCATTTGCACAAACCAAACAAACCTTTTGCCAATCATTTCATTCTTTTATTCCGAAAATCATTAGCCAAACACACCCTTAGTATAGACAATCATGTTTAATTTAACTTTACTTCACATTCAATTTATCATAACAGAGAATCATTCTTTCATTTTATTATTTGACTATATATAAGTTGAATGAGCATGTTTACATGTTCAAAAAATGGAAAAAAATATTGTTTTTAAATTTTAATGATGATAACAAAGATGGTTGGACATATATATTTTTTGGACAAATAGGTAATGATGGACTTTTCTTAATTAATTTTCATAATATACTACAATGGCTTCTATCAAAATAATTAGTTATTATGGAATCATATACTTAATTGATATCCATTTACACAAACCAAACAAACCTTTTGCCAATCATTTCATTCTTTTATTCTGATAATCATTAGCCAAACGCACCTTTAGTATAGACAATCATGTTTAATTTAATTTTACTTCACATTCAATTTATCATAACAGACATTCATTCTTTCATTTTATTATTTGACTATATATAAGTTGAATGAGCATGTTTACATGTTCAAAATCAACTTTCAGGTTGTCCCCATAATTTATTCTTTACGTTGCTATATCATATGAGTAAACTAATTGACATGCTTCTAATCACAACATATCACACGCTTATCCCCAGAGGCGGACCTATGTGTTAGGTATGGGGTGTCGGCGTCCCCCATAGCTTGATCAAAACGACGCGATTAGAGTGTAATTTTTTTTTGATTTTGACAGTTTTTTTCAAATGCCCCCCATTCGAAACATGAATTGTCCCCCACTCACATATTAAAATCCGACTTTTGACACTCTAAAACCTAAAAATCCTCTATTTTTTATTAAAATATTCGGTTTTTTATTTGAATTTTAAATTTTTTACTTTGTTATTGTCAAAAAATATTTTTACCCCTCACTATTTGATTTTCTGCGTCCACCACTGCTTAGTACATAACAGATTATAACACTTTGTCTAAACGTAGTTAAAACTTGATTTATAACGAGTTTGTTCATTATCATGTCATAGACTTATCTTTTTAACAACACTGTTTTATAAAATGACCTGCTGGTCATATAAACTCGAAAATACATGTTTAACGCCCGACCACCTAGTCCTGTTCATTCGAAAGACATTTTTCAACACATACATTCTATTTTGTGTGGTTTCATTTCAATCGGCAAAAGACATGTTTTTTTCCTTCGTACTACCACCACCAGATCTTCTATTGGAGTGAATATATATATATATTTTTTTTAACTGAAGTGTATTGTTTATTACGGTAGTATTTTAGTTTATAACCACATGATAATTAAACTACCAATATACTCCTAATGACATATATTATAAACAGAGAATTACCTTGGCACTCAACCCAACAGAACATGTAGGGTAAAGTGTGAATATTGACTCGAAAATGAACACCAAGATCGAACACAATCTGATCGAAACTCAGTCCAAAGTGCGGACTCGGACTTCAGCGAACAAACCTAAGCCGTCTCCCCAGACGTGACATGATCGAGTTTACATAAGCATACCTCCAACTCGAACACAATCGCGAACAATCTCTCTATCTAGCAACTCGATCGAGATGTAAACCAGGATCGAAATGAAACAGATATGGAGTTCTAACCTTCAACCATCGACGTGAACCCACACTTTGCATGGACGAACAAGATCCCAAGCATGACCTAAACTCAAAATACGGCGCAACTCCATCTCTTTCTTGTTTGGTTCGTTTATTTTAGGGTTTTGATACGAATTAATTTATATAGCAACTGAACGCGAAGGTTTTAAAGTAATTGTGAGCGAGATTTGTGGAGATTCTTTAATACGTTATACTGTAACTGATCCATCCATTTGACGTGTAAAAAATTTGTAACTGTTTCCTTATTCAGGGGTATTTAATTGTATTATTTATTTTGCATTAACTATACCCGTATCATTGTTTATCACTAAACGTTAAAAGTCCAATAATTTGGTTTCTTAGGGCATCTACTATGGTAAAATATTATAAACCTCTATGCATTAAAATTATTATGTCACATCATTAAGTTTTGAACTTTTTAGAGTAATAAACCTACTTCCACTATGGTATAAATGTTTTAAACTTTTGTAGTTATTTCACACAACACTTGCATTAAATTATGAAGAGGTCTAAGATTAAGGACCTCTTCATGCCACATAAGCATAAACTAAAGTTTCACTATGGCTAATCTAGAACATAAACCTCTTCAAGTTTTTTAGACTTATGTTTGAACCTCTCATAGTGGATGCTCTTAAATTTGTCTATCAGACTATCAATCATATATAGATAAAATTTTTAAGTCCAAACGTAGTGTAAACTTTAAAACATACATAGTTACCATAAACGAACAAGTAAAATGGCTAGTTAACATAATTATTTATTTTTATCATTAAAATACTTATAATATTATACTTATGCTTATACTTGTAACACCCCATTTTCATAAATGGAATATCATAGGATAATTATGGCGTGTTATCAAAGCATGCAAAAAAAAATGTCTTAAAACATTAAATAACCATAAAGACAAATACCGGAATCAAATATCGGTAGTCCAACATAAGCTGACACACATGAAATATAAGTACTGAAGGAAAGGACTAAATAATGTTCAAAAGAAATAATGTATGGAAATGCATAAGGTAAAGAAGACTGAATACCTTCCACCCAAATGCACATACTCTCAAGATCCTAAGTGCGTCCCTGAGTACCTGCCGTCTGGGAACATGGAAAGGAAACGAATGAGCAAAACACCCAGTGAACGGATATATAACATAGTATGAATGACGTAACATAACAAAGACTGATTAGCAGGGAAATGTATAAGTCCTAGAAAACCTGGTACATGTTTATAAAATTGGTTTTATAGTTTGAAAAGCTTATGATTAACTTATGGAAACTGTGTTTTAAATTTAGCCAAGAGCCCATATAGGTCATGAGGTATCAACGTGCATGAATACTTAGAGGGGTGACCTCATCATGCAATTAGAGGGGTTTCCTCTAATTATACTGGTCTGGGTAGGAGGAAAACTCTTTGTGAATGATGCAAGGCACACACTACATTCACCATGAAAATCCTGACTAAAAACATGTAACTAGGATGCACCCATATGCCCCACATGATAATATAAATAAATTGACAAAACTGAAGGGACACCACGAGCAATCACTCCGTCGTGGGGAAGTCATAACATTGGTGCCTCCAGTGTTATGGTTATTGTACCTCCATAACTAGATGACTGGCATGCATGTATATATCTCAGCCATTTAAAATATAACATAAGCATTCAAAACATATAAAATAACTGGGAAAAACAGATGGCTGCAAACGGGGAATCCTAATCAAACATACGAAGGAATGTCCATACCGAAGGACAGAATATCTGTACCTTATGTCCAGTAGTGAAGCTAGAATGGAAGCTGAACGATCTACTCCGACTTCGCGGATACTACATAAATAAGAGACGTGTATGAGTTGTCTGATTACTGAGTGTGTTACTAGTTCTGTGTGTTCTTAGCTTATTTTATATGTTCTTGTCATGTTTTACTGTATTACGTGTTATCTTGTATTTATTCATGTTTTACATGTATTCTGATTATGTATTTCATGTATTATTGTATTACTATACTTGTAGTGTCATAATAAGTAACTTTCTAAAAATAGCAGGTTTAAAAATAAAAAGTTTCCAAAAATAGAAAGTTTCCAAAATTAGAAAGTTTCTAAAAATAGTAAGTTTCCTGAAATAGAAGTTTCCAAAAGTAGAAAGTTTCCTAAAATAGAAATAAGTTGATTTAAGAAGTCTAAAATATAAGCTAGTGCTTATTAGTCATAAGTTATAAGTCATGATAATTTATTAGTAAAGTCTATCAAATTAAATACTTATAACTAATAATAATATGCATGATTTATTAATTAATAATATATCATGGTTAATTTAATAAAACTTTACCTTATACAATTAATTAAATTAAGCATGATTTTAATTTAATTAAGTCCACTTAAATACTTAGGTTATAACATGATAATTGTATAATTTAATATAACCTAAGTCATGATTTTAATTAATTAATTAATAGTGCTTGTAAATTAAATTAATTAATTAATTGTTAGAATAAATGGCTAAATTAAATTGAATCCCGAGCCCCGAAACCACCAAACCGAGCACCAAACACCACCATTCAGCCGGCGGCTGGTGGTTGTGACCGGCGGTTGTGGCCTTGGCCTAGCCGTCGGTTGCCATTATTGGCGCAGGGCTTCCCACTGGCTTACCAAGGTTGCCCCTGTCGTGACACTAGTACACACCGAGACCTTTATTGGTCTCGGTTCCCACTGTTTCGCCAAGGGTTCCCCCTGTTGGGGACCTTGGGCTTGCGGCTGACCTCAAAACAAACACTACCGCCCCATGAAGGGTTGCGGCTGGTGGTACCAAAAGGCCACCGAGACCTTGGAGGTCTCGGTTGGTGTGTCGCCGAACCAAAAACAAAACAACAAACCCGAATCTTGTTTAACCCTTAATCATAAACATGTTTTAATTATGTTTTTAAAAGATTTATGATCCATGATCATAATTAAAATAAAAGATTAAAAGATTAAGGTTATGATGAATACCAAATGCGTGGATGAATGTAGAATTGAAACCCGAACACGAACACGAAATTACCAACGATCTAAAATCAAAACCTCCTTGTTTTCCTTTATTGGTGGCCGCGGCAAGGGAGAAAGAAGAACTAGGGTTTCATAATTTTTCTTGAAAAATATGTTATGGTAAATTCCTAGGTTAATTATTTACTAGTTGGTTTTCAAAATGGGTCGGTCCCTCTCCCTTGTTCTCTTGTTCCCGCGGATACACAAATCCCAAAAGCCAATTCATATGTTTTTTGCGTCTAAAATATTACTCGTAAATGTTCGTGTTCAAATGTTCGTGAATTAACTATTGCACATAAATGTTTATCGTGTATTAATAATATACGTATTACTTGTAATTTAATGCTCGTGACACGTGTCGTATGTTATTAATGGAAAGTTTTAATTTAGTCGTGTTTTCATGTAATGTACTGTTCATGGTATTATATGCGGGTTTTACAATACTTATACTTTTTAGGTTATTATAATTCTACCATCTTAAAAAAAAATAATTTCGTTTTTCAAATTTGGATTAAATAATATAATAGTACGTAGCTATCGAAACAATGTGAACGACCCATCAAACTTATTTTTCTTCATTAAAATTTGTGCGTAAATATTACTATAAATGTTTTATTTTTTTTTCTACAAACAATTATCCTATGTTGAAAATTAATAATACACAAATAATTATAACTTAAGGTTTTAACATCAAATATTTATTATTTAAATTTTAGGTTATATTCAAAACGAGCCAATAAAATACAAACCAATTTTTTTGGGTTTTACAACTTTTACCCTAAAACAAAAAATATTTCGACCGCCAAATTGAAATAAGATGATTAGACAAAACGAATACGAGACCATATGAATCTTATTTGAAATCTCTCAGAAGAGATATAGGAAACACATTACGTACATATTCAACAATAATATTTAAGATTTCAAATAGACAGATAAATTTACGGACTCTAATACGTCGAACATATCAAAATAATCATACCAATTAGGTCGCACTCAAATTGGTTACGCAGAACATAACATGCCATACGAAAAGGCACCATAGAATACGACGCATACTGAATCAAAAAATAGAAATAAAATCACGATCGAATAGATAACGAATTTTTTGAAGCGATATCTGAAGCACTTGCCGAGTAACCACGTCCCTTTGCAGCAACTTTCTTGTCGTTTTCATTTAAGTAATCAACAAACAAAACAACGAAGACGATTAAGATTTAGGATCAAAATACGAAAAGAATCGATCTTTTTAAAATACGTATAGAAGCGTAATGTCTACCAATCATCACAGGTCAAATCCTAGGTTGAACCTATATCTGATACCATAATTGTAACAACCGCTCCGATAAAGAGAAAAAGTGTCGCGTTATAGTGTCATATCATAAATATATTGTGACAAACCGGAAAAATAGGTTCATTTTTTTTCTTTTGATCATAAAAAAAATTATCGCAAAGTTATAAAAATCACCGTTAAACTACAACAAGAGGCTATCTCATTTATAACATGTGTGTTATTCAAAGTAAATTGCAACAAGTTATTTAGAGTTTATGAGTCATATAAACGTCAAATATTATTTATTTTAATAGTTAACGCAAAAATTATTTATTTTAATAGTTAACGCAAATTATCGAAAGCACCGTTAATTATTAATAGAAAATTATATAAACGTTTTCAACTCACGATTTCTTCAAAACAATAAACGACGGACTATAAAAAGTCTATAAAACATATATTTGTCATATTTAATTTATTTTCAAAGTTTTGAATAATTTACCGAGGTAATCGTATTTTATTTATTATTTAATTATAAATTGCCGTTTTTATGTCAAAATGATCACGAAAATAACTAAATTAATTTTATCAGATAAAACTAATAAACTTAATTTGTAAACTTCATAAATAATTATATGGGTTTAATTAAATTATTAAATGAACAGAAATAAGCCCGTAATTAACTTTTAAAAGACCATATACCCAAATTAAACCCAACTAAAAGCACCTAAGCCCAAATTAAGGCCCTAATGACACATGTTTAGTAAAATTCGGTGGTACAATCCCCTAAGAACATAAATGTCAACTATTTGCATACCTAAATTTTAGGAAATCAATTTTACTCCGATTACAACTTATATACTTGCCAAAATAATGCATGTATCCTTCCTGGCACTAATAATTCGACCCATCCCTCATCAAAACTCAGCAATGAACCATATGAGATACATCCTATCCCTAAAAATCCTCCACAACCTACTGTTCTTCAATCTCTTGCTACAGTTCTTGATTTCCATCCATGATTGATTCATTGGTGATAAGTATTCAAGAGTAGTATAAATATGCAACACCTAAGATGTCTTGAATCACCAAATCATCATAAACAAATCAATTAAATCCTTTCCTTGTTCTTTATTTGCTATTGTGATCCTGGTTGCTGCTGGTGTTCTTGTTACTTAGAAACATTATTTACAACACCTCTGGTCTTCCAAGTAGTCCTAGTACAAATATTTAAGTCCTCCAAGTGTTCGTGTACGGGTTGTGGAAGCAAAAACTTAGCCGAGTTCTTTTTAGAGCTTTCTAGGTCCGGTTTTGCTCAAACCACCAATCACTGCGTAAGATCTGATTTACCTAGTACAAGTAACTTTTATTACATGTTAAACCCTGACCTAGTAATGCCTAAAGTTGAAAAATAATACGTAATTGGCTAAATGGTTAAAAACGAGCCCTAACAGGACGTACGGGTGAAAACCGTGCCCTAGTTTTACTTAATTTGATTTTGAACTGAATTTTCGTGTTTAATACTATTAAATGATGTTAGTAATTATTTTATGTCATTTAAATTCATTAGGTGATGTTATTTTATCAAGTGGTAAAAGTAGCTGAAACTCTCGTTGCTAAACTAGCTTAAAAATGTCAAAACCTTTATTAAAAACCGACCATCCAATGTTGGTCACGAATTTTTTACTCTAAATATTCATATTTCATTTTTCATAAGTTTTCTAGTGCTTTTTGAAACAAGTAAAAAGATCTAAAAATGAATTAGTTATCACACTTTCAGTTTTATGATTTTATGTAAAAATTTATAAAATCGCATGCATATGAAATGGTAAACTTTAGAACACTTAGAATGTCACTAATATTAATTGTTTAATGAAATTTTAATATAATAATATAAATCAACCTCTGCAAAAATAATCATGGTAGAAGGAATAAAAACGAGTTAATAATTAATAAACGACTACTACACGTAAAAACTGACGTTTTAAAGAAAAATAATCTAATTATATTTTATAACTCATGAAATTGTTAAATAAAATTTAATGCTAAACTTATAAATTTTATATTTCATATTAATTTAGTAAATATTTACATGCTTTTATAATACTTAAAATGATTAAGAAATGAATACGAAAGCTGAAACCGTAAAACCTGAATTTTTACTTATTAAGAACTATGTAAAATTTAATTGATAATTTGTTAGCAAAACTTAACAAATTTAAATTTCTTTTACTTGAATTTATATCAGCCTATCAGTTATTTTATATAAAGACGAAAATATAAAATAGTTGATGAAACCCTAGTTAAAAAGACACAGCTGGCCCTTCGCTTCACGTCCTAATCAAGATGCTTGCAACAATATTACTGGCCCAATAAGGAAAATCAAATAAAACTAGTGTTGTCCCTCTAATTCGTGATGATTAAGCAAGGAAGAAAGAAATAAAATAGATGAAGAATATGAATTCTAGAGAGAGAAATTAGAGAGAGAAAAGATAGAGAATTGGTTGGAACTAGGTGAATGTTAGATTAAGTGAGAGAGAATAAAATGAACCAACACCCTTCCTAACATGCTAGGAAGGGTAAATATAATCCCCCTACATGCGGGCTTGTATGGACTATACTACATGGGCCGGGATTTCCTTTAGGCTTTAGTTACTTATGAATGAACTTTAGCTTAATGTTGAGCCCGTAAAACACGACTAACCTACTACCTAATACAACGTTCTAAAATACGATACATAATAAACCTATGACCGATCATTATTGTTTGAATCAATATTTTGAGACTAACAATCTCCCCCAATGAGAGGTCATAAACCTTGGTCATTTAGGAAATTTGTAGAGATTACCAATCTCGCCATAAATGAGTCTTGAACGTGTAATAGTAGTCTTTTTCCTTCATGCTGTGATCTTTGAGCCTTTGTCGTTGTCTTTCGACTTTGTCTTTTTGATCTTGAGATCTTCAAATCATCCTTGACTTGTCTTTACCATCTTGCGATCTTGTGTCTTCATCCATATGCTCACACTATTAATTATCGAATATGTCTTTAGGCATGAGAATGTGGTTTTGAATCTTTGACTTTGCTGAGTACACCGTAACGCCACCTTCTTGAGACAAAACATAGACGCGGACAGAATGGCTTTGACATTCGTCCTAAATCGGTAGCGTTTTACCTCCGGTCGGTGAAGACCATTATACGATATTAAATATCGTACCTGTGATAGGTAGATTCACTTAAGAATCTCCTTGACAGGGTTTCGCGGTTGTACTAGCCGTTCTCTTTACTCGACCCGTCTCAAAGCAAGACTACGAACATAAAGAGTGAATCAATTAGATAAATATCCGCTTGATTAAAGTCGTCAACTCAAATTCCTGGAACAAGTTTGATTCATTAAGAATCTTACCATTGTTGCTTTCCAGTTGACACAAGTTTGATTCATAAGAATCTCACAAGTCACCTACCGTAGCGCTGTTTGATGTTGACGCTAGAAGGATTTCCATTCGTCACTGTGAATATTAATGAATATCACTCTGAATGTTCTGGCAAGACCATAAAGATATTGCGTAGAAACCTGAAACGAGTTTGAGTCAATTCAGAATCAAACCACTGTTGCTTTTCAGTTTTACACATGTTCAATTCATAAAGAATCTTGCATATGACATACCGCAGTGCTGTTTGATGTTAACACTGGAAGGATTTCCACTCATCATTGTGAATACTAAGTAGTATCACTCTGAGTGTTCTAGCAATATCGCAAGGATATAGCGTAGGACTCTCTTTATCTTCATCTATGTGTCCTAACGAGATTTGACTGATCTCTTGGCTCTAGACTTGATTAGTGCACTTTTAGTGGTCGGAGGATGGAGCAGATGCCACCTATTCAATATCAACTATCTCGGAGTGAGAAAGTCAATAGAAGTTGTGTTGATCTTCGTGACAATAAAACAAACTTCTTTTGAGAGAAGCCTGAGTAGCTAGGAAAGGGTTGTGCTTCACATCACTGGGTCCATGATGAGTTGTCTTCATGATGTGTTGACCCGGTTTCTGCCTAAGTTGTATGGAGGGCTTCTTTCTTTACACCGTTTATCCTTACATTTCTTTTTCATTCTTCAACCCCTTCAATGTTTACCAAGACATCATTAATAGCACCTTGTTGTGATTGTTCCAATGCCATCTTTCCTAAGGACTACTAATAATCTATTGGATTGTCCCTGGGAAGATCCCTCCGGTTCTGGTTGGATCATAGGACTTAAACCTAACCACCCTTTTGAAACCAATAACGTCGTGAATTAAAGATGTTGTGGGTATTTGATCATAACCATGAGTGCTTGAGTCTTTAGATCACATTTTAATCACATTTTCTCCCCCTATCTCTAATATATAAAATCGATTGATATTAGAGATACCAAATTTGATTAAAATATATTGTTAAAAATAGTCTTGAAAAATTTCAGGAGAAAAATGTGTCAAATTTAGCATGAAATTTGGAAAGCCCCCCCTCAAAAATTGATCCAATGGAATTGTCATTACGAGGATATGATCCACATTAATCTTTTGAGGATAGGAGTTGTTGAACACACAATTTTTGAAAGATTTTGAATATCATTTAGAAATTCTTGAAAAAATTGTGTTCAATGCTTTTTGAAAAATCAATTCTTTTTGGCGAAAAGGTTTTTCTAAAGCATAAATTTGAGTTCATAGACTTTGAATGTCTTGACAAATCCACTCAAGTGTAAGAAGATTTAACTTCTTTTGCTGAGGGTAAGGGCACTAAATCGTACACTCCCCCGTGAATATATATCTGGGTTGTAATCTGAAAGTAATTACAAGCCATTGTGTTGAGCTCAAAACGTTGAATGTTTAGTGACAAGCTCAACCCGAGATAGATTGCTCTACCCGTTGTTGGAAATATTGTCCAAAAGAGACATCTTCCTTTAAAAAGATAGAAATGACATGTTTTGAAAAATATTTACAACTTTCATTCGAGCTTTATGTACATACCCGTGTCGTTATTGAGCGACATTTCTAGGTACGTCCATATTATCGATAATGAAAGACATGTCGAGAAGAATCTTTTTGGTATTTTTGAAAGATTTTTAATTGTATGTTTTGCTTTTATATGTTTTAAATTTTTGTATTTTGTTTTTTCCATAGATATATACAAGTAGATGTTTGAAATATGAATCAAGCAGGTACCTATGCCAGAATCTCCAGGTCTGCTGGAGTCAAACATCTCATACCAATTTGCCTAACGAGGTACTCAAACCTATCTTGCGACAGAGCTTTCGTGAACAAGTCGGCTAACTGATAATCCGTTCCGACAAAGTATAATTCAACGATTCCGCGTTCAACTTGTTCTTTGATGAAGTGATATCTGACGTCAATGTAATTCGTGCAGGAATGCTGTACTGGATTGCAGGAGATGGCTATGGCCGACTTTGAGTCACAGTACATAGGTACTCTATCAAAGTGGAAGCCATAATCCGTGTTGAGCACAACATGCAGATATAGACACATACTCCGCTTCGGCTGATGAAAGTGACGTGCAATCCTGCTTCTTGGAAGACCATCCCACAAGCTTATCTTGACCTAGAAATTGTGCACCACCAGAAGTACTTTTTCGTGTTTCAAGACACCCTGCATGAACAGAATCTGAATAAGCCGTTAGAAAGAAACCGGTTTCCCTCGGATACCAGAGTCCCATGTGAATGGTATTCTTAAAGTACCGAAAGATCCGTTTAACCTCCTTGAGTTTCTTTTCAGTGGGTCGTGCTTGATATCGTGCACAATAGCATGTAGCATGATGAATATCAAGTCTGCTTGCTGTCAAGTACATGAGGGACCCGATCATGGAACGATATCTCGTTTGATCTATAGGTAATCCCTCCAAGTCAACATCTAGGGATTTTGTGGATAATGGTGTCCTAACTGGGTCACATGAGGTCATACCATGCTTTTTGATAATCTCTTGACAATACTTAGCTTGGTTAATAAAGATATCACTTGGGGATTGGTGAACTTGAATTCCTAGAAAGAAGTTTAGTTCGCCCATCATAGACATTTCAAATTTGTTGTGCATTACTTTTTCAAACCATTTTGAAAGTTTTGGGTTTGTAGACCCGAAAATAATGTCATCAACATAAATCTGCACAAGCAAAATGTCATCTCCATATTTATAAGTGAACAAAGTTAGATCAATGGAACCTTTTGAGTATCTTTGGAGACCAGAAATTTCGAGAGCTCGTCGTACCACGCCCTTGGAGCTTGCTTGAGTCCATAAAGTGCTTTGTGGAGACGACACACCTTGTCAGGATAATGAGGATTGACGAATCCTTCTGGCTGCGTGACATAGGCTTCTTCCTTCAAAGGACCGTTAAGAAACGCCGTCTTTACGTCCATTTGATAAACGATGAATCTCTTATGTGCAGCATAAGCAAGAAAAATCCTGACCGCTTCCATTCGAGCTACTGGTGCAAATGATTCTTCAAAATCAATACCCTCTTTCTGTCCATACCCTTTAGCCACTAGCCTATATTTATTCTTGATGATCGTGTTTTCTTCATCCATCTTGTTTTTCCAGATCTATCGAAGATTTAAGGGCATTACATCATATGGTCTGTCAACAAGTTCCCAGACTTTAAGTCTTTCAAATTGTTGAAGTTCATCCGTCATCGATTCAATCCAAGCATGACCAGCCATGGCTTCTTTGATGTTTTTCGGTTCAGCTGAACTTACGGCGAGTGCGAACATACAAACATCACCATCGGTGTGAAGCTGTCGTCTTGTACGAACGGGCTGTGAAGGGTTTCCAATGACATGAACCAAAGGGTGATCTCGGGTCCAATGATGTATGGACGGATGTCGTTGGTAGAACATGTGCATATTTGACGGTCAACATGGCGAGTGGAAGACTCTCCAGTTTCGTGTACCGGTGTACCGAATGGGTTGATAAATTCGTCTTCGTCAGATAATGCATCGTCTGCTTGATTTGCGTTCTCTGGAGCAATGAAAGTAGTTGTGGATGTTGTAGGAGCGATTGTTGATGTGATATTCTGAGGAGGTAACTCTGCATCAACCCGTGTTGAAGTAGATGAAGTTGTATCCGGTTGTTGACGATGATCGGTATCATCATTCTTATCATGAGTGACAGCGGAAGACTTCGATACAACTTGTTTCTCCCCCGTGAAATATTCATCATACATTGGTCCATATAACATTTCTAACTCTTCAACTGTCGTGTTGACTGTCATATCCGCTCTTGGAACATTTCCTTGAACCAGCGTTGAACTTGACAGTTCATTGTTGTGGTCTTGAGTTCCGAGTTCCGTGCGGTTGTGAACGGAAGTCGTTTGTCGTTGTGGATCGGGACTTAAACTGTTTTGTTCAAGTGACATTTCTTGTAATTCATCAAATCAGATGTGAATGGTCTCGACTATCAATTTTGTTCTCTTGTTGTACACTCTATATCCCTTAGACTGAGTTGCATATCCCACTAGAATACATGCATCACCTTTCTCTTTCATCTTGTCCAGATTTTCACCATCGCGAATAATGTAACACGTACATCCAAAAACATGAAGGTGTTTGAGTGAAGGTTTTCGATCATGAATTATGTGATATGGTGTCTTTTCGTGTCTTGGGATAATTAAGGAGCGGTTTTGTGTGTAGCACGCGGTTTACACGGCTTCGGCCCAAAAGTATAGTGGAAGTTTTGAAGCGGATAATAATGTTCGAGCAGCCTCAACTAAAGTACGGTTTCGTCTTTCAACAACGCCGTTTTGTTAGGGTGTTCGAGCAATAGATGTTTCATGTTCAATTCCTTCGGCTTCAAAATAGTTTCTCAGTTGTGAATTCAAAAATTCTGTACCTCCGTCAGTACGAACCACTTTAACTTGAGCTTGAAGACCACGTTGTATCACTTTAAGGAAGCTAATGAGAACATCGGGTGTTTCATCCTTGGACCTCAAGAAGTGAGTCCATGTGTACCTTGAGTAGTCATCTACAATTACCATAACGTATTTCTTCCCATTGATACTATGAACACACATGGGACCACACAAATCTATATAAAGAAGATCTAACCGTCCTTTAGAGCTTGGTGTAGTCTTTGTTTTGAAGCTACTTCGTTTAGCTTTACAAAGCTCACAAGAGGAACAAAGATGATCTTTGATGAATTTCAAGCTTGGAAGGCCTCTCACAATATCTTTCTTGGAAAGCAAGTTGATGGTATCAAAATTAAGATGAGATAAACGTTGATGCCATAACCATGCCTGAGTCGATGAAGCTTTAGCCATGAAGCAAATTGGAGTTGATGAAGTTGTGTCTTGTAGTGAAATTGTGTAGAGATCAGTACCCCGTGTACCAGTAAGTAAGTCATTCCCATCATAATCACGAACAAAACATGTCTTCTTTCTGAAAGCAACCTCCAAATCCGCATCACAGAATTGACCAACCGAGAAAAGATTGTGATTGAGCCCTTCGACGTAGTATACCCTTTTTATCGTGATATTCCGCTGAACTAAATCTCCATATCCTAGGATCGGTGCAAATTGATCATTTTCGAATCCGGCGTACCCATGAACTTCTCCACGAAATTAACTAGAAGCTTGAGATTCCCCGTCATGTGCTTCGTGCATCCGGAGTCCAGTATGAAGAGAATTATTTGTATCACCTGCAGAAGAGTAAGAACACGATGGAGCATTTGCTAAATTGGATACCACATTAGTTGTGACATTTTCTGTTACATTTTCTGTCCTAACTTTAGGCATCCATTTATATCCTGGAGGATAATGATTAGCAAACCACCATTTCTAAGACTTGCTAGCAGACTCATATATATCCTTAATTATGCTTCTAGGGTTCTTAGTGGTGGAGTCTGATGCATTACGTTTCTTTGTGGGGGTTGCACCAGAATGGTTCACTTTGCGTTTGGGTTTACTAGTACTAATAGGCATCATAATTTGCTTCTTAGTTCTAGTATCTACGTCTTTCACAGTTTTCATAGAACACATTGAATGATTAGCATTAACACTTTTTCCACATTTGACACAAACGAATTTGACATTCATTGTATTTAAATCATTCAAAACATTCAAATCGTCATTACACGCGATTACAGAGTTTTTATTCTTAAAAACATTCAAATTCCTAGGGTGTTCTTCTACTTCCTTCATCTTCTCTTGACTCTTGTGTTTCCAGACCTTATCATTCACTTGAGTGCGCTTAAGCTGAGGCTGGCTAACACTAGTAGTCGAGACTATTCCTGTAGTAGAAGACAAACGAAGATTAGTGTTTCTAGAAGTCTGAGGTGAGTGAGTAACTTTGTTTGTAGGCTTAGTGGTCATTCTATACATACCTGGTTTAATCACATTATTGTGCTTAATGCTTGGTGCTATGACATTCCTTATGGGTTGATTCTGTGGTAACCTTTCCTTTCCATCCATCTTGGGGGCAAACACAGGTTTTGCAAATGAGGAATTTGATAAAGCAGATGGTTTTCCTAAGATAGAGGAGCTATTCACCTTAAAAGCATTAGGTTGTCTAACAACAGGTTTCTTAATGCTAGGTTCCACAACTTTTCCACCCATCTTAGCAACGAGTTTCTGCAACTCTGCTATCGCTCTTTCCCTGTCTTGTAACTGAGCTTTCAACCCTTTAATTTCCAAATTCTGTTCATTCATTTCTCGAAACGTTTTGGAAAGTTTTTCTTGCAAGTTATTATCATGTGGAAAACTACCAACGTCTTTTTGCAAAGCAAGTTCAAGAGAATGACAATGTTTTTGAAGGAAATTAGTTTTATGTTGAAGTAATTCAAAAGCCTTTTTATCAACATTTTCTTTACGTTTCGAAAGCTCAATTTCAAGACGCTCACATTCTTTGATCTTATCAAGATATTTGCATGCAACATCAGAATATTCATCAATATCAGCACAAGATGTAGAATAAGCACACATAACATCTTTAGAAACACATTCTTGCAAGAGTAAATCATATTCATCTGAAAAATCAGACTTCTCCATTTGAAGATCATCAATGTTTTTCTCAATAGACTCAACATATTTAAAATCATCAAACATTTCAGTCCGAATGTACTCCTCAAATTAAAGAACAGTTTCTTTAATCAACGCCGTATTTGGAATTAAGAGTTCTTTCACAAGCAAGGTAATATCTTGAGGAATCGGGTGTTGCCACTCAAGATTTTCACGTTTTGCCCAATCTCTTTCAACAGTAGATTTAACATTATCTATGTGGTGTTTAAGAATACCTAATGTTTTCCTACTCTTGCTTTTAGACTCATCTAGAGGAAGGTTGTTCATATATTTTTATACATTAGATTTCTTAGGGGCAAATGCTTTCTTCCATTGAATTCTCTTTTGTTTGCATTCTAAAAACACTTCCTCACGAGTTTTCTGAGTTTGTTTGTTGAAAAGACCATAAAGACTATTCTCATAAGCATAATTAAATGGTTTCACAAACTCCTTATTGACAAGAGGTCAACTATCATCATCCCAAAGGGCAGTCTCTTCACTATCGGCACTAACAGGCATGCAATCAAGATCGGTCCTTTCAGACTCATCAAGATAAAGACGCGGGTTCGCAGCTTGAGCTTTGGCAAGGTACTCAGGAATTGCAAAGCTAGCTTGACCCTTAAAAATCGACGGAGGTGCTATCATTCTTACGGTTTGAATAGAATCATGCGTTTTATAAACAACTTTCTTCAAAAATTCGACTTGTTCTTCTAGTTTCGTTACTTTTTCGGTTTCTTTATCATATCTACTTTTGAAGTCTTGTTTTAACGCATCTACCTCTTGTTTCTTAACCTCAAGAATTTTAGCAGAATCGTTAGTGGTCATAGAAAGATTTTGTTCAAGTTCATTAACTTTGGTATTGGCAAGGTACGTTTTTTGACGTTCATCCATTAAGAAAACATTATATTGACGCTTCTCTTTGGCTAATTACTCAAGAGTTGTATTATATTTCTTTTTAAAATCGTCCTTTTGACTTTTTAACGCACTACCCTTATACCCCTCAAGCTCTTTGGTTTTATGAAGGAGCTCATTGATACAAGCGTTTTGTATAGGTTCAAAATAATTCTCGGAATCTTCTCGAATTGATCTCAGTTTTAAGTGGAATGATTTGTTCTTGGTGTCCAAAAATAGGTTTGGTTTTCTAATCTACTAGGGAAATGAATAAAGTAATAATGATATAAATTCAAAACAATCAATAATTAAAAAGCATAACACTAGAATTAAAACTGGAAAATACCCTTACTGAAAAATATCCTACTCGGAAAAATACCTCTATGCGGGAAAATGGCTCTATTCGGAAAGAAAGCCTATTCGGAAAAACAGTGCTATTCGGAAAAACAATCCCATGCGGAATAATTCAACCCTACGCGGAATAAATTCCCTATGCGGAATAAACTCAATTCGGAAAAATGGCCTATGCGGAAAATCTGGCTTATGCGGAAAAGAAATTTCTATTCGGAAAAACAAACCTATTCGGAATAATGGTTTATGCGGAATGAATGCCCTACTCGGAATGTTGGCCTATGCGGAAAATAAAGTCCTATGCGGAAAAATATATCTATGCGGAAAAACAACACTATTCGGAATATTTAAAATATTCCGAATAAGGGAATTATCAAATGGTCTATTCGGAATGTAAGCTCTATTCGGAAAGTTCAGAACTGAAGAACAGAAACAGGAACAGTAGAACGTGTTTTCGAATCAAATCACAAATTACTCAAAAAGGTTTTACCAAATCAACCAATAATCATTTAAATACCATAAGTAACAAATCCCACCAATAAAAACACTAAATCAACAACTTATAAAAGATCAAAATCAATCACACAAGAACTTAAGAACTTGCAATAAAAAGATGATGAAGAACAAGATGAAATGGAAAGATGTATTGAATGATTAAGGTTTTAACAATCACAAAACAAAGATTAAAATTATAAGATTTGAAGAACAAAGATTGAAATCACCAATCACCCTAGTGGTGATGGTGATGCTCCGAACCAAAGAAGCTGGGAAAGAAAAATAAAGGCTAACTCATTAAAAATGTGAAGGAAGAAACTATATATAGTCCTGGTGGTTGGTTGGTGAGTGGGCTTTCTCCCTTTCTTCTTGTCTTCTCGTCTTTTCAGAAAAGTTGACGTTTTCGATTCTGATTCGGGATTTGTCGTCGATTAAATTCAACTCGTCTTATAATTTCTTCGTTAAATAGACTTGCGTTTCTTCGACATATGTAAATCTTCCATCTTTGATCCTTTTCTTCGATAAATCTTCATATAGGCCCATTGACTTCAAATCTTTTGCATCTCTTGGACAATAGACTTCGTCTTTAGTCCTTTTCCTTGATAAAACCAGTGCAATCCCATGTTTTCTTTAATATTCATCCGGTTAGCTCTGAAAACACAATAAACACAAAAACCACGCATAATTCCAAACAAATGATATTAAATACGTGTTTTGGTCTCGTTTTAGCTAGAATTAAGTGGTAAAAGGATGGGTGTTTACACACCTATCAAATCCCCTACACTTAACCATTTCCATGCCCTCATGCAATGCTTAGTGATAAAGCAAATTTACATTTTCCTCATAATCAATCAACCTTGGCCTTATTCAAATACTACTAAATAAAAATTAAAATACTAAGAGAAATTAAAACTTTAAAATAAACAAAAGGATGGAAATAACTTGCAAAGAAATCAAGGACTTACATTAGGGCTTTGGTGCTGCGAAGATTTATCATCCTCAAGTTTCACGTTCCCCAAACTAAGCTTAAAAACGAGATCATTGTTATTATAAGTTAGCAATTCAAACACTTACACACATGGCTTAATTATATGCTTAAACTCCCTTATTCCTAGGTGTATCTCTTATATTTTATTTTTGTCTTAGAATGATCATGAAGATGCATTTTTGGACTTATTTCGATAGTTTATTAAGGCTGAAAGCAAAGTGGGACGATTTGATCAATAGTTAGCTAAAGGACAAAATCTCTTAAAACTGCTTCTCGGGATATCAAAAAGTTCATATCTTGGCATAACTCGGTTCACGATTTGAGACCTTTCTCGGGCCGATATTTGGCATGTACTTCATACTTCATATCTTCGAGAGACGTTCTTGAGATAATGGTCTTCTCATCATAATAGAGTTTCTTCACTTGGAGACTTTTGAGAGGTTCTCCAACTTTGTTGACCACGACTTCATGATTATTTCTTCAATCTCTAATTGGGATTTTGAGATACAACGATCCGCCTCCTTTTCGGACTTGGATCTATTTATCCTCATACCTTGTTAGGGTCTTTTCGGATAGACTTCTCCATGATCTTTACGGGAGTTGATTGCTTTTCGTCGTGAGTCTTGATCCTTCATATTGATTTTAGGAATAATGCTTTTCACATCACTTTGGATCTTCAGCAATAAAATTGAATCCGCATACCTTGTTAGGGCCTTTTCGGACTCGCCAATCTTCGCGCCCCGCTTCATAAGTTATGCCTTGGCTATGAACTCTTATCATTACCGAGCAACTTTTAAACGATCTTGGGCTAGAAGCTAAGTAACCTTTCAAATCGTATGACCTTACTTATTGCAGATAAATTATTAGCAAGTGATGGGAGAATAGGCAAATAATTACACCAAGTGAGCTTGTGCAAGAATACCGACTTATAATTGACTCTATCATTTCTCGTCCTCCACAATTTAAAATCTCAAGTAATGAGACTCGTGGACACTTAGCCTAATAAACCAATTAAGGTCTACATGGTTAAGGATACTAGCTAGAATAAACTTAGACAAGTTTATTCGGGTTGAGTCAAAATCATCGCAACGGGCCTAATAGATCAAAGACTTCTAAACTAGCTACATCACTTTATTAATAATTTTTGATTTTATTGCGGAATATATACATATGAAAGCAACGATAAAAATTTCAAAATTACGACTAAATGGCCAAAGTTAATAAAAATTTTGAAAAATGTTGAAAAATAAGATTTTCCGGTTAAATGAAGGCATTTTCATGGAAAAGTCCACTTAAAACTTCGATAGAAGTCCCCCCTACACTTAAGATAAACATTGTCCTCAATGTTTAAGCATGTGGGAAAAGTCTCCCCTACACTTAGGACATTGTGCAAGCTGGTTAACTCAAGTTAAGGAAGAGACGACTAAAGTGATCAATTTCAAATGTGAGTATGAAGAAAATTGAATCACGATAGTTGAGGGATAGAACCGGATTTCGGATAACATGGGAGCACGGTTCTTCAGAGATTCCAAGAGTGCACTTATCCCTGTAATCACATCACCACACAAAGACAAACACTCTATAGAGGCTCCCCTACACTTAGGGGGTTAAAATATAAAAGGATAGATACTCGGGCTGCCTCCCGAGGAGCGCTTGTTTTTGATAACCGAGTCACGAGCCTGACTCGACCCAAAATTAGTTCATGGGGAACGTGGTGAGGGATGGAATCACCTCCTGAGAGGTGTCCTCACCAAAGTACAACTTCACTCGTTGGCCATTCACCTTAAAATTCGGTCCATCAGGTTGAGCGAGCTCGAGAGTACCATATGGAAAAATTTGGGCAATGGTGAATGGGCCGGACCAACGAGATTTGAGCTTGCCCGAAAAGATTTTCAACCGAGAGTTAAAAAGTAAGACTTTGTCTCCAACATGGAACTCTCGGTTTTTTTATCTTGGAGTCGTGAATGAGCTTAGTTCTTTCCTTATAGATCAAAGAATTTTCACAAGCCTCATTCCGAAGTTCATTGAGCTCATTGAGTTGGATCTTGCGTAGGTCACCGGCTTTGTTTATATCAAAATTAGCCCACTTCAAGGCCCAGTAAGCCTTGTGCTCCAACTCAATGGGGAGGTGGCATGCTTTCCCGTACACAAGACGATAAGGCGTACAACCAATCGGAGTCTTGTAAGTAGTACGGAAAGCCCACAAAGCATCATCAAGTTTATCAGCCCATGCGGCACGATGCTCTCCCACGGTTCTTTCTAGAATTCGCTTTAGTCCTCGGTTGGATATTTCAGCCTGGCCATTAGTTTGTGGGTGGTAGGCTGTGGAAAGACGATGATTTACACCGTACTTAGCCATGACTCTTGCGAATTGGTCATTGCAAAAATGAGTCCCACGATCACTAATAATGGCACGAGGCACACCGAATCTAGCGAATAGAGCTTTCAAAAAGTTACAAACCACCCTTGCGTCATTAGTAGGTAAAGCTTTGGCTTCAACCCATTTGGAGACGTATTCAACGGCTACAAGGATGTATTTGTTTCCTTTAGAAGAAGGGAATGGCCCCATAAAGTCGATACCCCAAACATCAAAGATTTCACACTCTTGAATGAAATTCTGAGGCATCTCGTCTTTATGTATGATCGTGCCTTGTTTCTGGCAAGCATCACATCGTTTAACCATATCGTGAGCGTCACGATATATAGAGGGCCAATAAAATCCCGAATCAAACACTTTTTTGGCAGTGTAGTTGGGACCAAAGTGACCACCGGTGGGTCCTTTGTGGCAAGCATCAAGGATTTCCGAAGCTGCCGGTCCATCAACACATCGGCGAATAATCAGGTCGGCACATTGTTTGAATAGGTAAGGGTCGTCCCAAAAGTAAGTCTTGATGTCTTTGAAGAACTTTTTCTTTTGCTGGGATGTTAACCCGTCAACGAGAATTCCACCCGCCAAGTAATTTGCGAAGTCCGCAAACCACGGGGTAGCATCAGAATTCGAATTTATAGCCATTAAGGTCTCCAAGGGAAAAGAATCATTGATTTCTTTATTCGGATGGTCCCCTTGGTAAGGATCCTCAAGTCTGCTGAGATGATCCGTGGCTAGGTTTTCAGCTCCTTTTTTATCGCGAATTTCGATTTTAAATTCCTGGAGCAGCAAAACCCAGCGAAGAAGTCTTGGTTTGGAATCTTGCTTTGTCAACAAGTACTTCAGCGCGGAATGATCGGTGTACACAATTGTTGTAGAAAGGACAAGATAGGGGCGGAATTTTTCAAAAGCATAGACAACAGCTAAAAGCTCTTTTTCGGTTGTCGTATAATGCAATTGTGCCCCCGTCATTGTCTTGCTAGCGTAATGGATTGGTTGGAAGTGTTTGTTCACTCTTTGTCCAAGAACCGCACCAATAGCAAAGTCGCTAGCATCGCACATCAACTCAAAGGGAAGCTCCCAATTAGGGGTAACTAAGACTGGTGCCTTAGTGAGCTTATCCTTAAGCGAGTTGAAGGCTTCAAGACACTCTTTGGAAAAGATAAAAGGAGTATCTTTTTCCAAGAGGTGGGTCATCGGGCGAGCAATTTGAGAAAAATCTTTGATGAATCGACGGTAAAAGCCCGCATGACCAAGGAAACTTCTCACACCCTTCATGGTTGAAGGTGGAGGCAACTTTGTGATAACATCGACTTTAGCACGGTCTACTTCAAGACCGGCTTTGGAAATTTTATGTCCCAGCACGATGCCTTATTTTACCATAAAATGGCATTTTTCCCAATTCAGAACAAGGCGAGTGTCTTCGCACCGCTGAAGCATACGTTCTAAATTGGCAAGGCAAGAAGAGAAGGAATCCCCGAAGACCGAGAAATCATCCATGAAGACTTCCATGGTTTGTTCAACCATGTCATGGAAGATTGCTAACATGCACCTTTGGAAAGTCCCAGGGGCATTGCATAAGCCAAAAGGCATTCGTTTGTAAGCAAATGTGCCATAGGGACAAGTGAATGTTGTCTTCTCTTGATCTTGGGGATCGATGGGTATTTAGAAATAACCCGAGAAACCATCAAGAAAGCAGTAATATTCATTACCTGCTAAACGTTCAAGCATTTGGTCCATAAAAGGTAGAGGGAAATGATCCTTTCTCGTGGCATCATTGAGTTTGCGGTAGTCTATACAAACTCTCCACCCAGTGATGAGACGAGTGGAAATCAACTCGTTGTGTTCATTGGGAACAACGGTTATTCCGCCCTTCTTGGGCACACAATGGATTGGACTAACCCATGGTGAATCCGAAATAGGGTAAATCATACCCGCATCAAGAAGTTTGATAACCTCTATTTTGATGACTTCATGTATTTTTGGATTCACCCTTCGTTGGCTTTGAATTGTGGGCTTAAAGTCGTCCTCCATGAGAATTTTGTGTGTGCAGAAGTGAGGATCAATTCCACGAATATCCGAGATTTTCCAAGCAATAGCCTTCTTATGATCTTTCAACACGGTGATAAGTCGGGCTTTGTCTTCTTTCTTCAGGTCCTTAGCAATGATGATTGGCGACTTCTTCTCTTCTTCAAGGAATACATACTCGAGATGGGGCGGCAACTCCTTAAGCTCTAAATCCGGAGGATTTTCGACGGGAGGCGTATTCAAAGTCAGAGTATTGATAGCAATGACCGTGGGAGATGGAGGCGAAGGATTGTCTTCGTTGAGAAGATTGTCAAAGAAATTCATGTCTTCATCCCCATTGATAGGAGAATCATTAGTAGCTAAATTCACATCTCCCATGGTATCTTCAAGATTGTTCCAAAATAAATCACTATCTCCAAATAGAGACAACGATGAATCAATGGAGGACACGGTCTCAACATTGGGAAGAGAGGTAGGAATACTTTTGCAAGCATCATTAAAGTGTTCTTCACAAGCCTCATCAAGAACGTCAGTACAATTAACACTCTCATATGAATAAGGCTGTTTAGACAACTTTCCCATGTTGAAGACTACTTTATCGTCACCCACTCTCATGATAAGCTCACCGGCTTCAACATCAATGAGAGTGCGACCGGTCCTCAAGAATGGACGACCAACAATTAGTGGCACACGAGGGTCCATCTCGTAGTCGACAACAACAAAATCAGCAGGAAAGGTGAATTTGTCGACTCCTACAATGACATCTTCGGCTATCCCCACTGGATAAGCAACCGTACGGTTAGCTAATTCCAAAGTCATTTTGGTGGGGACTAGCTCTGGGAGAGATAATTGCTTCCAAACACTTAGAGGCATGGGATTAATACTGGCACCTATATCGGCTAGGGCCATGCAATTCTCTACTCCCGGGAAATTGCAAGGAATTAAGAAGCGACCCGGATCACCAAACTTGGTTGGCAATTTCCTTAAGAGCACTGCAGAGCAATTCTCATTAAGTTGGGTGTTGGCAATATCGAGGAGCTTTTCCTTGTCGCTCAGAAGATCTTTAAACATTTTCGCATATTTAGGCATGTGAGCGAGAGCCTCAGCGAAGGAGATATTGAAATTCAGTTGTTTAAACATTTTAAGAAAGTTTGAAACCTGAATATCGTCCTTGCTTTTGAGCTTCTCTTTCCTCAACCTAGATGGATAAGGTATATTGGAAGAAGAGGAAGGCTTTGGAAGAATAGGATCACTCACATCCTTGGGTGGAGGAGGGGTAGAAGGAAGAGGTGGAGAAATTGGGGAAGGATAAGGATGATGAATAGGAGCAGGTGACTCGTTCTCCTTAGTCACAACCACCGGTGGAGGTATAGGAAGCTCGGGTTCCTTGGTACCTTTGCCACTTCGAGTGGTGATTGCTTTCATCTCCCCTCTTGGATTCGTAACGGTGTTACTCGGAAGAGTACCCGAAGAAGAGTGTGGACTACCTTGGAAGAAACTAGCCATCATGTTCTTCAAGTCATTAGTTTGGCTATCCAACGTATTTCTCATGTCGGCTCTCAAATCGTTTCCTTGCTTGACCAAGTCCGCTTTCAGGTTGAACACTTCTCTCTGAAGATTTCCCACTATCACATCGTTAGTCCTCATATAGGTTTCCACTTCTTGGTGAAGAGCGGCGGGGTTGTTGGGAAGAGCATTGTATGCGGGTGGTTGATAAGCAGGTTGTTGGTAAACTTGGTTGTTACGTTGAGGTGGTTGTTGCTGCTTGTGAGGTGGAATGTATGGTGTACGAGGTTGTTGTTGTTGAGGAGAGCGATTGAGGTTTTATTGTTGGTTTGAGTTGGTTGGGGGAAAACCAGGTGGGGAAAGATAATTGTTAGAACGGTAGCTCAGCAAGTTACGGTCACCTTGAGGTCTAGCTTGATAAGCAGGTTGAGGATAGGTGCCATAAGCTGCATTCACATTCTCTGCAGGGTAATCTTGGGTGGCGGTACAAGTGGTGTAAGAGTGAGGACCACCGCATATCTCACAAGGTTGGCTGACAGCGTTAACTTGAGCGTTTTTAGCGTTGTTGCTGTTGTTGTTGCTGACGGTGTGGGTGACAAGCGATTCAAGAAGCGTAGTGATTTTGTCTAATCGCTTGTCGCTGTCACTAGTGCTAGCACTAGCGACATTGGTCCGAACACTCTTGGTTTGCACACGAGATTTATTCTCAATGATGTCCCAAGCAGCATTGGAAGTCTTAGCCAATAGATTACCCCCTGAGGCACTGTTCAGTGAATCTTGGTCACTCATGCTTAAACCATTGTAAAAAGTATTAATTTGATGTACTTTGGTAAAACCATGTTGTGGGCATTTTCTTAAAAGATCTTTAAAACGATCCCAAGATTCAATGAACGACTCATCGTACTTTTGTTCAAAATTTATGATTTCATTCCGCAAAGCGGTAGTACGAGAGGGTGGGAAAAAGTAATTGGTGAACTTTGTTTCCAAATCCGTCCACGAGAGAATACTCTGTGGCGGTTCTTTAGCAAGCCAATGTCGGGCTTGTCCCTCTAAAGAAAAGGGAAAAAGTTGTAACCTGATAACCTCTTGTGGAACACCATTGAACTTGACCGTGTTAGTGAGTTGCAAGAATCTCTTGATGTGGTCGTGTGGGTCATCAATGGTACGTCCCAAGAATGGTTGAGCGGAGACCATCTGGATAAAGCCTGATTTTAGCTCAAAGTTGTTGGCGGCAATTGGAGGTATGACAATTGGATCCGTGTTGCCATCTACATGAGCTTGCAGCAATTCAATCATCGGGCGATTATCCGGAAGGGGCTCATTGTTGTTGTTATTGTTCATGTTGTTGAAAGGTGGGTTGTTGTTGTTATTTAATACTTGCCATTTACTTTAACGACATTTACTTTTAAGTCTTTGCACATTTAAATTTAATAACTGAGCTTTTACCTAGTAAGAAAATTTAAGTTCGTTGTATTGGTCTAATCGAATTGATCTTAGTTCTCTATGTGACTCTATTGTTCTTTGGTGAAACAAATATTTTTGGTTGTTTTTAAATTTAAATGTGCAAAGACTTAAAAGTAAATGTCGTTAAAGTAAATGGCAAGTATTAAAAGAACGTGAGAAATTAAATCTAAGTCTAATTAAAAAGAAAGGTGCGATATTTAAAAACGTGACGGAAAGTAAATTAGTTTAAATGACTAAAATTTAAAGGCGTGACGAGAATTAAAGTTAGACAAGGTATAAAAACATAAACTAAAAATTAAACAAGACAAAATAAGAAAATCCAACTCCAATCGGAATACATTCCGATCTTACCAATCGGAATGTCCAGAAAACCCCCAATCGGAATGTAAACCAATCTCTGATCGGAATATGGTGTGACCTGGTCGGAATGCTAATCGGAACCCACGATTGGAATAGCTGTCACCTATTAATCGGAATGATCCAATGAACACCTCAATCGGAATGAAGTATAGAACACCGATCGGAATACTTGTCACATGCAACACAATCGGAATATTCACTACTTTAACCCAGTCGGAATACCAAGCTATACCAACGATCGGAATAAACAAACCCTTTTCAGATCTTGACCAATCGGAATACAAAACCCTTTTCAGATTTTGACCAATCGGAATACAAAACCCTTTTCAGATTGGTACCAATCGGAAAACAGGGAAAAGTTCACGAAATAAGCTTAACATTTAAGCTATAATCCTAATAAGCTCAAGTCTAAATTCTAAGGTGGAACCGTGTGAAAATAAGCTAACAAACCGAAAGTTAACAACTTTTAAACACGAAAAAGATAAACTTTTAAGAAAAACAACTTTTTATATAAAAATAACTTTTGTAAAAACTATATAAACTTGAAAATAAATCAAATAAGCTATGAAAATAAGAGATTTAAAACAATCAAGAGCATAAAAATCAAACCTTTAAACAACTTAACAAGATTAAAAACGTGTGAATAAAAGAAAGGTAGAAGAAAATTAAGATCAACAAGATAAAGTAAAGGTGCAAGAAATTAAAGAAACACTTACTTGAAAATTAAAGGTAATTAAAGGTGCAAGACAAGTAATTAAATGTGCAAGTAATTAAATGTGCATAAAATAAAGATGGAAGAACTAGTTTGTCAATCTAGCCAACAAAATGAAAAGTGATTAACTAATGACTATATATAGGGGATTAGGGAGGAGGTTAGAGGAAGCTTCCTCCCCTCTTTCCTTTCTTCCTTAATTGCATGCTTAGGTCCCTCCTCTTCTTTTATCTTTTTGTTAATTGTGCCATTAGTCCTTAAGCCTTCAAATCTTCTTTAATCTTGGACTTTAATGACTTTTGATCTCGGGATTTCTTTGGACTCGTCTTTTAATTCTTCGATAAATAAGACTTGAGTTCCTCGGCTTTAAGTGAACTTCCGTCTTTTGACTCTTTCTTTGATAAATCTTCAGAATTGGTCTTGGACTTCCGTTCTTTTTGCACTCTTGACTTCTTGACTTCGTCTTTCATCTTTTTCTTCAATAAAAGTCCGTAAATGCCCGTGAATTCCCGTGTTTTCTCCACTTTTCACCTTTTCGTCCTAAATCACAACAAAAACACAAACCACGCATAATTCCGACATAAAAGACATAAAATACACGTTTTGGTCCGGTTATTATTGTAATTAAGTGGTAGAAAAGATGGGTGTTTTCACACCTATCATTATTATTGTTGTTCGGAGGTGGTATGTTATTGTTGTTTTGTACACCAGCCATGTCTAAGTGATCGAGAGGCTCGGGCTCTTGATAAGACGTGGATCGAGTGCGCATACACCTGCAAAAGAACGAACAAAGAAAAACAAAGCAAAAATATTTTTGGTTTTTATGTTTTTTTTTTAATTTTTTTGTATTTTTGAAAAATTTATATTTTTTTAGGATTTTTGAAAATTTTTATGAAAAAGTAACGTTCACGGGGAACGAATCCCAAAATCCAAGTTCTCACAAAAAACTTTTGATCTTAACGAGAAGAGCCGGCAGCGGCGCCATTTGATACAAGCGTTTTGTATAGGTTCAAAATAATTCTCGGAATCTTCTCGAATTGATCTCAGTTTTAAGTGGAATGATTTGTTCTTGGTGTCCAAAAATGGGTTTGGTTTTCTAATCTACTAGGGAAATGAATAAAGTAATAATGATATAAATTCAAAACAATCAATAATTAAAAAGCATAACACTAGAATTAAAACTGGAAAATACCCTTACTGAAAAAATATCCTACTCGGAAAAATACCTCTATGCGGGAAAATGGCTCTATTCGGAAAGAAAGCCTATTCGGAAAAACAGTGCTATTCGGAAAAACAATCCCATGCGGAATAATTCAACCCTACGCGGAATAAAGTCCCTATGCGGAATAAACTCAATTCGGAAAAATGGCCTATGCGGAAAATCTGGCTTATGCGGAAAAGAAAGTTCTACTCGGAAAAACAAACCTATTCGGAATAATGGCTTATGCGGAATGAATGCCCTACTCGGAATGTTGGCCTATGCGGAAAATAAAGTCCTATGCGGAAAAATATATCTATGCGGAAAAACAACACTATTCGGAATATTTAAAATATTCCGTATAAGGGAATTAGCAAATGGTCTATTCGGAATGTAAGCTCTATTCGGAAAGTTCAGAACTGAAGAACAGAAACAGGAACAGTAGAACGTGTTTTCGAATCAAATCACAAATTACTCAAAAAGGTTTTACCAAATCAACCAATAATCATTTAAATACCATAAGTAACAAATCCCACCAATAAAAACACTAAATCAACAACTTATAAAAGATCAAAATCAATCACACAAGAACTTAAGAACTTGCAATAAAAAGATGATGAAGAACAAGATGAAATGGAAAGATGTATTGAATGATTAAGGTTTTAACAATCACAAAACAAAGATTAAAATTATAAGATTTGAAGAACAAAGATTGAAATCACCAATCACCCTAGTGGTGATGGTGATGCTCCGAACCAAAGAAGCTGGGAAAGAAAAATAAAGGCTAACTCATTAAAAATGTGAAGGAAGAAACTATATATAGTCCTGGTGGTTGGTTGGTGAGTGGGCTTTCTCCCTTTCTTCTTGTCTTCTCGTCTTTTCAGAAAAGTTGACGTTTTCGATTCTGATTCGGGATTTGTCGTCGATTAAATTCAACTCGTCTTATAATTTCTTCGTTAAATAGACTTGCGTTTCTTCGACATATGTAAATCTTCCATCTTTGGTCCTTTTCTTCGATAAATCTTCAAATAGGCCCATTGACTTCAAATCTTTTGCATCTTTTGGACAATAGACTTCGTCTTTAGTCTTTTTCCTTGATAAAACCCGCGCAATCCCATGTTTTCTTTAATATTCATCCGGTTAGCTCTGAAAACACAATAAACACAAAAACCACGCATAATTCCAAACAAATGATATTAAATACGTGTTTTGGTCTCGTTTTAGCTAGAATTAAGTGGTAAAAGGATGGGTGTTTACACACCTATCACTCATCTCTATAAACTATAGCTTTCAGTTGTCTCACTAGATTTGATAAGAGCAGCTTTGCATTCTTCAAAATTTTTAGTGAGCGTAGCATTAACCTTTTTTAATTGCTTGTAACTCTGTCTAGTTTCTTTAACATCTTGTTGTAAAGTAGCAATTAAATTAGCAAGAGCAAAAATTTCCTCTTCATCATATTCATTTGCATGTTGATCATCCTCAGACTCATTATTCCACATGTCTGATGAATCGGGTGTGGTATTGCTATCAACCGTTTCCATCATACACGTGTCATTAATGGCATTGGGTAGATCACTATGCTCATGAATATCACCAAACACATTATATTCATCAGTAGTGTGTACCTTATCGATTGGCTCAGTGTCAAAGATAGGACCGTTGTCATCTTCGGTGACTTTGAGAACTTCTTCAACCTTTGCCATGTACGAGTAATGTGCATCGAGTTCTTGATCGGAGTCTTCATCATCAGTGTAATCAAGCATTACTCCTTCATCAGCTGACAGTTTAACCCCAGCTTCCATCTTCTTGCATAGCAGCATCTTTTCCTTATGATAACTAGAGTCTCTAACCCTTTTTGGCTTCTTGCATTCCTTTGCCATATGCCCATAACCTTGGTAGTTAAGGCATTGAATCCCACTTTGTTGAACCACTTGACTTCCAACAGTTTCCCTATTCCCAGTAACTGCAACAATCCTCTAAGTATCATACTTGGCAGTTTGTCGATCATACCTTGTAGAACCCTCAACATGCGTTGGATTATGTCGATCATACCTAGAAGGACTTTCACCACGTCGACGTGTGTCATACCTTGGAGGACTCTCAACATTGGTTCTTTGTGTTAGATGATGTTCGAAGATTGTTGTTGGTGGGTTTGTAGATTTTCTTGTAAGTCTTCATTATGAAAGCAATTTGTTGTTTCATCTATCGATTCTTTTGAGCTTGGTCTTTATCAATATCTTCTTCAGATGATGACTCAGATGGTGGTGATGGTGCTCTTGGCACTTTGCCTCGTGATCTTGTGGACGATGAAGACTTAGATGATGTGGGATATCATGGTGAGGATGATGTAGTCGAGTATGGCTTAGGAGCACGAGAGTGATGGTCTTGAACATGTTGAGTGGTAGTCACCAAAGCAAGTGGATTAGCCGTCTTTGCAACACGTTCAGCTCAAATCTCATTTGCTTCATTCTGAAATTGCTTCAGGATATCAAAGAGTCGATGATATGAGACCTCGTCTAACTTTTCTTGTTGTTTCACTAAAGTGACGAACCGTGTCCACTCGGGTTGAAGTTGTTGAAGAAATTGAACATTGACTTGCATGGTGGAGACTTGCATGGTGGAGACTTGCAGATTATTTCTTGGCATGTCATTCATCATTTTATAAAACCTAGAGTAGTATGAATCAATTGATTCTCCATCCTTTGAAGTAAACTTGCCAAAGTTCCAAAACAAATTTGTTTTGACATCTTGTTTGTTGAGTGATTCTCTTTGTTGCAAGCGTTCAATAGCAGTCCATATTTCATGTGCTGTAGGGCATGCATCAACCGTGGAGTAAATATCATCTCCAATCCCACTTAGAACCATATATATGGCTTCCTTCTCCGCATCATGCCAGACACAATTTTCAGGTGTTAGATCAGATCTTGTTTCATCACGTTCACTTGCGGATATTGGATCAGTAGTATATGTGGCTGGTCTTGGAGGAATTGAGATCTTCTTGAATACATATGGTCCATGAGTAATACATTTCCTCAAGGCATCACCATTGGGTCTTGTATCAAGGTATCGTATGAAACGTGATTGCCATTGAGCATACCGACCATGCACAAGCATTGGTGGTCTCTCTTTGTTACCCGGCACCATTATGTTGTTGTTCGTCACACGATATTCTGTAGTAGAATCCATCTCAATATTCTCTGAAATGATGAAGTGAATATGGATCTTAAGTAGATGTGTTGTGATTGTTGTTGTAGTTCAAATTCCAAAAATTGTAATTTTTCTTCAGTCCGACAATAAATTCTCCAGTCCGACAAAACGGTAGACCAAAAAGTTTCGTAATCGCCAAAATTTTAAATCGAGCTAGAAATGTCCTAAAACTAGTATGGAAAATTTTTGAATTTACTTGACGGAAAATTTTTTAACTCTATTTTTTTTAATCTTCGTGTAAATGATATTCTGAAACCAGTCTAGATGGTGGCTAAGTCTAAAAAATACTCGAACAAGATTTAGCGAAATAGCATCAGAATGTCCATCGGAATGTGCCATTGGAATGTCCTGTCGGAATGTTCTGTCGGAATGTTCTGTCGGAATGTTCTGTCTGAATGTTCTGTCGGAATAAACCTGTCGCAATGTTCCTATCGCAATAATCCCTCTATCGCAATGCAACTTCTATCAGAATGTTCACTGTCGGAATATGAAGTCTATCGCAATGTGGAAAATGAAATTTTGACAGAGTAACGTTTCACTTTGCCTTAATTCTGTCGCAATCCACGATCACAATGTACGATCACAATCCACGTCGGAATAAGGGGTATCACAATAACTGATCGCAAAGTAAAACCCTAGGGTTATTGCGATCAAACTGTCCTTTCTAATACTTTCGGATGGAAACACTTTGGTAATGGAAGAATAAATTTCGCAACTTTGAGCAAGAAATTCGTGTTGTTTATCAAACCAAAATATCCAAATCACTACTACAACTATAGAGAAGATTTGTAGCAAGATTTAGAACACGAAAAACACAAAAAAATCTTGAATTCGTAGATGAAATAAGGATCAAATCAAACGAATCAAATGAAAACACAACAACCAATCACAAAACTACCCCATGGCGATTGATACCAATTGTTATCCCTCTAATTCGTGATGATTAAGCAAGGAAGAAAGAAAGAAAATAGATGAAGAAGATGAATTCTAGAGAGAGAAATTAGAGAGAGAAAAGAGAGAGAATTAGTTGGAACTAGGTGAATGTTAGATTAAGTGAGAGAGAATAAAATGAACCAACACTCTTCCTAACATGCTAGGAAGGGTATTTATAGTCCCCCTACATGTGGGCTTGTATGGACTATACTACATGGGCCGGGCTTTCCTTTAGGCTTTAGTTACTTATGAATGAACTTTAGCTTAAAGTTGAGCCCGTAAAACACGACTAACCTACTACCTATTACAACGTTCTAAAATACGATAAACCTATGACCGATCATTCTTGTTTGACTCAATATTTTGAGACTAACAACTAGTCCAACTAATATCTAATCTACTAACAGGAATCCTTAACTGCTTCAAGAAACAAAATTGCAAATACAAAAAGAATGACAATGACAAAGTTAAAGGCCTAAGGTGTAAGTCACAAGTTACATATTATACTTCGTAGTAGGTGCTACTGTTTTACCGAAGAATAATACTAATAAAGTTTGGGCAACAACTTTCCCATTTCCCAACCAAAGTCATCTTCTTTATTTTTTCCCCATCTCGTCCAAAAAAACCCAGAGAAAGAAACATGTGATAACCAGACATGCTAATTATAGTGAGATACGTGGAGAGGTCGGATCATATATTACAAAGTCACTAAACGAATAGGTCGCACCGCCTTCTTTCTATGTACTTTTTGTATTATTTTAATGTTTTTTGTCCTTATGCACCACAAACCGGTTGGGGTAAACAAATCCGGAACAATCTGGTGTATTATTTTAATTTTTAATTTTTTTGTCCTTATGCACAACAACCGGTTGGGGTAAACAAATCTGAAACAATCTGGTGCATTAAAAAACAGATCCAAAACATTCTAATATATTAATAACTAGCTGTAAAAAATTCATTTTTTTTAAAAAACAAATCCTAAACAATCTATGGTATAAACAATATTCAATTATGAGTATTAATAACCAAAATTACGAGTGTATAAATAGCGTTCAATCAAACGTACTTCATAGGTTTATCTTCTTTTTTGTTTTTCTCAAAAGAGTATTTTTTATTTTCAATCATTTGGCAGAAGGGTTTTGGTTTTGAATCATATGGATTTTGATTCAGATTATGATGTTTGCACTCCTAAAAAGAAGTAGTTTTTGGTAGAAAGTTGTGGTGGTTTTTGTTGCGATAAATCTTTGCTTGAAGCTTTAGCAAATGACATATTGGTAAGTTTTCATTTTGACCCATTTCATTTTTGCTATAAATTTACAGTTTTTTAATGGAAATTTGTTGCAGTAAAACTAATGGTTTAAGGTGTATATTGGTGTTTTTACACATATTTATGGTGTTTATATGTGAAAGTTTGCTTAATTATTTACCCCTAAAGGCCTAAACCAACTCATTTAAATTATGTTGTAAAGTATTTTTATGGATGTGCAAGATATGATGGTTAAGATCAACCATCTTTTTAATGAAATCATTGATTTTATAGGAAACAAAATATTTCGGTAGCGGATTGGTTTATTGTTACTCATTTATAGTGTCTCTGTGTGGTTTTGCTGATTTTGCTTCCTTAAATCCTGGATAGATTAAGGTATTGTGTGGAGTGGATCATGATGATCTAAAGAGTTTTTTCATGTATCTAAATCGATCCGAGAAGCTGTAAGTTGTTTACTATATAGTGTGATAGTTTTAAGATTATGTTATGTTTACTAATATTGCGGCAAATTGTAGGTTGTGATTGCAAAGAAATGTCATTTTGATTATAGTACATCGAAATGTTGGGTCAAAAAGTTGATGTGGCAGAAACTCAAAAACGAAGAAAACATGAAGACACTTGTCTAAGCGTTGTCAAGAGCAAATCAAGCGTTGACAAGAGCAAATCGGGGGTTGATGGCTCAAGCGTTGTCATGTGCAATCCAAGCATTGTCACATGCAATTCAAGCATTGACAGAAACGTAGACAAGAAGCCTTTGGAAGCTTCTATTTGGATATATATGCAGGATATATTCTGTATATGTTTATTTAAATAGAAGATTTACATGTTTATTTGATATTATCTCTTGTAAACCCTAATCCTTACACTATAAAAGGAACCAAGGATGTTAGGTTTTTTATATAACTCATATTCACAATGTAAACCTAAAAGCGTGTGTTGACTAGACGTGGGATTCAATGTATACACGTCTAGTGGTTGTTCGTTATTAATATAATGAGCAATCCATTTGTTTTAATTCATGTTCTTTGTGCCTGAATACCTTGTTAAGCGTGTTTCGTTCTATTCTGCCTTGATTCAATCAAGTGAATGAGATTCGTTCCTAGTAGCTAAAAGATCCGTGAATCTTAGGATTCCTCAATTGGTATCAGAGCCTCGTGTCTCGTGATGCTAGGACCAACAAGGTGTTCGTGTATCGAGAAGAAAAGAAAAATCCGTCTAGGGTTTTTCTGGACTTTTTGTGTGCACAGCAGTATTCAGAAGGTCATAACTTTTGATTGAACCGTTGGATCGTCACGAAATTTCTTGTGTGTGTTCTATACACATATATCTAGACATACACCGGAGGGATTGTCGAGTTTTATCCCCAATCAAAAGTTATTAGGCGTCAAAGTTGGCTGTAAAGGTGATTTTTCAGTTTTCTGTTTTCATATAAAATAATGATTTAGGGTTTCAACAAACCCTAGATCATTCCTATACAGAAAAGGAGACATGTTGCTGTGAATAATGATGGATCATACTAGCTTTGGTGAGTGGATTCTTGAATCTATGATGAACCCTAGTATGATTAATGTTCTGTTGCTATGTTGATTGATCGATTGATGATTAGGGTTTTATGAATAAACCCTAGATCCACTTTATAAAAACAGAGCACCAGTTTTCATTAGGGCTCAATTCAAGCAAAAGAGTAGCTTGGATACGCAACAAGAATTAGGGTTTCTTTTGAAAACCCTAGATGTGTGTTGCTGGTTGAAGATGTGCAATCAGGTCTAATCTAACCATTAGTTTTATGGTTCAGTGTTGGACAGTGGTTCTTATGAGTTCTTCACATGATACAAGACAAGTGAAACAATGGTCCCATTCAGTTTGTGGTCCACGTGATTTTGTTGAAGGACAAAAGCAACATGACAGTTTGTGGCAACATGTTATTCAAGCAGCTTCTATGTTCGTCAGTTAAAGGCGTAGAGAAAAGTAAGTTTTGGTATATACTTTGTGTTCACACGGGCACATGTCTGTGTGTTCGCATGGTTGTCTATTATTGCTTACTTTACGTTCACACGAAGCTAGCTTTCTAATTGGTGGAAAGTTATGTGTTCACACGATCATAGTTGCAAGACAAAATTGTGATTGGATGAAACATTTGTGGCCCATGACATGTTTAAAGCAAGACGTTGATACTTATCATTCAAGCACTGTTATTCATGGGGCAAGCAAGCAGTTAATCTGACGTGGGGGAGTAGTTGTGAACGTGATCAGTTTTGGGAGCATATTTAATTCCTGATTTGTAGGAATAGATTTATGCATGAGAATAGTGATTACATGCACATCTTATCACGTCTAAGGTTTGTTGCTGATTATGTGGAATGTTATTTTTGGACATGATTTATGGATATAAATCAGCAAAGACGTAGGCTATACTCAACCGTATGAATCATGGAGCAACTCTGGTATATACATATATTCTTTCTTTCTTAAAACGTGTGATATATTTGCTTGGAATATATTTGGATAAAGTAAAGCAATGCAAATGGCAGTTATAACACACGATTAGGAAGGAAGAATAATGCATAGCTAATTTTTGGGTTATCAATATATCTCATATATATTTGCTTACCTATTTATTTGGAACTATATCGTTTGCTTCATCTTTGCTGATGGGAGTTGATTTTGCCGCTGACAAAGTTTAAGTTTGACGCTGACAAGAATAAGTCAAACACTGATGGGAAGCGTTGACATGAGTTGTCCGAGAAAAAGTTTTGTTCAAGCGCTGATACGTTTTGTCCGATATTAGACAATACACTTGACAGAGATATTGGACAGTGAGGGTTCTCGGGTAACAAAAGAATAGCTGCTATTTGAGAAAATTGGTACGTTTTTAGCACACAAAAAGGAGGTATTTACACGCAAAGGTACATGGAATCTCCGTTTTTATTTAGAATATCAAGTTGATATTTATGGCTCGGATATTTTTACAAGGAGTAAATGATTTTTAAGTAAGTTAGCAACAATTCATGAAGAATTTGATGGATATTTTAAACTATGTAATCGAGATAGCCTTGCGAAAGAGTTATCCAATCTAATACTTTTACATATGGTATGAAGATGTTATTTCATTAAAATTAGTCATGAAGAGGTGTTGGCTTAAGGGGAAGAATTCTTATGGTAAGTTTGATGTTTGAAGAAGATTTTCGCGAGTTTGTGTTCTATCATATCTTTAAATCATGGGATCCATCCATTGGTTTTAAGGTAACTTGTTCGTGCTTTAAATGTTTGGTGACGAAGACTTGTCATAACACTTGAAGGAGTTACATTATCGTGCTCAGTGTCTCACAAAGGATGAGAATATTGACAAGGGATCGAGGTCTACTTATACAATTTAAAGTCTTCTTATAAGTTCTTCATCACATGGATAGTACAAGACATGGAACACAATGTTGGGTTATTCTACTTCCACATCAAAAATATTATATTTGTTTTTCTTCAAGATCATTACATAGAGCTACATTTGGAGAATCTTCAAGATTGCATACATTGTTTACTTCCCTGTTGATGTGACAAAAAGGGGAAGACACACATGCTACACTTAAGGGGAAGCAATTTGAAGATCATGTACAACTTACAAGAGATACACAAAGAGTTTTGCCAACATCAACTAGGGGAAGATTGTTGGGTCAAAAAGTTGATGTGGCAGAAACTCAAAAACGAAGAAAACATGAAGACATTTGTCTAAGCGTTGTCAAGAGCAAATCAAGCGTTGACAAGAGCAAATCGGGGGTTGAAGGCTCAAGCGTTGTCATGTGCAATCCAAGCATTGTCACATGCAATTCAAGCATTGACAGAAACGTAGACAAGAAGCCTTTGGAAGCTTCTATTTGGATATATATGCAAGATATATTCTGTATATGTTTATTTAAATAGAAGATTTACATGTTTATTTGATGTTATCTCTTGTAAACCCTAATCCTTACACTATAAAAGGAACCAAGGGTATTAGGGTTTTTATATAACTCATATTCACAATGTAAACCTAAAAGCATGTGTCGACTAGACGTGGGATTCAATGTATACACGTCTAGTGGTTGTTCGTTATTAATATAATGAGCAATCCATTTGTTTTAATTCATGTTCTTTGTGCCTAAACACCTTGTTAAACGTGTTTCATTCTATTCCGCCTTGATTCAATCAAGTGAATGAGATTCATTCCTAGTAGCTAAAAGATACGTGAATCTTAGGATTCCTCACGAAAAATATCTCTACCTCATTAAACTTGGAAGAACTCCCACAAAAAAAATTCGAAATTGTTTTGATATCTTCGAAATTACTTTGTGGGAGTTCTTCCAAATTTAATGAGGCAGGGATCTTTTTCGGTGTACCATAATCAAAATGCCATTTCGTTGCAATCACAACCTGCAATTTGCCGCAATATTAGTAAACATAACATAATCATAGAACTATCATACTATATAGTAAACAACTTACAACTTCTCGAATCGATTTAGATCATGAAAAAGCCTCTTTAGATCATCATGATCCACTAGTTATATTTCATATTAACTTATAAATTTTATATTTCATATTAATTTAGTAAATATTTATATGCTTTTATAATACTTAAAATGATTAAGAAATGAATACGAAAGCTGAAACCGTAAAACCTGAATTTTTACTTATTAAGAACTATGTAAAATTTTATTGATAATTTGTTAGCAAGATTTAATAAATTTAAATTTCTTTTACTTGAATTTATATCAACCTATCAATTATTTTATATAAACACGAAAATATAAAATTATAATAATTGATGAAACCCTAGTTAAAAAGATAAAACCAGACTCTAAATAACTAAATTAATTAATAGCCAAAAACGTTTTATCAAACTTTAGTCGTTATTGTTACAACCTAAATCACCAACTAAGAAAGGGTTTATACATGTACATTATGGTTTAAATGAATATTGTTGTTATTAGGTTACCGGTAAAAATTCTACTTTGTCCCGTGACACTTTACTATCAACAAGGTGAGTTAATAGCCCCTATCTCTTTCAAAATATTTTATCATCTTTTGGGGTGAGAACATTGCTTGATTTATAACGCGTGAACACAAATGAACTATTCTTTACTAGTTGATCTATGTCCCGAAACAACTCAGATAAGAATTTCCCACTAATCATGAACCGTTAGTCACCTAGTTGAGTTACAGCGAAGTGAGCGCGAATGTTATGGATAGATCTATCGAAGTTGACACTCCTATTTAATTTGAATTAGTCCGTTCAAGTAAATACGGTTTAATTTGAAGACAATGGGTGACTTGGGTTAGTCACCTTCACGGGCACACACGAAGTCAGTTAGACTCGTTAACGCATCGGTGTCATGAGCTTAGATAGTAGTAATGATAAACTATGTGACTTGTATGTGTTATATTGTCACAGGTGGATACGAATACCGTGGTTCATTGAAATGATTTTTTATTGTTTTCTTAAACTCAAACCTATAAACTCACTAACTTTGTGTTGACACTTTAGAAATATTTTTCTCAGGTAATCAGAATGAAGGAGAAAACTGAAGTCTCATGCATTGAAGTCTTTTCAAGTCTAAACTCAGATCATTTGCACTGTTTTATAACTTTGATTGATCGTCTGTGACCAGTTTCATGCTTCCGCAATTTGTTAAAACACTTTATTTTAATTAATGCAAATGATCTATTTTTGAACGTCTCATATAGAGGTCGTTCTTTATCTCCTTGTGTTGTGATAATCATGAAGTCACCAACCCCCAAAGCTATGCTACTCTGATCCATTTTTGGGGGTGTGACAGATTGGTATCATAGCCATGAGGTTATAGAGAATTAGGTTGCATTAAGTAACACTTGACTATACCTACACTTTTATTTAAAATGATTATCACTTTCAAGGTCACTAATCATAACCTGCTTAGCTAAATATAGAACACATCTGAACTAACAATTTTGGAACTGTACATATGTCATATAAGATAAATGTGACCTACACACTCGAAACATCATTATCATATGGGCTACAAATGATTTAAATAAACTAGAGCTACTTACATAAAGCTTATTCTTTTCTTATTACAGAATCATGTCAATATTTTGTGAGGGAGAAGACAACATGGATTTTACTATCACTCCAAACCTCACCATAACTTATGAATACTCATCCAAAATACCAAATGAAATTTCTCTTGTTTACACTCGTCGCTGTTTTAATCAAAAGCCCGCTAAGATTACCCAAATCCCGACCAAGCAGACATACCGCTCGGAAATCTGTTAGACCTATTCCAACTAAACAACTTGCAACACGTACCAACACTCCTGTAGTTAACCTTGATGATTATCAGATTGATTCTGAGTCTCTGCCACTATCTCCTTTATCCCCATATTCATTATCAAATTATAACAAGATGATTGTAGAAGCAGACCTTGCACTGAAAGGAAAAGCTCCAACTGATGTCCCGCCTTTTGGGACAGAGATTAGAGAGAGTCCCGCAATGGCTAATGCAACACCTTGGAAAGAAACAACCTTGTGCAAAACTCGTCTCAAAGGTCAAATGCATAACATACACAATGATATGGATGGCTACTCAACTGTCTGTCTTGAGGAGTTATCGACCTTTATGACCAAATAGAAAGTGGATGCATTGGAAGAAGATCCTTTTGAGGAATTATGTGAAAAGTTTAGAAACAAATATCACTATAATGAAGTTCGTTATGAAGATACCCTGTATCAATTTGGGGTACTTGAAGAAAAAGTTAAAATGCTCGAGGAAAAATTAAAACAACTTCGTGGCTAAAATATTTACTATCTTTTCTAAAACCTTTATTAAGCTATGAGGTTTACCTCAGCTAGTTAATTTTAATTCTGTATGGTATTTCAAGGTTTATGTGTGGAAGTATCTCAGTTTGATTAATAAGGAAATTTTATTTACCTTATTCAGTACAACATGACTATTTATCCATGCTATCATAGATTATACATAACTTTATTATTCATCCATTTTATAGAAGATGACCCCAATACGCAAATCCACAACAAAAAGAGGCCCCACAGTTAATGGGAATACGCCCGTTAACCGAACAATCAATAGAAATACTCCTGACATTAACAACGGGTTAAACGCTGAAATGCTTGACCAACTCATTGCACCCCGAGTGGCAGAGGCACTTGCAGCTACGGCAACAACCAATGCAGGAAGTACCCAAGAGGAGACAAATCGCAGGCCTATCAATACCTATAGTAAAACCTGCACCTACAAAGAGTTTCGCACAGTAATGCAAGGAAACTTCTGTGGTACGGAAGGAGCTGTAGGTTTGACTAGATGGATTGAGAAGCTTGAATCCCAGTATGGGATTAGTAATGTTGTTGAGAATGACAAGGTAAAATTTGCCTCTAGCACATTGCTTGATGGTGCGCTCACTTGGTGGAACGTTTATGTTTGTTCCGTGACCATTGAAGTTGCTCATGCTCTTCCCTGGAGTGAGTTTAAATCCATGTTCATCGGAAAGTACTATCCACGGGAGGAAGTGAAGCAAATGGAAATAGAACTATGGAACCTTAAGGTAAGAGGTACGGACCTCACTGCCTATAATCAACGTTTCCAAGAACTAGTTCTGTTGTGTCCTGAGATGGTATCTACAAACGAGCGCTTACTGGAGCTCTACATTGAAGGAATACCTTTGAGCATTAAAGGAAATGTGACATCGGCCCAACCTGCAGATTTGAACAAGGCTATAGCCATGACACAGGTGTTGATGAATCAGGTAACACGAGAACTAGGAGAAAGTTCTGGAGAAAAAAGGAAGTGGAATGGTAATCACACCACCGACCGGTAATGTAAACTACCAAAACCCCAATAAGCACCAGGAAGTTGCTAGAGTACTTAACAATGGTCAAGGTAGACCGAGGAATTATTTTGGTAGTGCACCATTGTGCGGAAAGTGTAATCGTCACCACAATGGGACATGTCCTTCGAGCTGTCAAAACTGCAGTAGATTCGGACATAAGGCTGGAGAATGCAGAGCGCCATCTCGCCTTGCAAGCCAAAAAGGATCTACAACGCAGTCAGGTGAAGTGACATGTTATGGGTGTGGTGATAAGGGACACTTTAGGAGCAATTGTCCGAAATTTGGAAACCAAGTGTGTAGTACTCAGATACGCAACAACCAGGATAATAACGTGCAACAGAATCAAGGGAATTCCAATGGGAACAATCGAACATCAAGCAAAGGCAAAAATCCTGCACCTGGAAGAATCTACCACCTTGGTGCTGAGACAGTAGCAGACGACAACAACGTTGTCACCGGTACGTTCTTAGTCAATAATAACTATGCCTCAGTATTTTTTGATTCTGGTGCGGATAAAAGTTTTGTGTCGATTACATTTAGTGAATGTCTAAATACTACCCCTACCTCCCTAGATTCAGAGTATATTGTTGAGTTAGCTGACGGAAAGTCAATTACCACGAACACTATTTTTAAAGAGTGTACCATAAAATTTCAAAATCACCCATTTCACATTGACCTACTCCCTGTCGAGTTAGGAAGTTTTGATGTAGTTATTGGGATGGATTGGATGTCGAAACAACATACCGAGATCGTCTGTCATGAGAAGTGCGTCTATATTCATTCTGGAGACGGTGTGCTGATCATACAAGGTGAAAGAAGCAATACCCGAAATAGATCAAGAGCAGAAATCATCTCATGTATTAGAACTCAACGATACATTGAGAAAGGATGCCCAGTATTCTTGGTAAAAGTGACTAAGAAAGAAGAGGAAGAAACCCTAGAGAAACGGATCAAAGATGTACCAATTGTTAGGGAGTTCCTGGAAGTATTTCCTGAAGACTTACCAGGACTATCCTCGATGCGGCAAGTTGAATTTCACATTGAGCTAACACCCGGTACTGCACCTGTTGCAAGAGCGCCATACCGGTTAGCACATGCGGAGATGAAAGATTTAGCAGATTTAACACCCCCAATTTACATTGCGCAGCGGAAAATACACAATTAGGTGTTATTTACAAACTTCATTTCACAACTCTTTAAATGACCCGAAAACAGTATATTTAAGAATAAATATGGAAATAAATTAAATCAATGTCTAAAACCTTCAATCCCGATTAAAATCAGTTTAAAATATATCAGAGTAGCGTACAGGTTTCCCCTAGGATCTTAATCAAAACAACAAACCTTTTACCAAAATATTTGACCATTTACTATAAGTTTACGACAATAGGGAAAGAAATCCTGTTTTAGACCAAATTACCACAAAAGCAATCCCGCAATCCTTCTCCAGCAAGCTCCGCAATCAACAACTTCAAGTACCTGAAATACATGCTTAAAATCATCAACACAAAGGTTGAGCAAGTCTATAGGTTTTACAAAATCATAATTGAACACATCGTAAAAATCATTCACAATTGTTAATAGAATTGTGGCCATACAATCTATCAATCAGGTATAATATATAATCCAGTTATTGAATTGTATTAAGCTCATGACACCGACCCCTTAACTTAGTCACCCACGCCAAATGCCAGCATGACTAGAAAAATTACCAGTGCCCCTACTAGGGTATTAATTGCAAGAATACCAATTCTCATTCACGTAAAATTATCCTTCCTAGCGGGTTACTCAGCATAAAGCCCTGGTCTGAGATAGGGTTGTCAGCCCAATAGTACTATTATTAGAATAAGCGGCTATTCCCAACTCGCAACATCAAGTCAGAAGATAGTTAACGGCTCATGAATTTGGGGTCTTATGCAATTAGGTACTTATACAATTCATTTCATAAAAGGCAACATCGGGTCCAACAATTACTTATGACATGTGTTCATTTTACTTCAAATAGCATGTATCCCCCTCGCGGGTTTTAAAATCATTAAAACAAGTACAAAGCGAGGCAATAGACTTACCTGAGGTAATAGCAGTAGTATGACGATCTTCGACGATAGTTGATGCCCGGTAAACATAAAAACCGCAACCTATCAAATAAGGCGCGTTCATCAATAATAAACTCGATTTCCATACTTAGTAATATCAAACTCAAAATCATAAAATCAAAACCAATCTTAAATAAAATAATACAAGTGACCTTTTTATTCCATTCTATATATTTACTATAAGTTAACTTCTTCGATAAAAATCTACCGGTACACACCAAATGTACAAGCTCGTTTACCCCACTTAAACACGTCAAATTTTTATGATACTAATCAGTAACTTCACTTACTATATATAGAAAACCCTATTAAAAACTCATCAAAAGATTTTACATTTAAAGTTCCCTGCCCGACTCATCTTTGAACTACAAAAACCGGACAGTTTTACGTCAACAATACTTATAGTCTTTTAACACATTTATTTTTCTCCGTTTATGAAACCGACACTCAACTTTGAAAATAACTCGACATCCTCATACTTAACATTAAAAACCAGTCCTTGACACATTTCAAAAATCCATTTTATAGTCCCCGAGATTCGATCCAAATATCGACAACAATTATATATTGTGTCGGTACTCGTCTCCCGGTACACGAAATAATCAAACTAACGTAACTTTTCGCTCGTTTGGAGCTACAAGTCCTACCTTATACCAAAATGAAGGTAAAAACATCCTCTACAACAATATATATCTAGTTCATCTCAAACTCAAACTCATATTTTCAGCAAATTACTTTTAGTAATCTGCCTAAAAATACATTTTTAAATATCACCCAAAATCAATTTTTCCCCACATTTTAACCTCATTTTTACCACTATAAGCATTCCTACATTACTAGTTCATATCATAACACCTTAAATCATCTTAGATGATCAAATCATAAAAACTAAACTCAAAACTAATAACATGCAATCAATAAAACATATACATATGAACATAAACACCTACATATAACAAGAATTTAAGATCAAACATCAAGAATTTCATCCAAAAATGGGTTTTATAAAAATGTTAATGCATGTGTAAGATTTTCATACCAAAAGATGGAGAATCAAATAACTAAGATGGGACTTTGATTGCTTTTTAAAGATTCAAGCTCAAAATTTGTGAAATGGTGGTTTTTGGTGGCTAGGGGTGGACGGAAATAATAAGGGAGAGAGGGAGGGAAGAGATTTTTGATGGTGAGTGGAAGTTGTGTGTTTATTTGTGTATTTTATTTCCTTTTATATGGGAAAAGTTTAGGGTAGTTTTTGCCAATTGTGATTCTTTTGGACCAAAGTGTAAATACTTTGTTAAAAAGCGGGAAATGACTATTAGTCACTTTTGAAAATTTTTACGGGTCTCGGGTTTCATAAAAATGCTTCTCAAAACTTAAAACGCACTCAAAATAATATATTATATAGTCCCGACACGACTTAATACGACATAAAAATAAAAACGTCAAAATATTAAACATCGACATGTTTAAAATAAAATGTAAAATTTCTCGGGCATCCGTTGATATCGTCATCACTAATGATCCTCGCAACTCGTCAAAACGTAAAAATAAAATTTCAATCATCATCCAAATCAAATTACCAATCGTCATAATAATCAACCTCGTCAAAAATTTCAAAAATATACGTAAAAATATAATTAAATAATGATCACGGTTTTGGGTTGTTACATCCTACCCTCCTAAAAGAGAGCGACGTCCCGGTGCTCATCCCGCCTCACACTCGCACTTCCTCACTCCTAGAGTCAACGTGACCTCTTATTCTCAAGAGATACCCACGCCTTTCACACCAGTCCAACTCAGTTCTTATGATATCATCAGATCCACATATATTACTACACTTCAACTTTCAATTTCACCTTCTATTATGCTAATATTCTTTCATCATTCATACTTCTTCAACATTACTTTCTCAGTTTCATTCCTGCCCCAATACTCTGACAACATACCCCACAATTCAGACAACATACATATACCACAACTCTCTGACAACATATATATACCATAACTATGTATGTTCCCAAATTACACCTCTCAAGTACTGATATGACGATTATCATCGCATAAAGATTCCATCTTCACTAATTTCCATTAGTCCTTATAGTAAAATATTAAGGTATCATCATCCTAAGTTTCTATTGCCATCGTTCAAATCATCCTTTCACTCTGTCCATTGCTTTCTGAAATACGCAATATTCCTTCTTAACTCAATTTTTCACACTTTCTGTAGAAATCTCTAATATCCAAAAGTCAATCTCAATCTCTGGGTTACACATATAATATGTTCAAACCTTATCCAATACACATACTTTATCACAATGATTCCCAATATTCGAAAATTTTACTCTGCCTCTATGACCTGAGGTTACACTCAAACTAAATACAATGAGATTATCCATAATTCTAACCAGTCACTTAAATACTTCCCATACTCATTTTCCACTTTCATTATTTCTAACAATCTCTATGTTGAATTACTGTACCTTCCATAGTACATTATTACATCTTCCTCATATCATATATTGTTTAAATAACTCCGTTAGCCTCATATACTCAAATCTGAAATATACAATGGTCAAATCACTTCCTGATATCATAATATACTTTATTCCAACCATAATGTATCAATACTTCAATTTGTAAAATCCCTTCAATACTACATGCGACACTCTCAGCACTCTAAGAATAATTAAATTCTCTTTTTGATCTGAACAATTCATTCACCACTGGTCCTTGAATTCTTAACACACTCTCTGATATAATAGGAAAAAAATTAATAATCACAATAACCGTTTTTGTTTTTGTCCCACAAAAACATACATCTCAACTTTCTCATTTCTATCACCATTCTATTTCAAAATTCCCAACAATCTATTGATCTTCGTTCTTTGATATTCCTTTTTCCATTAGTTTACCAATTCAATTTCCAACTTTCTTTCCATTCCATCCATTCTGCTTGTTGCTACCAATATTCTAATTATTTCAAAACTCAAGAGTCAATCCTCAATTACTTCAGAAATTTTATAAGTCCCTTTTCCTTCTCATTCTTACTAAATACTCACTAGTTGATAGTGACAGTATCCACACTTATCCTTCATAATCTGAAACATACTTCGTAATACACAACCATAATATATCCCATCTAAAATTTACCAATTATTATTTCTCAGTCGTCATTTTGTAATCCTTAATTCCTCTTCCTTTAAAATCCCCGAATGGCATTTATACACAAGTCCTTCTTGTTTTTATTTTCTTTATACTTGATTCCATACAAGTAATATTTTTCCATCCCAAAACAAATACCACAATGTCCAATCTCATGATCATATAAACCCCGTTACACTTCTTTATTCAAGTCAACACACTACTATTGCTTTCCTTCCACTTGATATTATCTAAATATCATCATCGCAGCTCTATAATTCCTTCAGATTCCTCCAATACTAACTATACAACATAGAATTTCAATCTATCCTCAACATTCATAAACAACTTCCTCAATTACAAAATCAGATCTCACAACCACAACTTAAATATATTTTCCATTCAAGCTATAACGTAGATGTATGAATGGATTTCACACATTTAGTTCTTCTTTTTCAGCTTTATCCTTGGTTCAACAATCAGTGAAAACCTCCTGATAAACTTCCGATAATACTCAGCTTACACAAAGGAATTTACAAGCTTCAGTCGGTTTCGTCGGTATCGACAAAGCCTCAATCATTTCAATCTAGTCAGATTTTCACGATCACTTCAGCCATAGATCGCACATTCTAAAACATCTATAATACTCAAACTAAAATTCTTATCCAAAGAATTTACACACCATTCCCTTTTTTTATTTTTATTTTCCGATTGTTAGAGAATACTTTTCTTTCCTTCAACCATCTATTCGTCACATTGATCATTCACAGTCAATAATGGACACCGATATCTGGTGCTTAGTTTGTTCAACCCCACAACAATCATCTTATTCACAAAACATCCAGCTTCTTTACTTTCTTCCGTTATTACTTCTCTGATGACTTACCCTTCCAGTCGAATCAGATTATCCTTATTGTCTCATCTGCCAATCCTTACAATCAATCATATTACCATCCTCAACTTCCTGACAATGCCATATAATAAAATATACAATCAGATTGCATAACTCCTATCACCAAGCTAACACAAAGTTTCCTTTTTCCCAAGACGACAGTGAACTCTACGATTCCACAGAACAATCACATAGTATCCTCAAGTACTAACTCATCTTCTCATTCTTTTCCAACTACTACTAGTAAAGCGCACAGAAAATTCGACTTATTGTAGTTTCCTACTACATACCTTCTCATCATTGACCAATAAAATCTTCAAATAGAAATTCCACTGATTACTCCCTGAAATCAGTACTCAATGCTCAACAACATTCCAATTTAATTCTTTCCACCTTTATTTATCATATCCTATGATATTCATCCTTATCCTGGTTAACTTTCTCACAACTCTACTTAAATTGATTGCGCTATACTTCTTAATTCCATAAACTCAGAAAATATTTCCTTAATATATATATACATATATTATTCTTCCGTCGGTGAATTTCTCATTTCAACCAATCGCAAATTCTTGTTGATTTCTCGTCCTCAGTTATGCTAAAATCTAACATCTTCAAATCTCAATATATCCTCAATAACACCTTCAAAATTTAGATACACCATCAATAACACCTTCATAATTTCAATAAAATTCTAACTCAATGATTACCAGATAAGAATATATAAATTAGTACATCTAAATCTCAAATCTTATCAGTATTTCCAAAATATAGGCTGTAAAAGCAGCAACATTCCTTTCGTATTGATCTTCCATTATCTGAATAATTCCTTTATTCAATCTCCTTTACCGAAATGAAAACATTTCTATACCACAGAAATACCAATTCCTATACCACATTCCTTGTTATTCCTTCAGCAGCTCGACCTCCAGCTAGTCCGTACTTACATCAAGCAAATAGATAATTACTTAAGTGGTATAGAATACATGTGATCCACACATCATACTTCCTCCTGCTTACCCGATTTGTAATAACTGCTTAAATACCATCTCTTCTTATCTTAGACTATTAAATTCCAAGTTTACCTTCTCTTAGAGGAAATAAGTTCCTATTCCTTATTGTCATTCGCAACAATACCATTCCTTTATCCTTTTCTGCCACGCTTTATTTCTGAATCATGATCAATCTTTAAATTACCATCTCTTTTCGTCTGGTTGAACATTCCCAAATGACTATCGATATATTAAACATCCATCAGTTACTCGAACTTACCCATATAGTTGCACCTTTCCAATCACCATTAATAGTCGTACGGCACTCTTCACCGCATCTCTTCTCATTCCTAATAATTCAATACACAAACATCCTTTTAAAACCTTGTAGAATAACAGCAACATCTCTAACTGGAACAACAGCATCTTCAATATCAGCAGCATCTTCAGTTTCAGCAGCATCTTCAATTTCAACAGCATCTTTAACTAAAACAGCAGGATTTTCAATCTCAGCAGCATCTCATCTCTTCTCAGCACTATCAGCTTCAAACAATCTAACAACTATTCCCCAATCACATAATCTACCCTAATGGTTGGCAACCTTTGGAGACATATTTCAAGATACTCAGTCACACAGACACAGGAATCCCTGTTAATGACAGAAACATATCTCACTCAACTCTTTGCATTGTTATCACATTAGAAAGAAACTTAATATGTATACACATTGAGATAAAAAGAATATGATCTTTTTATCAAGATATAACATGAATAATACATACGCCAACAACACAATACTACCTAAATTCCACAATCATCTCAAAAGAAAAGATAACAAAGACACATCAAAATACTAAAGGGTAATAGTAGATATCATCCATAAATCCGAGAAAATTGCAACAAAACCTTGTCGCTAATGTCACTTACCCTTACCATCCTAAACAACAACAATAATAATAATCTATCACAAAACTACCTCACAACATCTAGATAATCCAAATACAACACAATAATAAATAAACTGAAATACAACAACAATCCATCACTACATCACTCCATCGGATGTGGCCCATCACTTTCTCCAACTTGGCTCGTTCCTGCTTCATCTTCAACTGGTCCTAACTTGCAGCACCTCCCTTTTGGATCTAAACACGGCGGATCCCTAAATCCATACTTCAAAATTCCTCCTTGGCACGGCGGATCTATCATATAATGAGTATTAGCATACACCTCACTATCCTGAAACTTCCAATGTGGCTCAAGATACGGCCTAACATGATCTACTTATTCACTTAACCTGCGAAGCCTATCTATCTCTTTATGATATTTCTCAAAATCATTCCCATAACTTCTCACTTTTGCTCTAACCTCAGTTCTTCCAACCTCACTCTCAGTCATATAATTATCACTATCAGATTCTACAACATTTTTCTTATCATTCGTATCATCCTCGTAATCTAACCATCCACCTGAAGTCTTATGATCACCTACATATTGATTCTGCAAACTCCATTGACCTACAGCAAATCCCCCATTCTTGACGTAAAATGGTATGTCAGGGTGTCAGACATTTTATGAAAGCACAAAAAATTCAAAAGTACATAAGGTCATTGTTCAAAAATATATATGCAATGCATAATCATGCAAATGCAAATGAATTACGTATGCCAAATATATATGTATGCGATGCAATGAAATGCAATGCAAATGATAATTATACAATACTCATAAAAATGAAATTATGATGAAATTATGATGAAAGCACTCCACGTCCTTTCATTAATACCAATACCTCATTGCAGTATTTACTTAATAAATACTCAAGAATTCACAACAATTATAAGGGATACATCTATAATAATAAAGCATAACAAAAATAGATAATCTTACCGGAGCCTTGCAGAGAAGTTGCGTTGCTTTTATAAAAAATACTTTCGACACCAAAGTTATAGTTTAGGACATTTTTCAAAAATCGACCTAATTCGCTATAACTAAAAAGCTCTGGTTACCAATCTTTAACACCCCCAATTTATATTGCGCAGCGGAAAATACACAATTGGGTGTTATTTACAAACTTCATTTCACAACTCTTTAAATGACCCAAAAATAGTATATTTAAGAATAAATATGGAAATAAATTAAATCAATGTCTAAAACCTTCAATCCTAATTAAAATCAGTTTAAAATATATCAGAGTATCGTACAGGTTTCCCCTAGGATCTTAATTAAAACAACAAACGTTTTACCAAAATATTTGACCATTTACTATAAGTTTACGACAATAGGGAAAGAAATCCTGTTTTAGACCAAATTACTACAAAATCAATCCCGCAATCCTTCTCCAGCAAGCTCCGCAATCAACAACTTCAAGTACCTGAACTACATGCTTAAAATCATCAACACAAAGGTTGAGCAAGTCTATAGGTTTTACAAAATCATAATTGAACACATCGTAAAAATCATTCACAATTGTTAATAGAATTGTGACCATACAATCTATCAATCAGGTATAATATATAATCCAGTTATTGAATTGTATTAAGCTCATGACACCGACCCCTTAACTTAGTCACCCACGCCAAATACCAGCATGACTAGAAAAATTACCAGTGCCCCTACTAGGGTATTAATTGCAAGAATACCAATTCTCATTCACGTAAAATTATCCTTCCCAGCGGGTTACTCAGCGTAAAGTCCTGGTCTCAGATAGGGTTGTCAGCCCAATAGTACTATTATTAGAATAAGCGGCTATTCCCAACTCGCAACATCAAATCAGAAGATAGTTAACGGCTCATGAATTTAGGGTCTTATGCGATTAGGTACTTATACAATTCATTTAATCAAAGGCAACATCGGGTCCAACAATTACTTATGACATGTGTTCATTTTACTTCAAATAGCATGTATCCCTCTCGCGGGTTTTAAAATCATTAAAACAAGTAGAAAGCGAGGCTATAGACTCACCTGAAGTAATAGCAGTAGTATGACGATCTTCGACGATAGTTGATGCCCCGTAAACACAAAAACCGCAACCTATCAAATAAGGCGCGTTCATCAATAATAAACTCGAGTAAAATCCATACTTAGTAATATCAAACTAAAAATCATAAAATCAAAACCAATCCAAAATAAAAATAATACAAGTGACCTTTTTATTCCATTCTATATATTTACTATTAGTTGACTTCTTCGATAAAAATCTGCCGGTACACACCAAATGTACAAGCTCGTTTACCCCACTTAAACACGTCAAATTTTTATTATACTAATCAGTAACTTCACTTACTATATATAGAAAGCCCTGTTAAAGACTCATCAAAAGATTTTACATTTAAAGTTCCCTGCCCGACTCATCTTTGAACTACAAAAACCGGACAGTTTTACGTCAACAATACTTATAGTCTTTTAACACATTTATTTTTCTCCGTTTATGAAACCGACACTCAACTTTGAAAATAACTCGACATCCTCATACTTAACATTAAAAATCAGTCCTGGACACATTTCAAAAATCCATTTTATAGTCCCCGAGATTCGATCCAAATATCGACAACAATTATATATTGTGTCGGTACTCGTCTCCCGGTACACGAAATAATCAAACTAACGTAACTTTTCGCTCGTTTGGAGCTACAAGTCCTACCTTATACCAAAACGAAGGTAAAAACATCCTCTACAACAATATCTATCTAGTTCATCTCAAACTCATATTTTCAAAAAATTACTTTTAGTAATCTGTCTAAAAATACATTTTTTAAATATCACCCAAAATCAATTTTTCACCATATTTTAACCTCATTTTTACCACTATAAGCATTCCTACATTACTAGTTCATATCATAACACCTTAAATCATCCTAGATGATCAAATCATAAAAAACCAAACTCAAAAATAATAACATACAATCAATAAAACATATACATATGAACATAAACACCTACATATAACAAGAATTTAAGATCAAACATCAAGAATTTCATCCAAAAATGGGTTTTATAAAAATGTTAATGTATGTGTAAGATTTTAATACCAAAAGATGAAGAATCAAATAACTAAGATGGGACTTTGATTGCTTTTTAAAGATTCAAGCTCAAAATTTGTGAAATGGTGGTTTTTGGTGGCTAGGGGTGGACGAAAATAATAAGGGAGAGAGGGAGGGAAGAGATTTTTGATGGTGAGTGGAAGTTGTGTGTTTATTTGTGTATTTTATTTCCTTTTATATGGGAAAATTTTAGGGTAGTTTTTGCCAATTGTGATTCTTTTGGACCAAAGTGTAAATACTTTGTTAAAAAGCGGGAAATGACTATTAGCCACTTTTGAAAATTTTTACGGGTCTCGGATTTCATAAAAATGCTTCTCAAAACTTAAAACGCACTCAAAATAATATATTATATAGTCCCGGCACGACTTAATACGACATTAAAATAAAAACGTCAAAATATTAAACATCGACATGTTTAAAATAAAATGTAAAATTTCTCGGGCATCCATTGATATCGTCATCACTAATAATCCTCGCAACTCGTCAAAACGTAAAAATAAAATTTCAATCATCATCCAAATCAAATTACCAATCGTCATAATAATCAACCTCGTCAAAAATTTCAAAAATATACGTAAAAATATAATTAAATAACGACCACGGTTTTGGGTTGTTACAGCAAAGAAACTGAAGGAACTTTTGGACAAAGAGTTAATACGACCAAGTTCCTCACCATGGGGAGCCCCGGTCCTATTTGTCAAGAAAAAGGATGGATCCTTTAGGATGTGTATCGATTATCGAGAATTGAATAAGCTCGCGGTAAAGAATCACTATCCATTACCAAGAATTGACGATTTGTTTGACCAACTCCAAGGATCAAGTATCTATTCCAAGATCGATCTACAGTCAGGCTATCATCAATTAAGGGTAAGAGAGGAAGACATTCCTAAAACAGCCTTCAGAACTCGATATGGTCATTTCGAATTTCAAGTCATGCCATTTGATTTAACAAACGCACCTGTGGTATTCATAGACCTCATGAACCGTGTGTGTAAACCATATTTAGATAAATTCGTAATTGTCTTTATCGACGATATACTTATCTACTCCCGTAGTAAGGAAGAGCACGAAGGACATCTAAGAATCATTCTGGAGTTGCTGAGAAAGGAGGAGTTTTATGCAAAGTTTTCCAAGTGTGAATTCTGGATCAACACTGTGCAATTTCGTGGACATGTTGTTGATAGCAGTGGAATCCACGTAGATCCGGCGAAGATTGATGCATTTAAAATTGGAGTACTCCTACCACACCATCAGAGATACGTCAATTTTTAGGTCTAACTGGCTATTATAGAAGATTCATCGAGGGATTTTCTAAGATAGCTAAACCTATGACGGAACTGACTCAAAAGAATAAGAAGTTTGAATGGGGAAAAGACCAAGAAGCAGCTTTCCAAGTATTGAAGCAAAAGCTATGAAATGCACCTATTCTAGCATTACCCGAAGGCAGTGAAGACTTTGTGGTGTATTGTGATGCATCCATCCGAGGGTTAGGAGCTTTCCTAATGCAACTAAAGAAGGTTATTACTTATGCTTCCAGACAATTGAAATTTCACTAGAAGAACTATACCACTCATGACCTGGAATTGGGAGCAGTAGTATTTGCCCTCAAGATTTGGAGACATTGTCTTTATGGGAAAAATGTGTGGTATTTATCGACCATAAAAGTTTACAACACATTTTGAACCAAAAGGAGCTTAACATGAGGCATCGACGATGGATAGAATTACTAAGTGATTATGATTGTGAAATCCGTTATCACCCGAGCAAGGCAAATGTTGTAGCTGATGCTTTGAGTAGGAAAGAAAGAATCAAGCCATTACGAGTAAGGTCCCACGTTATGAATAATGGTTTGGATCTTCCATCTCAAATCTATATGACTCAACAAGAGGCAATGAAAGCTGAACACCTCGAAGCAGAAGATATTGGGGGAATGATAACGAAACTAGATGCTCGCGCTGATGCAATTTTTTGTTTTGATGGAAGATGTTGGTTATCGCAATACGGTGAAGTTAGGTATTTGGTTATGCATGAATCACACAAATCAAAGTACTCTATTCACCCCGGATCCGACAAGATGTACCATGACATGAAGTTACTATATTGGTGGCCAAACATGAAAGCCGAGATTGCAACATATGTTGGTAAATGTTTGACTTGCGTCAAGGTAAAGGCTGAACATATGAAACCATCCGGTTTACTAGTTCAGCCAAAGCTACCTGAATGGAAGTGGGAACGGATAACTATGGACTTCATCACCAAGATACCCAAGACCTCCAAAGGATACGATACGATTTGGGTTATAGTCGACCGACTTACCAAATCGGCACATTTCTTTCCAATCAAGGAAACTGACAAGATGGAAACCTTAACGGGACTGTATCTGAAGGAAATAGTCTCGAAACATGGTGTGCTAGTGTCAATCATTTCTGACCGCGACAGTCGTTTTACCTTAAGATTTTGGCAATCCCTGCAAAAAGCTATAGGTGCGCAACTAGATATGAGTACAACATATCATCCGCAGACTGACGGCCAGAGTGCGAGAACAATACAAACTCTGGAAGACATGTTAAGAGCCTGTGTGATTGACTTTGGAAATGGATGGGATAAATACCTGCCTTTGGTAGAATTCTCATACAACAATAGTTACCACACAAGCATCAAAGCTGCACCTTTCGAAGCACTTTATGGGAGAAAGTGTCGTTCACCTGTTTGTTGGGCGGAAGTGGGAGATGCTCAACTTACCAGGCCCGAGATTATTCACGAGACCACGAAGAAAATTTTCAAGATTAGGAATCGCATACAAGTTGAACGCGACCGACAAAAGAGCTATGCTGACAAGAGAAGGAGACCACTTGAGTTTCAAGTTGGTGATATGGTTATGCTAAAGGTTGCACCTTGGAAAGGTGTAATCCGTTTTAGAAAAAGAGGAAAGTTAAACCCCCGCTATATTGGACCCTTTAAGATCATAGAAAGGATTGGTCCAGTAGCATATCGTTTGGAGTTACCTCAGGAGCTACAAAGTACATAATGTGTTCCACATTTGCAACTTGAAGAAATGCTTAGCTGATGAATCCCTCAACATTCCATTAGAGGAATTAGAACTCAATGATCAACTTAATTTCATAGAAGAACCCGTTGAAATTGTTGATCGAAAAGTTAAACTATTAAGGCAAAGCCGTATACCTATCATTAAAGTCCGTTGGAACGCATGTAGAGGACCCGAGTTTACTTGGGAACGAGAGGATCAATTCAAGAATAAATACCCGCATTTATTCTCGACTTCACCACCACAAACAATGTCTTGATTTCAGGATGAAATCCTTCTAACCTGGGGTGACTGTGACAAACCGGAAAAATAGGTTCATTTTTTTCTTTTTATCATAAAAATTAAAATTATCGCACTTTATAAAAATCACCGTTAAAATACAACAAGAGGCTATCTCATTTATAACATGTGTGTTATTCAAAATACATTACAACAAGTTATTTAGATTTTATGAGTCATATAAACGTCAAATATTATTTATTTTAATAGTTAACGCAAAAATTATTTATTTTAATAGTTAGCGCAAATTATCGAAAGCACCGTTAATTATTAATAGAAAATTATATAAACGTTTTCAACTCACGATTTCTTCAAAACAATATATGACGGACTATAAAAAGCTATAAGACATGTATTGTCATATTTAATTTATTTTCAAAGTTTCAGATAATTTACCGAGGTAATCGTATTTTATTTATTATTTAATTATAAATTGTCGTTTTTATGTCAAAATGATAACGAAAATAACTAAATTAATTTTATCAAATAAAAACTAATAAAATTAATTTGTAAACTTCATAAATAATTATATGGGTTTAATTAAATATTAAATAAACAGAAATAAGCCCGTAATTAATTTTTAAAAGTCCATAAACACAAATTAAACCCAACTAAAAGCAGCTAAGCCCAAATAAAGGCCCTAATGACCCATGTGTTAGTAAAATTTGGTGGTATAAGCCCCTAAGAACACAAATGCCAACTATTTACATACATAAATTTTAGAAAGTCAATTTTACTCCAATTACAACTTATCTACTTGCCAAAATCATGCACGTATCCTTCCTGGCACTAATAATTCGACCCATCTCTCATCAAAACTCAGCAACGAACCATATGAGATACATCCTATCCTTAAAAATCCTCCACAACCTACTGTTCTTTAATCTCTTCCTACAGTTCTTGATTTCCAACCATTCTTCTTGATTTCCATCCATGATTGATTCATTGGTGATAAGTATTCAAGAGTAGTATAAATATGAAGCACCTAAGATGTCTTGAATCACCAAATCATCATAAACATATCAATAAAATCCTTTCCTTGTTCTTTGTTTGCTGTTGTGAACCGCCACCATCACACCACCATTGCCACCACCTCAAGAGCATTCAAAGACTCCTAAACCTCCACCAAGGACCCTTTGGTCTCTTCCCTAGAATCTCAGCAAGTGTGAAGAACCATATACGAAACTCTAGCCAAAATCGATTTAGGGTTTTCCAAGAAACCCTAATTTGGATTTTTGATCCTGGTTGCTGCTGGTGTTCTTGTTACTTAGAAAAATTATTTACATCACCTCTGGTCTTACAAGTAGTCCTAGTACAAATATTTAAGTCCTCCATGTATTCATGTACGGGCTGTGGAAGCAAAAACCTAGTCGAGTTCTTTTTAAGGCTTTCTAGGTCCGGTTTTGCTCAAACCACCAATCACTGCGTAAGATCTGATTTACCTAGTACAAGTAACTTTTATTACATGTTAAACCCTGACCTAGTAATGCCTAAAGTTGGAAAAATAACACGTAATTCGCTAAATGGTTAAAAACGAGCCCTAACAGGACGTGCGGGTGAAAACCGTGCCCTACTTTTGCTTAATTTGATTTTGAACTGAATTTTCGTGTTTAATACTATTAAATGATGTTAGTAATTATTTTATGCCATTTAAATTCAGTAGGTAATGTTATTTTATCAAGTGGTAAAAGTAGTCGAAACTCTCGTTGCTAAACTAGCTTAAAAATGCCAAAACCTTTATTAAAAACCGACCATCCAATGTTGGTCACGAAATTTTTACTCTAAATATTCATATTTCATTTTTCATAAGTTTTCTAGTGCTTTTGGAAACAAGTAAAAATACCTAAAAATGAATTAGTTATCACACTTCTAGTTTTATGATTTTATGTGAAAATTTATAAAATCGCATGCATGTAAAATGGTAAACTTTAGAACACTTAGAATGTCACTAATATTAATTGTTTAATGAAATTTTAATATCATAATATAAATCAACCTCTACAAAAATAATCATGGTAGAAGGATTAAAAACGAGTTAATAATTAATAAACGACTACTACACGTAAAAACTGACGTTTAAAAAAAAGAATCTAATTATATTTTATAACTCATGAAATTGTTAAATAAAATTTAATGCTAAAATTATAAATTTTATATTTCATATTAATTTAGTAAATATTTATATGCTTTTATAATACTTAAAATGATTAAGAAATGAATACGGAAGCTGAAACCGTAAAACCTGAATATTAACTTATTAAGAACTATGTAAAATTTTATTGATAATTTGTTAGCAAAATTTAATAAATTTAAATTTCTTTTACTTGAATTTATATCAACCTATCAATTATTTTATATAAACATGAAAATATAAAATGATAATAATTGATGAAACCCTAGTTAAAAAGATAAAACCCGACTCTAAATAATTAAATTAATTAATAGCCAAAAATGTTTTATCAAACTTTAGTCGTTATTGTTCCAACCTAAAGCACCAACTAAGAAAGGGTTTATACATGTACATTATGGTTTAAATGAATATTGTTGTTATTAGGTTACCGGTAAAAATTCTACTTTGTCCCGTGACACTTTACTATCAACAACGTGAGTTACTAGCCCCTGTCTCTTTCAAAATGTTTTATCATCTTTTGGGGTGAGAACATTGCTTGATTTATAACGCGGGGAACAAAAATGAACTATTCTTTACTAGTTGATCTATGTCCCGAAACAACTCATATAAGAATTGCCCACTAATCATGAACCGTTAGTCACCTAGCTGAGTTACAGCGAATTGAGCGCGAATGTTATGGATAGATCTATCGGAGTTGACCCTCCTATTTACTTTGAATCAGTCCGTTCAAGTAAATACAGTTTCATTTGAATACAATGGGTGACTTGGGTTAGTCACCTTCTCGGGCACACACGAAGTTAGTTAGACTCGTTAACGTATCGGTGTCATGAGCTTATATAGTAGTAAAGATAAACTATGTGACTTGTATGTGTTATATTGTCACAGATGGATACGAATCTTGTGGTTCATTGAAATGATTTTTATTGTTTTCTTAAACTCAAACCTAGGAACTCACTAACTTTGTGTTGACACTTTAGCAATGTGTTTCCCAGGTAATTAGAATGAAGGAGAAAACTGAAGTCTGATGCATTAAATTCTTTTCAAGTCTAAACTCAGATCATTTGTACTGTTTTATAAACTTTGTTTGATCGTCTATGACCAGTTTCATGCTTCCGCAATTTGTTAAAACACTTTAATTTAATTAATGCAAATGATCTATTTTCGAACGTCTCATATAGAGATCGTTCTTTATCTCCTTGTGTTGTGATAATCATGAAGTCACCAACCCCCAAAGCTATGCTACTCTGATCCATTTTTGGGGGTGTGACACATATAATACGCAAGCAGAAGTCTTAATTTATTAAATATCAAAATAATTCTCTAAAGGAGTACAAATCCCAAATATGAGGTACAAAATGCATAACTTTAAAAGATAAAGGTCTTCAAGCATTTCATTAAGACACAAGGGTGAATCTAAGGTAGCTCTTTAACCCAAAATCTTACTTCCCAGCTCCTCGCTTAATACTTGCCGCATGGAAAATAAACACAGCTGAGCAAACGCCCAGTGAACGGATATAAACCAATAAAGCTGAAAAGTAAAGAGTAGTAACGGAAGATGCGAATGTCAACAGTATATGAACAAAGTAATGAATATAAGGATCATAAGAGGAATGAAAGAAAGGTAACGGAATGCTCACGAACTCATATTACATATCACATATCACATATCATATCAAATTAATCAGTCAGATATGTATACATGGGTAGCTACTCTCATGTACCAAAAGTGATATGGGATGTATAGCACACACAACCCATTCAATACAAATCAAATCATAATTACCAAAAGCCTAGGATGCATCCATAAGCCTCTTGCAAATTATAATCAAAAGCGCGTATTCTAGCTCATGACTAGTACACGCACTAACAAAATATAACAACATAATGGCCATCTAAAGAGAAACATCGGGGTCTAATCACACCGTCCTAGATGGTGTCATGTCGTTGGTGTATCAGTCGACATTTTCGACGTATTGTCTGGAGTCGGCCTGGCCCGACAGGCTCGCGGCCCACACACATCTTACTTATCCTACAAGAAACCCTAATCCTATAAATACAGGGGTTGGGATCATTCTTCCACATGTTATATCTCATACTTACACCTCTTTTTACTATGTATCGCACCGATACTAACTTTACCGTCGAAGGTGGACCCCGGGGCTCCGGCCTCGGGTCCACTCCTAACCGGTTCTTCTTTGTTTGCAGCATTACTCAGGACCCAGGAAGACAATTAACGGCCCAGGAGAGTCATCAAACCGGCCCAGACAAACTATGCTTCAATAGACATGGTCATGGTACCTCCGTGACTAGGAAACAAAATATGACTCGGGCATAAGGGGTTCATAACAAAAGGACATATAAAAGCATATATCCTAATTTCTCAAAAGAAGTATATGAAGGCATATCAAACAGAAGGGATCATAACAAAGCAAATGGAATCAATGATCATATCAAAACAGCAATCAATCTTATAGGGAACATGTAATGTCATAGGGAATGATCAACTGGAAGAGTATACAAAAGAGTAAAAGAAGTGTTCTTACGAAAATAGCCGAATATTCGTACAAACAAATAATGATTTAAAAGAGAGTGGATATCAAAAGGTCATTTCTAAACAAAACGAATAAGTTCATATATTGGAAGTGGCAAATGAAGCAAATCTCAAATGAATTCAAAAAGCATATGTCAAATGAGTAGCGAAGGGATGTCGAAACAAATAATATAAATCGAACGTCATGAGGATCCTTTTAAAAGAAAGGATAGAATATTTTTACGATGTCGATGCTGTAAAATATTGATAACCTATGAATCTATGAAGGGGTTGATGATTTCTAGAGAGAGAAAGTTAGAGAGAGAAAGAGAAAGAAAACTATGTGTTATTTCAATAAATGAAAGTAAGAAACATTCAACAACCAACCCCTTTCCAAGGAGGAAAGGGGTATTTATACTTCCAAGCTACATGGGCTTGGGCCGGTCCATGACAAGCCCATGGACCGGTTCTTACTTAACTTAATAAGCAACTAATAACTATTTGTTAACTACGAGCTATTACAACATAAATAATATTATGGAGTGACCGATACTTCTAATATACGTAAAAACGTATTTCTAACAATCTCCCCCTAAGGGAGGTCACTCCACGTTACAAAGTTCTAAACCTAGCATACTATACTAAGTCTTCGTTCTTTATCTCGTAGTCTTTTCTTCTTTTCTTTCTTTTGTTGTGAATATGTTGGTTTGATATTTTAGGCTTTGGCTTGAGAGCATTGTTCTTTTGGCCTTTCACGTGCGATCTCTTGCCTTCTTGTGAATTTTGCCTCCTCGTGACTCCATGTTCCACACACTTATGTCTTTTTGTTGAATTCTCGAAAGTTTCAGAGTTTGGTACAGCGGAAGACTTTATCTTGTACTTTCTTGAATATTTGCTAAACTTTGATGCAGAAAAACATAAGCATGTGGGAACGACTTCTACAAGTACACCGCAACACCACCGTCTTCACTGGTACACAGCAACGCCACCGTCTTCAACAGGTACACAGCAACGACACGAATAAAATGGCTTTGAACATTTTATTCTAATTCGGTAGCATTTTACCTCCGGTCGGTGAAGACCGTTGGACGATATTAGATATCGTACCCGTGACGGATAGTTTCAATTAAGTAACTTCCTGACAGGATTTCGCGGGTAAACCCGTTCTCTTTATTCGACCGTCCAAAGCTGACTGCGAACATAAAGAGTGAATCACTTGGATAAATTATCCTTGTGATTTAAAGGCGTCAATTCATGGAACCTGGAACAAGTGAATTTCAATTAAGATTTTCACCATCGTTGCTTTCCAGTTGTCACGAGCTCAATTCATAAAGAATCTTGCACGTTACCTACCAAGTGCTGTTTGATGTTAACACTAGAAGGATTTCCACTCTTCACTGTGATCAATAAAGAGTCACTCTGAGTGTTCTGGCAAGATCATATGATAATGCGAAGAGGCCTGGAACGAGTTTAAGTTCAATTAAGAATTAAACCACTGTTTCCTTCCAGTTTTTCGCAAGATTGGTTCTAAAAGAACCGCACGTGTAACCTACCATGAGCTTGTTTGATGTTGGCTCAAGCAGGATTTCCATCTTCATTGTAATACTTACGTATTACTCGGATGTTCTGGCAATATTACAGGAATATTGCGTAGGACTCATGAAAATCTCTTACTTTTCACAGTGTGTGAGAAAGCAAGGAATAAATGGAAAGTGTCCTAATGAGACTTTTGATGATCTCTTGGCTCTAGACTCGATTGTGCGTTTTGATTTAGTGAGCGATGGCTGGAGAGGAGTGCCACCTTTTCAATACCAGTCTATTCGGAGTGAATAAACCAATAGATAACGTGTTAATCTCCGTGTGATTAAAACAAATACCTTTTGAGAGATATTTGAGTTAGTTGGGAAGGGTTGTGCATTGCATCACTGGGTCCATGATGTCTTTCTTCAATACCGAGAATCATTAGCAAAAATGACCTCAATAGCATATGTATTGACCCGGTTTCTGCCTAAAGTTGTAAGGAGGGCTTCTTTCTTTACACCCTTTATCTTTACAATTCTTTTTCATTCTTCAACCCCTTCAATGCTTACCAATACGTCATCACTAGCACCTTGTTGTGATTGTTCCAGTGCTAGCTTAAGTACTTGGTCGGCATTCAGCTACGTTCACATTCTTTTCTCCATCTTTCCTAGGACTTCTAATTCTATCTAGGGAATTGTCCTTGGGAAGATTCCATCGGCTCTGATGAATCATTGGACTAAACCTATTCCTACCACCCTTTTGTCACCACATTCGTCGTGAATTAAGCGTGTTTTGGGAAGGAATTGCCACCATGAAAAATCATTGAAAATCACCTAAAGTACTTGTGATATTGAAATCAAAAGTTTCGTACCTTAGGTGTTTTTGAACATCAAAAACGCTCCCCCTTAACACGTGCTTTACACATATTAAGTTGGATTATCGTTAAGTCTTTTTCATCTTTTAGCCAAGTATCACTTACGTCTCCTTAATCCCATTTTCTCCCCTTATCTAAAATGTTAACCATTAATATTTGGGATATTGAATGGATTAACCGGTCTTTGGGTAAAAAATGAAATCGATGTTTGGCCATAGAACAAGTTAATGCTCCCCCTTAATTTAATAAGGGATATTTGTAGTGCGTTAGTATGATATATTTGAAAGATTTAGAATCTCGTGAGAAATTCTTGAAAAATTATCATACCTTGACACTACATCAAGCCGTACAAGCACAATATTCACAAATATACATATTCACAATTGAAAACCAATATAAAGTGGACCTGAAGTATACGACCCATTAAATGGATCGTTGCAGTAATTTGTGGTGCACTCCATATGGTCTTCCACCAACGAATCTTTCCAAGCTCCTCATCAATCTACGTTCACGGAGCTTTTGATCAATCTTCTTGATCACGTACTTCGCCATCTGCCGGTAACCCGGATGCCAATCCTCCGTCATCTCTGGCAAAGTCCCACCCGAGTTCAGATGCTCCAACTTTCCTCTGACTTGTAGAAGAGTCCCATCACTGTACTTATATAGCTCACCCACCCTCATAAACTTCATTAAACCTCGACTGTTCAAGTAGAAAATGCCGCAATTCGGGACAGAAATGCCGGTATAAGGACATCTTTCTACATGTTCAGGTAGAACTTGATTCACTCGACGGGTTAAGTTGAGCTTCCTTTGGTAGCTTTCGACTCCCAACTGCAGATCTTCAACTCTTTTCTTGATAACAACGCTTCGTGTGAACATACGAAGTGCTGTATTCAAGGCAATGAGGTCTTCACGAGGAATATGTGTGAGTTGATCTCGGGTCATCAGAAGCAGCATATCTTCGATATCCTCAAGGCGAATGATAGAAAAATCTCCCTGCTGGATTTTGTATTCCCTGTCATCCTCCCTTTTCAAACGAATCTCCGTCACATGATAATAGCCATTCTTGGCTTCAGTTTTCAACCCTAAAATGCTGGAGATGCGGATATCGGATCTAACGTTGCTTCCAGAATTGACTAGGCAGCAACCCCTGTACGCCCTTCGGACTCGTTCGTCCCAATGAGATGCACCTATGACAGCATACATATCATAATTACGATTTACCTTTGGGACCCAGAGTCGGTTTACCTTTTCCTCGATAAAGGGTATTGTCCCCCAGTTGGCAGCTTTCAGCAAGGTAAGGGATGTTGCGTACTTTGATGACCCTTTGAGAAGATAAACCAGATCATTGGTGACGAAGAAGTCGAGAGCAATCTGATTGTCTTGAATAGGGTCAAGTGGAGGTGGAGCTCTTTCTGATTCATGAAGACCTGGCCGTTGAACGGTATTCAGAGCCTTCAGGATCTCATCGGCATAATACTCGAACTCCATTCGGGTTAACCGGGTTTTGGCGCGAAGTCTCTTATCCTTCAGCACTTTCTTCACCAAAGATGGAGTAACCGAAGTCTTATACTCATGAGCAAGAAATGCACATAAGTCAATCGGACTGCGGATACGAAGATATAACACATCTTTGTCTGCGTCTATGATCGGATCATATTGCGCCGCTGCCGTGATCCAAGCCTGTGGTGGTGCAGTCTCGTCAATTTCCAACGTGTCTGCCCAGTCTCGTGTGCTTGGTTCAGGAACCGTAGATTGTTGTGCTTGTTGTAGAGGAGTAGAAGCGCGAACATCTGCCGGTTCTGACTCTGGCATCTCGGCGGTGTCATGAACGGGTGAGTGTTGTGCAGCTTCGGGTTCCGTTACTGATTCTGCAATCACAGGAGCAACAACAACAGAACTAATGGGGTTAGTGGTAATAGGTAAAGATACAGAAATAGAGGTACCGGGAATCGATGACGCCGTAGTAGCATTCACATCGTGGCGCCACTTAGATCGTCTTGATTCCGATGATGTTGATTTGTCCTTCTGTGCTGCATCTTTCTTGGACTTGGTTCCAGTCTTAGCAGTTTTCTTGGAGCTGGTAACCTTATCTCCCTCTTTAGGCTGTTCACCCCCATCATCATCCTCATTGTTATCCCCGTTGCTCCCCCTAGCACTCTCCTCATTACCATCACCACCATCATCGCCATCATCATCATCGTCATCATAATCCTCATCCTTATCCTCATCATCACCATCATCGTCATCCTTTTCCTCTTCTTCTCCTTCTTCTTCCTCTTCCTCTTCACCAGTACCCTCTTCCTGCTCACTTTCTTCCCTTTCTTCCTCAGGTAGAATGTGATAAGGTACCACACTTCCAAACGTTTTGAATAACCTACCATCCTCCATGATAGCGTCATTCAGGGATTTGTATAGAGCCCGTTGAATCCTAGACTTATCAAACGATCCATGTTCCACCATACGAGCCTTAAGGATCTTCTTTAATTCAAAATCCGTTAACTCATAAGCAATTTTGTAGGCGGATTCTGAAGGATTGGATGACTTGATCATCAAGTTATCAGCTGCTAGTGTCTTTAATTCATCACGCAATTTAGGCATAATGGATTCGACTGATTCTTGCACTCTCTCTTCAACAGAAGCTTCAAGTGCTTCTTTTTGCTCCTTATATTTATCCCTCATCGCTTGAAGTCTGGTGATACGTGCAGCATGCTTATCAGCCTCAGCCTGCTTAACCCGAGCTAGTTCTTCTGCATGTGCTTTTCGAGTCAACTCCATATCTGCAGCGAACTTAGCAATCATCTCCTCTTAGGCTTTCCTAGATGCTTCTTCACTTTGAGCTCGTCTTTGTAACTCTTGGCGAAGTTCATCCATTTCTCATTTGTGATTATCTACATGTTTATCCAACATTTAGGCCATCACCAATGCAGCCATTGTAGATGTTGCAGAGCTGCTCTGGGTTGATTGAAGAGGCTCGGTTGTTACTGCGGTACTAAGGATGGGAATTATAGGTGGTGGAAGGAATGGTGTTGACGCCGGTCTGGTTGGTAAGGGTTGGATTTGTGGAGGTTGAGTTGCTAAAGGTTGAGTTGACACCATGATCGTAGGAGCAACAGACTCCTTTTCCACACTTGCTGAAATAGGGATTGATGGCTCCTTCGAAGTGGAATAATGTTCAGGTGACCCAAACTCATCAATATCATCTGGTTCCTGGTACTCTTCTTCAACATTTACCCTTGCACCTGAACCACTACCGCCAGTATCTTTCCTACTCCTTTGAATTGCTATCTTCATCATTTGTTTCTCTGTCTTGTCAAGAGCAGGATCAACAACATCTTCTTCGTCACGTAGACGTAACTCATCAGCCTTACCTTTTCCCTTCTTAACCTCAGTTTTTTTCTTCTTGGTTTCGGGTTCAGGTAAAGCAGCTGGTTGCTTGCGTTTACCTTTACTCTTCACCGTAGTAGACGAGTCTTCTCCAGTCTGAAGGTTTGTTTTCAGCTTCTTGATTTCTAGCTGAAGTAGCTTGTAATCAGCAGAACCTTTGATTTTCTCCGTCAGAAGATAATCGGGAATAGGACCAGGAATCACACCACCAGACGGTCCTTCATGCCTTAGATCCACAGTATCATCAGCTTCTTCAGTGTGATAACGACTTGTTGCACGCCTATCAATAGTAGCATCATTCTTCATAAAATAATTAATGATAAGCTTGATAAACCGAGGATAAGGAAAGAAATTTGTCTTCAGCTTCTTGTTCTGGAAGAGTTGAAAGGTGAATTCTTCCCATATCAACAATGCATAATCTGCATTTGCAGCTTTGTACATGCCATAGAAGAGGTTTATAATAGGACTGCGCAAAGCATCATGGCCACTTGTTTTTGGTGTAAGACATCTACTGAGAATCCCCAACAATGCTCTCCAAGGTTGTCCTACTTTAGCAGTGGTAAACTCAGACGCAACTCGTATGTCAGGACATCCAAGAGCGTCAAATAACTCCATGAGTTCATCTTTAGTAGGATCCCTCGAAAATGACATGCCTTTGGGTGTATCCCGTATACCAAAAATCTTACGGAAGTCTGAAACTGTGAGCGTCTGCTGCTTGTTGTCGATGGTGAAGGTGATCTTGTTTGAAGTGATTTCCTTGGTAGCCCAAAATTCATACATATAATCATAAGGCACCGAGGCACTACTTCTTAAAGCATTCTTAAAATGGGATTCATCAAGGATTGCGATGGCTACTTTAATACCATGGTGAGTGGATTTTGAGACTTGCTTCAGCCGGTAGTTGTTGGGTATGAACTTAAGGGTTCGTGCTTTAGCAATAGCGGCTTCTCTAGAGTCTTGGATTGCTTGTACTGTTGGATTAGTCATTGTATCTGCTTAAGATAAGACATGAAAGGTTGATGCACAAAAGCATATAGATATATATCATTCTTACTTCTAAGCATAACACATTTCATAACATAATACAACAAGTACATATAACATGCAAACAATAATAATCAAACAACTCTTCATCCAGAACTTTCCTTCATTCGGAACTTCTTCATTCAGAACATTCCTTCATTCAGAACTTCCTTCATCCGGAAGTTCTTCATTCGGAACTTCTTCATTCGGAAGTTCTTCATTCGGAACTTCCTCATTCGGAACATTCCTTCATTCGGAACTTCCTTCATCAGGAAGTTCTTCATTCGGAACTTCTTCATTCGGAAGTTCTTCATTCGGAACTTCCTTCATTCGGAAGTCCTTCATTCGGAACTTCTTTCATTCGGAAGTTCTTCATTCGGAACTTCTTCATTCGGAAGTTCTTCATTCGGAACTTCTTCATTCGGAAGTCCTTCATTCGGAACTTCTTCATTCGGAAGTTCTTCATTCGGAACTTCCTTCATTCGGAAGTCCTTCATTCGGAAGTTCTTCATTCGGAAGTTCTTCATTCGGAAGTTCTTCATTCGGAAGTCCTTCATTCGGAACTTCCTTCATTCGGAAGTCCTTCATTCGGAACTTCCTCATTCGGAAGTTTTTCAGAAAAATCCTTCATTCGGAAGTTTTGTTCAAAATGTCCTTCATTCGGAAGATATGATCTATGTTCATCCGGAACATCAAAACACAGTCTATGAGGATTAATTCTAAGCGCGTTTGTGAGTTCTAAGGTAATCTAAGGCAATACCTCATCATCTAAAGCTATTCCGAGCAAAACCCACCACAAATCCTAATCAATTGCTTCATAACTTAAGGAATAAACCCTAAATCTGATAATGTTTATTATCCGAAACAGTTAAAGGGATATAGATGATGAATTGGACGAATTTATAAGTTAAATATAGATGATATTACCTTATTAATCGAATGAACAGGATCGGATTGATTAAGAATCAAGTGTTGTGAGCTTGTGTGTATTTTAACAATGGCGGCAAGAGAATAGTAATACAGTGAAAAGAAAAAGGGGGCGGGGGGGGGTTATATTTGACTTAGGTCAAATCTTTTTCAACTTATACCCATTGTCACTTTTGACCCTACCATTTCACTCCTTTTCCTTTTTGGATACTAACTTTTCACTTCATTTTACCTTTCCATTGATAAGTTTAGTCAACTTAAATTTTGCTTAGTTAAACTAAACTCGACAATCTCACACAACTTAAGTATCGCATCCAATTAACATATCTCCAAGATCTAAAAGCAATGCCTATCACATAGAACGAACACAAGTCGTATTCTAAAGCAAAACCACTCAATTACCATTTAGCCATTAATTTTCAACAATCACTTTTGAAAAGATCGATTTAATGACGAAGATGATTTAATATTTTCTCCCCCTTAAACGATGACCCGTTTTCTATTTAAAGAGTTGTAGTCATTGTTTAAAGAGTCAAATATTGATGAAAGCATTTCCAATTTATATCTTGAAAAAGTTTGATTCGTGGTGTCAATAAGATTTCTCTTATTTTAACAAATTAATGCACTGAGACGTACACAAATTCGTGTTAGACCAAGTTATAAAGTAAACTTGATCCCTTTGCATGATTTGGCTTGTAAATCATGCCCGAGAAAATTAATTCCCGTTCTGAGCCAACGTTTTCCAAGGAAATACGTGACTTTAATATGAAAACCGGGTTGCAGTCTGAAATAACTACAAGCCATTGTGGGCATGTTTTAAAAATGTACAACTTTTATACGGACTCTATTTATAGCACCGTGTCAATATTGATCGACATTTCTAAGGCCGTAAATATTACCGTACTAAAAGACATGCCCGATTTAAAAACGAAAAATATTTTTGGTTTTTCTTGATTTATAATTTTTATGGTTTTTCTAGGTTTTGTATTTTTTATGATTTTTGTTGGTTTTATATTTTTGTGGTTTATATATTTACGATAATATACATGATCACGAACAAAGGATACTCTGAATAGTTTACCACGACTATTCAGCTGATTCTTCTGCCAACTCTTTGAGAGTCGCTGGAGTGAATGATTTCATGCCAAGCTTGTCGATCAAAAACTCAATTCGTCCTCGATCTAATGCTTTGGTGAACATATCCGCCAGCTGGTACTCAGTAGTGACAAAATACAGCTCGATCACTCCGTTGTCCACCTGCTCTTTAATGAAATGGTAGCGAATGTCTATGTGCTTGGCCCGGGAGTGTTGAACATAGTTGCAGCAAAGGGCAATGGCGCTCTTGTTGTCACAATACATCGGGATTTTGTTAAATCCCAAACCGTAGTCAGTTAATTGTGATCTCATCCAAAGGACTTGAGCACAACAACCGGACATGGCGATGTATTCAGCCTCCGTGCTAGATATTGCAGCGCTTTTCTGCCTTTTTGAAGACCAACTGATCAATCTATCTCCAAGGAGTTGCACAGATCCAGAAGTGCTACGCCTCGTGTCTTGACATCCAGCATGATCGGCATCTGCGTATGATATTAAAGCAATAGAGGAATCTTTCGGATACCATAGACCACGATGAAGTGTTCCTTTTAGATACCGAAAGATCCTTTTCACAACATGTAGGTGCTTTTCGGTAGGCCGAGCCTGATACCGGGCACACATGCATACAGCAAATTGCAAATCAGGCCTGCTAGCAGTCAGATATAGAAGGGTGCCGATCATCCCACGGTAAAGTTTTGGATCGACAATAGTCCCATTCCTATCTTCATCTAACTTGGATTTCTCCACCATTGGAGTGTCCACGGGGTCACAATTTTCAAAGTTATATTTCTTAAGAGATTTTAGAGCATATTTGGATTGATTAATAAAGATGCCTCTGGGATTCTGAGAAATCTCTAATCCTAAGAAAAATGAAAATTTTCCCATCATCGACATCTGAAAGCGTGTGGACATTATCTTCTCAAATCGATTTGACAATTCAATGTTAGTGGCAGCAAATATTATATCATCAACATAAATTTGTACCAGAATCATGTCGTTGCCTTCCTTGAGAGTGAATAGAGTGGGGTCCACCTTGCCTTTGGAGAAGCCTTCCGAAATGAGATATGTGGACCGGAGATCATACCACGCGCGTGGAGCTTGTTTCAACCCATAGAGAGCCTTCTTAAGCTTGTACACATGATTAGGAAACTCCGTACTAACGAACCCATCTGGCTGACTAACATAGACCTCTTCCCTTAGTTCACCGTTCAAAAATGCCGTCTTCACATCCATTTGATAGACGATCATATTCATATGAGCAGCATACGCAAGGAATAGTCTAATCGCCTCCAATCTTGCCACAGGAGCAAAAGATTCTTCAAAGTCTATACCCAAGGCTTGTTTATATCCTCTAGCGACCAATCTAGCCTTATTCTTCAATACCGCACCCATCTCATCAAGTTTAACCTTATAAACCCATAACAAAGTAAGGATGTTAACCTTGTCAGGGAGAGGAACCAATTCCCATACTTCAAGTCGTTGGAATTCATTTAGTTCCTCCTGCATGGCTTCAATCCAAGATGATTGAGTCATAGCCTGCTGCCAATTTATGGGTTCAACTTCAGAGAGAAATGCATCAAAGTAGCAATAGAGTGCACTCTCTTGTAATTGATGGCGTGTAGAGACTGGTCGATCTAGATCTCCAATGACATTCCTAATTGGGTGATCTTTTGTCCATTTAGTGCTATGGTTTTCAATCCTAGGTGGTCTGGAGTGAACAATAGAAGGAGCTTCTTCTGAGGTAGACGCGGCTGAAGGGTTTTCAGGTATCGCTACACCAAAGAAAGGAAGCTCTTGCAGGTGAGCATATTCCAAGTCGTGATCAATAGAATCCTCTTCCACATCATTAGGCACAAGTAGGGGTGATGATTCAGGTGTAGTTTGAGAATCACTTGGTGAAGGTGCATCGGGTTCAATGTGAATTGAAGATGCATTAGATAAAGCTTCATTGGCTGGAGCAACAACTTCAGGAATTGGAGCTATCACTACGGGTGCTGGAACTTCATCATTTGGGGGATCAAAGAATTCGTCAAACAACGGTTGAAACAGTTTATCCCACTCGGGCCTTGATGGTGGTAAAAATTATGTAGAAGTATGATATTGGGAACTAATCCGGAACTAATAGCACCGGTTCCCATCTCATGAAGCGCGGGTTCAGAGCTATGTTGCTCAGAAGCCATCGCTGTCAGCTCATCGAAATCTGCGTCCATAGTTTCTACAATCTTGCCAAGACGACGGTTATAGATCCGGTATGCTTTCTTGGACGGTGAGTAACCAATGAAAATACCTATATCGGCTTTCGGTTGAAGCTTACCCAAGTTCTCACTATTGATGTTTGGATAACACAGAGCACCAAACACATGAAAAAATGAAACATCGGGTTTACGGTCATGTAGAAGCTCATAAGGTGTTTTTCCATGGCGTTTCCGAATGATAGAACGGTTTTGGGTGAAACATGCAGTAGATATAGCCTCTGCCCACAAGAACAATGGAGCGTTCGCATAAATAAGCATAGTCCTATCAGCTTCCATAAGTGTACGATTCCGTCTTTCAACGACACCGTTTTGTTGTGGAGTGCGTGCAGCGGATGTTTCATGTGAGATACCAACTCCCTCATAGTAATCACGGAGAGTCTGGTTGACGAACTCTGTACCATTGTCTGTACGAATACGGCGGACAGTAGTATTCAAACGTACCTGAATGAATTTCAGAAAGGTGATAATAGCCTTCGGTGCTTCATCCTTTGTACGTAGAAATCTAAACCATGTAAACCTGGAGAAATCATCCACAATTACCAGAATGAATTTCTTACCGCTCACACTTTCAGTTCTCATTGGCCCACAAAGATCCATATGCAAAAGATGAAGTTTTTCTTGATTGGTGTCTTCAGCTTTGGGCTTGTAAGATTTCTTGGTACTTTTCCCCCTTGAACACGCGGAACATAAATGGTCCTTGTGAAATTTAAGCTTTGGAAGACCACGAACTAAGTCGTTTTTAGCCAGATGATTAATAGCATCAAAATTAAGATGAGATAATCTGCGATGCCATAACCATGACTTGGTCTTAGATGCTTTAGAGAGAAGACATACTGGAGAGGCGGCCATCATGTCTTGTAAGGACAAGGTATAAATATTTGCACCACGAGATCCCTTCAACAAATCTTTTCCTTCCAAGTTGCGGATGAAACAAGTGTGTTGTCGAAAAGCAACCTCAAGGTTGGAATCACAAAACTGTCCTACTGAGAATAAATTATGACCAAGACCTTCTACATAGTATACCCTTGAAATCGTCACGTTTCCAATCTGATATTCACCATACCCCATTATCTTTGCTATATGATCATTCCCGAATTTAACCGTACCAAGAAACTTGCTGACGAAATTTCGGAGCATCGAGCGATTTCCGGTCATATGTTTTGAACAACCGGAGTCCAAATACCACATGATGATTTGGACCACCTGAAAATATCACCACACGAAGACAATGTAGAGGTATCGGAATCTAAGTGTTCCTTGTTACTAGCAGGTACAGATTTAATAATCTTAGATTTGCTAACTCTAGGTTTCTTAGATTTCCTAGCCTTCTTTTTCTTAATAGGTGGTGTAGATTCTAGTTGGCTTAAATCCTGAGGTATTTCTTCACTGATAGGCACTATAGTGGGGGCTGACCTAATTAAAGGGCGCTGTTTCCATACTTGAGTGCGAGTGTTCCTAACTAAAGGACGTTAGGATGCATTCCTAGTTAAAGGGCACATTGTTCCATCTAATGTAAAGGTCCTACCAGTGGGACGCCATTGCCAGCCAACTTGGGCACGAGTTCTACCCGTTGGCTTCCATTCAAGACCATTCTTAATAGCATTCATTTCATTCACATGATCAATAAGACACAAATCATGACGTTGGGAAAACATACATTCATTACAATTCCAACAATTCAAATTAGAATTCACGAATGGGTTAGGCTGCTGCACAGGCGCAGAGCTTTTAGTCTTAACATGATTCTTTTTATTTAAAACTGAACTAGCATTCCTATTGTGAACTTCTACTTTCTTCTTTTTGGCACTACTAGTGGAGGGCTTGATCTTATCTTTCTTGAGTGGCGATCCTTTAGCCTTAGTAGTCTCTTTTAATCCTGTAGAAGGCAAAGTGGGAACATTAGCAACAGATTTTAAAGGTGCCTTACTTGATTGTGCCAATGACGGTTTTGCTCCTGGAGTCTTATTAAATGGAGTTACAGCAATGGGCCTATTAGTGAGTAGTGCAGAACCTGGTGTACCTATGTATTGCAAATATGCTAAGCAATATTGAACTCGCTTAATATATTCATGAGCCGAATAATAGTCGCTACTTGAGGGATCTAAGGCATAAAGATCGTCTAAAATATCCCTAAGAAGATCGACATGCTTAATGGCATTCCTCATATAATCATCGTAGATAACCGGGTTTCTCTTATGAAGCGGATTCTTATAAAGCACTACTGACTTGGTTGTTGGAGCACTAGTGGACGGTGCAGAGTCGGTAGCTAAGTTATCAACAACTTCTTGTCGGGTGAGAAGAAGTGTCTCCTTTAATTAAGCCAAAACCATATTTTTGTCAATGAGCAGGATGTTCAAGTCAGAGATTTCCTCGCACTTTTGGTTCAGTTGTTCAACATAAGATTGTTGCTGTGCCGCATTAAAAGCGAAGCGTTCTTCTAGTGAACCATAAAGAGCGGATAGTCCCTGTCTTGTCCGATCCATCTCCTCTAGAACAGACGAAAGTCTAATTTCTAAGACCTGGTTTTTAGACTCTGCAGCCTCTAGTTCCAATTTGAGTGTTTCATTTGATGACACATCTCTCTTCAATCTCATAATCTCTTCCTCTAATGCCTTAACAATTGCAATCATCTTGTCACTTGTCTCAACACCGTTTTCACAACCATTTGATATCAAAAGATTCTCATTTTTAGTTTGTTGTTTTAATTCTAAAGATATACAATGTTGTTCTAGTTGATTAAAGCGTTTTGAAAGTAAATTGTAAGAATCTTGTAGCTTTAAAAACTCAGCATTAGATTCGTGACAAGAATGATTATCTACCTCATTTACAGTATCAGCAACATTTACAGAGAGATCACAAACATCATCACAAATATCATCACAAATATTCACAGCATCACAATTAATCATAGCGGATGTAAGCTCATTCGAATAATTAACATTTACAGTAGTAAGCACATCACACGAGATTACTGCAGACAAGAATCGGTCATATTCGGTTAAAATCTTTTCTTTTTCAATTAGTTGTAGTTCGTAAGCGGTGTCCATTTCATAAAACACTTTTTGAACTTCACCAATTTCAAACACAAGATTTTCTTTAAGAGATGCAAAACTTCCTTTTAGACTTTCGACAAACGGATTGATCTCATTTTTAAACACCTCGTTCATATGTTCGAAAGCCCATTCTCCGGCATTTAAGCCATTTGAAGTCGTACATTCCAAAATAACCTTGTCAAAATTAGTAAAGTATTGATTAATCTCTTGCAAGTTTAACCATACAGTGCTAACAGGTGGAAGATCCTTTGGAATTTCCTTAGGACCTTCCATATTGATAAGTGTAGGAAATGTACTAGGGTTTTCTTCATCTAATATGTAGGTCGGTGCTGTTATGAGATCTTTGTCCATATGGAAGCGAATTCTAAAATCCGTTTTTGCAAGTTCCTTATTCAATTTAAAATAATCACACTCGGGATATTTTGCAGAATTGTATGACCGATCCTCATCAACTAGATCCTTACTTGTTCGATCATCGGGAAAAACAATCGGGTCTAAGGCCAATCCTAATTGAGTTGCATTATAAAGTCTAGGACTATGTCTTAAAGCTTGTTTTGCATACCGTGGATTAGGGGGAAGGCCTTTTTGACGTGATAAGTTAAATTCTCTGAACGAAGCATCAAATAAGTGCACTAGTTGAGAAGCAGCGTATTGTCTTAAAAGCAAGTAGTCTAGACTTCTAATCTTATTAGTAGCATTAATCTCCATTTCATTCTTCTTAGACTCGAGTGATTCAAAATCCGTTTGAAGTTTTTGAAAATTAGTGACCACTAACTCCTTTTCTTTAAGTTCATTAGACAGATTTGCTCTTAAGTTTTCAATTTCTTGCAAGTGACCCATTTGTTTGTTTCTAAAATGATCATATTCGGGATTAGTTAGAACACAAGACGAAGGCACTAATTCCAAGGTTTGAACTTTCTCATTGCTTAAGGCAAGCTCATCAGACAAATTCTTATTCTTAGCTAAGGTTTCTAAGAGTGCAGCATTCATTTGGCTAAGTAATGTAGCAAGAACCATGACCAAATCTTGTTGAGCAGGAGTAGGCGTATGCGAAATGGGTCCCGGTTGTGATTCACTCAAAGTCTGGGGACTCACATTGATATTGCTATCATTGTTTGTCTCCTCATTTGAAAGACTCACCACCGAAGATTCATTCGAATCAGCACTCTCTTGCACAACTTGATGTGGTTGAATACTAGCATCAGTGGTATTATCGGTGGTATTAATAAGTACCTCAGATCTCTTTTCTGGCCCTAAGCTGGAGATAGTTGCCATGAGAGCAGCCTTTGCAGATTGAAAGTCATCACAGTCTGAGTCATACGCATCGAGATCATCTGCTTGGTATGCTGCATTCTGTGTGGTGACAGTGTCTTGTTCAGCAATCCCTGGATCAGCAAGAAATGCAAGCTCCTCTTCATCAAGTTCCCTTCCTTGTGCCTGAGCATTTACCAGATAGATCTTTTCTGCAAACCATTGTCCATCCCTTCTCCTCTTGGGTTTCTTACAATCCCTGGACATGTGACCCTATTCCTTGCAGTTGTAGCATGTAATCATTCTCAACTTGCCTATGGAATTAGCCCGTGGAGCAGGATTGACCATTGGAGCCTGATTGACCGTGCGAGCATTGGTAGTTGATGTGGTAGGTCTCCCCTGATATGGTTGAATAGGTTGAACCATTACCCTTCCATTCTCGATAGTAGCTTGTTGGCGAGAATTGGATGAATTCCTCAACTGATTGTTGGTAGGAGCTGATCCCCTAAATCCTCGTTTGCTTAAAGTCCTTGTAAGATAAGCAGACATAGTGGTTAACACTTCAACTGGGTCAGCACCTTGTTTGAATACAGGAACGGGGACTTCCTCATCATCACAGTACATTGCTTGGTCTTGATGAGCTGCATAATCACTAGAAGGAATACTCATTTGATCAGGATAGCTTGTTGGATATGCTGCATTCTCTTGATAAGAAGAATATGAAGATTGAGCATAAAGTGCAATACTTGCTGGGTGAGGTTGTGTAGCATATTGTGATGAAGGTGCACTGAACCAATATTGTTGCTGATGTGAGGTGGGTGGTTGCGGTAAAATCGAGTATTGGGGAAAGGTTGGTGTCATGTAAGGTGATGGATGGTAGGCTTGATGTCCCAAAATATAAGGAGTGTTGTTGTGAGACAAGCTTGGTTGATTCGCCATCAAAGCTAATGAATCAGGGTACATAACTCGTGGAGAACGGTGCATGATCACATGTTTCTCATGCTGCTGAAGAAAAGCATATAGTTGATCCAAATTGCACTTATGCAAATCCGTGGTTAACTTAACATCGGTAATGTACTCACCCCATTCAGCTTGAGGTAGAGTATTCAAGAATTTGGTGTTAACCTGGAATGGAGCAATCACAAGATTGTATACATTCAGATCATTCATGAGTGTGGTGAATCTGAAGTAATAATCGTGAAGCGTTTCCCCTGGGTTGTACGTGAATCTATCAAACAGGTCATACAACTGACATTCCCTTTCCTGTTTGGTGAGAGACGTACCTTGTAGCAACACCTTTAAACGTTCCCATAAATCCTTTGCCACTGTATACTGACTTACCATCCTATAGATGTCATGGGGAAGAGCTTGGAGAATTGTTTGAAGAGCTTTTTCGTCTGCATCGGCAACAAGTTGTTAAGCTGGTGTAAGTTCTTCAAATTCTCTTGGTCGAGACACATTGTTAGCCACGATGGTACCATAGTCAAGTGGACCATTTAAAATTGACTTAACCATAAGCCTCCCATAAACCGGTTTTCCCTTAAGGTAAGACATCATCCGGCCTTGCCATGCTTCAAAAACTTCTTTGATGAGCATTGGCGGGCGATTATCCGTTCCCGTAATAACGGAAATATCCGTAAGTGATGTCATCTGAGGCATTACTGAATTCGGATTCATTTTGTTAACTTCAAAGAGACAAAGATTATCGGTTGATCGAGCAGTGAAGTAAAGCTTGTGAATTGTGTTGAGTTTTTGTTGTAAGAAACCAAGATTAAATCCTCTAAAAAATCGTCGAAAAAACAAGCAAAATAACCCTTGATTCGGAACTTTTGTTGATTCGGAAGTGTTGATTCGGAACTTCTTGGTTTGGAATTTTTTGGTTCGGAACTTTTGGCTTGATCCGGAACTTCTTGGTTCGGAACTTTTGGCTTGATCCGGAACTTCTTGGTTCGGAACTTTTGGCTTGGTTCGGAACTTCTTGGTTCGGAAGTTCTTGGTTCGGAAGTTCTTGGTTCGGAAGTTCTTGGTTCGGAAGTTTCCTTGGTTCGGAACTTTCCTTGGTTCGGAACTTTCCTTGGTTCGGAACTTTCCTTGGTTCGGAACTTTCTTGATCCGGAACTTTTTCGTTCGGAACTTCTTGGTTCAGAACTTTTGGTTGATCCGGAACTTGTTGGTTCGGAACTTTTGCTGGGTAATCAGAAGTTTAATACGATGAACAGTCGACCCCAAAAAGAGAGATTAAACCCAGATTTTGACCAAATGACCCAAAAAGTTTTGTGATTTCAACAATAATAAGTAAAAACTAATACTTATCCACTAATCCCAATCACAAAAACACCAAAATCACCAAGAATCAAGATGGATTTTCTTAAAAAACACTAATACAATCAAAAACTAACAAAACCACACAAATCACTACCTTAAATCACCCCATAGCTCTGATACCAAATGTAAAATATTGATAACCTATGAATCTATGAAGGGGTTGATGATTTCTAGAGAGAGAAAGTTAGAGAGAGAAAGAGAGAGAAAACTATGTGTTATTTCAATAAATGAAAGTAAGAAACATTCAACAACCAACCCCTTTCCAAGGAGGAAAGGGGTATTTATACTTCCAAGCTACATGGGCTTGGGCCGGTCCATGACAAGCCCATGGACCGGTTCTTACTTAACTTAATAAGCAACTAATAACTATTTGTTAACTACGAGCTATTACAACATAAATAATATTGTGGAGTGACCGATACTTCTAATATACGTAAAAACGTATTTCTAACAGATGCAAACGAAAAGACTAACGAATCGTATTGATAGCCAAAAGAAACATTTATTGATAAAACAATATGTACCGAGAGTGGAAGATAGATTATCGGTATAAACAAATAATGCTTAAAAGGAAAGATAAAATATTCTTGCAAATAAATAATGCTTGAAGAGAGTAAATATATCCGTGCCTTAATCAAATTCACCAATAGGAAAGTTCAGCTAACGTTCCCAAAAGATGATCTCCAAATAAGAAAACCAAAATCAAGCACCAATACTAACAGGATTGTGAATCAAATGATGTCTATCGAAACTCAAACCCTAAAACGAATGAAAGGAGTCCATTGCCCGATCATGAGTCGCATTCGAAATCGAACTTAAAACTTTATTCGAATGACGAACATAGTAATCTAAAACTGTCGCTCAAAGCTTTTATATATATCTTATTTGTTGGTTTATGACAAATCTTAAGTGGTGGAATTATGAAGCGATGAAAGACGACGTAGTTTATATATATATATATATATATATATATATATATATATATATATATATATATATATATATATATATATATATATATATATATATATATATATATATATATATATATATATATATATATATATATATATATATATATATATATATATATATATATATATATATATATATATATATATATATATATATATATATATATATATATATATTCATATGTAAGGTAGTGTTTGATAAAAACTTATAGAGTTTTAATTGAAAAATATAGATATGAATTAAGTCATCAAACTTGTTTGTTTTGTGTTTAAAATTCACTAATGTCTTTTTAGAAAAAGTCAGGATGAGGAGGCTTTTCATATTAAATCATGACTTATTATCATTATTTTTCATATTTACCCTCTAACTTCTTCAATTATTTAGTTTAAAAGGATATAATAGTAAATTTATGTGATTCATACACTGCAACAAAACAAACAGTTATATATCCGTTTACAAACAGACGACATATATTTTTACTGACATTTTAATTTTACAGAACTTAATAAAAAAACTAAACAAACAGACACAATGTGTAACTGACTATTGAATATTTATTATGTTTCCTAATTTTTCCCACAAGTTAGTCACTGATTATACGTCAATAAGTTTGTAATTTTAAACAGTGATAGTTTGATAGTTTTAAGTCAACTCTTTCCACCAATAAATGATCTCAAATATTGTATTTACTAATTTATTTTAAGGATAAGTATTCTTATTATGTAGGTTTAAATTGTTTTCAAATTCGTTTGATCAATTATGTATTTGACGTATAAAGCTAGACCAAATTACTTAGTTGCATAATGAAAACTTAAGGTTTTATAATTTTACCATCCTTAAAGATATTTTGTCATCGAAATGTAGATCGCATCGTAAAATATTACGTGAGTAACAAAAAATGTGATCATTCCGTTATAATATTATTATACGTTTTTTTTATAAAAACGAACATCTTATTTATAAATTTAATAATACATGAATAATTATAATATAAGGTTTTAATATCATATGTTTATTATTTAAACTTTAAGGTATATTTAAAATAATGAAATAAAACACAAACCAAATTTTTGAGTTTTACACTCCTAGTCAACAAAGTGCCTACACTTTTCACGATCTACATACTATATGCATACAAGATGGCGTCTAGTAAAGTAGTATGAATATAAAAAAGCATCTGCATTTTGTAATTACACGCACAAGACCTTAATAATGTATCCTAGCTCTCTACTTTCATATATTACAAGCATATTCAGAACATACCAATAAATATAGGTGATAAGACTGCCAAGGCTCCAGGCTTAATCATCTCCCCAAAGATGCAGAGGCAACAATCGCAACACATCTCCCATAATCTGGTTTCTCCTTGTAGTCCTATGAACTGCGATTCTACGTCGAGACTTGAGTTTTTTGATGCACAAACACGCAACGACTTGAGGACGCTTGCAATGAGCACCATCGAGATATATTCGCGGGATACGGCATTCCTCGAGAAAATTAACGTTGAAATCCGTAAAAGTTATAACTCCATACACTAGTTTAGTTTTTGTACTTTTATTTTTTTGAATTTTTTATTTTAAGACTTTTTATGTCTTTTGTTTGATTACTGAATTTTTAATTTTAATTTATTGTGTTATTTATTGGAATAATTGAGTAAAAAAATGTTAGGTCCATGGGATTTATTGTGCCACAATAAATGGTCTTAATATTAGTAATAGTTTTGATTGACTAAAGTTATAAATATGCGAGATAACTTTTTGAAAAGACCAACCAACTTTATTTTTATGGTATTCTCAAGATACTTTTAATTTTTTTCAATATATATAATATTGACTAATATGTGATTTGTTTGACCTGGTTTTTATTTAAAAAAGTTACATTAACGGTCCATGTCTTTTGTGTGGACTTTTATGGTTACTCTTTGACATAATTTTCACTTAAAAAAGTTACAGTAACGGTCTCTTAAATTTTTTGTTGACTTTCACAGTTATTCCTTTACGCTCTTGTTCACGGTTTTTTTTAAAAGAATAGAAGAAGAAAGCAAGCATAACTACCAATTGTCTCTGACGCAAATGCACTAATTTATGTTAAGAAATTAACATAATTACCAATTGTCTCTAACGCATTTTTGTTAAAGTAAGCTAACATTATATGACCGAAACAGATTTTATGGTTGTCCATTATAAGAACAATGTATGCCTCAAGAAACTTATATTTACCCATGCATGTCTGATGGTAAATCTATACCACCAAGCTGTTAAATAAGGGCATATCAAAAGAAAACCGATACCGAATTAAAAACGAAACACTTACACAGAATCGCGGAATAGATCTATCTCTTGCAACCAAGAATTTGGAGACCGAACTCGAACAAATGAAACCAATCATTTATAGACAAACTAACACACGTAATTCCTAACAAACACCTTAACAAAGAAACCAACTTTAGTTTTTGATAAAGAAAATGCAGTTTAAAAAAAGTCTCATACTCAAGTGAAAATCATCACCCACGAGTAAAGGTGGCTAAATGAGTGGACTGGACGGGTATGAGCAGTGGGTTAAATGGACATTGGTTCATAAACGTGGGAAATTTTTAATATTTGGACTAAATGGACTTGGACCAAATGGACACTAGACCAAATGTATTTGGGTCAAATGGACAATATTAAAAAAGAAATAAATAGACTCAATATTAATTTAACCAAATGCTTTTATGTTGTCCAAATAGTCCATAATACCTATTTATTTAACCAAATGATTTTATGTTGTCAAGTAGTCCATAATACCAATTTATTTAACCAAATGCTTTTATGTTATCCAAATAGTCCAAATAAAATAAAGACTAAATTACACGGATGGTCCCTGTGGTTTGTACAAAATTGCAACTTTCATCCCTCGAGTTTCAAAGTTTCATGGGTCGTCCCTAACTCTGAAACTAGTAACACCATTGGTCCCTCCACTAACTGACCGTTAGTTAGTCAAACAAAAACACCCATGTGCGTTGCATGTGATGGCCAGTTTGATCTTTTGACACACATGTAGGGACTACCCATGAAATAAATTTGTTAAAATTTTTAAAAAATTAAAAAAATATTTTTTAAATAAGAAAATATATTTTTAAAATTCGAAAAAGTATTTAAAATTTCGAAAAAAATATTTATAATTCGAAAAAATATTTAAAATTCGAAAAAAAAATTATATATTTAAAATTCGAAAAAATATTTAAAATTCAAAAAATATTTTACAAACAAAAAATATATTTGAAACTCAAAAAAATATTTTTAAATAAGAAAATATATTTTTTAAATTCGAAAAAATGTTTAAAATTTCGAAAAAAATAATTATAATTCGAAAAAATATTTAAAATTCGAAAAACAAATAAAAAAATATGTTTGAAATTCGAAAAAAAATACAAATTTTTTTTTAAAATTCGAAAAAATAATTTAAAAAGTCAAAAATTATTTCCAAATTTTTTTTTAAAATTTAGACAAAACTTAAAAACGTTTCGAAATTGTTTTTTAAAAAATATTTTTTGAAATATTTTTTGAAATAATTTTAAGAAAAATTATTTTTCGAAATTTCTTTAAAGTTTTATGAAATTTTTAAGATAAATTATTTTGAAACTTTATTTTTTAAATATATTTTTAAGAAAAAACTTAAAAAAATATTTTTTGATGAATTTTTGAAACTTTTTTTTCGAAATTTTAAATATTAAATTTTTAAGTTTTTTCGGAAGCAAAGTTATTTCTAAATTTTAGAAGAGTATTATCGAAAAACTTTAATATTTCATAAAACAAAATCTAAAAAGTAAGGTTATTTCGAAAGAACTTAAAAATTTAATATTTAAAATTTCGAGAAAAAAGTTCAAAAAATTTATCAAAATACATTTTTTTATTTTTTGCTTTAAAATATTTAAAAAATAAAGTTTCGAATAATTTTTCTTAAAACTTTAAAAAAATTTCGAAAAATATTTTTTCTTAAAATTGTTTAAAAAACAAATTAAAAAAAAAAGTATTTAAAAAAAACCATTTCTAAAACGTTTTTGAGTTTTGTAGAAATTTTAAAATTTCTTGGAAATAATTTTTAACTTTTTAAATTACTTTTTCGAATTTTAAATATATTTTTTTATTTGTTTTTCGAATTTTAAATATTTTTTCGAATTATAAATATTTTTTTCGAAACTTTAAACATTTTTTCGAATTTTAAAAATATATTTTCTTATTTAAAAAATATTTTTTCGAATTATAAATATTTTTTTCGAAATTTAAAACATTTTTTCGAATTTTAAAAATATATTTTCTTATTTAAAAAATATTTTTTTGAAATTTAAATATTTATTCTTTATTTTTTTCGAATATTTTTTGAATTTTAAATATTTTTTTCAAATTTTAAATATTTTTTTCGAAATTTTAAATATTTTTTCGAATTTTAAAAATATATTTTCTTATTTAAATAATATTTTTTTGAATTTTAAAAATCCTAACAAATTTATTTCACTAGGATTGATGCCCGCGCGTTGCCGCGGGTTAGATATAGAAGATGTTGATATAAACTTTTTATCAAATAAGAAAGATCTTAAATAAAGCCCACTTTAAATTAACAACTATGACCATATGACCGATAAAGGACAATCCAATTCCAATACATGAATGAATATTTATAACAAAATTGGCATTTCAAATTTATATAAGAACAGTCTTGGTAAGCTCCCTACAGTACATTCAGGCGTCGGAGCTTGTTCAACATTAATATTAAAGCAAGTACTCGCTTGTTCGAAGAACATGTATTTGCCACGTCTTGGTTTAATCTTGTATGTACTTTCTGCAATAACTTTAAAGCGGGAAGAAGATTTCTTCTGTTTTCTTGAATGGAATGGACATGAGATGTGGAGAGCGCCTGCAAAATCAATATCTTAGTGGCAAGTAATATAGATAGTCAAACGAACTTAAGTGCCGTACCTTTTTAATCATCTTCAATATTTGTACTCCATTCAAATCTGGTTCTGGGAGCATTTGGCAATGCAAAAACTGTTAGAAATAACAACTCCAAAAGCGAAACTATTAACAGTATGCTGCATGAAGCGTTTTTTTAATAACTATGCCACATGAAACTTGGTACTTATAGAATATCAATTACCTCATGCTAAAAACTTCATGATACTTATGCTATCCTGCTGCAGCTGTATTGGAAATTGTTGAGGCTTTAGTTTTCAGCAAGTAAAGAAATGTAGCAAATAATACTATATGCATACCATGTTTTCGTTGCAAGTATCTTGATTAAAAAACCAAGTCTGGTCATTAATTACGACTAAAGAATGAACATAGAAACAAACTAAATTCTATGTTTAGAAAAAAATCAAGGACCGACACCTTTGCGCTTTTCAATCTGAATAATGATACTGATTTATAATGAAGCTAGCAGATTATGTTTCGTTCATGCAATTTTTTCAAGCGATATTTATATGTAAAGGATGTATTCTAAACAGTTATGTAAAAGGGGTTTAGCAACTCCAAGATACCAAACAACCTTAGCCCCAAGGAAATGCAGCAGACTCTGATGATGCCTTATTTTACAAAACTCAAGAGTCGAGTCTTGAAAGTGCATAATCTATATTATGGGTTGAAAAAATCCAATCTATTATGAAAATATATAATTTAACATCAGTGACTGAATCCATCGATCTTTTACGAACGACATAAGAAAACAGAGATAAGATAAATTGAGGAGTATAATAGTAACCTCCTCCATATCTTCGCTATAACACTAAACGAATCAGTCTTTATTTCCTTCCCAACTACAATGTAACCCTATTTAGGACAGTAAAAAATAAGTAATTTTCGTTGTATACTAATACCGATATTAAAGTATTATTCCATCTTAACTGTCTGAACATATACTAATCCTTAAGATGGCAACCCGACAGTGTCTTCAAATCCAGACTCGACACATCCCGTAACGCCTAGAAACTATCAAACATAACGATAGTACGATACTAAAATTTATTTCGCTTACTCCTATGAACTGTACTTGTAAAAACGCCAACCAAACTTTTAAAATTTACCTATAAATGTATCATCAGCAGGAATGTGGGTAGATAAGCATATAAGTTTTTTAATTCATCCATTAAGAAGCAATCGGCCTTATGTCAGAGAATGAGTTGCACCTGCACCTCAACTGATGTCTTGGTCGTCGCAATTCTTATTCACCCATCCTCAGTATCCCTGTAAACACGAACCTGCACAATCAATTTAAAACATCTAGTTAGCACAGGCACCATAAAATTCCTTATAAAAATATATTTTGTAAAGATCAAACATATTACACAACTAAAGCGCCTAAAAGCAAAATATATCTTACGAATTCCATGAGCCATTAACCACTTAAGTAGTTATGCCAATAAGTAATCCCACGCTCCCTAAAACAATTCTCAATAAGCAATCTTAAAAACCCTATAAGAAGTTTCTCTTTAATAAGCAACCCCAAACAGGCCGTATGAACAATTTCATAAAATGTTGCAATTAACCGACAAATTTTATCATCGACCCCTGCTTTGAAAAATTTCTAACCTATTTATTATACCTTCAAACACAAACACATATAGTAGATATGTTAGTTGTTATATAACATTATGCTCATTGCCTTTTAAAACTAATTTGAAATATGTAGCTTAAGGTGTTCGTTCAAAAAAACACAGGTCACTCTCAAAAGCAAAAAATAAATGGCAACTACTTGTTTTGTCAAAAATAATAAGCGAAGATGCAGTTAAATTCAAAAGTAATCGTGCATTACCTTATAATGCGTCACCATCATACATATCTAATTTTTTTCTTCCGTTTGAGTTTCAATCTTCCGGATTATCTGTGAATCGATGCAACAGGTTTCGGAATTATGTGGTATATCACGACATTTACTGAATAAATAAATACCATCTAAATATCATTTTTCTATATATTCAGTTGCATATTTGATTTTAAAATTGTGTGCATAAGTTTTTTTCATGTTATAATTAGTTTTATAGAACATACCTTTAAACGACGTTGCGCCAGCCTAAGTAGTCCCCAAATACATAAACCAAACACCTCTTTAACCAGACATCAAATACCTATATCCAACAAACGTGAAGTCTGCAAATAAATGCGACATATTTTAGAATTAAGTGGTACTTCAATGCATAAATAAATACTATCCAACACCATTTTCATATACATTTAGTTGCAAATATGACGTTTCGTTTTAAAAGAAAAATGATCAACTTCCTAATCCGATAAAGCTTAACCACCTTTAGTTGGCAAGTGCGCATGTCTATAGACTTTGTGCATTGCAACCTGAAAACAAACCTTTTTAGATAAGACCCGATAATGAAAATCAATTAAACAAATACTTTTTAAAAACCCAATACCATTTTACCAGCAATATGCATGGAGACCTTTGGTCTATCCATTCATTACCCATTTGCAGAGGTTATAAAATGCATTTATAAAGTAACTATCGTTTGTATATGTAACAAAGTAGTATAATAATGAGATTCACTTATAATAATCTCTTAATTTTGTTTACTGATTTATGTTACTTATTTTATTCTTGACAGCATTTTACGATTACAATATGACAATAATAGTAGACAATACAGTGGCATTTTTTTAATGTCTTAAATTTTCAAAAAGTTACAACGACTAAATAAACACAAACGTGAAAGTGCAATGATGTATTCCGGCAAAGAAACTAAATACACCATTACTTGTTTACGCCTGTTATGTTACTTCATTCAAATTAGGCATGTTATGTTACTTTCATAGCCTTATTTTTATTGTTGGTTTGCATTTGAATTTATGTGTTAAGGTTTGACAAAATGTTCAAATGCGTATCATGATCAAAGCCCCTTATGCGTCTGCTTCAAGAAATAGCAGATATTTACGTATCACTTTGGTACAAATCTTAACTGGTAATTTAGTCTGACCCAATAACTCGAAGCGCCTAACCCGATATAACCTGATCCGACTATCACCCGAACCTGATAACCCGATTTCTTATTGGATCGGGTTGCGGGTGAGATTTTTAAAGCAAAACCCGAGCCAACATGGCCCGATAACCCGACCCGATAACACCTCTAATCAGACCCCACCCATTCTAAGATTATTGATTATGATGGTCCTTTATTTAAAATCGTATAACTTCTGTACTTAACAAACATATAGACTTTTGCCATAAGTGTAATGTTAATGCTAGGAAATTCACCTCGCTTGTAGAATAAGCTCATTATTCAGTGACCCCTACTGCGGCAATCCCCTGAAAAAAGTATAAAATTTCAAATTCAGTAGTGTGATAGGTCTGGGTTTTCAACATTTGAAGGTAAAATAACAAAATCCACATATTCAAAGCTTACTCTAAAATGCAAGAAACTCAAGAACAAAAGAGTCTCCCCCATCTCTTAAAGTAGCACCCGTGTATCCCACAGTTTGAGGCTGGACTTTATAATGACGTTTGACCAGGCAAAGACGTGTGAACTGGTATCTATAGCAACACGACAGAACTGGTCGACATCAGCAAGCCGACATCAGAAATGACGTTGGTACTTTCAATCCCAACATTGGTAGCTTTCTCCTGCATATGAAAGTGCATTAGGACCAACGGAAAAATATAAAATGAAATGACCGTCGAATATTAATCAGCATGAAACATACCTTCTTATTTATAAGATACTTCTGTAATAATGGCAAATATCATTGTAGCTTTTGATATCCTGAAATATAACAACCAAAAAAGAGCATTAAACATGTAGGCAGATTTATAGCCAGAGAGCACGTTTGTGATATGAGAAGCCCTTCAGTGTAATTTAGACTTTCCATGGTTATGGTGTTGTAAATTTGATGTGCTTTGAATTTATTAAGTTGTAAATATGGGTGTTCCATAAAAATCACATCAGGGTGTGACCCTGTTTCTCCTCTGCCTTATCTCAGCTAAGTCCTAATAGAAAATCCAAGGTCTCGTGGAATTAGAAAGCCGTTTCATCCCAACACCCAATCTAAGGCGTCACGATATATACAACATTTCAATTCTAACAGCAAGTCTAGAAAATGCAAGGTACAACATGAAGAGTTTCTCTATGTGTGATTATGGGTCAATGTTATATAGGTAAGTCTCCTCTAATACAAATCCTAATATAGGTTTTTTTTACAAAGTGTGGCCATTTTGACCCAGTTGCTTACAAATGGAAATAATCCAAATCGACTCATTGGTAAACTAAACATGCCAAAAAAAGTAAGAAAAAAACTTGCAAATGTATTGGTGTGCACTGACCGAGAGAAAGTCTCACTGAGCAGTTCCACTTGAATGAGAGAAAGGTTCGGTTTGACCCATTGAATTCATCACCTGCCTATAAAAGATAGGACACATACAATGAAGTTATGAAACATAAGCCAACCTGATTTCTGAAGCACATATGAAACATAAGCCAACCTGATTTCTGAATCACAGCTAGTGTCAAAGCCATACAAAAAAATCATTTCATTAAAAAGTTAATTTACCTACCACAATTATTGAAAAAAAATCAATCTCCTCATCATCCTACAAAAACAATATCAATAAAAAGAGAAAAAAAAATGAGGTTAAAGGAATCCATATCGAAACAAATAAGATCAAACAAAACAAAAAAAAACTAAATTTCGTTATCATCTTCAATTAAAACTGTAATAGAATGAAAAGAAATATTATAAAAAAACTTACATCAATCTGTTCCTTTTTGTATCTTGTATCCATATAAAAAAAAGAGATCAAATGAAATCGTAAAAGGAAATATTCAAAATTAGAGAGATCAGATGGATCGGATTGGGTGCTTTTTAAACAGATGAGGGGATGAGATGGATTGGGTTAGAGAAAAAAAATGAGGTTAAAGGAATCCATATCGAAACAAATAAGATCAAACAAAACAAAAAAAAACTAAATTTCGTTATCATCTTCAATTAAAACTGTAATAGAATGAAAAGAAATATTATAAAAAAACTTACATCAATCTGTTCCTTTTTGTATCTTGTATCCATATAAAAAAAAGAGATCAAATGAAATCGTAAAAGGAAATATTCAAAATTAGAGAGATCAGATGGATCGGATTGGGTGCTTTTTAAACAGATGAGGGGATGAGATGGATTGGGTTTTCGTGGTTGAAAAAGGGATGTTGAGACCAGTTATGACAAACCCATACCTGGATCAATTTTTTCAAACCATCGACGGTGAGATTTTGTTGTGGGGGTGTTGAAGGTATGGGCGTGCCTATTTTGAACGGCCCCCATTTATCTTGTCTCACATCGTTATTATTTTATTACCCCCATTTTTGGGTTTTGCCTAATGAATAAAGGGGGTAATGGGTAGTCCCTGCATGTGTGTCAAAAGACCAAACTGCCCATCACATGCAAGGCACATGAGTGTTTTTGTTTGACTAACTAACAGTCAGTTAGTGGAGGGACCAATGGTGTTACTAGTTTCAGAGTTAGGGACAAAAGTTGCAATTTCGTACAAACCACAGAGACCATCCGTATAATTTAGTCTAAAATAAAAGTTAATACCCATTTAGTGCATTAGTTAAAAAAAGGTATAAATAGCCCAATTTGATTTGCCACCTCCACGAGTATCAAAGTCTCCAAAGCCGCCTCATCCCATGGTTGCTTTCAGGTATGTAAGTATGTTGCCGAGCAATGCTTGGTTTGCATTTATACTAGCATACCGAGCATGATTCAGAAACATTTTAAAGAACACTACTGGTTTGCATTAGACCAGAACATGATGTATTACGGTGTGCTCACTTTTAAATTTTGGCACACACCGAACGATGCACGCGTGGAAGGAAGGAGCGTTAGCCTCTCTCCAGCTGAACATTCCACTTGAGACAAGATGGATGATGACGCAAATACGATGCTTGAATTAACTATAACAGTAACAATATATATATATATATATATATATATATATATATATATATATATATATATATATATATATATATATATATATATATATATATATATATATATATATATATATATATATATATATATATATATATATATATATATATATATATATATATATATATATATATATATATATATATATATATATATATATATATATATAGAGAGTAGGGATCCAGTAAGAAGAAAAATTACAATGAGAAGAATAAGAAGAAATCCTGACCACAAATTCCACAAAGGAAGGAGAATTTTAAGGGGGGATGCATCTGACTTTGTAGGTGCATCTGAAATGTGTGGCTATGGTTTCTTCTCATTCTTCTCATTTTACTTAATCTTCTTATTTGATCCTAACTATATATATATATATATATATATATATATATATATATATATATATATATATATATATATATATATATATATATATATATATATATATATATATAACAGTAACAACATGCACATACTTATGTACCAGGTTTTGATTCTGTTGGATGGTTTATTCTTGAGATTGATAATATTACATCAACATTCGTTTCAAGTTGAATTAAAGCATAGCCTACTGGATTGACATTTGCTATTCATAGCCTACTGGAGACTAGCAAAGTTAAATGTAGTATGCACCTACGGAAAAAGCGATCATAATTGTGACAAAAGAACAAGAAACAATAACAAACACTACTGGAGACTTTGCATACGAGTTACTGGCGACAAATTAAAACAAACAAGTAATAAAGTTGTTAAGGTAAGAATACTTGCCCGTTGATAGCTGTTGACGTTGAAAACGCTACTACTTATTATGGTTATGCTGTCACGTACTATCTGAGAACTAGGTTAAATGATGAATACAGAGAAGGAGGATATAAATGTAATTTAACAAAACCCCATGTTGTTAATTAGAAGCTTTCCCTCCTAATCACCCCAAAATTGGACGGAACAAGATTACATATAAAACCTCATCCCATCCTTTCCTCTCCCCTCGTCCTCTACCTTTCCTTCCTAAAAAAACTCGAGAACACAAGGTTTTTATGATTTCCTTTCCCTTCCCCTTCCATTCTTCTAAAAAGAAACTTGAGAAACTTTTTCGCCTAATATTTTTATTTTTTGTTATCGTATTTTCGGCTTTAAAAGGAAAAAAAATTGATAGTTTTTTTTTGAAAAATATTTTGTGAATAAAAGTTATGAAAAACATTTTTTACTTAACAATTGTATAAAAAATTATGAAAGATATCTTTTTAAAAAATAGTCTTCTTTTTAATTCCAGGTGTAAAAAAAATAAATTATCAAAGGCCTCTTATTCCAGTGGTATGTGAATGACCATCTAATCTAAAGGTTGTGGGTTCAAACTCAGTAAAGACATGTGAGATAAAATTTGTGATAGTTTATGTGAGTTGTAAAATTTTGTCGTTAAAAAAATTATATAAAAATTATGAAAAATAATATTTTTATAGGCAAAAAAATTAGAGTGTATAATTATATGAAAACGTGTATGACTAAAAATGTTTGTAAATACGTATATAATTGTATAAAAAGTACAGTATAAAAAATATTTTAACTTAAAAGAAAAAAGAAGTTATCAAATATATCAGATAGGATAGTAAAGAAATGGTGAAGTCCCCCAAAAGTCAGGGAGCATCAAGATAAGGGTAAAAATCATACAATATCATTGTACTTATCAAAATGTATCGAATTTAAACACTTACAATTTAATCGCTAGACATTACCAATGAAATTTCAAATTTATTTCGAAGTCACCAAAATGATGACTTGTTACCGACACGGAAACACGGTAATACCCACGTATATATTTTATTTTATTTTCATATATCCGCGTCTGATTTCCGTTATACAAATAGTGATATTGACAGTTGACTTTATATGATTTTGTTAAACAGATCATTAACCTTCATATTATAGAGGAGAATCACGGTTTCCAATGAACAATGATTCTCCCCACACCCTTAATAAACTAAGTTAACTTCATATTATAGAGGGGAATCACGGTTTCCAATGAAAAGTGATTCTCCCCACACCCTTAATAAACTAAGTTATTTATCCCCCTCACAAACCTTCGCCTCTCTCATAGTTTTTTCACACACAAAACATACACCAATCACTGACACCTTCCGTTTCTTGACTCCGTTAGCTCCGTTCTTTCATTAATCAGCCTTTGGCCTTTTGCCCCATCATTAATTGATAAGTTGCCCTTTTATTTTGCTTGTCCTTTGGGGTTTGATTAGTTTGGTCTTTGTTTAAATACCCAAAATCATTCAATATCAATCTCTCTCATCTCATCGTTTCGATATGCTCCGATCTAATTTTGATCAGTTTTGGAGGGTTTTATTTGTTTTGATTTAATCTAAGATCACTGTTTCGATATGATCTATATATGGGTTTCATTGGTTTTGATCTACCCATCACCCGTTCGTTGCCGCTGTATATGTCGGGTAGCGATTCGTTCGTTGCCGCTATATATGCCGGGTAACGGATGCGATTGTATGTGACATTTTGTGAGAAGGATGAGATGTTGTGTTGTTAGCTGGAAAAAGGAATTCATTCTAGCTATGTTGTTAGGGTATTTGGTGGTGGTTACTTTTTGTGGTTGTTTTTTTGTCGTATGAACCTTTAACTGCATATGGTAATTCTTATGAAATCTGTGTTTTTGGTATTTGGCCATTGTTACTTTTGTTCTAATTAGATTAATAGTGATATTATTTATTTGTGGTAATCTAATGTTTTGATTGTTACGTGATTGTTATATCTATCAGTAATCCAAATTGTTATTAGGGTTCGTGGACTTTTGATTGTTACATGATTAAAACAACTATCAACAAAGTGGCCTGAGTGTTTCGGTGAATACCTTGCAAATATGTTTTAGAAAACTAATTAGGCTTCATTGGGGGTTTCCATTGTTTTCATTCTTGGCTTTTTTGTTGTCGGGTTGATGGCAGGCGACGATAGTGACGTTCGTGTCTTTCGTTGCCGTTGTTGATTCCGGGCGACAATATCTAGTTCTGATAATGTCCCTTTTATTGTTTTCGGCATACATGTGATTGGTAATGTGACCAAGAAGCTATCAGAACCCACAAGCTGTCAATGGGTACCTATTGAATCACGGTACGGGATATGCAATGCTATATCTCAGATTGGTTTAAAGGCATGAGGGTATGTTCTTTGGCCCGTTACTGTGTCATTTTGCTGGAAGTTGTAACACTAAATTCATTGTTGTTGTTATGGTCGGACATTAGGTACCTGTTAAATTACGGTACTAGCTGGTTTGGGATATGCAATGCTATATCTTAGATTGAAACACGTATTAATGTGGCATATATTGTTAGTTTCTTACAAAATTGCATATCACTGGATTTACTATTGTTTGTATAGTTATTTCGATTTTGTTGGTGCCCCATGTATTTTCATTCAATCGGACGTTGGTTCGTTGCCGCAATTGATAGCAGGCGACGATAGGGACAATCGTCTCTTTCGTTGCCGCTGTTGAAATCTCCTCATAGGCAATGATGATAATATTCGAGCGTCCCTAAGCGGAATAGAACATGATTTGGATTGCATGCCTCTTGGCGGCGCAACCTTTTTCTGTTCGCAGCAAGAGCGCACATATCCTGATATTCGATGCTCACCTATCTGAGCCTCAACATAGCACATAAAAAAAATACTTTGCCCTTTCTGTTCGACCTGCATTGTTTCATTGGGTTCACGACTCGATTCGTGACCGCCTTTACATGGTTTGTGTTATTCCCACGTCATCGGTTTTCAGCACAGAACATGTACCCAAAAATAATGCCTGGTAAGTACTACATTATGTTGTAATAGTTTTATTACTTATGGTATAGGTTTTATGAGTTACTTATGGTCTAAAAAAATTCGGGATTTTGTAAACTTTCTAGTAGCATTAAGAAGACTCACTTCCTATAAGTTAAATGTTCAAGCTGAATTTATAATACAAGATCAATGTTCGTTATTGATGTCTTGATTTCATCCATTCTTATTTCTTAACATTGGGATACATAAATTCTACATATCGACTTAAACTAACTATGTTTTTAATAAATAAACTATCATTATGGAACAGAAAGTTAATATCACAAAGATTTGCAGTCCATCTTACAGGTTGTGCTACACAATTGTTTTAGGAATTTAAGGATGGCATCCGTATGGTTGATAATCGGACGACATCTATATGGTAGAGAATCCGAAAAATGCAACAAATTAGCAGGTAATAAACCTGTGGTAGATAAGCAGTTTTATCCAAACAAAAGCAGTCCCAAACACCTTTTTTCTAATATTTGAACTAATTTACTAAATACATGTTCCAAGTCACGGATCTTGGTTTCTCAAATCTTATAATTTATTTTTGGTTTGGTGTTTAGTTGTCATTATGAGTTTGATATATTAATTATGCGTATTTTTTTATATATGATTGTGTGTTAATGCACGTGTGGCCGAATTTTGGATCAGGTGGGTATGTTGAAGCATTTGAGTCCATATATGTTATTTTGACGCTCAATGGGTAAGTGCACCTTCATTTTAAAGAGTACTAATACTTGAAATGTGTTGTTTTAAATATAGTACTAATACTTGGTTTGTTTTTTTTTGTAATTTGAAGGGAAAAAGGAGTGCAACAACGACACTGTAACGCCGACGTTTAAGCTACCACAGAAAATTAAGGTTTTGAAAGGAAGTAGTCATCGGGCTCAAATTCCAGATATCCAAGATCCAACAGAGTATGTTGGACATTCTTATACGGTACGTTTGTACTTTTTTTCATTAGAGACGAGTATTAGTTATGAGTTTTAAATAAGCTTTTTGTATTACATTCTTATACGGTACGTTTGTATTTCTTAACATCGAGCTCTAAAGTTCGTTGAAGAAGCTTAAACAATATTAACATTCGGTTTTCAAAGATGTTAGAGATGCTGATGCTTCTTTTGAAACGTTCACATTACCAAAAAAACATCTTAGAAACACTAAAACAACTAAAAAATAAAATAAACAATACCGATTTCTTAGTTTTTATTAGATCTCTATTGTTTTTTCTAATGTTAGTGTTAGGGTTTTTAAGGTTTAAGGTGTTGTAATGGGATGTAAGGTATCTAAAGTTGATGATATGCCATTAGTTATAAGATGTAGGGAAAGAAAAAGGCTGATTAAATCAGCTATTGATTATAGGTATGATTTGTCTACTTCCCATTTAGCTTATTTTTATAGCTTGAAAGATATAGGTTACTCGCTTTCTAGATTTTTTGATGAGCAGTTGGTTATACCTTCGCCTAGTGTGTCTTTGTCCCCTGTGCTTACATTGCCTGATGATAGTAAGAGGAGCCTTGGTAAGGTGTTTAATGATTCGAGGTTACATGATATGCATAGTGGCAGTAATGATGGTTCTAATTTGAGTTTAGATTTAGGTAGTCATGGTCATGATCATGGGCATATTCATGTAGATGATAGTGACAAGTCTGCTCATGATCATGGGCAGGAGCATGGACAGGGGCAGGGGCATGGTCACGGTAATGCTGGTGGGGGTTTTAAGAGTAGGCCGGCAGTGTCGTCGTTTGATGATATGGTACGTAGATATAATGGAATGCTGTATAATGGAGGTTTTGTGAATAATAGACCAGAGGAGACTAATAATTGGGGTGATCATGATCCTTATGTAATGAATAGAGGACCAATGCAGTTGCCATATCAGCAACCTCCGTGGGGTGATCCTTATATGGATGCACAATACGCCATGTTCTGCAAGGATGATTTTGTGCATCCTAAGTTTATGAAATATTTTGAAGGCTATCTTCTCTTTATGTCGTTACTCATAAAGTTGAATTTTATGTTTATGATATCTTTCTTCGTACCAGTAGTTTTTAGTAAGAAGTTTCTTACAAACAGGTCCTTAGCCGATGCTCTACTAATACAGGATCTATGAAACCATTGATGAAGAGGAAGAAGAACACTTCTAGGTTAAAAACGTTTCCTCCTTCTAAGAGGTTGATACTTGAAGCACAAAGAGTCCTTAAGGAGAGGGTTCAAGACATAGCTGATAAAAAAGGCATCAAGCTTAGATTCTGCACCTTGAAAGAGTGTGAGAGTCACATTCACACACTTGACAGTCCATGCAGTAACATTCGATCCGAGATTGGGTGGCCCCCAAGAGTGTCTTTTGTTCACCCCCATGACCTACCCAACAAGACAAAGATTAGATTTCTTGAAACTTATGAACTTGGTTGGACGACCAACCATGATATGGAGCTCGGTCTAATTAAATCTGGATAGTCAAGTAAACATGCTGATAACTGTAATACTCTTCACTTTTCTATGCTATTTTACTCCCTCCGTCCCAAAATTATAGTCCATGTTTCTTTTTCGGGTTGTCTCAAATTAATTGTCTACTTCTAAAACTTCTAAAAATAGGTATGAATTTTAGATCGAGATTACTAGATTACCCTTAATTGAAATCATAATTACAAACTTTAAAAAGATTTTAAATTAATTAGTTAAGGGTAAAACTGTCTTTCTGCAAAAAGTAAGAGAAAGAAAGCTAAAAAAGTGGTACTTTTCTAAAACTGTGTGTTTTTTTACGGAGGACAATAATTTTGGGACAGAGGGAGTATGTCTTAATATAAGCATTTCTCTTCATTATTATTAATATGGTCTTAAACCGGTTGTTTTTCCCTGTTACCCAAGAGTACGTGGTTTTCTTTTTCAAGAGTGGCACATTGTTTCAAGATTTAGCTTCCCCATAATCAGTCTGATGTAACATGCTCTCTCCATATGTGAACTGGATGGTTTACCGTTTACACCTTTAAAGTCAAATGATCATAGCACATCATGGCCATGACCAAGATCAGATTACCCGTGCTGTTTTTGTTTTTAAGCGGGAGGTCTGAGATTGACTGTGTGTTGGTGGGTGGGAGATAGGTGGAGGGGAAAGCCTTGTTGTAATTTGGACTAGAAACTGTCCCAATTCTGAAGATTGAAATCAAGGTGCATGTATGTACTTTAAAATAAATTACAATATATAAAACATGGGGACAAGAACTTTTATTAAAAATATGGGTGGGAGATAGGTGGAGGGGCAAGCCATGACCAAGATCAGACTACCTGATTAGTTTTCTATGTTTAGTTAGGCTAAGCTAACGGATGAAGGGGTTCTTAAAGATGGGGACAAGCACTTTTCTTAAAAAATCAAAACACCCTTTTATCTGCATAATAACGTGTATAACTACTTATCATACAAGTGTTCCATGCGACCATCTAGATAGCGGCCAAAAAATGTTATTTTTCATACCTAAGGGTGTTCAAGTGTTATCTAAACCGTTTACATGCTGATAGATATATGATTCAGACTATACCACAATCTTTCGTAAAGCAAGGCCAAACACCCCTTTGATTATCATCAAGAGTGTCGAGTTCATTTTTATGTTTTATGATTTTGTTGTTGTGCGGGCGCATCAAAACCTCAACAAGATGGAATGAAAGCATGTCATCAGCCTGGTAAATTCCCATTGTACACAAATCTACAACTGTAGTTCAGGTCAATCCGCAGACCAAAAACAACTAGCAGGTTAGTACCATTCGTTATCTCAGACATTCAACATGAGTGTTTTGAATCCATTCTATTTTTTGTTTTATTTCTTCAAATTTGTATAATGATGATTAGTAGCAGTTCGTCCAAACGTGACACGATCTTTCTTTTTGTTGTGTTTAACAAGTTGATGAGGACATGCCTGATGCCGAAATAACATGAGCAACATCACAAGTGTCACGTGGACAGTATGGATTTCGCGATGACGAAAGGATGCGGGAGGTAAGACTTCACTTTTAGAATATGTTATAAGTAAGTTCCCAAATATGTTGCCGTCGTCGGTTTCAGTTAATGAATGAAAGGGTTTTACAATATTTTTTTACATCAATTCACATAGTAGTCGTCTAGGGTGAGTAAAATTTGGTCCAAACATATGAAAGAAGGATATTATATTGTCTAGTTTTGCAACACCTTTGATTTTTTTGCTTCAAACTAAGACCAATAATAGCAGTCTCTGTCATATTAGGCAAAACAAATATAAAAGTGCCAGATAGATGCGATTTAATCTATTTTAAGGTGTATAGTTAACACGTGGAATTATAATGGTTCTGTCATTCTAAAGTTTATGAGGTGCGTCTCATGCAGATCGAAATGTAGTGCCCATGGGTGACTCTAGCCTCGGGTCGACTTTAGCCTTTTCGGGTAGGATGAATATTATGCCCAGGGGAGACTCTAGCCTTTTCGAGTACTAGTTGAAGTGCTCCGGAGCAAGTAACTTATCAAGTTTAATATATGTAACCGACGTCACTTGAAACAATAAGTTACCATCATTAACCTTCTTACATGATTTTTTTTAAACGTGCAGGCACAAGAGTTTATGACGATCCCTGTTTTTTCGTTTCCAGAAAATTTTAATGGTCAGTAGCACACATTTCGTTACTTTTGTACAAAGTTGTACAAAATTTTGTTTCCAATGTATCTAAAGATTTTTTTTTACCATTTGTCGATATCAAACACCGCAGAAGCCATACTAGAAGTGGGGGCAAGAACATAACCATAGCTGGTCAAGCAACCCACCATTTCCCTAGGCGGACCGAATGTCAAATTTGTCTCAGCAATACTTCGGTCAGGCATGAAAGGCGACGTGTGTAGTGATTGCAGCCAGTTTATGTTGACTTTCCTGATACAATGGTACGTTACTATTACTTATGACCTAAAACACTGTCTACTGTAATAACAATAGAACTATAACGCTGCAACCAATATATACAGGTCTACAGTCATCAAGCACATCCGCAACGCAAACCATCTGAATCCAATATACCAGGAACGAAGACAATGAACAAATCTCAGCAGAAGCCACTTGCTAGGTGGGGAAAACAAGCAGCTCTTTATGACGGCCTTCATCAACGACCAGTAAAAATGTTTCCAAAACGCCCGCACTCCGCCGCAGCGGAGCGCGGGCACAAATCCTAGTTTCATTTATTTATCATCTTCAACATCACACCATCACCATACCAAAGATCAAAACCTAGATTTACAATCTTCATCAGATTTACAATCTTCATCAGATTTACAGTCTTCATCAGATTTACAATCTTCATCAGCAACATTAAAATATAAAACTCATCAAAAATATCAAAACCCACGTCAAAAATATCAAAACGACTTACAAGAAATGGTCAGAGGGTTCGTTCTTGGACATGGGTTCGTCTCCTGATAACAAACGGATTGCAGCCACAACTATTATGGACATGTGGGTTGAGTTGTATAAATTTTGATGATGAAGGGATGTATACGAGTGAAAACCTTCTTGAACTGTCATTAAGAAGTCTTATAAAGATGTATCCTAGTTATGACAATGTACCTTGGTATATGTCTGCATACGTTGAAAAGGTTGTGACATTGGATCCCAGGCACCACTATTTAACAAATCGTGGTCAATCATTGTGAAATCAATAGAGATGAAAGTCATATCTGGAACTCCAAATGACGTGATGATGAGAGTTTTGGTTGATTGTACTTCGTGAGATTTTCATAACCGAGGAAATTATGTTTGAAATCCTAGACATGATTCAATCATTCTTTCCGTGTTTATAAGGTAGGGTATCATTGGTGGCAAGCCCAAATGGTTTTCGTAGTTGGACCGCAAACAGAATTTGTGTTTCAAGGTCACCTTGGATTGTATTGAAAGACGGGTAAATGGAGTTTGGATGTACTAAAAGATTATTTTGCGAGATATAAACTGAATTTGTTGCACAAATATGGGTAAAAAATATGGGTGGATGGTGATTTTATAGTGACGTGTATTGTTGAATTAAATAAATTAATAATGTGGAAGTAGGGTGGCTAAATGGGTGGGTAGGACGGGTATGGGCAGTGGGCTAAACGAAGGTTAGTTCATGGAAGTGGACCAAATAGGCAATTTCTAATATTTGGACTAAATGAACTTGAGCCAAATAGACATTGGACCAAATAGACATGAGTTAAATGAACAATATTAACAGAGAAATAAATAGACTTAAGATTAATTTAACCAAATGCTTTTATGTTGTTCAAATAGTCCATAATACCCATTTATTTAACAAAATATTTTTTATGTTATCCAAATAGTATAACTAAAATAAAAGTAATACCCATGTCCATTAATTCAAAAAAGGGCCCAAATAACTCAATTTTAGAAATATGAACATGATTTGCCACCTTTACGTTATGTGGAAAATTGGAAATGTAGCTGGTAATATTGGTAACATTGTTAAAAAAAAAAGTTCGTCGGAAATGTCTAGCGATTAAATTATAAATGTTTAAAGTTTATACATTTTGATAAGTACGACGGTATTTTATATCTTTTATCGTTAATATACCTGAAATCTTTAAATGGCAAACTTAAGACGTGATAATGTATTCTGAAAGTTTTGAATAAAATCCGGTATAGGCATAGGGACCAAAATTCATAATTTACTCTCGAAAAATAGTACGTATTGTCTACAACAGTCACATTTTCCCGGCAAAAAAAGTGTAGAAAATAACACCAAACGTTGATCCACAGGTCACAGGTGTTGTCATCGTCGTTACGGGTACGAATTATCTTCGTTTGCATTTCTTTGGTACCTTTTGAATCCAAAAACATATCCTGCAAATCATTTGTGTTTCAGAATATCAGATCTTGGACATTAATGTATGTGAAATTAGGGTTCAGATCATGTTTTCTCTTAGCATTTTGTATGTTAATGCATAACAAGTTAATGTTGCGCATGAGCCGCATATTTAGCGACTCTATGATGTTCTTCTTCAATCTTTAGAGTGCACGTGCACCGTTGGCACGCCAAAAGAAATTTTTGCCACCTATGGCGGTGCACCCGGGTGGGTGCCATAGTGGTGTTATAGGTGGCATAGCCAACCCATTCACGCTTGTTACTCGTATTATTTCCTTAATTTTCATTTTCTAAAAAAGAACAAACCGTTTTTTCAATATGTGTATATGTATTCTTATGTAATGCTTAACATTAATCTATCATGTTGTCAGGATAGCTCAACATGGATTCGACTCACGGCCCCATGCGTTCGATCAAGCTCTTGCCTCCAAGTCACAGTACAAGACTAGTACTTGTAGAACGAATTCTAAAAAATCTTATGACCCCATCAATCTTATCAAGAAAATAAAGAGCTTCTCAAACCATTAAAAGAGCCCGAAAACAAATTTACAAAAATATGTTTCAGTAATAGAAGTTTCGGCCTCCCTGCTGCCCATGTTGCTACAACAATATTGTCGGGTATTAAGGCCCGGTTAACCGAAGTTGACTTATCGGATATTGTTTCAAGGAGACCTGAGCCCGAAGCTGTTCAGGTTTTAAAGATGTTTTCCTCAGCTCTTGAGGGTTCAGATTTGAGTTATTTAAACCTTTCTAATAATGCATTGGGTGAAAAGGGGGTTCGAGCATTTGGTGCTCTTTTAATGTCGCAAAGTAATCTTGTCAAATTGCATATGATGAATGCGGGTATTTCACCTGATGCTACAAAGGCAGTTTTCGAGTTGCTGCCTTCGACTAATAAACTAAAGGTTCTTCACTAGTATTGGTAAGTTCTGTATACGCTTGTAATATATGAAAGTAGAGAGTTAGGATACATTATTAGTGTCTTGTGCGAGTAATTACAAAATGCATATGGTCTTTTAATATTCATACTACTTTGCTAGACGCCATCTTGTATGCATATAGTATGCAGATCGTGAAAAGTGTAGGCACTTTGTTGACTAGGAGAATTTTCGACACTTCTGCTAACATTTTTGTGTGTTTCACTTTCAAACAGGCATTCTTTTTTGGGTTCTTGGTTACTATACATGACATCCTTTACTTGGGGCTAAGGTCGTGACCGCCATGCTGATGTTTGCCACAGTTTCTGGTATACTCATGGCTCTCTTTCTCAACACTGCTGGTGGTGCTTGGGACAATGCTAAGAAATACATCGAGACAGGGGCTCTTGGAGGCAAAGGAAGTGACACCATGTAGCTTCAATTACTGGTGACACGTGAGTGTAGCATTAATTTTGAGTGTTCAATCTATCTGCCTTCCTGTTGCCGTAACCTCATATATATATATATACTAGCATAGACTCGCGCAATGCGACGGCGAGTACTCATAATCATTTTTTAGACTAACAAATATTAATCTCTTATCATTAAGTTTGTATTGTTGAAATTGTAAAAAACCTGAAAAAAAATTCTAAATTTTTTTAAAAAATAATAGTTAATAAATGTATAGCAAAATGGATATTGAATTAAAAAGCATAAAATTTTAGAAAATATGGTGAAATTAGATTATAAAGATAACAAATAAATAAAAAGATTTTTCAATTTAAAAGAAAAAATGTTATTTAAGTAGGTTGTTACAAAAGTTTGTTACAAAAGGTTGTTACAAAAGGTTGTTACAAAGGGTTATAGTATATAATGTTAATGAAAATATCACAACTTGTTTTATTTAGTAGGAAAAAAAGTCTGAATTTTCAGCCTTGCTATTTTAAGAAGGTCCTAAATGCTTTATATAGTAGTATATATATATATATATATATATATATATATATATATATATATATATATATATATATATATTTCTTTAATAGAATATATAGGCGGCCCCTTCAAAGACACAGCTGGCCCTTCGCTTCACGTCCTAATCAAAATGCTTGCAACAATATTACTGGGCCAATAAGGAACACCAAATAAAACTAGTCCAACTAATATCTAAAACCAAAGTCATCTTTTTAATTTTTTTCTCCATCTCGTCCAAAAAAAAACCAGAGAAAAAAACATGTGATAACTAGACAGGCCAATTATAGTGAGATACGTGAAGAGGTCGGATCATATATTACAAAATTAGTAAACGAATCGGTCGGATCACTCTCTTTCTTCTTTCTATGTACTTTTAATATATTTTTTTTGTCCTTATGCACCCCAACCGGTTGGGGTAAAATATCCGAAACAATCTGGTGTATTAAAAAACAAATCCGAAACAATCTGGTGTATTAATAACCAGCTGTAAAAAAAATTCAATTTTTTTAAAAAACAAATCATAAACAATCTGCAATTATGAGTATTAATAACCAAAATTATGAGGTCATAAATAGCGTTCAATCAAACGTACTACTTCATAGAATTATCTTCTTTTTTTGTTTTTCTCAAAAGGGTTTTTTTCATTTTCAATCATTTGGTAGAAAAAGGGTTTTGGGTTTGAATCATATGGATTTTGATTCAGATTATGATGTTTATACTCATAAAAAGAAGCAGTTTTTGTAAGAAATTTGTGGTGGTTTTTGTTGTGATAAATCTTTGTTTGAAGCTTTGACACATGACATATTGGTAAGTTTTGATTTTGACCTATTACATTTTTGCTTTAAATTTACAGTTTTTTAATAGAAATTTGTTACATTAAAAGTGATGATTTAAGGGATATATTGGTGTCTTTTACACATATTTATGGTGTTTAAAAGTTTGTTTAATTATTTACCCCTAAAGGCCTAAACCAACTCATTTAAATTATGTTGTAAAGTTTTTTTTATAGACGTGTAAGATATGATGACTTAAATCAACCATCTTTTTAATGAAATCATTGATTTTATACGAAAAAATAATATTCCGGTAGCGGATTGGTTTATTGTTACCCAGTTATAGTGTCTGTGTGGTTTTGCTTCCTTAAATCCTGAACAGATTAAGATATTGTGTGGAGTGGATCTTGATGATCTAAAGAGTTTTTTTCATGTATCTAAACCAATCCAAGAAGCTTTAAGTTGTTTAATATATAGTGTGATGGTTCTAAGATTATGTTATGTTTACTAATATGCGGAAAATTGTAGGTTGTGATTGCAAAGAAGTGTCATTTTGATTATAGTACATCGAAAACGAGCTCTACCTCATTAAACTTGGAAGAACTCCCACAAAGCAATTTTGGAATTGTTTTGATATCTTCGAAATTGCTTTGATATCTTCAAAATTGTTTTGTGGGAGTTCTTTCAAGTTTAATGCAAGGATCTTTTTCGGTGTACTATAATCAAAATGTCATTTCTTTGCAACCACAACCTGCAATTTTCCGCAATATTAGTAAACATAACATAATCTTAGAATTATCATACTATATAGTAAACAACTTACAACTTCCCGGATCGATTTAGATCATGAAAAAGCCTCTTTATATCATCATGATCCACTTCACATAATCTCTTAACCTATTCTGGATTTAAGGAAGCAAAATCAGCAAAACCACACATAGACACTATTAACCATCTTTTTAAATGAGTTGGTTTAAGCCTTTAAGGGTAATAATTAAGCAAACTTTCACATATAAACACCACATAAAACACCAATATACACCTCAAACCTTCAGTTTTACTGTAACAAATTTCCATTAAAAAATCGTAAATTTACAGCAAAAATAAAATAAATTAAAATCAAAACTTACCACTATGTACTGTGCTAGAGCCTCAATCAAATATTTATCACAACAAAAACCACCACAACTTTCTTTCCAAAACTGCTTCTTTTTAGAAGTACAAACATCATAATCCTGAATCAAAATCCATATGATTCAAAAGCAAAACCTTTTTTCTACCAAATGATTGAAAATGAAAAAAACCCTTTTGAGAAAAACAAAAAAGAAGATAAACCTATGAAATAGTACGTTTGATTGAACGATATTTATACACTCATAATTTTGGTTATTAATACTCATAATTGCAGATTGTTTATACACAAGATTGTTTAGGATTTGTTTTTTAAAAAATGAATTTTTTTTCAGCTGATTATTAATACACCAAATTGTTTCGGATGATATGAAATGACAATGAGTATAATTGTTCCAAAAATATTGTTTGGTATATAAAAACATAAGTATGGATTCATCAATTAAAAAAAATTAAAATCATGAGAACTTAATAGTATTATTACTCTTCACATTCAAAATGTGATTATAACAAAAATTCATCATCATCTGTTGTTATGAGAATGAGCAACCACATTCAATTGATAGTATTTATATTAAAAAGTTAGAAATCAAATTTATAATGATTCGTATGAAATAAAAAAATGGAAAAGAAAAAATATTATTTTTAAATTTTAATAATGATGAAAAAGATGGTTGGACATATATATTTTTTGAATTTATGAATTTTTTAAGAAAAATAGACTGCAATAAAAGCTTTCAATGGGCCAATGGGTAATGATAAACATTTCTTATTATAGATACTTGAAATTGAGTTTCATAATATACCATATTGGCTTCTATCAAAATAATAAGATATAATGAAATTATATACTTAATTGATATCCATTTGCACAAACCAAACAAACCTTTTGCCTATCATTTCATTCTTTTATTCCGATAATCATTAACCAAACGCAAATCATGTTTAACTTAACTTTACTTCACATTCAATTTATCATAACAGACATTCCTTTTTTCATTTATTATTTCACTATAAGTTGAATGAGCATGTTTAAATATTCAAAATCAACTTAATTTTTTACAACTCACACTAACTATCTCACATATTATATCACACATGTTTCCACCGATATTTGAACCCACAACCTTTAGATTAGAGAGCCACTCACATACTGGCCTTTGGTTCCCATAATTCATTCTTTACGTTGCTATTTCATGAGTAAACTAATTGACATGCTTCGAATCACAGCATATGACACCCTCTTCTCCCTATGCCTTGCTGCGTTTAGATACAGAACAAGCATGATACGTCTTGTTGCTATTTCATATGAGTAAACTAATTGACATGCTTCGAATCACAGCATATGACACCCTCTTCTCCCTATGCCTTGCTGCGTTTAGATACAGAACAAGCATGATACGTCTTATAACTCATTAATTTTCTACTTGATGCGTGCAAAACAGATTATAACACTTTGTTTAAACGTAGTTAAAACTTGATTTATAACGACTTTGTTCATTATCATGTAATAGACTTATCTTTTTAACAACACTGTTTTATAAAATGACTTGCCGGTCATATAAACTCGAAAATACATGTTTAACGCCCGTCCACTTGGTCCTGTTCATTCGAAAAATATTTTCCGTACATTCTATTTTGTGTGGTTTCATTTCAATCAGAGAAAGACATTTTTTTTTTCTTCGTACTACCATCACCAGATCTTATATTGGAGTGAATATATATTGGAGTGAATATAGAATGATTGTAGTATTTTAGTTTATAACCACATGATAATTAAACTATACTCCTAATGACATATATTATAAACAGAGAATTACCTTGGCACTCAACTCAACAGAAAATGTAGGGTAAAGTGTGAATATTGACTCGAAGATGAACACCAAGATCGAACACAAACTGATCGAAAATCAGTCCAAAGCACGGACTCGGACTTCAGCAAACAAACCTAAGGCGTCTCCCCAGACGTGACATGATCGAGTTTACATAAGCATACTTTGCATGGACGTGAATAAGATCCCAAGCATGACCTAAACTCAAAATACGGCGCAACTCCATCTCTTTCTTGTTTGGTTCGTTTATTTTAGGGTTTTGATGCGAATTAATTTATATAGCAACGGAAGCGCGAAGGTTTTAAAGTAATTGTGAGCGAGATTTGTGAAGATTCTTTAATACGTTATACTGTAACTGATCTATCCATTTGACGTGTAGAAATTTTGTAACTGTTTCCTTAAGGGGTATTCAATTGTATTATTTATTTTGCATTAACTAATTGTTTATCACTAAACGTTTACTTTTTATAATTCCAATAATTTGGTTTCTTAAATTTGTCAATGAATCATTATTAGCTAGCAGGTACCCGCGCGATGCGGTTTCGGGTACCATGTATTAAATTTTTGGCACAATAATTTGTTTTTTAAATATAACTTCGAAATTGATAGTTTTTATCTAAAATGTCTTAAAAACATAATTTTAATCGAAGGATATTATTACTTTTGACATTATATGTAATAAAACTTAATTTGAATCAGGAATTATCAATTGTGATCTCATATCTTTGCATCATTTGTCTTCAAACAATTATTCTGATTGTTTATGAAATATCGTTTTTTTTTTGCTTTTGTGGTGAATTTTTATGTGTCACGTAATAAAAATGATAAATTGTCTAATCGGAGTATAATAAAAATTATCATAGTCCGATCTGGTTCACCCGTTTATGCCGAGTTCGTCTGGTTATCCCTGTTTTCTTTTCGCACGACTTGTATTGGCTAGCGTAACGGGTAACAACTCCAGTAAAACCCGTTGACCTGGTCCGTTTTTAAAACCATATGTACCACTTACTTGTAAGTTATATGAAGTTTTTTTTATGTTTTATTAATTAGTTGTACAATATGTATAATAAGATGTATTTTTCATTTTAGGAGTATTTTAAAAATATTAGTTAAGTTTTTTAATATATTATTTAATGTGTACTTGTAACATATGTTTTGTAACATGTATTGATTAAATTTAATTTAATGATGATAGAGTGTATAAGATGGTTTATAAGACATGCTTAATTGACATGTATAATATATTTTAAAATTTATATTATTTAAAAATTAGTGAAGAGAGAGAGAGTGAATAGAATGTTTTATAAGATTGTATGAAGTATTATTGTTTGAACCCACGCTATAGTTTATATCGTAACAGCGAGGCCACGCTTCACGTTTTGGCGATGCATTTGCGCCGCCATATCGCACCTTTTAGAACCTTGACTGTAACTGATCCATCCATTTGACGTATAGAAAATTTGTAACTGTTTCCTTATTCAGGGTATTTAATTGTTTTATTTATTTTGCATTAACTATACCCATATCATATAGTACGTGTTTATCACTAAACTTTTACTTTTATAAAAGTCCAATAATTTGGTTTCTTAAATTTGTCTATCAATCATAATTGATAAAAATTTCTAGTCCAAATCAATCCTTTCATGACGTAGTGTAAACTTTAAACATACATGGTTACCATAAATGACCAAGTAAAATGGCCAGTTACCATAATTATTTATTTTTATCATTAAAATACTTATAATATTATATTTATGCTTATATTATTATAATATTAAAATACTTATAATATTATATTTATGCTTATTATCATTCTATCATCTTTAAAAAAATGATTTTGTTCTCTAAATTTAGATTAAATAATATAATAATACGTAGCTATCCAAATAATGTGAACGACCCATCAAACTCATTTTTTTCATTAAAATTTGTGTGTAAATGTTATTATAAATGTCTTGATTATTTTTTTTCTTCTAATAACAATTATCTTATGTTGAAAATTAATACTACACAAATAATTATAACCTACGGTTTTAACATCAAATGCTTATTATTTAAATTTTAGGTTATATTCAAAACGAGGCAATAAAATACAAACCAATTTTTTATAGGTTTTACAACTATTCCCCTATAAAAAAATATTTCGACCACGAAATTGAAATAGGATGATTAGACAAAACGAATACGAGACGATATGAATCTTATCTGAAATCTCTCTCAAGAGATATAAGAAACACATTACGTACATATGACCCTCACGAAAGTAACCACAACGATAAAAAAATTAAACAATAAGATTTAAGATTTCAAACAGATCGATAAATTTACAGATTCTAATACGTCGAACATCTCAAAATAATCATACAAATTAGGTCACACTCAAATTGATTACACAGAACAGAACATGCCAAACGAAAGGGCACCACAGAATGCGGTGCACCAATACCGAATCAAATTAATAGAAAGTAAATCACGATCGAATAGATAAAGAATTTCTTGAAGCGATATCTGAATCACTTCCCGAGTAACCACGTCCCTTTGCAACAACTTTCTTGTCGTTTTCATTTGAGTAATCAATAAACAAAACAACGAAGACGATTAAGATTTAGGATCAAAATACGTAAAGAATCGATATTTTTAAAATACGTATAGAAGCCTAATGTCTACGCAATCCTCACAGGTCAAATCCTAGGTCGAACTTGTCTCTGATACCATAATTGTAACACCCGCTCCGATAAAGAGACAAAATGACACATTATGATGTCATGTCAGAAACATATAATACGCAAGTGAAAGTCTTAATTTATTAAATATCAAAATAATTCTCCAAAGGAGTACAAATCCCAAATATGAGTGTACAAATGCATAATTTAAAAGATAAAGGTATTCGAACATTTCATTAAGACACAAGGGTGACTCTAGGTAGCTCTCTAACCCAAACTCTTACTTCCCAGCTCCCCGCTTAATACCCGACGCATGGAAAATAAACACGGCTGAGCGAACGCCCCGTGAACGGATATAAACCATTAAAGCTGAAAAGTAAAGAGTAGTAACGGAAGCTGCAAATGTCAACAATATGTGAACAAGGGAATGAATATAAGGATCATAAGAGGAATGAGAGAAAGGTAACGGAAGGCCCACGAACTCATATCACATATCACATATCATATCAAATCAATCAGACAGATAGGTGTACATGGGTAGCTACTCTCATGTACCAAAAGCGATATGGGGTGTATAACACACACAACCCATTCACTAAAAATCAAATTATACTTACCAAAATCCTAGGATGCATCCATAAGCCCCCTGCAAATCAAAATCAAAAGCACGTATACTAGCTCATGACTAGTACATGCACTAACATAATATAGCAACAGAATGGCCATCAAAAGAGAACGTTAGGGGTCTAATCACACGTGTTGGGTCAGTATTTACTGACCCTGAAGCAACTCTAGGATTTGAATATAAAATCCCCCCAAGTGTTTCATGATCAGCAGAAAGGTGACTCTATTGAAGCATGACCAGAGGAACAAAGTTTCCTAATGAAGAATGTTTTACTCAAGGATGTTCAACTTTCCTCTTCCAATGAACTTAGAATACAAATGAGTCTTTGCTTCAAATATTAGGCGGTCTAGTTGCTGAAAAGCAAGTCCTGAAGAAGAGCTTTCAGTTTAGTTTGCCTTGACAATACCAAACTAAATGATGTCGATCTCCTCTAGAATACTGAAGACACTTCAATATTCTGAAGGTTTACATTAGGCGGGAAAAGATTTACTTTAAGTCAAAGTAAGAATGGGTTGCTTGTATAGTTAGGTATAAGTACAACCTTTATCTTTTCTTAGATTAGTTTATTAGTCCTTTGTACAGTTTATCCAGCATGGGCATCAACCACCCATTGGATAAACACATGCATGGGAACATGTGAATGTAAACCTTAATATGATTCTCCTATAAAAGGAAAACATATTGGAGAGAAATGGCTAACCTTTTGGATGAGAAAGATAGTATCTTCTAACAACCATTTCTCTCAACATTAACCAAACCATATAGCAAAAAGCATATGAACGTTTTGGTTAAGACTTAAACTTTTAACTTTGGTTAGAAGTTTAAGTAGAGGAGATCACCCCACATTGTCATTCAACAACTTTATTATTCCACAAACAAAGTGGATTATAGATTCTTTATTGAGTTTTAATAAAAATCTATACGTTAAAAATTAATTGATATTGTTGTTTTATTTGTTCCTAGTTCTTATTAATTAATAAAACAACACACTTGAATCTTATTAGCAAGTTACTACTTAAGGTTGATAAGTAGTAGCGAGTTAAAAGGGGCCGACAAGTGGTATTAAAGCGGTTTGATTAATTAAACTCTTATTTTTCATTAAACTGCTCATTTTATTGTTTTAAAATCAAGATCCAACATGGTTCAAGTTATACCACAAACCCTAGAGTACAGGGGTGGCACACTCAATGCTGCTCCTGTTCTAGAGGTAGCAAATTTCACTAATTGGAAGAAAAGGTTCATTGTCCACATGGTTGGAATCGAACCCTAATTCCTTGGAATCCTTTAAAATGGTCCATTTGTTCCCATGGTTGGGGACAATATAAAACCAGAAGCACATGGACTACTGATGAGAGAAAAGCTACTAACTTAGATCAACGTCTCAAAAGTCTCATCATGTCCGTGCTTCCAGATGATAAAATGAATTCTGTTGTGAATTGCAAGACAACTAAATCTACATGGGAGGACCTTATATTGTATCATGAGGGACCCTCTGATTCGAAAGAAACAAGAATAATGGACTTAAAGCTTCAATACAACACTTTCAAAAACAAAGAAGGGGAAACCCTTACTCAAACTTTCACCATATATAAAGCTCTGATGAATGAATTGGTAAATGATGGTGTTGAACTTTCAAAACTAGAAATCAACATAATTTTTGTTAATGCATTGCCACAGAAGTGGCTTAGTTTTTGCCAAAGCTTGTGAAATGATAATCACATTAAAGATTACGATTTGGCTTCTCTTTTTGGAAAACTAAAATATGAGGAAAACCTAGTTGATAGGATTTGTGAAGGCTCCGGCAAGAGTAAAGCACTAACAATTGCTACACCCTTGTCAACAGCCTTCTTCAGTGTAGCTGTCATTTAGGACTACCAAGATAGTCCTGATGATGAAGAAGACACAATAATTAGTGAGGAATATCTGAATGACCTTCAAGAGAAATTTCATGAAAGAGCTCTTCTGGCCAAGTCTAGAAGGTTCTTTAAGTTATCGAGCACTACAAAAGCCGCACCTGAGACTGTGTGCTTTAAATATGGAAAGTCTGGTCACTTTGCCAAGGATTGTTACTCCAAAACATTCATTCCTTCTTATCCCTCACCAGCTCAGTCCAGACCATTTGGTCCATCTCCATTTCAACAAAAACAAATTGCTTCATCTTCTTTTCAGCAAAACAGGGCTGAACTTAGGCCAGCAAAAGACTTTGAGGCAAGATATAGAGAGATCAAGGCCAGAATGGCTCTAATTAGCATTGAAGGTTCTTCCTCAAAGCCCACCAAACAAGAAAAGAACAAGGGACTTGTTGTTGAGGCTTATGAATGGGATGAAGAGGAAGTCTATTTAGATGATGATGAAATGGTGAATGTGAATGTGTTGATGGCACTTGCTGATGATGAAGGCTCAAACTCTAATGTTGTAGCCAAAGAAAGTGCTCGAAATGGTGAATAGGTCAATATCACAATCAAAAAGTATGATCTCAGGAAGCCTGGTACATGGATAGTGGCTGCTCAAGGCATATGACTGGAACCAAAAGTCATCCACACAAGTATAAGGAGGGACCAGGTCCCAAAAGTAGTGTTTGGTGATAACTCATCAGCCTCTACTGAAGGATATGGTTCAGTGAAGTGCAATGGTATAGTATTCTCAATGGTAGCATATGTCAATGGATTGAAGCGTAACTGTTGGGTTCACTAGATGTGGATCTTGCAGCCTGTCAGGAACGGTGAACGACTTCTGTAATCACAAGTCTATTCACAGAGAGACTCTATATACAATATAAGTGCGGAATACAAATACTGTAAAGAAGAACAAAATAACTATAATGACTTGATCCTTTTCTAAGGATTTCTAATATTAATGATAACTAGAATTACGTTTGATGAAGGTGTGTAAAACCCTTCTGCCTAAGGTTCCTTTTATACTACAAGGAAACCCTAATACATCATTAAACAAAACGTGTAAAACTGATATGCATATCCTTTCCTAACATATCTCATGCATATCCTAACAGAATAACAACTAAATAATAAAGTTTGACTTTAACTAAGACTAGGAGCACGACTTGCTCCTACTACTACTATGACCAGGAGGAACTACATACCTCCTAGTCTACCTATTACAATTAACTATTCCAATGGTCCTAACTATCCTCCCCTAAACTTGAATTTGACCTGTTGAGTTCAAGTTTCCTGGTAAAACGTGCAATAAAGCTTGAGGATTAGAACAGCAAAAGAAACAGCAGCATCAGCAAGATAAGAAACATAAGAACCGCTGCAACAAGGAACACTAGAAGCTTCTCCAAAGCTTGAAACAAATCAGCATCGTGTTGAATCTTTACAACAACATGAGCAGATTTGATGAGCCTTTACCAAGTAGCTGCTCGCTCTTGGGCTAGCCGGTCTTTCTGGTGGAATAAGCATCACCTAGGGAGACCAGAACCCAACCCAACTCTTAGAACGTGAATCGATGGTGAGTGGGGGTACCCTGATGATTTTACGCAAACCATCACAACCGTCAACGGATTTGATATGTCTTTACCAGAAGTCGTACCCTTCTGGACTCGCCAACTCTTAGCTATGAAGCATCGGTGAGTTGAAAACCCTATAGCTTTAAGCAAGCTATTATAGCTATCAACGGATTTGATAAAATCTTTACCAAGAGCCGTACCCCCTTGGATTAGCCGCTTTTCAGTCTAGGACCATGGCAAGTGAAAACCATCCAGTTTTGGGTAACCTGGCAACCATCAACGGATTTGAGAATCACACTAGGAGCCGTACCCTCAAGGTGAATCAACTCTTTCTTGTCGGTGAGACATGGTGAGTTGAGGACCATTTGTTGTGTGGACCAAGTCCAACACTAGATGAAACATCCAACTAGCACAAGTGTGAATCAGCAACAGGAACCCAAATTTTTGAAACAGTATAAGCAGATGGTATATTATTCACAAGTGTAAAATCCATGATTTCTTTAAAGTATAAGCAGATATTACATAAAAAGTTTTTTTTAACTATAACAAATGAAAGTCACCAAGCACTTTACGTATTGGTGAAAAGAATTGTAGTATTAACAGATGAACATAAAACACAAAACATAAAAACTTACAAACCAACCCATCACATACCAGACGCAGTCACCTTCTCAGCTTGCAGGCGAGCTTGTATCCCTTCCACCAGTGTAGTTGCCATAGAAGACTCATTCCCGGAAGGGGCATTGGAAATCTGCAAGTGACAAGCAAACATGGCCTCCATCGAAGCAATAGTCAACGGATAGTCCAAATCCGTGAGCATGAACACCATAGCACCAGACTCCAAATCCAAGACATGCACGCCACAGCCATCATATAACTTCCATCTCTTGATAACCCAGGTTGGCTGGTCCTTCCAGACACCAGAAAGTGGAGCATGTGGAGGGGAATCAAGCATCATTTTCAAATCAGCTCACATTCTCAGACCAGGCCAGGAGGGCACATCACTAGGATGAACAGGCATACCAGCATCTACAAACCCATACAATGACATAAGATCTTTACGATCCGCCCAAGACAAAATACCTTGCAAACCCGAAGCATAACGAACATAACCATCACTAATGGTAATCCTATGGGTGAAAGTACCAGGAATAGTCGTGGAAGGCTTAACTGTCCAACCAGTAAGAGACCCATTACCCATTGGCAATTCTGAGTCACTATCGGAAGCTGCATTAATAAGATTTTTGGGAGCACGCTTCTCATAAGGAACAGACTTGTCACGTCTAGCCAACTGCTTGCGGATGGAACGACGAGGAGTGGGAGTACCAGACGAGGGTTCAACCTTAACCTTCGCAGCAGGAATAGGATTAGCAGAAGTAGAATCAATACCTTGTCCAACCAAAGGATCAACAGTAGCTGCACCAGAAGAAGGAATAGGTTGAGGACCAGTCACAGGTGGTGATGGTTGTGCCATAGCAGGAGTAGCAGTGGTGGTGGTAGTGGTAGCATAGGTGGTGGTGGTAGGACCCGAAGATGACACAGGAGGAGCAACCGAAGGTGTAGGTGTGGTACCAGCAGTAGAAACATCAACAACCGAGGGAATACCAGTAGAACCAAGAGGAACATCAGATGAAGAACCAGGAGCAGCAGCAGGTTGAGAAGTAGGAACCACTCGTGGAGGAGGACGATAGATGAATCGCTCCGGAACAGGTGTGCTCTGACGCTTAATCATTCGTTCATATAAAGCCTTAAGCTCATGAAAAGACAATGCCCGAACCCGTTCCCATGTCCAACCAACAATAAAATGAGCAGCCGACTGATACTTGACATACCTCTGCATTAACTTTTTCTCCTCGGTTTTCGTCAAAGGCCTGTTCTTACGCTTTTCACGCAATTGAGCAGCAAGCGCTAATTGTTGCTTACGCATTAACACCAAAGCTCGAGGAATACAATTCTGCTCATTCACATCAGAACCCAGGAGATCAGTAAACTGCGAATAATTCGAGGTAAGAATAGTGAGTACCCTCATCCAATCGTTATCGTCCCAATGCATAGCATCATGCTGCAACTGTTCACGCCGTTGTTTCTGAAGAGCCCCCTCCTCAGCCCTAGCAGCTTGGTCAATCTCCGCTTGCAGTCTTTGTGCAGCCTCCTCACCCAACCTATCCTCCTCAAGTTGTCTGCGAGTACGCTTGCGAGGGGGTGAGGGAGCAGCAGTCATAGGGGCTTTCCCCTTTGGATCATGAGATGGTCCAGCAGTAGTACCAGCAACATCTTCCTTTGATGGAGCAGCAGTAGGAGGGATGCTGGAAGAAGTGGGAGGAATAGGCAGATCATCATATAACTTATCAGCAAACGTAGCCTTCGCCAACAAATTCAGGACATCCTCCACAAGATCATCAACCTCCTCATCAGAATCAGACTGAACCACATGCTTCTTCCTTCTTCGCTGCTGTGTCTCTAAAGCTTTAATCCGGTCAGCCATGGGAAGAACAAATTCCCTGGTAAGCTTACGATGTTGATTCAAATCCGCCTCCAAGGAAAGAATCCTTTCATGGTACCTGAGGTTAGAAGCCTCAATAAACTCCAGAATGTCTGTGAATTCATCACGTTTAGGACCATCTCCTAGATAAGCGACCTTGTTGTGAGCGGGTTGGTAGACCAAAGCAGCCATTGATGTTGATTTGAAGTGATGAAAGTTGATTTGTTAGGGTTTGAGAGAGTAGGAGCGTGTGTGTGTGTGTGTTATGATTGTGATGAATGAGTCAAGGGGGGTAATTGACCCTTAATAATGGTCTAGTAACTGTTCATTGACCCCTAATAATGTGGGTTGCCCTTCCAAATTAGGCAGTTAATGCAAAGTAACCACTTGCCCCTTATAACATTATTTGCAAATCCCAATTTACCAAAGTTAAATAAGAGGATATATACCAGAATTTGCGTGCGTTGACTAAAAGTCAAAACGCATAAAGGTCAACACTAGAAGCAGAATGTGGTCAACAGAAGCCAACGAAGTGAACAGTGACCCAAACCAAGACTAGAAGCCAACCATCACTTGACAAAGAAGGATTTTTATCCACTAGAAACCAACCATGAATGACTAGAAGCTAACCATTAATGACTAGAAGCCAACCATTAATGAAGAAAACCATCAAAAGGGAGCAAAATCCTCCACTAGGAGTAACACACACCACAAGAACCCATTTAATCTGTTGTTAAAATTTACCAATATGTTAATCTATGCAAGTAAATATGTACACTAGGCCTCCCCTTAGGCTTAGCCTCCCCTCAATCCTAGGTCTCAAGGATTGACCATCCCAATGTGAACCACCAAGTGGTTGAACCGAGGACCATCAAAGGCTTTAGTCAACAGATCAGCAACATTATCATCCGTATGAACCTTAAGAACCTGTATTAACTTCTTCTCATTGGCATCCCGTATAAAATGATGTCGAATTTCAATATGTTTTGTACGTTGATGAAACACAGGATTCTTCACAATGCATATAGTGCTTTGGTTGTCAATGAAAATTTTGGTGTTCATAAAATTGAACCCATAATCCAGCATCTGATTTTGGATCCACAAAACTTGTCTACAACAACTAGCAGCAGCTACGTATTCAGCTTCTGTTGAAGAAGTAGCTACAATCGTTTGTTTCTTGAATTGCCATGAAATAAGTCTTCGACCCAAAAACTAACAACCACCAGTAGTAGATTTTCTGTCATTATTAGCACCTGCATAGTCACTATCACTATATGCTTCAAGAACAAAAGGTGATTCTCTAGGATACCACAAGCCTAGCTTGGGTTGAGCCTTGATGTACATGAAAATCTTCTTAACTGCATTCAAGTTAGAAACCGTTGGAGCCACCTGATGTCTAGAACAAGCACTTACTGCAAACATGATATCCGGACGTGATGCAGTCAAATACATGAGTGAGCCAATCATAGACCTGTACATGTGAACATTTACCGGAAGATCTGGCTCATTCTTGAGTTTGACTTTAGAAACTTCATAAGGTGTTGCTGCTGGTCTAGGAGGATCCATATCAAACTTCTGAAGGATCTCATGAACATACTTATCTTGACTTATGAAGATTCCATCCGACTGTTGCTTGACTTGAAGACCAAGGAAAAATGTAAGCTCTCCCATAGCACTCATCTGAAATTCGCCCTTCATCAGTTGTTCAAACTCGTCACACCATTCCTTTTTAGTAGAACAAAATATAATATCGTCCACATACACCTGAACAAGGATAATGTCCTTGGTATTCCTCTTAAGAAATAGTGTTTTGTCAATTGTGCCTCTTCTATAGCCATGCTTCAACAAGAAAGTTGAGAGACGCTCATACCAAGCTCTAGGAGCCTGATGAAGTCCATAAAGAGCTTTGACCACCTTGTAAACTTTCTTGGGATGAAGTGGATCTACAAAGCCCTTAGGTTGAGTGACATAAACTTCCTCATCAATCTTGCCATAGAGAAATGCACTCTTGACATCCATCTGAAAAACTATAAAGCCCACATAAGAAGCAAAAGCCAAAAACAGACGAATGGCCTCAATCCTAGCAACAGGAGCAAAAACTTCAGTGTAGTCAATGCCTTCAAGTTGTGTATGACCCTGTGCAACCAACCTCGCCTTATTTCTCACCACAACACCCCGTGCATCTTTCTTGTTTTTGAGAATCCATTTGGTACCAATTGCTGTCTTTCCATCCAGAAAGTCAACTAGGATCCAAACATTCTGAAACAAGAATTGCTGCATTTCCTCCTGCATAGCCTCCACCCAACTTTGATCCTCAAGAGCATGAGAGACTGATCTAGGTTCCACCTGTGAAAGAAAACAAGCAAACAAACAATGTTGAAAGTCCGTATGATTATTACGCTTTTGATCTTCAATATAGCTCATAAGAGCATGATGATCAGACGTGGCCTTCTTATGCATTCTGCGAGTCTTGACAGTAGAACCACGATCTCCAATGATTTGAGTAGTATGATGATCTTTGTGTGACTGCAACACTGGATTGGAAGGTACTTCCACTTCTGGTGCCAAGTTATTAAGATCCCCAACAAAGTCATCATCATATGAAGCAGAGTTGAAAATGCCATCTATTGGTTGCTTATGAATATCATCCAGCTTGGTAGAAGACTTCTTTTGATAGTTCCCTAGGTCAGAAGGACTTGAGAATCTAGTATGGGAAGTAGAATCACTAGCCGGACTACCAATAGGTGTTGAACTAGCACTAGGAGTAACAGTTGGAGTACTAGGAGCAGCTTTGTCAGCAGACGTATTCAAGGGAAACTCAAAGCCACCTTGAGCAGCTGCTGTAGTAGCTTCTTGTTGTTGTTTGAGTAGTGTGTCAAGAGCTACTTTTGATTCCAATACATCCAATGGAGTTGCATCACTAGGAGGAGTAGGAGAGACTGTGGTAGAATAGGATGGAACAACAAAAATATCATCCTCGTCATCTGAGTCAGAAAGACTAGAATGAGCACCTGTAGTAGAAGTTGCAAACACTTGTGGACCTGAGATTTATAGTTTCAACTACTCGCTTGGCTTGGAGATTGTAGACACGATAAGCCCGAGAGTGAGCCGAATATCCCATAATGTATCCTTCATCTGCCTTGCCATCAAATTTCTCCAAATAGTCACTAGTATTCAGAATGGTGACAGGACACCCAAATGGCTTTAAATGAGCAATATTTGGTACTTTGGCTGTTAGTATCTCATAGGGAGTCTTCTTGTGAGGATTTTTAATAGAAACTCTATTCAAAACATAACTTGCAGTATTAACAGCTTCTGTCCAGAACATGGTTGGAAGCTTGGAATCAGCAAGCATTGTTCTGGCAGCTTCTATTAGAGTCCTGTTCTTTCTTTCTGCCACGCCATTCTGTTGAGGAGTTCTTGCTGCACTATAATCTCTTTTGATGCCTTTAGAATTACAAAGTGCTATGAGGTCTGCATTTTTGAATTCGGTTCCATTATCACATCGAATACCTTTAACCTTCTTGGACAGCTGATTCTCTATAAGTGTAATAAAATCTTTGAGAATTGAGTAGGTCTCACTCTTGGCAGCCATGAAGAAAACCCACGTAAACCTGCTATATCCATCAGTTACCACCAGACAGAATTGTTTGTGGTCAATGCTCCTAATAGAGGTAGGACCAAATAAATCCATGTGTAGTAGCTGCAATGGTTCAGTTATAAGGCTGAGAGCAGTAATGGCCTTGAAGGATGCTTTATGTTGTTTGCCTTTGCTGCATGCAAGACAATTGATATCATTTCTGAATGACTTAGGAGGTAAACCAGAGACCAGGTTCATATTTGCTAGTTTGTGTATGGTCTTGAAGTTCACATGTCCCATCCTTCTGTGCCATTGAGTGGCTTCATCTTCTGAGGCTTTAGCAACCAAACATGCTAGTTGACCAGTAGGGTTGACTTCATTCAGCTTGATACTATAGAGGTTGTGTCTTCTAGGGATTCTGAGTAGAACCTGTGAGTCATCCGGAAGTTTAAAGTCTTTGGATAACACTAGTGCATCAGTATCCGTAAAGAGGACAAACTGCTTCTTGTCACAAATCTGAGAGACAGATATCAAGTTGAAGTGTTGAAGTGCTTTCACATAGCAGACCTGTTCAAAATTAAGATTAGGCGTCTGAATCGTTCCTTTGCCAGTGATCCTGCCTTCACCTCCACCAAAATAGACCTTTCCGCCTTGAAATGGTACAAAGTTAAATAGAAGACTTTTATTTCCTGTCATGCTCCTAGAGCATCCACTATCAACAATTCCTAGAGTAGGATCTTGGTATGGAGTAACCTACAACAACAAGAAAATAAAGTTGCAAAAGTTAGTGTCTTAAGGGGACCCAAACCTTTTCAGGTTTGAGCCTGCCTTGTGGATCTTTAGTAGATAGCCAAGAAGATTGATGAGATCCACCGTTGTTCTTTGGTTGCATATGCATCATATGGGTGTTATTGTTTGACCAAGAACAACCTGCTGAGGGCTTAACAGCAGTTCCCAGATTCCCCAATCCAAAATACATGTGGTCAAAATTATATGCATAATTTGGATTAAAATTCTGAAAATAGTTACTGGTTGGTCTATTTGATGTTAATCCAATGTTTCTCCAATGATCAGAAGCTAATGGAGAGGTCCTTCTAGAAGAAGAAAACGATTGAGCACTTGGGTTTAGTCTTCTAGAAGAATATGGAACAACTCCTGGTGGACCAGGAGCAGGAAATGCTTGATGTACAGAAGAATGTTTGTCATAAAAATGACAATCTTTAATCAAATGAAATGCACTGCCACAAACAAAACATGTTTTAAACGACCTTTTATTAGAATGGCATTGTTTCATACTGCTAAATTTATTACACACAATTCTAGGAGAACGAATATTCCTAGGACTCAATAAACCAGGACTAGACACTGTTAAATTAAAAGCAACTCTCTCTTCACACTTCCTAGCACCAGTAGAAGCATGATCATTCGACTTGGAACTTGTAGGTCTCGACTCTTCACTTGAACCACTTGATGCAGAGTCATTGGCTTTGTCACTGAAAGTACACGAGACAAAGTCATTAGAATTAGTAGAACTTTTTGGGGACTCATGCATCTGTGATCCATCCAAGTCATTATGCCTAGAAGTGGGCATGAAAGTTCCAGTAAGAGGTGGAGGGACAGCGTGCCTTTCTGCTGCTGGTTTAAACCTATTGTAGCTAGGTTCTCCCTCTTCCTCTTTGTCGGGATCAAAGACACTCGAGAAAGATAAATCAAACACATCTTTTGAATCAATATATTTATCAAATCGTAACCCTCTTTTAGTCCTACCAGACATGCTACTATTAATTAATTCTGAAAGATTCTTAGGTGCCTTTTGCCATTTTTCAAATCTCAAAAGTGTAGCATCTAATCTTTCTTTCATCTCTTGTTTTTCTTTGATATTGTCATATTTTACCTTTTCTGTGTATTTAAGCATATTTGTTGTGTTTTCTAAATCAATGTTTAGTATCCTAATTTTATCCTCATACTCATGTTGAGTATCTTGAAGCCACCTCTTCTGTTGTTCTAATGTTTTTAAAGAAGCCTTATAGGCTTGAACCTCTAAAAAATACTTATCATTTTGATCATTTAAGTCATTATATTGGGACAACAATTCTGAATATTTATCATGACAACCAAGAGGACAATGTTGTACCTGAGATGAGATGCCCATAAGAGCAAACTCTTCTGCTTCCTCTGCATCAGATAGATTCCCAGCAATCATTGCAAACACATCAGTAGAGGGCTCAGCTGTTTCCAGTGTAGTAGTCTGATGATCATTCTAGTGGACCATAGAGTCAACAAACACCAATGCCTTCTTGTCATCCTTCACCTCCTGAATCTTAAAAGCTGAATATCTGCTCTTCTCCTGGTCATTCTTGTTAGGACATTCCTTGCAAAGTGACCTTGCTGCTGGCAGTTATAGCATCGAACCTTGCTTCTGTCAAACCTTTCTGGCTCTCTTGGGTTGTAATTAAATTTTCGACCGGCTTTCTTCTCAAACTTGTGAACCCTAAGAGTGAGCATGGCCATCTACCATTTGAGATCCATTTCATCCAGGTCAAGTTTATCAACCTGTTTGAAGTCATCAAAAGCAAGTTGTTGTTGAGCATCAACGTCAGCAACAAAAGAGTGAAGAACAGCTTCTACCATGCTACCAGACTTGGCTGTTGGTTCAGGAGTAGAAGTATGCTGAAAAGTATGTTGAGAAGACACAGTATTGCTTGGGCTACTAGCATAAGACATGGGACTGGATCCCATAGAACTTACAAAGGCAGAGTTAGCAGGGGTGGGTAAAGAATCACTTGAATATCCCCTCACATGAGGCTCAAAAGTTTTGAGCTTATGAAATAAATCATCAAAACTAAGATAGTCAAGCCCACCTTTTGCTTTGAGAGAGATTACCACCTGATTCCATGAGTAGGGTAAGGCTCTAAGAAATCTTGCATTGATATCACCATCGTCAGGTTTCGAACGAAGTTGATTCAAATGGCTCAATATCTTTTGGAACCTGTCATACCCTTGATGGATACCTTCAGTTTCTGAGATCTTGAATTCTGTGAATTCCTCTCTCAACATGGATCATCGCATTTTCTTTGACTCATCATTCCCACCAAACCTTGCTTTTATTCCGTTCCAGTTATCTCTAGCATCATCCAAATGATAGAAGTCACCCATGTGATCATCAGGAAGGGATTGAAGCAAAATTGTTTTTGCTTTGACCTCCTTCTGAAGAGCTATGATTTCTTCATGAGTTTTAGGGTCAAGAAGAGTAATATTACCATTCTTGTCTCTTCCAGTCAGCTTCCTGCTGTTCCCATTCAGAATGATCTTCTAAAGGTCTTGATCAGTGTTGGTGATCCACCATTCCATCTTCATTGCCCAGATATCATACTCGTCCTTTTTCAGAAGAGGAAACTTACCATTTGTGTTGGAAACCGTAGCAACGATTTGCTGAGGTTGCTGAGTTCTAGGAGTACTATCTTCTCCTGTTTGAGTAGAACTTGAGGCAGACATGATTTAAACAAAAATGTTAGTAATGAGAAAAATTGATTCTTCTTGTACAGAGACTCTCCCAGGCTCTGATACCACTTGTTGGGTCCACTAGATGTGGATCTTGCAGCCTGTCAGGAACGGTGAACGACTTCTGTAATCACAAGTCTATTCACAGAGAGACTCTATATACAATATAAGTGCGGAATACAAATACTGTAAAGAAGAATAGAATAACTATAATGACTTGATCCTTTTCTAAGGATTTCTAATATTAATGATAACTTGAATTACGTTTGATGAAGGTGTGTAAAACCCTTCTGCCTAAGGTTCCTTTTATACTACAAGGAAACCCTAATACATCATTAAACAAAACGTGTAAAACTGATATGCATATCCTTTCCTAACATATCTCATGCATATCCTAACAGAATAACAACTAAATAATAAAGTTTGACTTTAACTAAGACCAGGAGCACGACTTGCTCCTACTCTACTATGACCAGGAGGAACTACATACCTCCTAGTCTACCTATTACAATTAACTATTCCAATGGTCCTAACAATAACCTTATCAGCATCAGTCAACTTTGTGATGCATAATATCTTGTCTTGTTTGATGACAAAAAAGGTACAATCTTCAACTCCAATCATGAAATTGTGATGATTGCTCCCAGAGTCAAAGATGTTTATGTCATGAACATGAGCTCTACTCAGGAGACATGCTTCTTTGCTAGAGCCTCCAATATCACCAGTTGGCGTTGGCATGAGAGGCTTTCTCATCTTAATTTCAAAACAATCACTAAGCTGGCAAAACAAAATCTTGGTATTGGTTTTCCTTCACTTGTCTATTCAAAGGACAAACCATGCTCAACATGTGAAAAAGGGAAGCACCATAGGGCCAGTTTCAAAATAAAACGAACTTTCTCTATCAAAGAAAGTCTTTAGTTATTCAGCTTTTCAAAAAAAAAAGTCTTTAGTTACTTCACATGGACTTATTTGGCACAGTTTTACCTAGGGCCATTTGTCATGAAAAATATACACGTGTCATTGTTGATGAGTACTCTAGGTACACTTGGGTATATTTTCTGACAAAGAAAAGCCATACACCAGATGCCATCATGTCCTTCATCAAAAGAGTTGAAAATCAAAATGACACTCATGTCAAACAACTTAGAACTAACAATAGCACTGAATTCAGAAATGACACACTGATAAGTTCTGTGATGACAAAGGAATTTCATAAAATTTCTCATCTCCTTAGACATCTGAACAAAATGGTGCGGCTGAAAGAAGGAACAGAACCTTGATTGAAGCAGCAAGAACAATGCTTGTTGGATCAGCCCTCTTAAATCATTTTTGGACTGATGCTATAGCCACTGCTTGCTACACTAAAAATAGATCCATAATTGTGAAGAGACACATGAAGACTCCCTATGAAGTCTTCAAGGGGAGAATTCCAAACATATCACTCTTACATGTGTTTGGGTGTCCAGTATTCATTCATAATCACAAGGATCACCTTGGTAAGTATTCATTCACAATCATAATTCCAGACTTTTCACATCACTTTCAATGAAAGTTCTGAAGCTCTCAAATTTGCAAATCCATCAGATGATGAACTTTATATTCATGAATCTCACAATTACCTATCTGATGAATTTCAATATTATGAACCTTCTCAAAGATATCAAACAAACAATCTAGTTACTCAAATTGATCCATTTGAAGATATGACAAGTCCTACAAAAGGAAATCCTTCAGTATCAAATACTGATGGCTGTCAATCAAATGATCAAAATGATCAGTTCCAAAATGATCAGTCTCAAAATGATCAAAATGAACAGTCTCAAACAAATTATCAAAATGGTCAGCAGGCTCAAACAAATGATCAAAATGATCAGCAAGCTTCTAATGAACAACTTGAGCCTTGTGTTCAAAACTCTCTAGTTGTATCTAGAGAACTAGGTCTTGGAAATCCCTCTTTTGAACAAGAAGATAGTCCTCTAATGATTGAACCTTTGTCTATGAAATATCATTCAGTAGACACTAGAGGCAATTCACCTTCAATTCCATGTCATGGACTTCCTAGTTCTAGCTCTCATCATGATACCATTACTTATTCACCAGCTCCACAAAAATCTTGGACTAAAAATAGTCACATTCAGTAGGTAAACATAATAGGCAATCCTGGAGAAGGTAGAGTCACAAGATCAATGGCTAAAAAGCTAAGTGCTGCTTCACCTGGAGAATGTCTTTATGTAGACTTTCTCTCAGAAATTGAACCTACAAAAATTTCTGAAGCACTTACTCACCCTGGATGGGTAAATGCCATGCAAGAGGAACTAAATCAATTGAAAGAAATAGAGTCTGGAAATTGGTTCCTCTTCCAAATGGTAAATCAACCAGTAGCACCAAATGGGTTTACAAACTCATAAGGGATGAAACCAATATGGTGACAGAAAATAAAGCTAGGCTAGTGGCTCAAGGATTTAATCAAGAGTATGGTGTTGACTTTGATCAGACCTTTGCTCCAGTTGCACGTATGGAAGCCATACGAATCTTCCTTGCTTATGCCACTTACATGAACTTCACCATCTACCAAATGGATGTCAAAAGTGCATTCCTAAATGGTGACCTAAAAGAAGAAGTTTATGTCAAACAGCCACCTGGCTTTGAGAGTAGTAAATACCCAAATCATGTCTACAAGCTTTACAAAGCTTTGTATTAACTAAAGCAAGCCCCAAGGACATGATATAAACTCTCTCAGTTTTTCTAATTGAACATAAATTTGTTAGAGGAAAAATAGATAGCACCTTGTTTATTTATAAATCTAAAACTAACACCATTTTGGTACAAATTTATGTGAATGACATCATCTTTGGTTCAACAAGCTTGAAACTTTGAAAACAATTTGCCAATCTTAAGACCAGCAAGTTTGAGATGAGTATGATGGGAGAAATCACATACTTTCTTGGTCTTCAGATAAAACAATCTGACCAAGGCATCTCCATCAATTAAGAAAAATATGTCAAGGATCTGCTGAAGAAAAATGATATCAATTGTGCTTTAGTAAAAATACCAATGGTACCCCCTAACAACTTAGGACCTGATCTCAATGGACAATCAATCAATAAGACTCAGTATAGAGGTATGATTGGTTCACTCATGTATTTAACAGCAAGCAGACTTGGCATTAAATTATATACCTGCCTTTGTGCAAGGTACCAAGCAAACCCTAAGGAATCACATCTTACTGTTGTAAAGATAATTTTCAGATACCTAAAAGGTACACCAAGTCTATGTCTTTGGTACCCCAAGTCCTCAGGATTTGATCTCAAATGGTACTAAGACTCTGACTATGCTGGATGCAATTTGGATAGAAAAATCACTTCTGGTGCTTGCCAATTGATGGGTGGCAAACTTGTGTGTTGGAGTGCTAAAAAGCAACAATCAATTGTCATGTCTTCAGCAGAAGCTGAATATGTGGATACTGTTGGATGTTGTGCCAATGTTTTATGAATGAAAAGCCAACTGGCTAATTATGACGTAGAATATGAAATGGTACCAATCTTTTGTGATAACACTAGTGCTTTTACAATATCCAATAATCCAGTCCTTCGCTCAAGAACAAAACACATCGATATTTATCATTTTATCAGTGATCACATTGTGAAAGGGGACATTAAATTACATTTCATCCCTAATCAATACCAATTGGCTGATATCTTCACCAAACCATTGGATGAACCAACTTTCAAAAGATTGATAGTAGAGCTTGGTATGCTGAACATTGATGATACAAAATCTAAACCTTCAGAATTCACTAAAGAGTCCTAAGGTTCAATATTTCACAAAGTCTTTTGATTTATGTAAAGTAATAGTGTCTGAGTAAAGGAGTGTGCAATGTCATGTGTCTATTTCACATTTTGTGATTATATAAAGTCAAACCAAGCCAAATTCAATGTTTACTTGTGATCTTGGACAAAAATTTATGATTCAACAAAAGTCAGACCTGCCGGACCCCTTGGTGAAGGGTCCGACTGGTTCCGTGGGCTTCTGATGATTTCTTATAAATACCAACCTTGTCCAAGCTTAATCCTCGTCCATTTCTATCTAATCTTTCTCTATAAACTCAGTATATTCTAACTCTCTAATCTCTCTTGTATATTTTATTATTGCTTGTGAATTTAGATCTTTGTTCATATCAAGATCAGTCACGAGAAACCTCAACTCTAATATTTGATCCTTCAAGGCTTCACTTTGCGTGAATGTGTTAAGTGTTACCTACAGAATCACGATTGTTGTACCCATTCATCCATCTACTTGTGTAATAGTGTGGTTGAAGTTGTAAGCCACAAAGTGTATATTGTATAAGGCGGTGTTGTGCCTTTGTAAAGAACGGGACATCTTAGCTTAGTTGTCGTTAAAGATTGTAAGCTTAAGTGTGAAGGTTTCTCCATCGGTGTAAAGGAAATTCATTTACTAGTGAAGTATAACTCTCGAGTGGATACTCGAGGAGTGGAAGTAGGGGCAAGATAAGTGAGTTCTTGCTAGGCCGAACCACTATAAATCATTGTGCGGTGTGGTTTGTTTCTTTATTACTTCAAGTCTTTTACTTTGTTAATTTACACCTCGTCTATATCCAATCATGATCACGAAAAAGTTTCAAAGAATTAAAACTAATCGGTAAAACTATTCAACCCCCTTCTAGTTTTCTACAGTGTGCACCTCATAATCTAATCCTCTAAGTTGCGAAAAAGTTAAGGCTTAGTACTTGTGTGCTTCATGTTTAGATTATGGTCAAGTGTACATTCCATAGTCTAAACATCTTAGTTGCGGAAAAGCTAAGGCTTAGTATGTACGTGCTTAGTGTTTAGACTATTGTTTGATGTACTCTTGATTTGATGTGTTTGTGTGTTTCTTTACTTGTTTATAGTCATTATCTTTAATAAACACATTTCATATCAAGTCAAGCTTAATCGAGAATTTGATACAAAAGACTGCTAAGATTTAAAAGGTAATAATGGTTTCGTCCACTAGTGGCGGTTCATTAATTGAACTTGCGGTTCTTTATTGATAAAGAAGCATGGTAATGTTTATCGAACCGTGACCAGTGGGTTATACAAGAGGTTTTAAATTTTAATAAGAAATGTATTCACCCCCTCTATCATTTCTACATCTTTCAACTCCAAAGCTCAATCATTACTCTAGCATAACTTGACATGCCCAATGATTGCATACACATTTTATAACTATAAGAGTCAAGTATCAAGGAGTAGTATCACGTTTAATAGCAATGATATAAACTATCATCACTAAACACCATCACATAAGTTTAACCCAAAATGGAAACATTACTAACATCTTCTATTAATAAATTCAAATTACACTTAAATTAAAAACATTATATAGATTAATTCATATTAAAGTTGTTCCGCCAGTGAGCATACATATTATATTAACATATGTATTATTCGTTATTTACATGTTAACATCACATTAATCAATTTACATACATAGATGTTTAGTAAATATTTTCATTGGGAGCAAAAAAGTATCTATACACTAACAATAGTTCAATAATAAAATCAGTATTTACACAATTATTGGCATAATTTGCTAAAGCTTTCATGTATATTTATAAACAGTTCGATCTGGTCAACCATAGAGTCGCAAAATAAAAAAAATCAAATCATAATAAAGCAGGTGTCTTTTGCTTCGTTTCTAGATTTTTTCTATTTTTGACTAAGCAGTTCGGTTTGGTTTGTAAGTAGATTGTTGCAACGGAATTTAAACACTAAATCAATGATAATTTATCTTAGATTCATTTTTGTCTTTCATTGCAATTTTGTTGCAAATTTTAAAAATTTTCAACCGAATTGCAACGAAAAACCAAAGCATAATTTTTCTTCATATTTAAGTTTGGTTTTCGGTTGCAATTTCGTTGCAAAGTATGAAATTTTGCAACTGTTTGATTCTTCGTTGCAAAATTTTAAAATATGCAATGCATTTGCAACGGAAAAATATGAAAATAAATGAAAAAGAAAATACTTCAGATTTTGCAACGAATTTGCAGCAATTTCTTCGCCGTTGTCTTATGTATAGTCTTTATTAGCCTAAAGTCGTGTCTAGGATATAAGTTCCAAGTTTCCTAAATAGTTTCTAGCAATAAAGGTCGGTTGGTTGTGGCACAGCCCAACCCGACTCGTAGTCTATGTAATAGTCGGTTCCCCCTCATCTCTATAAAAGGAGACGAGGGGAGACGAGATTCACAACGCATTCTTTATCAATAAACTAATCATTTGATTAGGGATACATACCTTGTGGGTTCTTTTTCTGTCGATGGCTTCTATGATCGAGTTCCGCATCTAGTTAACCAGGTTGTAGTAAACGAATAACTACAAGTGGTATCAGAGCTCGGGTTTCGCGGGTGCTGGTTACTATGATCGATCGAAGAATGATTGGTGTTTGAGGTTATCGAACATCAAAGGAGCAGCAACAACAATAGTCATTATAAGGGGGGTTTTTTGGTCTTCGATTGTTGGTAAAATTGTGAAGATCGAAGGTTTTTATTTGTGGTGGTTGCTGCCATTGTTAAAACAGGAAGAAAGAAGAAGATAAGAAAAAGATCGTTGGTTTTTTTTATATACAAAAGTCAACGATAACTTCAAAGGTAATATATAGTCTGTATTAGTATAAGATATTGGGCCTAAGTTGGATTTTTTTTTTGGCTCATATTATTATTATAGATTATTGGGTTAAGTTTTGAGAGTTTGTTTTTATATAAAACAAAAGTATTACTTTCAAGGGTATTACACAAGGGGACTTCGTAATTCGTGATTGTGAGGTGTAATGTATCACAAGGTTTAGCGAATTATCGAAGGGGCTTTGTTAATTTGTGATTGTGAAGGTTTATCACAAGGCTTAGCAAATTAATAAAGGGATAAGGAATCGGTTTTGCAAAATTAAAATTACGACAAGGGATACTTCAAAAGGCGTCAGATACTTTCTTCATTCAAGGATTGTTGATTTATTGGATAGGTTAATTTCCAAAGTTCAGTCGATATTTGAGTAAGCAAGGGGCTTCTTTAGAAGGGTTACTTGTTTTGATCGATTTTATAAGATTTTTATCTTAGGGTTATATCGATAAATCAAGGGTGTTTTACGCACGGGATACTTTGCTAGATCGTGTTTTTTGTGTAGGTAAATTCATGAAAGGTTAAACGGTTAGCAAAGGGTTAAAATAAGATGACGCTGAGCAAATTTGACATCGAGAAATTCGATGGGAAGAGTGACTTTGGGTTATGGCAGGTAAGGATGAAGGCTTTGATAGAACATCTGGAATTATATGCAGCATTGGAGGAATTACCCACCACCACAATAGTGGCTTACGATAACGTCATTCAGAAAAAGGCTTACAGCGCATTGATTTTGTGTTTGGATGACCGGGTCCTACGGGACATCACCATAGATACGACTGCAGCGGGGATTTGGAAAAAGTTAGACTTTATACATGACAAAGTCTTTAGCTAATCATTTGTACTTGAAGAAAAAGTTATATACTTTTCAAATGCATCAAGGTAAGAGTCAGTCTGAACATATTGATGAGTTTCACAAGCTTGTAAGTGACTTAGCGGCTATAGATACTGCTATATCGAATGCGGATCAGGCATTATTGTTACTCACATCTTTACCATCGTCTTACAATAATTTCGTGGAGACTTTGCTATATGGTCGGGATATTTTGAAGCTAGAAAACGTGGTCGCGATACTTAATTCTAGGGAACTTCAGAAGATGACGGAAGCAAAGGGTGATGGTTGTGAAAGGCTGTATGTGAGGGAGAGATCTGGTCAGAGAAATATGGAGCAGGGTGAAAATAGTTCGTGGTCAAAGTCACAAGGAATGAGCGGCAAACTCAGGTGTTATATATGTCAATCTGAGGATCATTTGAAGAGGGATTGTCCTAGGTATAATCACAAGAAATCTCAAGGTTTTATTAGGAATAAAGATCAGTTATCCGGTTCTGGAGCTGATGGGTATTGTGACAACCCTGGTTTTGAGGTTCGTCACTTAGTTTTGTTTTGTGCTAGTTACGTGTCTTTACGTGTTTATGTGCTAATTGGTGTGAATAGATTGTGGTTTGGATATCGTTTCCGGTACGGGGTACCTTGTGAGTGAAACGATGTGTGATGATTTCATGTTCATGAGTTCACATGGTGGTGACTATGAAGTGAGATGGTGTTATTTAGTGGTTTTACGTATACGTATATGTATTATAGAAAATCGTATTTTTACGATTTACGGTTTAGCATTTAGAGGTCTCGGATGAGGTAATTAGTCATATGAATATTTTTCGGGATGGTTTTAAGTCATTTAGGACTTAGTTATAAAGTTTATTCCAAAATTTGAGATTTTTATTAAAAGTGTATATTTTACGTCTTTTACGGTAAAACGCGTAAATTTGACTAGTTGACGGTTTTGAGGTTTTGGAAGCTTTAGGATCTGAAATAAATTAAGGTAAATTAAGGTAATGATAATAACATAATATTAAATAATAAAAATAAAAAAAAACGAAATTAGGGGTGTTTGGGTCGGTTTAGACGCACCAAAGAAAAGAAAAGGGGAAAAAAGGGAAAAAGGGAACCGGGCTTTTGTATATGGGCCAAGGACTTGTTAGGAAAGTATAGAAAGCCTTATTTTTATCAAAACACTTCATAAAATCCTTGTAGATCAAGTATGGGTCGACATCCATGGAGAAAATTAGGGTTCTTCATCAAAAATCTTGTTTTCCAAAAAAAATCTAAGGTAAAATCTTCAAACCCTTTTTGATTAAATTGTATTTATGTTTAATTGATCATCTTATGATGGATTTAGGTTAGGGTTTAATATAATAACAGTAAATTAATGTTGTATTAATCATAATATGATGATTACATAAATTAGGGCTTGTAATTAGAGGGATTAGGGTTAATTAATGAGGTTGATTTTGTTAAACCCGTTTTTAAAAACTGAGCAGAATTTTGAGTCAATTGTTTTGATCATATCGGGAGTTCTAGGAACATTCAAGATGCGATCCAAGTATCCTAAAAAGGTAATTGAAGTGGCTTTTCAATGCAAGAAACGAGAACTAAATTGGAGTTGGGGAAGTGGGTCAAAAACATGTTACAACAGTCGGAGGTCAAAACAGTTTTGTAATCAGCCTGTTTTCTTTTTAAGTTTTGGGTTGTTTGGGGTACTTAGGGTTGCATTGGGATCTTCTCACGAACATGAGAGATGATTTATATATTTTATTAAGTATCTGATCTTGGGATAAGTTTGTGGTTTAGGGTAAGACCCCCTAATTGTAACAAACTTTTAGTATGTTTAAAATCAGGAAATCTGGAATGACAAAAGTATATATATGTATATTGGGGCCTTAACAGTATCTTTAAGGTTAGGTCAAGTGGGAGTTGTTAGCCAACATATGTAAGGGTATGAATATTCCTTTTACAGAAACAATGGGTATGTGTAAGTGGACGGTTGACTTAAAGTTTGGAGACCTAAAATTGGGACTGTCTTGTGTAAAAATGAACGAGATAGTTATTTAACTTAAACAAGTTAAGGACTTGTTAGGGAAGGGTAATGTGATGTTTAGAGCATATAAATGGGGTATTTGTATGGTAGTAGGCTAGATGTCCATCATAGGTTGATGAGCCATCTTAGTGATTGGTTCATGTATTGATGGCGTGTTTTCGGTTTGTTAGCTTGTTTCTAGAGCGAGGACTTTTGGAGAAGCTATCAGGTGAGTTTCATAGTCCCATGTTTACTATTGATTTTGACTTCCATATGGGATGGAAGAGACACTGTGTTGAGTTATTTTCTAAATTGATGTTGTGAATGTTTTTGTGACTTGAGATGGACTTGTGTGTACATTATGTGATTAACTGCTATGTGATTCTTGTTTGTGTATGATTTGGATTGGGATAGGTACATAGCGTGATCGTCTATGGGACCAATGGATAATGACAAGGTAGTGGCCTTGGGATAGGTACATAGTGTGATCATCTATGGTACCATGGTTGTTGGTAAGGCGTGATGCCTTGGAAATTATGGTTGTTGGTCAGGCGTGATACCTTGGAAATTATGGTTGTTGGTAAGGCGTGATGCCTTGGAAATTATGGTTGTTGGTAAGGCGTGATGCCTTGGAAATTATGGTTGTTGGTAAGGCGTGATGCCTTGGTAATTGTGGTTGTTGGTAAGGCGTGATGCCTTTGAATTGTGATGATTGATTAATCTTGAATGCTAGTTGTTAATGCATATTTGTAACACATTTTCCATATGTTATTGTGTTGATGGTTGTTATTCACAGCTTTTAACTGGTTTGGCGTTGGAGTCTAAACCTATGACTCTCACCAACTTTATGTTGACGTGTTTTAGTGTCTCTTTCAGGTGAGTATGTGGTTAAGCTTGAGGATAGGAGTGGCTAGATTTGGATGCATTAGGATTGCATATAGAAGGAGATCCCCGTTCCTTCTTAGTTTACCTTTATGTTTTTTTTGTTTGATAAGTGATACATGTTGGCACCTATATGTTTGTTTGGTTTATGTTTATTGTTTGTCTTGGGTAAGTGGTAGGACTGTTACCTACTTACCTAGACTCCTGCATTGTTGAGGTATTGTCATGACATTTGTGTCGCCATTTTTTGACATTATATTTGCATTTAGTTATCTCTATAGACACGCTATTGTTGTGATGATATCCATACATCGTGCCCCATATTCCGCCATGGTGGGGTGTGACAGAATGGTATCAGAGTCAATGGTTATAGAGAATTAGGTTGCCTAGTCGTGTAGCCTAGTCTATAGCTTAAGGGTCCCTGCATATAGGCGTCATAGGAGTATGTGTGCATTTTATAATAATTGATGTGTTTGGATGTTATTTATTGTGATGTTTTGACTAGTATGAATTGAACCATAGTATGTTCATACTTAGTCACATGTTATTTTCTTTTCGGGTTTGTGACTAGTGCGGGTTGAACCATAATCCTCCACTGATAATTGGCTTTTACTCAGTAAGAAATTATCGTTGTACCAATCTCTTCGAATTGAAAAAGGAGTTTATGTGTGACTCAGTCGTTCTTTGGTGAAACAAAAGTTGTGTCGTTGTAGTATATTTAAATGTACAAAGCAATGTAAGTAAATCTAAAATCTAACTTAAAATAAATGACGTTAATTTAAAAGGGCGTTTAAAATAAAATCTAAGTCTAATTAAAAGTAAGGGTGTAATATTAAAACTTTACTAATTAAATTAATTAAATGACGGGAATTAAAAGCGTGACGAAAATTAAATTTGACTAAGCATTAAAAATGTAACTTGAAAATTAAACAAAGCAAAATTAAAATCCAAAACCCATAACCATCGGAATCCACTATAGGAATGTTGTCACCATACCATTGGAATCCAGATCGGAATGTTCTGTCGGAATAAAAGGTGCAACCTATCGGAATGTTTCAGATCGCAATACAGTCCAGATCGCAATGTGCCAGATCGCAATACATTTCAGATCGGAATGATACTAAGAAAAATTGGGCAGCACTTCGACTAAGTAAACCTCAAGAGCCGTCGGAATGTGCGATCGCAATCCCAGATCAGAATGAGGGGGATGTTACTTCTATCGTAATCCCGGATCGGAATGCAATCCTTTGTCCAAACCTGTCACGATCGGAATGTGGAGAATGCACCCGTCGCAATGTGTGTTTACCCTTCTTTTCAGATGGAATGCAAATTCGTAATAAGCTCAAATCTTAATAAGCTAATTCTAATAAGCAGTGACAAAGAACTTTAACGAAATGAAGTCAAAACGCGACAATAAGCTAAAAAGTTAGAATCTTTCGAAATTTAAAACACGAAACTTAAATTAAATTAAAACTTAAAAAGTAAAACTTTTAAGAAAACTTGAAAACAATTAAGCTAAATACCAAATAAGCACATAAGATTGTCAATCTTATGGCTATTTCGTATGAAAACTTAAAAGGAAAAAAGAAAAGACAAAACTTTTAATCAAATAAGCAAATGGATTAAGCAAAAACTTGCTTAATTGTAACCGAATCAAAAAGAAGAAGAGTAGAATGAGATTGATAAAAATAAACTTGATCAAATGATAAAGAAAGATTAAAGACACAAATTTAAAGAACACGAATTAAAAACTTACTTGGAAATTAAAGGATAATTAAGGTTCAAAACATGTATTTAAATGACATGAAAAGTAAATGACAAGATATGAAAATGGTGGAAGACTAATTGTCACCTTAGCCAACAAAGAAAAATAATTAACTAGCCTAATCTATATATAGGGGAGGATTAGGAAGCTTCCTCCCCTCCTTCATTTTCTCTTAATTACAAGATTAAGTCCTTCCTTCTTTAATCTTCTTTTAATTGCACCATTAGTCCTTAAGCCTTTATTCTTCATTAATCTTGGACTTTAAATGGTTTTGTCTCGGGATATCTTTGAACTCGTCTTTTAATTCTTCAATAAAGTAGACTTGAGTTCTTCGGCTTTAAGTAAACTTCCATCTTTCGACTTTTTCTTCGATAAATCTTCAGAATTGGTCTTGGACTTCCGTTCTTTTTGCACTCTTGACTTTTCGACTTCATTTTTCATCTTTTTCTTCAATAAAAGCCCGTGAATGCCGTGTTTTCCCCACTTTTCACAATTTCGTCCTAAATCACAACAAAAACACAAACCACGCATAATTCCGAAATAAAAGACATAAAATTCACGTTTGGCTCGGTTATTATTGTAATTAAGTGGTAAAAAAGATGGGTGTTTACACACCTATCAAATCCCCTACACTTGACCATTGCAATGTCCTCATGCAATGCATTAGTTACAAAGCACGTTTACACTTTTCATCATAATCAATCCATAGTGGCCTTTATTAAAGAGATAGAAAACTATAAACATTCAAAGTAAAGAAATCAAAAAGCATACCTTGGGTTTTGGAAATGTTATGAATAATCATCATCCTCAAGTTTTCACTTTCTCCAAACCAAGCTTAAAAACGAGATCATTGTTATTATAAGTTATTAGACTAACACGAACTCATGTGGGCCAATTATTCACTTAGACCCCCTTATTCCTAGGTGTATCTCTTATGTTTTATTGTTGTCTCGAATGATCATGAGGATGCATTTTTGACTTATTTCGATAGTTTATTAGGCCGAAAATAAAGTGAACGATTTAATCAATAGTTAGCTAAAGGACAAAATCTTTTAAAACTGCTTCTCGGGACCTCATAAAGTTCATATCTTGGCATAACTCGCTTCGCGATTTAAGACCTTTCTCAGACCGATATTTGGCAGCGACTTCATACTTCAAACCTTGAGAGACGTTCATGAAATTATGGTCTTCTCTTCATAATGGAATTTCTTCACTTGAAATTTTGAGAGATTCATACTTGGACCACGACTTCTTCATTTTTCTCCAATCATTATTTTGGACTTTGATATACAAAGATCCGCCTCCTTTTATGACTTGGATCTATTTATCCTCATACCTTGCTAGGGTCTTTTCGGATGCACTTCTCCATGACTTTTGGGGAGTATTTGCTTTTCGTCGTGCGTCTCGATCCTTCATATTGATTTTCGATAAATGATTCTTCACATCACTTTTGGATCTTTAGCAACAAAATATAGCCCTCATGCCTTGTTAGGACCTTTTTAGACTCGCCAATCTTCGCATCCCGCTTCAATAAGTTATGCCTTGGCTATGAACTCTAATCCATACCGAGCAACTTTTAAACGATCTTGGGCTAGAAGCTAAGTAACTTTTCAAATCGTACAACCTTATTTATTGCAGATAAATTTATTAGCAAGCGATGGGAGAAAAGGCTTATAATTAACTCACATAAATTCACGAAAGAATAACAAACTTATAATTGACTCTATCATCTCTCGTTCTCCATAGTTTAAAATCTCAAGGAATGAGACTCGTGGATGCTTAGCCTATTAAATCAAAGTTTTGGGTTTTCGAGTCGCCTATAGGATATTGCAAACTCTTAGACTTTTTCAAGTTTTAGAAATCGCATTTTAAAGTTCCCTTAATAAACGACTCTCTAGGATCAATTATAGGAACTTGCGAAAAGTTCTTGTTCTTAACCCGTGAGAGTTAAGACTTTCGCGTTTTATAGCTCCCTATATAAAAGCCTAGCAAAACTTGACTTAAACACGTTAAGGATACTAGCTAGAGTAACTTAGATAAGTAAACTCGGGTTGAGTCAAAAGATTCACAACGTTTGAAAATTAAAACCACTTATTCAAAATTTATTCTAATAAGGAAATAAAATAACTATACAAAGGGAAAAAACTAATAGGCCAAAATAGATCAAAATTTTAAAAAATGTCGAAAAATTGATTTTCCGGTTAAAATGAGGACAAATACAAGGAAAAGGCCACTTAACTTCGATAGAAGTCCCCCCTACACTTAATATAAACATTGTCCTCAATGTTTAAGCATGTGGGAGTAAACTCCCCTACACTTAGGACATTGTGCACTTTGTTTAAATCTTGCTAAGGAAAGGACAACTAAAGAGATTCCTATTTTAATATTGGAAAATATAAAATAGTGAATCGAAAAGAGTTTAGGATAGAACCGGGAAGAAGTGAAAACGGAATCACGGGTCGTCAAGAATCACCAAGAGTGTGTCTTTGAAGCTCGAATCCCTGATTAAGTAGAAGAGAGGAGAGAGCAAACACTAAAGGGTCTCCCCTACACTTATTATAAAAGCAAAAGAAAAAGGATAGATACTTGGGTTGCCTCCCAAGAAGCGCTTGATTTTTGTTTATCGAGTCGTGAGCCTGACTCGACCTTGATCATCAACGGAAGAAACATGAAACATATCCACCAGGATCAAAGACATAGTTTTCGTCCATCAAGTAGCACAAGCTTAAGGCGAACAAGGCAAGCCAAAGAAGAGGCAAGGTTCCCTTAAGCAGCGATGGAGCACGGTGGAAGCAAGGGTGAAGTGGTGCAAGCAGATTTCCATAAGTTCCAAAGATATTTCCTTTTACTTCATTAGGTGGATACTGAGATGGCTGCAGAATATCAATACCGGGGTCGAACACCTTTTCCTTTAAGGGAAAATAGCACTTAGGCTCAGCCGAATGGGAAGAAGATCCGCGAAGAAGCACAACCTCGTCCTCAGAAGGTGGACAAAGAGGTGTTAACTCATACGTGCTGCGGATATCGCTGTCGACCGATTTCTTCTCCTTTGAAAGAATGTGCTTCAAATCCAAAGTAGGATCAAGACGATAATCTTCAAAATCTAAAGGAGTTGCATCACTCTCATGAGGGAAGTAAGTGTTGAGAAACGTAGAGAAATCTTCCTCAAATGAGTAATCATCCAAAGTAGGATGAAGTGATGTAGGCGGAGGATCTTCATCAAATGTAGGTGCAATGTCATCAGTAGAAGAATCACTCGAAAGAGTATCGACATCCTCAAAATCATCAAAAGTAGGCATGTCCGGATACTCGGAAGTAAGGGTATCAAATTCATCCGAATCTGAGCTAGAATCATCATCATAAGCATCAAAGACCGGTGGAGAATCATAAATGGGAGAAGGTTCCAAAGTAGGGAGAGAATCATCCACATCATCTTGAAAAAGTGGATTATCGATGCAAGAATCGAATAGAGGATTGTTATAGACAACAAAGTCATCATGCACATTAATCATATTCACTGATTCTCTGCCTCCAAAGGATTTACTTGTAAGCTTTCCCATTTTAAAAACTTGTGCATCATCCCCGACTCGTAAGATTACCTCACCTTCGGCCACATCCACTAAAGCTCGTCCGGTTCTCAAGAATGGCCGACCAAGTATTAAAGGAATACGAGGGTCTATTTCATAATCAACAACGACAAAATCGACCGGGAAAGTAAATGTGCCAACTTTGATGAACACATCTTCGGCTATACCAATGGGGTAAGCGAGAGTGCGATTAGCAAGTTCAAGAGTCATCTTTGTTGGAGTGAGGTCGGGTAATGATAGTGTTTTCCAAACACTCAAAGGCATAAGATTAATATACTGGCCCCGAGATCAGCAAGGGCAGTAAATTCTTCAGTTTTGTTGAACACGCAAGGCAACACAAAACGACCGGGATCTCCAAGCTTTTCCAGAAGTTCTTTAAGAATAACTGCAGAGCAGTTTTCATTTAAGCGTGTGTTGGCGAGTTCAATCAGCTTCTTCTTCTTGTTAAGCAATTCCTTAAATTCTTTAACAAATTTGGGCATGTGGACAAGTGCTTCAAGAAAGCTAATGTTGAAGTTCATTTGAGAAATCATCTTCACATAGCGTGTCACTTTGGAGTCATCCTTTGTTAGCAGTTTGGTCTTGCCTAACCGAGAAGGATAAGGGATATTGGGTTTGGGTGGTGAAGGTGTAGGTGTAGCAGGTAAAGGTTGAGATGTTGAAGGGTCCTTCCTAGGTACATTGTCATGGCGAGGCGGAGACGGTAATGGCGCACTAATACTAGGTGTAGGAGGAGTAGGGATAAATGGTGGTGGAGGAGGTGTAGATGATGGGGGTGGGATAGGTGGATCGACAATGGTAATTCCACTACGAGTAGTAATAGCGCTCACATTTGCTCGCGGATTGGTGACGGTGTTTGAAGGTAGAGAACTCGAAGTAGAAGGTTGAGCTGCGGGCAAGAAACTAGCAAGCATATTCTTTAAATCATTTGTTTGATTGCTGAAGGAGGATTGGATATTATCTCGAAGCTCGGATCTTATTTCATTTCCTTGCTTGGTGATATCTCCTTTCAGATTGATAATTTGGCTTTGCAGATTCTTGATTTGCTCACCTTGGGTTCTCATGATGGCTTCAACATCGGTGTTAATGGGTGGGGTTTATTGAGCGGGTGGGTGATAAGGATTAGAAGCTCTTGGTGGGATTTGGTTGCTTCTATTTTAGTTGTTGGCGGGGTTTTGGTTTTGAGGAGAAAAACCGGGTGAAAGGTAATTGTTGGACCGGTAACTCAGCAAATTTCTATCCCCTTGAGGTCGAGCTTGGTAATTTTCCGGTGAATAATTACCATAAGCTGCATACACATTTTCTGGATTTCCTTGAGTCGAAGGACAATCAGTGTATGGGTGAGGACCGCCGCATGTTTCACAAGGATTGGCAACCGCTTTAACTTGTTGTTGTTGTTGGTTTGAAGCGAGAAGCGTGATACTTTTGCTCATTTCAGTCATCATGCGGGTGAGTTCGGTCATATCAGGGTTTGCTGAGGTAGAGGAAACATTGACTCTCGGGTTGTTCCTTGAAGAAGCAGAGGAATCCCAATTTTTGTGATGAGTAGTCATGTTCTCAATTAACTCTCTACACTCCTCGGGTCTCCTTTTCATAAATGTGCCACCGGCGGCAGCATTAATCGTATCACGATCACGAAAAGTCAATCCGTTGTAGAAAGTATCAATTAATGTCACAGGGAGCATGTTGTGGTTTGGACAACGATCAGTCAAGACATTATATCTCTCCCAAGCATCAAAAAGAGATTCATCGGGATCTTGCATGAAACCGCTGATTTGATTGCGAAGGCTTGTGACCATGGATGGTGGAAAGTAGCGCGATAAAAAGCGTTGAGTCATGTCATCCCAAGTATGAATAGAATTCTTCGGGAGACGATCAAACCATTTCTCGGCATGATGTGATAAAGTATGTGGGAAGAGTTGTAGGCGAAGAACATCCATTGTGGCACCAGGCAACTTCATGCTTTGGGTGATTGTAATGAACTTGTCGAGGTGTTTGTTGGCATCATCATCAGGCAATCCACGGAAAGGGTTAGTTTGCACTTGCTGAATCATGTGGTGCTTCAACGAAAACTCAGGAGCGTTGATTTGCATCGGCGCAATCGGTCCTCCTCGTCCAAACATGGTAGGTTGACAAAGCTCCTCCATTGTCCTCAGATCGGGCTGTGGAAGAACATTGTTGTTATTGTTGAGGTGCGGTGGATGATTATTGTTGTTAACACCTGACATAGCTAAATCTTCTTGAGTCTCGGGCTCTTGATAATTAGAAGATCTAGTACGCATACACCTGAAAATGCAAAAGAAAAAGAAACCAAAAACAAAGACAATATATATACACAATAAAGATAAAATCTTTTTGGATTTTTGAAATTTTTTTTTTATGGATTTTTATCAATTTTTAATTTTTATGGGTTTTTGAATTTTTTAAGGCAAGAAAGTAACGCTCACAAGTGAACGGATCCCAAAAAGCAACGCGTCTCTCACAGAAAACCGTTAATCTTTACGAAAAGAGCCGGCAGCAGCGCCATTTGATAACTGGCTTTTACTCAGTAAGAAATTATCGTTGTACCAATCTCTTCGAATTGAAAAAGGAGTTTATGTGTGACTCGGTCGTTCTTTGGTGAAAAAAAAGTTGTGTCGTTGTAGTATATTTAAATGTACAAAGCAATGTAAGTAAATCTAAAATCTAACTTAAAATAAATGACGTTAATTTAAAAGGGCGTTTAAAATAAAATCTAAGTCTAATTAAAAGTAAGGGTGTAATATTAAAAATTTACTAATTAAATTAATTAAATGACGGGAATTAAAAGCGTGACGAAAATTAAATTTGACTAAGCATTAAAAATGTAACTTGAAAATTAAACAAAGCAAAATTAAAATCCAAAACCCATAACCATCGGAATCCACTATCGGAATGCTGTCACCATACCATTGGAATCCAGATCGGAATGTTCTGTCAAAATAAAAGGTGCAACCTATCGGAATGTTTCAGATCGCAATGCAGTCCAGATCGCAATACAGTTCAGATCGGAATGATACTAAGAAAAATTGGGCAGCACTTCGACTAAGTAAACCTCAAGAGCCGTCGGAATGTGCGATCGCAATGTGCGATCGCAATCCCAGATCGGAATGAGGGGGATGTTACTTCTATCGCAATCCCGGATCGGAATGCAATCCTTTGTCCAAACCTGTCACGATCGGAATGTGGAGAATGCACCCGTCGCAATGTGTGTTTACCCTTCTTTTCCGATGGAATGCAAATTCGTAATAAGCTCAAATCTTAATAAGCTAATTCTAATAAGCAGTGACAAAGAACTTTAACGAAATGAAGTCAAAACGCGACAATAAGCTAAAAAGTTAGAATCTTTCAAAATTTAAAACACGAAACATAAATTAAATTAAAACTTAAAAAGTAAAACTTTTAAGAAAACTTGAAAACAATTAAGCTAAATACCAAATAAGCACATAAGATTGTCAATCTTATGGCTATTTCGTATGAAAACTTAAAAGGAAAAAAGAAAAGACAAAACTTTTAATCAAATAAGCAAATGGATTAAGCAAAAACTCGCTTAATCCAAAATTATAACCGAATCAAAAAGAAGAAGAGTAGAATGAGATTGATAAGAATAAACTTGATCAAATGATAAAGAAAGATTACAGACACAAATTTAAAGAACACGAATTAAAAACTTACTTGGAAATTAAAGGATAATTAAGGTGCAAAACATGTATTTAAATGACATGAAAAGTAAATGACAAGATATGAAAATGGTGGAAGACTAATTGTCACCTTAGCCAACAAAGAAAAATAATTAACTAGCCTAATCTATATATAGGGGAGGATTAGGAAGCTTCCTCCCCTCCTTCATTTTCTCTTAATTACAAGATTAAGTCCTTCCTTCTTTAATCTTCTTTTAATTGCACCATTCGTCCTTAAGCCTTTATTCTTCATTAATCTTGGACTTTAAATGGTTTTGACTCGGGATTTCTTTGAACTCGTCTTTTAATTCTTCAATAAAGTAGACTTGAGTTCTTCGGCTTTAAGTAAACTTCCATCTTTCGACTTTTTCTTCGATAAATCTTCAGAATTGGTCTTGGACTTCCGTTCTTTTTGCACTCTTGACTTCTCGACTTCATTTTTCATATTTTTCTTCAATAAAAGCCCGTGAATGCCGTGTTTTCCCCACTTTTCATAATTTCGTCCTAAATCACAACAAAAACACAAGCCACGCATAATTCCGACATAAAAGACATAAAATACACGTTTGGCTCGGTTATTATTGTAATTAAGTGGTAAAAAGGATGGGTGTTTACACTCCTATCATCCACGTTAGTCATTGTTGTATTTTGCTTAAATTGTACATTATAGTACATAATTTGGTACAAGGTAGTTTCTATCTTTTGTCGAGTTATTTTACATACCTGAGGTATGTTATTTTTCTTTTGATGTTTAAGTCATGTCCCCTAAGAATCGTGTGGTGATTCGAGTTACTAGGAGTACATGGGTAGGAAGGATTTTAAGCTGTTTCCACTCTTATGGGCGACATGACTTATAACTGATTATGTTTTCGTTTTGGATTTAGTCTATGTTGTTTTAGCTAGACTATGGATTTCGGTATTCCAAGAGTTTTACTATGTTATTTTAATAGATGGGGTTTTGGGCCTATTTGGTTATGTGGTTATGAGCTTATGTGAGTAGATGGATTTATGTGTTATATGTTGTATTGATTCTTATAAGTGTCATCATAGGAGGGAGTGCATTGGGGAAAGGGTAATTGTATAAGTATGGTGGCCAACATAGTTATACAAGTACCACAACTTCAATGGGTTCTCAAGTATGATTACATGAAAGAGGGTTAGTAGATGCTTGTATATGGTGAGATGTAGAATTTGGGTATACGTATTATACATGAGTTTATGTAATGGCTGCCTATGATATGGCTATTGTTCTTTTTGTGTTATATGTTTTGGATTATAGTTGTGTTGTGTGGTTATGGGGTCACACGATATGGTTTGGTTTTGGAGGTGGGCTTTATGCCTTGTTGTGGCACGGTGAGATGGTGATTACTCGTATGAAAAAAACGAGCGTATAAAGCGATTGATTGACTTGACATGTATGATAACGAGTATGTTTGGGAGATTCGATAGGTATATATATACGGATGTATATATACTACTACGTGTTAGGTTATGGTATATGGTCGTTCACTAGTTATTATAACTTGAACGTACCTTGTGTTTGTTCGTGTTTTATGGTGCTGGAGTTTGTTGGAGTTCCAACGACGTTTTGAATCTTTTGAAGTGTGTCTTGTAACGTATTCTTTGAGTTTCATATTTCACGTGTACGTTTTAAAATGGTGTTCTTGGTTTTAAGTCTATTGAAATAACTTGGGATTTCTTTTGAGATAATGAAATCTTTTGTGTTGGGTCTTGCATTTCTTTTGGTTGGTATTTATTGAGTTAGATGGTTGGTTGTATTCGGTAAAATAAGGGTAAGGTGTTGGAGTCGTGTTTGAAACAAGATGTAACATAAGATTTCTTTTTAATCAACACTTATATATTTCAAATTCTAAAGGACTTTCTTTAAAATAAAGCGAAGTAAAATTTCTTTCTACTTACATAGTTTATATAATTGGGTTTAACCGATTCACGTCATTTATAATTATTAATACAAGGTTAAATTGAGTTTATGAAGGTTACACATAAAATTATATCTGTCATTTAAAAGGATTACATTAATCACTAAGTTTAATCTTTAGTCTTTTTAAAACAACTAGTATAAAATTGTTTTGGTCGTAACTTGTTCGTTTTTAAAGCTTTTTGGGTGATTCAAAAGCCAAAAATTATGTACTCGGAACGTATTTTTCAAATATTCAGAATGTATAGTCATGGGAGGTCAGTATCTTGGCCGAAATTATTGTACAAGTGTCGGGTTAAAGGTTGAGTTTGAATAGTAGTTTATTCTTTATGATTTTGGATGCACGGGATACCTAGTCTTTGAGTTGAGTTTTGAGATCGTCTAGAAGGTTATTTGTTGATTGTTTGAGTCACATAGATGTGGGAGGTAATAATAAAAAAAGATATAAATTCTTTTGGAAAAGTCGATCTTTTGCACGGTTTAAATAATATGTCGCGGGGCGTAATATGTTTGGTTGCCATTGGGTGTTTCTTGGATTATTTTTCGTTGTCATGGGTCATTTTGAATTGATACACGTTTTGGGTTTGAGTTTTCTTTTGAGTCTCATGGTTTTTGACTTGTTTTAACTGGTGCACGTGAAATGTCGTTAGTTATCCATTGGTTTGATTCGTGGATCGTATTTGGTGGAGTCAGGATGTAGTTTTGGTTTCGTATTGTTCGGGAGCGTTGAGGTAGTCGTATGAAAGACTTGGTCACGCCTACACGATTAAGTAGGTGACCATGAGAGAACGGTCGGAATACCCTTAGTGGGGAGGAAAGAAGTTCGTAGACGAACTAATGTGGTCTGATGAGAGGAAGTGTTGGTCTGTTAAAATGCGTGTAGAATTTCGCAAGTAGAACGAGGTAGGAATTTATTCGTATTGCCGCTAATAGAGGATGCAAGGAGGACATAGTTGAAACTACTAAGGATATTGTATGAACGCTTCGGGTTTACGGTTATGCATTTGGCTTCGCCAAAGCACTAGCGGTTTTCACGGTGTTAATGAACCAAGTGTGCATGAACGTGTATAAACGAGTTGTCATCGGGAGCATCGACGACGTCTTGATCTACTCAAATCTGAGAAGGAGAGTGAGGCGAATTATGTGTTGGTTTTGGAGTGGAGTTATACGTGAGATTTTCGAGTGTGAGTTTTAGTATTAAGTTTACCATGATGAGTAGTTAGAGATGATGGCATATCATGGAACCAACAAGGGGCGAAGTGAAGAAGGATGAGGAAGCATTTTGGAGGCTGAAGAAGTGGATTGGATAATGAGCCGATCTTGACATTATCGGAAGGACTGGATGAATCTGCGAAGCATGACGATACGTGGAGCAAGGATTTGGACGCGTACGAGGACGACAAAGAAAGGCGATCACTTATACGTTGCAGGAACTAAAGATTTGGAAGAACTGGATAGACTTAGTTAGTGGAGCTGGACTGTTATATCTGCCTAGAATGCTAGAGGCATTTGGTGTATGAGACGTGGAGAATGATCTATACGGATCATTAACGTCTCCAACACATATTCAATCATCTTGATTGAACATTTGACAAAGGTGATGGGTGGAGTTAAGTGGTGAAAGAAAATTGCAAGGCCAAGTACCATTTGGGAAGGCAAGCATGGTTGATAAGACCTGGAATAAGAAGAATGAAGTGAAGCTAAGACTATATGGATGACGTATTAGGGTGGTTTGCATGAAGGATGTAGGTTGCACGAGTTGAGTTGTCTAAAGCAGAGAACGCGTCAACATGTATATTGCGTGGCTTGGACAATCATATGGAGAAAAGGGACGTAGACTATACTTCCTACATAGATAGGAGTAGCTTAGAAAGGGCGATGTAAGGACGAAGTTGGTGAAAGGGATACATAATGCGGTAGAGGAATAAGTATGACGAGAGTTGGATGATAGTCGATAGACAGACTAATTCATCTTATATTCAAGAAGAATGAGAAGTCACGTAGTTGAGAAGTTGGAAGGATTGCGTACGAATGTGATGGAATAGAGGGTTTTGGCGTAAAAGTTAGCCTAATATGTATGAAATGCCTTATGAAGGATTATGGTAAGGGAAGAACTGATGGATATGTGAAAGACCGTCATAGGTCACTTTGTAAGGAAATTGGAATTTTAAGTAGTTTGGAGTACAGACTAAAGGGAGTTGATGAACATGATTGGATATGAGTATATCCAGCTAACTAGAAAAGGATGGGCAATTGAGATATTTATACAACCTTAAGGGTTACACTGAGGGCATGAGTGATTGATTAGAGGGAGTTAGGAAACTCATTAGCGATGGCTGAGTTTTCATATAATGATAGTTATTATACTAGAAGTCGATAAATGTCATTTGGGGCACTATATGAAAGGATAGGGTGAGTTGTCCCCATTATGGACTAGAATTGATAAAAGAGGCTACTAATGTAGTAATGGTGTTTGTGGAAAGGATGAGAGCAACAAGGGATGCTATGTAGAGATGGAGGAAACCACTAGAGTTAGTGACAAAGTGTGTATGAAGTTTCACCCATAGTAACTGGTGGTACGTTTTGGTAAAATGGAAGAGTTGATGTAGAGTTTTGTAGGTCCATTTATGATCTTTGGAAAGATCAGACCAGTAGCTAATGAGTATAGAATTTCCTGGGGAAATGAGTTGTATACATGATACATTTCATGTATTGAGATTGGTAAAGGTTGTTTGAGAATGCATTTTGTATGTACGGTTATTCGGGACTTGTTTAATTATTTTTGGTTTGTATATGTGGTATTTTGAAACTTGAACTAAAGTTCACATGGAAATGAGAGGAGTTCTTTTAGAACAAGTATCCTCATGTGGTTTGTTGTTTGTGTGTTTGATCCTAAGGAGTAAATCTCGGGACGATATTTCTATTAGGAGGGAGTGATGTGACAACCCTGGTTTTGAGGTTCGTCATTTAGTTTTGTTTTGTGCTAGTTACGTGTCTTTACGTGTTTATGTGCTAATTGGTGTGAATAGATTGTGGTTTGGATATCGTTTCCGGTACGGGGTACCTTGTGAGTGAAACTATGTGTGATGATTTCATGTTCATGAGTTCACATGGTGGTGACTATGAAGTGAGATGGTGTTATTTAGTGGTTTTACGTATACGTATATGTATTATAGAAAATCGTATTTTACGATTTACGGTTTAGCATTTAGAGGTCTCGGATGAGGTAATTAGTCATATGAATATTTTTCGGGATGGTTTTAAGTCATTTAGGACTTAGTTATAAAGTTTATTTCAAAATTTGAGATTTTTATTAAAAGTGTATATTTTACGTCTTTTACGGTAAAACGCGTAAATTTGACTAGTTTGACGGTTTTGAGGTTTTGGAAGCTTTAGGAGCTGAAATAAATTAAGGTAAATTAAGTTAATGATAATAACATAATATTAAATAATAAAAATAAAAAAACGAAATTAGGGGTGTTTGGGTCGGTTTAGACGCACCAAAGAAAAGAAAAGGGAAAAAGGGAAAAAGGGAACCGGGCTTTTGTATATGGGCCAAGGACTTGTTAGGAAAGTATAGAAAGCCTTATTTTTATCAAAACACTTCATAAAATCCCTGGAGATCAAGTATGGGTCGACATCCATGGAGAAAATTAGGGTTCTTCATCAAAAATCTTGTTTTCCAAAAAAAACTAAGGTAAAATCTTCAAACCCTTTTTGATTAAATTGTATTTATGTTTAATTGATCATCTTATGATGGATTTAGGTTATGGTTTAATATAATAACAATAAATTAATGTTGTATTAATCATAATATGATGATTACATAAATTAGGGCTTGTAATTAGAGGGATTAGGGTTAATTAATGAGGTTGATTTTGTTAAACCCGTTTTTAAAAACTGGGCAGAATTTTGAGTCAATTTTTTTGATCATATCGGGAGTTCTAGGAACATTCAAGATGCGATCCAAGTATCCCTGAAAAGGTAATTGAAGTGGCTTTCCAATACAAGAAACGAGAACTAAATTGGAGGTGGGGAAGTGGGTCAAAAACAGGTTACAACAGTCGGAGGTCAAAACAGTTTTGTAATCAGCCTGTTTTCTTTTTAAGTTTTGGGTTGTTTGGGGTACTTAGGGTTGCATTGGGATCTTCTCACGAACATGAGAGATGATTTATATATTGTATTAAGTATCTGAACTTGGGCTAAGTTTGTGGTTTAGGGTAAGACCCCCTAATTGTAACAAACTTTTAGTATGTTTAAAATCAGGAAATCTGGAATGACAAAAGTATATATATATATATATATATATATATATATATATATATATATATATATATATATATATATATATATATATATATATCGGGGCCTTAACAGTAGCTTTAAGGTTAGGGCAAGTGGGAGGTGTTAGCCAACATATGTAAGGGTATGAATATTCCTTTTACAGAAACAATGGGTATGTTTAAGTGGACGGTTGACTTAAAGTTTGGAGACCTAAAATTGGGACTGTCTTGTGTAAAATATGAACGGGATAGTTATTAAACTTAAACAAGTTAAGGACTTGTTAGGGAAGGGTAATGGGGTGTTTAGAGCATATAAATGGGGTATTTATATGGGAGTAGGCTAGATTTCCATCATAGGTTGATGAGCCATCTTAGTGATTGGTTCATGTATTGATTGCGTGTTTTTGGTTTGTTAGCTTGTTGCTAGAGCGAGGACTCTTGGAGAAGCTATCAGGTGATTTTCATAGTCCCATGTTTACTATTGATTTTGACTTCCAGATGGGATGGAAGAGACACTGTGTTGAGTTATTTTCTAAATTGATGCTGTGAATGTTTTTGTGACTTGAGATGGACTTGTGTGTACATTATGTGATTAACTGCTATGTGATTCTTGTTTGTGTATGATTTGGATTGGGATAGGTACATAGCGTGATCGTCTATGGGACCAATGGATAATGACAAGGTAGTGGCCTTGAGATAGGTACATAGTGTGATCATCTATGGTACCATGGTTGTTGGTAAGGTGTGATGCCTTAGAAATTATGGTTGTTGGTCAGGCGTGATGCCTTGGAAATTATGGTTGTTGGTAAGGTGTGATGCCTTGGAAATTATGGTTGTTGGTAAGGCGTGATGCCTTGGAAATTATGGTTGTTGGTAAGGCGTGATGCCTTGGTAATTGTGGTTGTTGGTAAGGCGTGATGCCTTTGAATTGTGATGATTGATTAATCTTGAATGCTAGTTGTTAATGCATATTTGTAACACATTGTCCATATGTTATTGTGTTGATGGTTGTTATTCACAGCTTTTAACTGGTTTGGCGTTGGAGTCTAAACCTATGATTCTCACCAACTTTATGTTGACGTGTTTTAGTGTCTCTTTCAGGTGAGTATGTGGTTAAGCTTGAGGATAGGAGTTGCTAGATTTGGATGCATTAGGATTGCATATAGAAGGAGATCCCCGTTCCTTCTTAGTTTACCTTTATATTTTTTTTGTTTGATAAGTGATACATGTTGGCACCTATATGTTTGTTTGGTTTATGTTTATTGTTTGTCTTGGGTAAGTGGTAGGACTGTTACCTACTTACCTAGACTCCTGCATTGTTGAGGTATTGTCATGACATTTGTGTCGCCATTTTTTGACATTATATTTGCATTTAGTTATCTCTATAGACACGCTATTATTGTGATGATATCCATATGTTGTGCCCCATATTCCGCCATGGTGGGGTGTGACAGGTATGGAAATGCTGATGTTATGATGGCTATGAGTGTCGTTGAACTTTGGGACTGGATCATGGATTCAGGAGGCTCATACCATATGACACACAGGAGAGATTACTTGGTTGATTTTAAGGAGTATGGCAGTGGTACTATACTGCTAGGTGATGGCAGGGAATACCGTGTACGGGGGACAGGAAAGGTTCGAGTACGAATGAGGGATGGGTCAAGTTTCGTGTTGGACAACGTCAAGTGTGTTCTGGAATTAAAACGAAATTTGATATCGCTGGGCACTCTTGAAAAAGAGGGTTTTACCATGAAAATGAAGTCAGGCAAGATCAAGGTTATAAAGGGTTCACTGGTGGTATTATCAGGAACAAGAAGGGCTAATTGCGTATATACCCTAAACGGTCAGGATGTGAATGGGAAGACAACGAAGGGTAGGAAGCAGTTAGGAAAATTTTAGACTGGGTGGAAGATCAAGACGGGTAATGTTCTTGATTCTTGTAATCAGAAGTCTACACAACAATGTATGAAGAGTGGGATCGCCAAACATTTGGATGTTGTGGGGTTACATCAGCGGAATGGGTTGGTTGAGGAGACGAACATGACACTCTTGGATAAGGTACGTTGTTTTCTGATTCAGTCTAGTCTGTCCAAGGTTTTTTGGACAGAGGATACAACCATGTCTACATATCTAGATTATAGGTCACCATCAGCAACGATTGGATTTAAGAAGACTATAGGTATATTTGGGGTTTTTGGTTGGCTTGCTAGTATTAAGCAAGGGATGCTTGAACCGGTTAAGGTCAAGTGCATATTCATGGGATACTGTAAAGGTATGAATGTTTATCAACTTTAGAGGTTAGATGGCGTTACTGCAAAGGGAGTGCTTTACAGGAATATGGGTTTCAATGAAAGTGGGCAATACAAGAAAACTTTCATTGGTTCTGGTGTATGTACAAGTTCAACGTAGGTGTTGCAAGGAATTGAGTTTGAGGTGGAATCTCGGGAGGATCATGCATTTGAGGTGGAACCTCGGGGGAATGTTGATCATGTAGATGTTCCAAAGGAAGTACAAACTCAAGATTTGATATACTATCATCTAGCACGTGATAGGGAGCAACACTTAGCATGGGAATTATTCAAGTATAGAGAAGACAGTAATGAGGCTGCTTTTGCAATTGCTTCAGTGGAGAAGATATATGCACATAAGTCGTTGACTTTCATTGATATAGTTGCTTGTGAGGTTCTTTCCAAGTGGATGGCTGGATTGAAAGAAGAAATGGATACTCGATTAGATGTGTATGAGCTCAGCAGTTGCAGGAAAAGCAGTGACGACAGATACGGTTATTACTGGGAGTATACACCAGGTATGTTCCTACATCTATTTCTCTATATAGATTGTATGGTATTTTCTTGCGGATGCAAGGCTGAGATCTTGGTTACCAAGAGTTTGCTGGTTAAAGAAAAGGGAAATATACTTGGTATTAAGATCATCAGGAATCAGAGTGGCAATACTCTAAGGGTGTCATAGTCCAGGTATTACAACAGAAAGTTGGTACATACTTTGTTGAAGGGACACTCCATACTGTCATTGGAGGATAGTCTACCCGAGGATTGTGATGTAGAAAAGAATAGTAAGTGTTCATCTATATGTGCGGATGGAAGCCAGGAGTATCAGGTGGTCTGCACGAGACCCAACATAGCATCTATAGATATGGGTATGTTGGATGGGTTTGATCGTGGATTACAGACAAACGTACAGGTTTTTGTGGATCTTGACTACACCATGGGTAGATCGATCACTGTCATGGGTAGATCAATCACAGTGTACGAGTTGTTGATACATGGACGTGCGAGGAGCTGGGAAGCTAAGTTGCAGCACACGAAATCTTTGTGGACTGACACTTAAGGAGGTTGTGAACGGAGCTATTTGGCTAAGGGGATACGTGGAAGATTTAGGCATGAAGTTAACATTGTTGCAGTTAATTGTGATAATCAGGGCACGATTCATTTATCGTGGAATCATGTTTTTCTTGAAAGGACTAAGCACATCAATATGTGTTATCACTTTATCAGAAGAGTCTTGGAAGCAAAGACGGTTGAAGTTCTGAAGGCGGGTACTGAACACAATGCTGCGGATGCCTTGACGAAGGTGGTACCTAGACACAAGTTAAAATGCTTGGAGTTGCTGAGTGTCGGGATAGGCTAATATAAGCCTAAGGTGGAAATTGTTATGTAATAGTCTTTATTAGCCTAAAGTCGTGTCTAGGGTATAAGTTCCGAGTTTCCTAAATAGTTTCTAGCAATAAAGGTCTGTTGGTTGTGGCGCATCCCAACCCGACCCGTAGTCTATGTAATAGTCGGTTCCCCCTCATCTCTATAAAAGGAGACGAGGGGGGACGAGATTCACAACACATTCTTTATCAATAAACTAATCATTCGATTAGGGATACATACCTTGTGGGTTTTTTTTCTGTCTATGGCTTCTATGATCGAGTTCCGCATCTAGTTAACCAGGTTGTAGTGAACGAATCGCTACACGTTGTTTTTCAGTTGGTAATTCGTTGCAAAATGATTGGAAATTTGCATCAGAATTCTACCGTTGCAAACTTTTTGTTGCATTAGACTGTTTTTGTGGCAGTGATATTCCTCTCATTTAAAACTCGAAAAAGTAAGCGTGAATGACAAACTTAAGACGTGATAAGGTAGGTATTCTGAAAGTTTTGAATAAAATCCGGTATAAGCATAGGGACCAAAATGTAGTAATTTACTCTCGAAAAATAGTATAATCTTACATTTCTAAAGAGGTTACTACATGCATTGTCTACAACAGTCACATTTTCCCGGCAAGAAAAGTGTAGAAATAACACCAAACGTTGATCCACAGGTCACAGGTGTTGTCATCGTCATTACGGGTAGGAATTATCTTCGTTTGCATTTCTTTGGTACATTTTGAATCCAAAAACATATCCTGCAAATCATTTGTGTTTCAGAATATCAGATCTTGGACATTAATGTATGTGAAATTAGGGTTCAGATCATGTTTTCTCTTAGCATTTTGTATGTTAATGCATAACAAGTTAAATATGTTGCGCATGCGCGGCATATTTAACGAGTCTATGATGATCTTCTTCAATCTTTAGAGTGCACGGTGCAGTGCACCGTTGACACACCAGGAAAATCTTGCCGACCACCAATGGCGGCGCCATGCTGCACCCGGGTGGGTGCCATAGTGGCGTTATAGGTTGCATAACCAAACCCATTCACGCTTGTTACTCGTATTATTTCCTTAATTTTCTTTTTCCAATAAAAAACCGTTTTTTCAAATATATGTATATACATTTTTATTTTTATGTAATGCTTAACATTAATCTATCATGTTTTCAGGATAGCTCAACATGGATTCGACTCATGGTCCCATGCGTTCGATCAAGCTCTGGCCTCCAAGTCACAGTACGAGACTAGTACTTGTAGAACGAATACTAAAAAACCTCACGACCCCATCGATTTTATCAAGAAAATACGGTCTTCTAAGTAAAGAAGAAGCAGAAGAAGACGCTAGACAAATAGAATCCACAGCATATATTGCCGCATCCCAACAATTTGACAAAGAACCTGATAGCGATGGAGGGTCTGCTGTCCAAGTTTACGCTCGAGAATCAAGTAAACTGATGGTGGAAGTTGTCAAACGTGGGTCAAGACCTAAAGAAGATCGGGAAATCGAACCAGAGTTGGTCACAGATCACATTTTTGACATTTCTGGAGGGCGTAGAGCCTTTATTGATGCGGAAGAAGCTAAAGAACTTCTAAAACCATTAAAAGAGCCCGAAAACAAATTTACAAAAATATGTTTCAGTAATAGAAGTTTTGGCCTCCCTGCTGCCCATGTTGCTACAACAATATTGTCGGGTATTAAGGCCCAGTTAACCGAAGTTGACTTATCGGATATTGTTTCAAGGAGACCTGAGCCCGAAGCTGTTCAGGTTTTAAAGATGTTTTCCTCAGCTCTTGAGGGTTCAGATTTGAGTTATTTAAACCTTTCTAATAATGCATTGGGTGAAAAGGGGGTTCGAGCATTTGGTGCTCTTTTAAAGTCGCAAAGTAATCTTGTCGAACTGCATATGATGAATGCGGGTATTTCACCTGATGCTGCGAAGGCAGTTTCTGAGTTGCTGCCTTCGACTAATAAACTAAAGGTTCTTCACTTTCATCATAACATGTCCGGAGATGATGGGGCAATCGCCATTTCTCAACTTATAAAAGGATCTTCCAGTCTAGAGGATTTCAGGTACGGCTTCTAATTAGTCCTTAGAGTGTAACGAACAAGGGACAAAAACTTGTACTACTAGTGCAAGTAGGAACTGTTTGTTCAAACAAGTTCTGTAGGTATGGGACAACTAATTAACATAAACACACACATTAAATAAATAACTGACCTTGTAATATTGTCTATTCTAATTCAGATGCTCCTCCACAAGGATAGGGTCAGTAGGCGGAATTGCTCTATCTGAAGCACTTGGTACATGCACCCTTTTAAAGAAGCTCGACTTACGTGACAACAATTTTGGACCAAAAGCCGGGGTTGCTTTAAGTCAAGCTATATCGCTCCATGCTAATCTCATTGATCTTTACCTCAGTTACTTACATTTGGAAGATGAAGGAACAATAGCCATTGCAAATGCTCTAAAAAATTCCAATTCTACCATCCAGATAATCGAGATGGCTGGAAACAACATCACTTGCGACTCAGCAAAATCTTTGGCTGAATTTATAACAGCAAAGAAACATTCGTTAACTAAAATAAACTTATCAGAAAATGAGTTAAGAGATGAAGGTGCTATAGCTATTGGTAAGGCACTTGAAGAGGAGTTTGGACAATTGTGCATAGTTGATTTAAGTGCGAACTCTATCAGAAGTGACGGAGCCAAGACAGTAGCAAAAGCGGTTGTGAGCAAGTTAAGGTTTAGGTTACTTAACGTTAATGGTAACATGTTGTCTTATGAAGGAATCAACGAAGTAAGAGAAATCTTTCAGGATTTCCCTAGAATGCTAGGACCTCTTGACAACAACCACGAGGGCAATGATTATGATGAACTTGAATCGCAACTCAAGGACCTTGAAATGAAGCAGAAGAGATGAGTTTGACCATCATTGGATATTGGTTTAGCACATGCGTGACAAAATATGCGGAATAGGGACACGAGCCAAACAGACAAAATTTTAGCTCAGATCAGAAGAGGCTGCAGTTTCGCTCAAGTGGCCTCGTGGATTTCTTCTTTCCTTTTCATATTTTGCAAATAACTGTCTGTTAGTTAAGGTTACAACAACATACGAATAATGATTCAGCTTGTTTAATAAAGTGATCATGACTGTTTTTTACAGTTTCATATAAACTATAACTTAAATAGACGAGGTTTGTTTGTATTTAAACCCGTTGCGGTGTTGTATATGATAATTTTTTATCATGTTACAAGAGCAGGCTGTGAACTCCTTCCTTGTTTCTTCGAAATCATTCATCAATTTCTTCAACCTACGTTTTTCTTTTAGGAATTGAAAGATATATGTGCGCGCAGTTATCACTTACCAGACGTCCAGACCCCATATATGCCATGCAGACAGGGGTCTTTTGTCACTTTTTTTTCTTTCATTTTTTGTTTGGATTTCCGATTTGACATTGCGAGCCGACTAATCCAAAACGACTGGCTTTTTAGATAGCCCAAGTGTTGAATGTTTAGCAAGTTTGTTTTTTTTTTGTATATATTGCTTTTTGTATTTTGTTTATAAGTGTAGGGACTATTTATGCCAAGTTTAGAAGCTGAAGGACTAATGTGCAAAGCTGGAAACTTGTTGGGTTATATAACTTGAACTTGGGAGCTAAGGTTCATTCGGTCTATTTTACTCTCTCTCTCTCTCTACACACAGTCGATCTTTCTCTTTCTAGTTTGTTAGTCTGTTAGAGTGATAATCGTTCGGTTACGATTAATTTCTCCTTAGTCTGTATTCATATCAATCTTCTTGATTGATTTAGTTTTCTGATCTTGATCTGAGTGTAGTGTTTGTATGTGAGCGATAAGATTCACCTAATGGGGATTATCTTTGTCATCAAGCACACGTTTTTGGACTTGATTGTATTGTAACAAATTTGATTCATAATAAGCACTAAGGGGTGGTTAGTTGAGTGCAATTGGAGTGTTTTGTTCATTGTCTTAATATTGTTTACATGGTATCAGAGCTAGGTTCTCTGAAATCATGATTTTCAATATTAGGGTTTTGGAAGTTTTTGGGGGTTTTGTGAATCTTGTGGTTCTTGGGCCTTCTGGTGGTTGAATCTTAACGGTCGTGAGTTGAATCGTAGATTGTGGTGATCAATTTGGTTTTTGGTGAAATTAGGGTTTTGAAACCCTAATCTAATTTTTGGGGCTTTCTTGCCTCGATTGGTTCTTGGTTATTTCCGCTGGTTCTTAAGCTCTGTAAGTTGATATTACCTTGATTATCGTTGCAATTGAGGTGGGTGCAAACGGGCTTAGTTAACATCTTGACCCTCCAGCCTTGACTGGTGTGGATACATGCTCTGGCTAGCCCCAATTCACCCAATTAGATTTTTGGTGATCATGGCTTTGATCTATTGTTTGTTTTTAGTTTTTGTGATTGTTTGTCTTATATGTTTTAGTGTTCTTATTTTTGTTATGTGTTTTCTTGTTTTTCATCATGTCTGCTAGTAATAGTAATAATCTTGTTCTTATTAGTAGTTTAGATGATGGTAATCCTTTGCATGTTCAGAATAGTGATAATAGTAGTTCTACCTTGATTTCTTTTAAGTTGCTTGGTACTGAGAATTATAGAATTTGGTATGGTGCTATGAAACTTGCCTTACAGGCTAGAAATAAGTTTTGGTTTTGTTAATGGTTCTTGTGTTAGAGATATTTTGCTACTAGTGATGTTTTGACAATTTGACTGCTCAGTGGGATATGTGTAATACCATGGTTTTAACTTGGATTAAGAATTCTGTGTCTCAAGATGTTTATATGGGTTTGGTTTTTTCTGATAATTGTGCTACTGTTTGGAAAGAATTAGAAGAAACATATGATAAGGTTGATGGATCTATGATATATAATCTGTTATAAAAGATTAATTATGTTAAACAAGGTGGTACGTCTGTTGCTGATTATTATCATAGGTTGAATTCTTTGTGGAGAGAGTTTGAGTCTCTCACTAAATTACCTAAGTGTTCTTGTGAAGTTATGTGTGCTTGTCTTGCTAGTACTGAATTAGTGTTACATCAAAATGTTATGAAGCTTATGCAGTTCTTGATGGGCCTTGATAATTGTTATCAACCTGTTAGAAGTTCTTTGTTAACTAGAGATCCTCTCTTTTAGGTTAAAGAAGCTTATAATACTGTTTCAAAGGAGGAGTCTCATAGGGGGTTCCTAAGACTTCTAGTGTTACTGAGTATAAAATGAATGCTTCTTCTTTTGTTGTTAAGTCATCTAATGTTAATGTCAATAGGAGGACTTTTAATAACAATAATACTAGAAGTAATACTGGGTTTAATAATAATATTGGTAATAGAATTGCAAGAATTGTGGTAAGATTCGTCATACTATTGAGAGATGTTATGAGTTGGTTGGGTTTCCCCCTGGTTTTAAGAAGTTTAACTCTGTTGTGAACACTAATTATGGTGTTAACAAACCTAACTTCAATGCTAACATTAAAGTTGAGTATGATGAAAATGGCTCTAGCATGTCTACTGGTTTTACCTCTGAGCAGATTCAAAAGTTGTTATCTTTAATTGGTGATCATAGAACTGGTTCTGGTGGATTTCATGCTAATATGGCAGGTAGATTTTCTTTCTTTAATGTAAATACATGGTTTAATATTAATTTCTCTAGGTTTTTTTTCGGTTAAGAATATGTTGTATATGCAAACTATGAGTCTTGGTTGGATTATTAATTTTGGTGTTAATCAGCATTTGATTGTTTTGACTGTTGGTATGACTAATGTTGTTGATGTATCTATTCTTAATCTTACTGTTGGCCATCTTAATGGTACTCTTGCTATTCTTAATCATATTGGTAATCTGAAGCTTACTAATAATGTGGTTTTGTATGATGTCCTTTTTCTTTCTAGTTATTGTGTCAGTCTGCTATATGTTAATAAAGTGATTAGAGATAGTAAAATGTTTGTTGGTTTCGATGAAGAAAAGTGTTATATTCAAGACTTGAAAAGAAAGATAACTCTGCGGAATAGTAGTGAAACTGGTGGTCTCTATTTGTTTGACATGTCTTCTAAAAACTTTGCGGGTGAGTTCAATATGGTTATGAGCTTTCATGTTTCTAAATTGCTTTGGCATACTAGGCTTGGTCATCATGCTTGCCAAGTTCTATCTGTTTTGCATAGTGATCTTGATATATCTCAATCTTCCTATGTTCCTGTATGTGAGGTCTGGCATAGGGCTAATCAGACTAGGGAGCCTTTTCCCTTTTTTTGATTATAAGTCTAAATGTCTTGGTGATTTAATTTATCTTGATGTTTGGGGGCCTTACATGTTCCTAGTAGAGAAGGCTTTAGATATTTTTTTACTATTGTTGATGATTTCTCTAGGGTTGTTTGGGTGTATTTGATTAAGTCTAAGGATGAGGTGTTTGATATATGTGTGTCCTTTATAAAGTTTATTCATAATAAATTCAAAATTAAAGTTAAAATGGTTAGGTTAGATAATGGAACTAATTTTGTTAATAATAAAATGAGTGATATGTTTTCTGATCTTGGCATTATTCATCAAATATCTTGTGCTTATATTCCTCAATAAAATGGGATTGCCGAGAGGAAACATAGACTCTGGTTAATGTAGCAAGAAGTCTTATGTTTCAGGAAGGAATTCCTTTGAGATTTTGGTCTGATTGTATTCTAACTGTTGTGTATCTTATAAACAGGTTGTCATCATCTCTTTTAAATGATAAGTGTCCATATGAGTTGGTGTATAATGTCAAACCTAGTCTTTCCCATTTGAGATCTTTTGGTTGTCTGTGTTTTGCTTCTGTTTTAACAAATCATGATAAACTATCTTATAAGTCTAAAAAATGTGTTTTTTTGGTATTCTAATGATAAGAAAAGGATATAAATTGTTAAGTCTTGATGGTAGAATTTTTTTTCAATGGATGTTAAGTTTTATGAGACAGTTTTTCCTTTTAAAATGAAGTCTAGTAGTTCAATTTTTGATTTTGAAGAAACTAGTGAAAGTGATCAGTTAATGTTTTTTTATAGCCATGAGTCTCAAATTCCTCTAATGATGAAGGGAGGACTTCATCAGTTGTGGATGGTAGTAATCCACTTCATAATAAGTCTACAAATACATATACTATTAGAGTAGACTTAGAAGAGGTGTCTACAACCCAACATGGTGTTAACATTCCATCTGAGGGCAATGTTCAAAATATAAGGTTTGAGTTGTCATCAGCACAACCAAATCAGTCTAATAACCATAACAATAAGAAATAAAAGAGAGTCTAAAATGCCTGTGAAATTTAATGATTATGTTATGAGTTCTAGTGTTAGATATGATATAGACAAATATGTGAAGTATGCTTGACTTAGTAGACAAAATTGTGTTTTGTTGTTACTTTGAATAAATATGTTGAACCTACTTGTATGTCTGATGCATCGTCTAACCCTAATTAGGTTGAAGCTATGAACAATGAAATTGAAGCTTTGAATATGAACAATACTTGGATTATTTGTGATTTGCCTGTTGGTAGGAAAGCTATAGATAGCAAATATAAATCTTCTGGTGATGCGGAAAGATACAAAGCCAGACTGGTTGCTAAAGGTTATAGTCAAAGAGAGGGCTTTGACTATGATAAAACCTTCAGCGCAGTTGTTAAGATGGTGACTGTTAGGTGTCTCATTAGCATTGTTGTGCATTATGATTGGCCTTTGTATCAGCTTGATGTGAATAATATTTTTGTGTATGGTGATCTTATTGAGGATGTCTATATGAAACTTCCTCAAGGATTTAATTGTGTGGATAGTAACAAAGTGTGCAAACTTAATAAATCTTTGTATGGATTAAAGCAAGCCTCAAGATATTGGAATCCTAAGCTTACCACTGCTTTGGTTGAGCATGGCTTTGAACAAAGTAAGTTTGACTACTCTTTGTATGTGAAAAAAGATGGTGACATGTTTGTTGCCTTGTTGGTCAGTGTTGATGATATTGTCATTACTGGTAATAATGAGACTTTGATTAAAACTTTAAGGAATTTTTGAAAACTAAGTTTCTTATCAAAGATCTTGGTGAATTGAAATAATTTCTTGGCATCAAAGTCTTAAGAAACAAAACTGGTTTGTACATGACTCAAAGAAAGTATTATAAGGAGTTGTTAAGTGAGTATGGTTTGTTGGCTGCTAAACCCGTTGAAACACCCTTTATTGAGAATACTGTGTTAAATTATGATGAGACTGAAAAGGATAAGTATTTGGATTGGTTTACTAATTATTAGAAGCTTGTAGGTAAGATAATTTACTTAACTAATACAAGGTCTGATATTAGTAATGTTGTTCATTATATAAGTCAACATATGCATAAGCCTTTACAGTCACATTTCAAAGCTGCTTTAAGGGTGTTAAGGTATCTCAAACAGGAACCTAGTCTAGGACTTCAGTTCAGTTGTGAATCTGATTTAAAGCTTAGAGCTTTTTAGATGCATATTGGGCTAAATGTCTTAGAACATGGAGGCCGGTTACTGGTTTCTGTGTTTTCTTTGGCAATTCCCTTATGCTTGGAAAAGTAAGAAACAAAATATTGTTTGTAAACTCGCATAAATTACATGAAAATACCAATTAATTAAAACTTTATATATAATTAACGCACGACAAGTATTACGTATAATAAATGAATAACGACAAGTATTACATATATTAAATAATATACAACAAGATTTAATACGAACTTAATTTACGAACATACAACATACGGAATTCAAGGAAATACAAAACATATATTTTATAAAGGGGTGTTTGGTCGGTTATTAAAGAAAAGCAAAGGGGCCCAAGCTCGACCCATTATTAAACTTACAAACACAGGGTTTTTAGTTTTCACTTTCATTTCACAAGTTACAAAACTAAAAAAGCTAGGGTTTTGTTGTGGTGTAGTCGCCGGTAGAAAAAGGAACAAAGGAGAGGAAAAACATTTTTGGCTTTTGATCTTGGATCGTAAATCATAAGGGTGGGTTCGTGTTTACTTGTCCTAAATCATTTATACATTCGGTAATCCCTAATCTTTTCTTTTCATATTAAGAAATCATGAATTTAATTAATTAAATATATGAACATGTATTATATTAATTTAATCAAGAAAGAATCGAGTTTATTTTGGTGGTTTGTGTGGTCACGGAAACCGAGAACCCTTATGGGTGCTCTCGGTGGGTTTATTTCGCCCACAGCCGTCGGCCTCAATGGCCCGGTGGCGTGGTTTGTCTATTAGCCGCAACCCAACAGGGGGCCACGGTGGGGTTTTTGGTTCAAGCAGTGGAAACCGAGACCTTTATGGTCTCGGTGGGAAAATTTTATAGCCGGTGGGAACCCGGCTTAGCAGTGGAAAAAAGCTACAGCAGGTGGGAACCCCGGCTTAACAGTGGCAAAATGCCACAGTCGGTGTGGCGTGGTGTTGGTGGTTTCGTGCAACCGAGACCTTAGGTTTCGGTAAGCTTTGTTTTAGGGTCTCGGGTAGAACCGTAGGACTCAAAGGGGGTGCTTGGTTTGTCTTGGCATATTTTTAAACACGGGCTTATTTTAAAATTTAACTTATTAATAAAATTGTATTATTATAACGACTTATTTAATTGGCTTATAAATAATACAATTTATTAAATGGACATATTATTAATATTAATCAATTATAACACATGAGGTTTTATTAATTAATAATCAAGATATAAAACATGAAATATTATTAATTAATAATTATTTGTAAACTTTATTATATTAAAGTTAATTATTAAAATAACTTATTAACATGATAATTATGATTAACCATGACTTATAGCAATTGGCTTATTTAATATACATATTAAATCATGACTTATAAAACTAGCTTATTCGATGAACAAGATATTATTGCTTATGTATATTAAACGAGCTTATTACTATTTATGGAAACTTACTCTTTAAGGAAACTTACTATTTATGGAAACTTACCATTTTGGAAATTTACTATTTATGGAAACTTACTATTTTTTGAAAACTTACTATATATGGAAACCTGCTATTTTTGGAAAGTTATAAAAACCTGCTATTTTTGGAAAGTTAGTAATTATGGAAATACCAAGTATAATAACACAAGAAACATGCAATACATTAATCAAGAACATATGAACATATATTAAGAAATACAAGATAAAACATGAACAAGTAATTTATACATGAACAAGCAGCTCATACACGTCCTTTATCATGTAACTTACGTGAAGTCGGAGTAGTACGTCTTTCCGTCAGTTCATCTTTTGTCGTTCACTAGACATAAGGTACGGATATTCCGTCCTTCAATGGGGACATCTTTTCTATACATGCTTAGTATTCCCCGTCTGCTATGCCATCTGTTTTCCCCGGTTTTCAAATCAAAAAAACTTTTCATTGTTTGCCATGCTATCATTTTAAATCACCCGAGCTATATATGCATGACCATGACTTACATGACCACCTAGTTATGGAGGTACCATAACCATGACACATGAGGCACCTGTGTCATGACTCTTCCGCGACGAGAGTGATTTCTCGCGACGTCCCTCCACGTTCAGTTTGGCCATTATTATTAATGTGGGGCGTATAGGTGCATCCTAGTTTCAGGTTTACACGTACTTGGTGATTGGTTTAGTGTGTGCTCTACACTCCATCACACTGGAGTAGATCCCTCCACCCAAACTTATATTATTAGAGGTCACCCCTCTAATTGCATGACGAGGTCACCCCTCTATGTATTCATGTACGTTGATAATATGTTATGACTTATATGAGCTTGTGGACATTTAAATTATATTGCATGCATAGAACTTAAGACTCTTCAAATATTCCTTTTGTTTATAGATCATCTTCCAGGTTTTCCAAGACATACACATATTCCGCTGCATTTCATATCTTGTACTCATATTTCAGTTATTCTTATTCATGTCATTATATCGGTTCACTAAGCGTATTGCTCAGCCGTATTTTTCTTTCCATGTCCCAAATGTCGGTACCCAAGGGCAAACTTGAGCATTTGAGAGTACGTGCATAGGATGGAAGCTACCTTAGACTTATTTTCCTTTTTGCATTATAAATACTTATGCTTGTTTGGACAACCTGTTTCGTCCTTTCTACTTCATTTACTTTATGCATGTTGCGCTTATGTTTGGGGGCCGATGTTTGATTCCGTCTTTCCTTTTTGGTCATTTATGTTTTTATGACATTATACCCTTTATGCTTTAATGACACGCCATAACTATGACATAACGGCCTCCTTGTCAAAGTGGGTCGTTACAATTATGGTATAAGAGCCAAGGTTTCGACCTGTGGGCTCTAAAACTTGACCTATGACTAGTGGGTAGTCACCAGGATCTTCCTAAACTAATGTTTATTACCATGTATTGTTCTTTTCTTTTGAATTTTGATTAGTATGGATTGAACCATAGTCTTCCATACTAAGACATATGATTTCTTTCGAATTTTAGACTGGTATATAGTCGTCGATACCTAGTCACATGTTTATCTCGGTTTCTTGAAGTTTTGACTAGTGTAGATTGAACCATAGTCGTCTACACTAATCATTGTCGATTTTCATTGTAAATGTTTTCAGATTTATTTCAAGTATCCATTATATTTCTTTATGTTCCTAACCGTTTAATCTTTATCTTCATTTGAAATTGTCAGATGGTTAACACACACACAGATGTTGAACTCACTGCAGCTGTCCAGACAGGTTTGTAGACTATGCTACCCAAATGTGCGAGGAGATTCGTGCAAAATTTCAAGCTTTACCATCTCATGCAAATCCTCCGCCTCCTCCACCAGTCACGATTCACACATGGTTGGAACGCTTCAACAAGCAGGAGCCTCGTTCATTCGAGAAGGCGGAAATTCCTTCAGATGATGAGAACTGGATATCTCAAATGGAGAAGATATTCGCAATGGGTTGCGATGAGATCTACAAGGCAAGGTTGGCGGTCTATAAGTTTGAGGGCGATGCTTTAGCCTGGTGGAAGGCTTATAGGCAAGCTAGTGGAGGTGAGACATGGCTTGTCACGATGACTTGGACTCAGTTCAAGGAGATGTTCTACACTCAGTTCTTTCCTCGAGCTGAGCAGGAACGCCTCAAGAGGGAGTATCACTCCGCACGCCAGAGGACAGGTGGGACTAGTACAGAGTTTATGCAGCGCTTTCTCCGGTTGGTTGGCTTTCTTGGAGCAGCTGGTGGGACTGCAGAGGAACAAGTAATATCTGTCTTTTTAGTTCGTTTTTCTCGACTCAATCCGAATTGATTAAACGTTTTCAAGTTTGACTTAATTGTTTTTGTGATAAAAGGTTGAATGGTATCTATGACTACTTGTCAAATAAGCACGTAAAAAGTAAAAATAACTAAAATATGTAATATGTACTAATCTAAAACATCTAGCAATTACCACAAGAAAATGCACAAAATGTAAAATACAAATTTATAATACTATTACAAAAATACAAAATTCAAAATTTATAAATCTAAAACAAATTTATAAAACTACAAATGCAAATTTGTAAAATCACAAATTCAAACTTAAACTAATTCTACACTAATAATAAGGACAGTCCAAATCCAAAATTGCCAAGCCCAACAAGCTGCTAGGCCCAACAAACTAGAAATATCCAGTTAACCCAATAGGACTACTAGTGCAAAGCATTTATAACTAAGAGGTTTAACAAACCATACACTAACTGAGATTGGAGAACTGGTGCAATAAGTACATACAAAGTAAAGGACTACAAATGTACATTTGGTAAACTCTTACCAATTTCACTTGTAAAATATCACTAAACGTTTTTTTAAGACTGTAAAGCATCTAGGGTTCCAACAAGACTACTACTATTTCAAAATACCTAAAGAACAGTTAACAACGATTAAAGCCAAACACTACTTCAATATCAAACTGATGAATATTAATAGAGAACTTTGAGAAATCAGATGCAACAATTAATAACAGAATACTAGCAGCCTAAAACAGTTAATGAAGCTATAATAGAGCAGATTACAGACAATCTTTACACTACAAGTCAAAAACAATATCCTACGCTAACTTGTGCAGGAAAAGAAAACCAAGCTTGACATGCGTCTTCCAAGCCAGACCACTGATGTCGAAGCTAAACTATCACTATCTGCTAGACTGAACGCCAAAAGAAAAATGAGCTTGGATCAACAGCTTTTCATGATCTGATCTTCAAAACCGTCGTTGGCTGAACTAAAAATATGTTGTCCTACAACTTCCATCTGTACTATCACTGCAACTACAATAACAAATCAAAATACCCTATCTATAGCTCTTTTCTACAGTAAAGTATGCAGATTTTTGGAAAATCAGAATTTCCTTGATCAGTTATTACAAACTACAGAGATTTTTAACAGAATTTCAACCGAATCTAAAACTTTTAAAAATCAATCGATGAAACTACCATTACCTGATTAAGATCATAGGCTTAGAACTTATGAGAAAGTGAATAAAAGAAACTCAATTACTCTACATCTTGTGAAACACACCATCTAAACAGAACACTTCATAACCAACATCCTACTCTTGATGAAAACAACTATCTGAATTGTTAAACTGCTATCAGCTCTCATATTAAACTACACTACCATTAACATCCATCAGTTCTCTAGAATGAATCATGGTCATTTACGAAGCTTTTATCTAAAACTAATAACTTGTCAATTGAATCTAAAACTAACTCTAAAAATTATAACCAAAAGTTTAAAAGAAGAAACTCAGTATGAAGGAATGACGAATCAACACAATTCTAAAACTCAAACTACATTCATTAACGGAAAAAAAATCTCATTACAATTTCTTAACTAAAAAGCTCATCATAAGCTACTACAAACAGTAACTGAAGCTAAATCCTAAAATCAACCTATTTGGAAGTATTTGAATCAACAAACTTCTGAAATGAAGTCCAGAAACTACTCGTTAATTTCATAAGCTGCAAAAGAAGATCGACTAAAGGTACTTAACACAATCATACACTTTGAGTTTCACAGTAACAATATAGAAGAGGAGAAAAGAAGAATGTAATGGTTGAAAACTTCATTAATGGAATTAATGGTTACAAAATTAAAAAACTGGTAACAGAAGTGTAACAGAATCTAGAACTAAATTTGATATAACAGTTTAACAAGAAGATGTACTAAATTTTAGAAGAAGACTAACTATGTGAAAGATTAAGCTAGACTACTCCTAATCTAACTAAGTGTAACTACACCTAGGGATCTTCAGTCTTGATTGGAGTGATGATGTGGTCTGACCAACCAGGAGGCTCCACGTGTCTCTTAGGGATCTTCAGTCTTGATTCCCAAAATTTGGGATTTCTTCGTCTTTGATTCTTGATTAAATTTAATGTTACCATGTTGTAGAGGATTGAAAGATGATCATCTTTGGTGTTTTAAGCTTTTCTTGATTCCTTGTTCTTCTCCCATAAATTGGACTTGAAGTGATTTGGTGGAGAAATGGATAAAAAACCGTCACTTATATCTTTCTTTTCTCTCTCTTGTGATATGAAGAAGACGACCTCTTGCTTTGACCACATTTAGTTAAATTAAAAAGAAAATTCACACATTCAGTCCCTTAACTTCCACCATTTATCATTTCTTTTATAAAAGATTTTATCATTTAAACAAACTCCACTTCAAATCCTTGATCTTTGTAATTATGGCGAGATTGGTCCTTGAGAGCTTACTTTTGTCCTTTTCTTTGTCTTTTGTCAAATAAATCCCTTGAAAGCGCATGTTTGCTCCATTATATATCTTTTTACCTGAAAACACATAAACACAAATACACGCATAATTATGATATTTTAAAGTTAAATATAATGTATTTGGCTATGTTTTAAGTGGTTTTTAGGTCATAACTGATGAGTGTTTTCACACCTATCAACTCCCCTTCACTTGACCATTACCATGGCCTCATGCAATGCAGTATTTTAAAGCTCTAGATTACACTTTTTGCATAATTAATCCACCTTGGTCATTTTATGATTTAATGAAGTATACTATACTACATGATGTATGATTTTTAATCTTTTTGGAATGCAACGCAAAATATAAACTCTATTTATTAATTTTTGTATTTTCTCAAAAATGGTTTGATGGAAATAACTCATAAAGAAATCATTGACTTTGATTAGGGCTTTGGTACCATGAACACTTATCATCCTCAAGTTTCACTTTCCCCATACCAAGCTTAAAAACAAGAACATTGTTATCCATAAGTGAAAGTGCATCGACTTATTCATACAAATTAATTGTGTTACCATTATACCCCCACTTATGATGCCTCTAAGACCGGTTATTATTTGAGCAAATTGCTTTTGGGCAAATTTGTCATTATTTAAAGCGTGAGATATAAGAAGTGTAAATCTGAAAATAAGGAAGCACGATTTTAATCCTAAGTAACCATCTTATCCATTACTCGAAAAACCACCCACAATTGATATAAGTCCGACCCAAAATAATAATTCATTCGCCTTATGTGTAAGATCCTTATGTCATGCATTAATAAGTAGTTACTCACATGCTAATAAAAGAAAAATAAAACTCACGCAATAATTTATATCCGCCACCTTTTTGAGACCTTGGATCTTCAATCCCGCAACCCGTCAAGGTAATATTGGATTGGAGCAACTATTAAATCCCCGTAACCCTTGTGAGAGTAATATTGGAATTCAATAGCTACTATAATTAACACTTCACTGCCCCTCTTGGGAGTCTTGTATAATTATTTTTTTCTTTTCTTTTTTTCTTTTTCTTTTTTTTCTAGCCACTTGATGAGATGGCATTTATACATGATCTCATCGTTCTTTTCGGGCTTTAAATACATAAAAATGTCATAAAAATACCATATATATGCTTGTGTTTGTTTACTTGTGTATTTTAGGTATGGATATCGTGAAAAAGACAAAAGATCACAAGTTACAAGGAAAAACGGACACGAGAAACAAAGCCGTACAAAGAACCGGGCCCTAATCATGGAAATCTCAACAAAATACCTTGAAGACTTGAAGACAAACAAGATTGATCCTCATTCATTGAAGAAATGACACTTAAAACCCTTGTATATTCATAATTACAAGTTTGGTCCCTTAAGTTTGTCAAAATTACACAAAAGGTCCTTCAACTTTGAAGAAATGGCAAGATTAGTCCCTCAACAAATCAAAATTGCCAACAATGGTCCCTCATGAAGTCAAAGATACAATTAAGACCTTTGAAGATCAACATTATCCAAGATCAGTCCTTCAAATATGCAAAAAGTCCAAAATTAACCCTTGAAACACTTTTTATAAAGTTTTGTGCCAAAATTGCCAAGTGGTGAAAGTTGTTACAAGTATAATTGGGCGCTGACAGACTTTTATATCCAAATGACAAAAGAAAGGAAAGAGAAGGGCTAATGTTGTGCATATGAAACATTTAAACACAATATTGCGCCAAACAACTTCCCACTCCACCAAAACCGGATCAAAATGTTTACTATTCACCCCAAGAACCCAGTTAGCACTTCACTTAAAACAAAGGGTAAAAACAAATTACCCAGGCACACGTTTGATTCACACATGCAGAATCACATCCCACACACAAACCCTCATCTCCACTCACCAATAGGCCCCACCATTCAAACCTGTCCACCAATCAAAACACAACTTGAGCTCCAAGCTTAGCCACGTGTCAAGATCAATAGCTAACACTCATTGCTTCATCACAAAGCTATTTTAAACGGTTTGGATGCATTTTGGACAGCTCACACCAAGAAAACGTCTAGAAGGACTTAGGGCATTTAGGGAATTTCACTTCTAGGGTTTGTGAATAGTGTTTAGCCAGGCATTTGCCTATAAAAGGAGACCTCAACATGTGAGAGTCCCTTTGTTCCAGTTTTAGGCTATCAATCTTTGTAATTCCTTTTTAAGTAATAAAATTTGATTTTCTGAATTTTGAGAAATCTTGTTCTTGTTTATTAAAAGTTTGGTGTTAGAATAGCCTAATTCTGAGTTCCATTTATATTATTGAAGGTTTTTGAGGCAAGTTTTTAGTTGATAAAGCTTGGGTTTCAAAAATCAGAAAGTGCTTGTTTATTTGATCTCACCTTATTGTTTGTTCATATTAGCAGCATTGGAAGCTGGTACTTGTTCTGCTAGTACCTCAGCTCAAACAATCCAGGGCCTGGATGTAGGTCTTGGAGGTTTGCACCCTTCTCCTTTTTCAATTTCTCTTTTATTTTCTGAATTTTTGGTGAATTTGCATGTTTATGGTTGAATCTGTGTTATTGTGGTTGAATATTGTTGATTTGGCTTGGTTTGATGTTATTGAGGTATTACTGATCTGATTTGTGGGTTGAATCTTCATTAGCCTTTGAAAATTTGTGAAAATAGGTTTTTAAGGGGTGTTTGGGATTACTGCATAAGTTGGATTTGTGGCTTGTTAAGTGTTTGTTTGTTGTGAGCAAGTATTGGTATCTATTATTTGGGTGCATATGTTCATCTGTTTGCAGGTTTTGAGGTTTTGAACACATTGATTCTTGAATTGGCTATAAAATCTTCATAACTTGGTAAAATTGGCTAGGATTTTGAGGACACCTTGATCTAGGCTTAGGCTAGGGCTAACAAGTGCTAAATCATAGTTAATCACACCAGGGTAGAAGAATTTGAGGCTTGAAATTGGATCAAGTGTCAAGTATATCAGCAAACTGTTTCTGCATATTGTTCATTGTTCATCAGTAACTTCTAGTGCTTTGATCTTGTTGATTTCTTTGATTCAGTGTTTGATTCTTGTTGCTTTGTGTTTATTGTTAGTTTATATAGCTTGTGTATGCATCTGGTTAAGTTTGGTTGGCTTATTTTGCTTAAATCTGCTTATTAAGTGCTTAACTGCTTATTTGCATATCTGGAGCATATCTGTGGACTGTTTGGCTTATTGTGGCTTATTGTGTGGATCATTTTGTGATTTTATTGTTGCTATTGACTCCTTGTGGTTCACTGATCACAAGGGTGCCTTTGTTTCCAATTGAATCAAACCAGAACTCTCATAAAAGCTTGGTCAAATAGTCAAAGCAGTGGGAACTCCTTTCCCCTGCTGGTTGCCACTGATAGTACAATTTTGGTGTCAGCTTATCAATAAGCTATAATAGCTTATTCCAACTTGCAACAACTTTGTTTTTGTAATAGGTGCTCATATTTTGACCCATTTGATCATACTGGAGCATTTGGGTGGTTGACTTTTAGGTTTGACTAGAAAACCAACTCCTTTGACTTTTACATAAGTTCATTTGTGCTTATTCTGGCTTATTGGTTGTGCTTATTGGATTTTTGTTGATTGATATTGCTTATTGAGTCCATTTGAAAGCTTTTGCAAGATGAATCAAGTCCTGAGGTGCATTATTTCTCAAAAACGACTATTTTGTCGTTTTGTGGATTTTTGCTTTTCTATTTTCTGGCTTATTGAGTGTGCTTATTGGAAATTTCTTTTGACAGATCTCTTAAGCATCCTAAAAGAGGGTTGTGTGTCAAATTAGAGCTTATGGCATTAGCTTATGGCTTAATGGGCTGAAAAGCCCAATAAGAATAAGCTTTGTGTTCAATAAGCTGTGATAAGCACATTTTCAGCTTTTGGGCCTTTAGAGTTTTGTTCTTAGAATTGAATTTTAAGTCAGATAGGGCTTTTCCAAGTCAATTGGGCCAAGTTTGACTTCTTGGGCCCAAAAGCCCAATTACGTTGACTGTTTTTGGATTTGGCCCATTTGAGGGCCCATTAGGGGTATTTTGGTAATTTCACTTTGATTTTCTGATTATTTAGGTTAAAATAAACTAGTTTGCAAGTTTCTAGAATTTTTTATAATTTTTGGATTTTTAATATTATTTTAATATTATTTTATTATTATTTTTGAAATTTCACATTTTCCAACTTTTTACATTTTTCTTAGGTTAAATACATTAAAATAGGAATTTAGAAACTTTTAGAATAATTTTATCACTTATAGATTAATTTTTATAATTATTTTAAGTTTTAATAGTTTTTAAATCATTTTAAATAGTTTCTATTAGTTTTAAAATTTCTAAAAATAGTTTTTAATCTTTTTGGGTCATTTTAGAGGTTTATCAATTGAAAAATTTTATTTGGGCTTTTTGATAATTTATTTAATTTTTAGGGCTTTAATTAGCATTTAAAAATTGAATATTTAATTATTTAAAAGGTTTGAAAAAGTTTTGATCATTGGTAAACTCTTAGTTTACTATTTTTGATTTTTGGTGAATTTTTGGTAATTTTTAGAATTTATTTTTATTTTGGTGATTTTTAAGATTCTACGTTTTAACTTTCTAGTAGTGATTTTTTTTGTTGATTTTTTATTTTTACGTCTTCGTCATTTTATTTTCTCATCCCCTTCTAAACCAATCATTAATCACAAACTTTTACAAGTTTTTCACAACACATATACCTCCTTGGGAAACGAACTTTCATATCATTAAGGGTCATTAACACTTGATTTTTCCTAAAGTCATTTGTTTGATACTTACCACTTTTACGCCTTTCCTAAAAGGTCGTATTTTACCACAATCATTTTGGCGCCGCTGCCGGGGAGGTGTGTCGTGATTAATTTGCATTGTTGTTTTTAATATTAACCATATAGTATTTGTATTAGTAGAACTCTACTAATACGTATTATCGGTTTTCTTGGTTTTTCTTGTACAAATATTATTACTATATTGTATTAAGTATCACAATCAATATACAATATCTCCAAAAGTGTGAAAACACAACCTTAATTGGGATTTCATCACTCAATTATTGTATTCGAATCTCAAACAAAAAGAAAAGGAAAAATAGATAAATACTTTCGTGAAGCTCGATTTTGAAAGATACAAACTATAAGGTGGGTATAAGGCGGGTATTATAAAATATACCCTAAGGAAAAAGGCTCTTAAGTGCTTCGCGCCGCCTCGTTTCCCCGCTTGCTTGTGAGTATTTTGAGATTGAAGGCTAATCGAGGGTTTTGCCGCCCAAAGTATAATTACGTATAATATATTTGCTTGGTTTTCTTTGTGATTAAAACCTCTTGAACAATTTGGTTTTCACCAAAGTTCTAAAGTCATTGGAAGACGTTCACTCCACGTGATCGTTTTCATTCCTTTGAGGCTTCTTTAATCAAGAGTTTGATTCGAGGAGAGATTTTGTAGATTGTTGTCTACGAAGATACACCAAAATCCAAAAAAATTAAATATCATCAAAAGCACAAAAAAATTGAAAATTCACAAAACACCCAAAAAGAATCTTCTTTACTCACCTCCCATTCTTCGTGAAGTTTATGATCACTCGTAATCAAGCAAAACGAGCTCGTAAACGACTTCAAAAGCAAGCCAATCAAGAGACGTTGATTGTTGAAGAACCTCCAATTGTTGAACCTATTGTAGAACAAGAAGTCGTCATGGCTAATCGTACTATGATGGAGTTGCTACAAGCACCCACCAAGGGTTTTGGAGAGGCTATTGTGATTCCCGCCATCCTTGCGGAGAATTTCGAAATTAAGACGGGTTTAATGTCGATGTTGCAAGCAAATAAGTTTAGAGGTCACGAGAAAGACAACCCGCATTACCACATTAGGAATTTTAACCGTCTCACCGCCACTAGCAAGTTTAAGGATGTTCCACATGACGCCATTAAGATGATGTTGTTTCCATACTCGTTGGATGGACCCGCAAAAATTTGGCTCGAGAAAGAACCGCCAAATTCAATTTTGACATGGGCCGATCTCGTTTCTAAGTTTGTGAACAAGTTTTTTCCACCATTTAAAACAACACATTTGAAAATGAGATTTCACGATTTGTGCAAAGAAATAATTAATGTTTTTCAATGGCATGGGAACGCTTTAAAGAAATGTTACATGAATGTCCACACCATGATTTTACGGAATTGCATCAAGTGGATACTTTTTATAATGGGCTTAATGATCATGAACGAGATTATTTGAATGTCGCCGCGGGTGGTAATTTTTTGTGCAAGACGACAAATGAGGCTTTACAAATCATTGAAAATAGATCTAAGGTTTATAACCCTCGTAACACACCGAGTGTTTCCAATATGGGTTCGTCATCTTCGTCACAATCGTCTCGTAGCATTAACGCCTTACATGATGAAGCTAATGAGGAAAATCGGTTTTTTGATAGATTTGCTAATCTAATGTCCCATTGGAAGGCTCAAGAAGCTTCCAATTCCGCTTCGGTTAAAGCGGTTGCTAAGACTTGTTTATCTTGTGGAGGAGCTCATGATCTTTCCGAGTGCATTACCGCGGATGGTAACACTTCGAGTGCTTATGTAGCAACGGGAACTTACAACCAAAACGGCCAAGGTTCCCGCCAAAATCAAGCTCCACCAAATCAAAATGTTAACAATTATCAAAACAACAACCAAGGTAATTACCAAGGCAACACACGCAATTACAACAAGGGGAATTATCAAAGTGGGAATGGACAAATTTCTAATCAAAACCAAAACCGTGATTTTCAAAACACTCACAAGGTTTTCAAAATGCTCACACTAAAAATTTGCAAGGAGAATTTTTGGATTATGCTAAAGCAAATGATGCTAAATTTGATAACATGCAACGTGAGATGATTAGCTTAAGGTCCGAGTTGAAAAACGAGCTAAAAAATGAACTTGCTAATGAACTTAAAACTCATGCAAACAAAATGGAAGGAAATGTCCAACGTCTTCAACAAAATCAACAAAAGATGGAATTAGGACAACATGAGATTAAGAAAGAGTTATTAAAAGCGGATGCTAGGCAATCAAAATTTGAGGACTGAATGGCTAAGATGTTTGAAGCAATCATGTGTAAACCCTCTTCTTCGGGTGGTCTTCCTAGTGATACCATTAACAACCCGAGGGGAGAAATGAAGGTTATTACTACACGAAGTGGTAAAACTTTCAAGGAACCAATCTCTCGTCCAAGTACTTCTACGGAGAAGGAAATCGAGAAAGAACCCGAGGTGATGGTCAGAAAGGAGCACATTACAATCCCACGAAGTACCGCTCAAACCACACCTACGGTTGAACCAATACCAATTGTGGAACCCGAGTTTCCAAGGCCGTTTCCTAATGACCAACCCACACCACCTTTACTTTACCCTTCAAGACGAAACAAAGAGAAAGCACAAGAACGGAACAATTATCAATTTGAGCTATTTATGAAAATGTTTCGTGATTTACATTTTAACATAAGTTTTGCCGACGCTCTTATCATGATGCCTCGATTCACCGCAAATTTCAAAAGTATGCTAAACAACAAAGAGAGTTTACAACAATCTTCTAGTTGTTCATCGGTTTTTCTTAGCCGCATACCACAAAAAGTCGGTGATCCCGATAAATTTTTGATTCCGTGTGCTATTCAAGATATGGAGGAATGCTACGCCTTGGCCGATCTTGGTGCTAGTATTAATTTAATGCCTCTTGAGATTTTCAAATCGCTTTCGCTTCCGGCTCTTACTCCTTCGAACATGTCTATCGAGATGGCCGATCATTCTACGATTTTAGCATGTGGAGTAGCCGAGGACGTTTTCGTTAAAGTCGGAAAGTTTTACTATCCCGTTTACTTTATCGTTGTAGACATTCCTATCGATCGAAAAGTTCCTCTCATTTTGGGTCGTTCATTTTTGGATACATCAAGAGCACTTATCGATGTTCATGCTCGAAAAATCACCCTTCGTTTCAATGAGGAAGAACTTGTCATCAATGCAACACAAAACTCCAATCTTTCTCATGTCTATTCTATTGCAACTTTAAACCATGGTGATTCAACCAATGTCGTTTGCAAAGATTTTTCACCAAGAGTTTTAGGAAATGTCGCCAAAAAATTTTTACCATTTCCTCCGCCGGTGGAGGTTATGAGTGTAAAGTCTACAAAGAAGAAACCGTCAATACTTGAATCGAAAAATCCTTCGCCTAACCTCGAACATTCATTCTTGAAAAGTGTTGATAAGTTGCCAGTTTCTACGGAAGATCTTTCGGATGATGAATATGTAGACCCCGATGGGGAGGTTTTCTTCGTCGATAAACGTTTTGAGAACTTGCCACCACCAAAACCAAAACGGTTTACAAATGTGAGAATTTTTAGTGTAACTAACATCGTCTTAGAAACACCGAATATTTTCGACATAATCAAAAAGAGTTTTCATAAGGAGAGTTCAAAAGATAAAAAAGGAAAAGATCTTAAATGTGATTTAATTGATTTTTCTACAAATCTAACTCCGTCATCACCACGTGTTTTGAGTGCTACAAGCTCGTCTACTCCTTTTTGCGATGCTTTGTGTGGTTCTAGTATGGGGGAAGCCCCTTATGTTCCCTCATCCTTGTCCACCGAGGACGAGATATTCGATCCCGGAATTTCATGTAAAGGGAAATCTCGGTCTTCCACCGATGCAATAAATGGAAAATCTTTTCATTTGCTTGGTGCGAGTCTACCTCGAGTAGCTCGAAAGTTTGTCTTACCAATTGTCCCACCCTTCTATTTCTTCTCATCTATTTTCTTCAAACTCTTTGAGTTTATGGCACATGTTGAAGTGGCGTTAAATTGTTTTTCCAATGAAAACGAGAACGCCATCTTCGACCCCGGTATTTTGCATCATTTAAGGACTTAGTCCTTAATACCGGTTGCTTTTTGGGCATTGTTTATCATGTAAGCCCCATAAAAAATTGACCATACCATGATTTTCCCTAAATGTTCACATTTTGAGGGGATTGAGTCGAGCTCATGACTCGGTAATCAAAAACGAGGTGCCTCGTGGGGGAGATCCCATGCTTATCTTTTATGCTCACTATTCACTAATAAGGGGACTTGTACCATTTCAACTCGTTGTCTCGTGGTTGTTTGTGATTGTGTTATCTAGATCATCATCATCATCTACGATTGAAGACTCTCGTGTTCGTTTACGTGAGCCTCCATCGTTCGTTTGAAGAATTTTTTCACGATTCCATGACATATCCTTTATTGTTCTAACAATTATCTTTTAGCATACTTAATAAACGGCTTTAGATATATTGTTGATCACCCTTTCCATGCTAGATCCTAAGCATTCGACTCTTCGTCTCTAGTATGGGGGTGCTCCACCTTTAGACTCGAAACATTGAGGACAATGTTTATTTTTAGTATGGGGGGGTGAATTGATACTTGCTTTGCTACGCCTCACGTTTCCAACTTTCAATGTTTTGTTTTGCTAATAAGGCTAAAAATGGCCAAATTTTAAAAATTTTCTTAGTTTTTCATAAGTGTTTTTAAGACACGAATGTATATTTTCCGATGGGTAGAATAAGAGTTAATTTTTGACTTGATGGGCATTTGGAGCCATTTACATTCCTTAACCCGCTCAATTCAAGTTTTGCTAGACTTTTATATAGGGAGCTTTAAAACGCGAAAGTCTTAATTCATTCGGGTTAAGAACAAGAACTTTTCGCAAGTTCCTATAATTGATTCTAGAAAGTCACTTATCAAGGGAACTTTAAAACGCATTCTCTAAACTTGAAAAAGTCCAAGAAAGTGCAAGATCCTATAGGTGGCTTGAAAACCCAAAACTTTGATTTGATATAGTCTTAATGAAAGCTAATCCAAATTTGGCTTAATTTTGACTTGCATGGCTAAGTATTCACGAGTCTCTTTAATTAGAGGTCTTTATATAGTGAAGAACGAGAAATGATAGAGTTAGACAAGTGATCATGCTAAACGTAGAAAATGAAAGTGTTCTTTCAAAAACTCATATGTTTTTAATTGTGGCTTTTTCTTCCCATAAGATCAATGCATTAGGAATAAATCATAATTGCAATAAGTAAGGTCGTACGATTTGAAAGGTTACTTAGCCTCTAGCGCAAGATCGTTTAAAAGTTGCTCGGGGTTGAATAGAGTTCATAGCCAAGGCATAACTTATTGAAGCGGGACGCGAAGATTGGCGATTATCCAAAAAGGCCCTAACAAGGCATGAGGAGCTCCATTTTTGCTAAAGATCCAAAAATGATGTGAAGTATCATTATTCCTAAATCAATATGAAGGATCGAGACACACGACGAGAAGCAATTACTCCCCTAAAGAATGGAGAAAGTCTATCCAAAAAGACCCTAACAAGGTATGAGGATAAATATATCCAAGTCCGAAAAGGAGGCGGATCGTTGTATATCAAAATCCAAAGTAAAGATTGAAGAAAAATGATGAAGTCGTGGTCCAATATGAAGAATCTCTCAAAAACGTCAAGTGAAGAAATTCCAAATATATGAAGAGAATACCATAATTTCAAGAACGTCTTCCAAAGATTTGAAGTATGAAGTACATGCCAAATATCGGTCCGAGAAAGGTCTCAAATCGTGAAACGAGTTATGCCAAGATATGAACCTAAGGAGATACACGAGAAGCCGTTTTAAAAGATTTTGTCCTTCGGCTAACTATTGATCAAATCGTGCTACTTTGCTTTCAGACTAATAACTACTCAAATAAGTCAATATGAATCACTTGTGATCCATGACAAATAGATAAAAAATGCTAGTAACCCATTTCTTTTATAATAACTAGGATTGCGGGGAGAAAAAGTATTACATAATTCGGACGTATGAGTAGTGTTAGCATTGTGACTTGTACCAACAATGATCTTGTTTTTGCACTTAGCATGGAATGTATGACAATCAAGGATGACGAAGTTTACTCTAAGGGACATTTATTTGTTTCTATTCTTTGACCCTAAAAGTCACTTGTTGTGATGAAAATCATACATTATGTCTTCACACATCATAGTAGTATGTTGAAAGTCTTTTTACTCTTCAATAAAGGTTAATAAAATTGAACTTTGGTGATGCTTAGATACTTTATTCTAGCATTGCGTGAGGACACGACAATGGCTTAGTATGGGGGAGTGATGAGATGGCATTTATACATGATCTCATCGTTCTTTTCGGGCTTTAAATACATAAAAATGTCATAAAAATACCATATATATGCTTGTGTTTGTTTACTTGTGTATTTTAGGTATGGATATCGTGAAAAAGACAAAAGATCACAAGTTACAAGGAAAAACGGACACGAGAAACAAAGCCGTACAAAGAACCGGGCCCTAATCATGGAAATCTCAACAAAATACCTTGAAGACTTGAAGACAAACAAGATTGATCCTCATTCATTGAAGAAATGACACATAAAACCCTTGTATATTCATAATAACAAGTTTGGTCCCTTAAGTTTGTCAAAATTACACAAAAGGTCCTTCAACTTTGAAGAAATGGCAAGATTAGTCCCTCAACAAATCAAAATTGCCAACAATGGTCCCTCATGAAGTCAAAGATACAATGAAGACCTTTGAAGATCAACATTGTCCAAGATCAGTCCTTCAAATATGCAAAAAGTCCAAAATTAACCCTTGAAACACTTTTTATAAAGTTTTGTGCCAAAATTGCCAAGTGGTGAAAGTTGTTACAAGTATAATTGGGCGCTGACAGACTTTTATATCCAAATGACAAAAGAAAGGAAAGAGAAGGGCTAATGTTGTGCATATGAAACATTTAAACACAATATTGCGCCAAACAACTTCCCACTCCACCAAAACCGGATCAAAATGTTTACTATTCACCCCAAGAACCCAGTTAGCACTTCACTTAAAACAAAGGGTAAAAACAAATTACCCAGGCACGCGTTTGATTCACACATGCAGAATCACATCCCACACACAAAACCCTCATCTCCACTCACCAATAGGCCCCACCATTCAAACCCGTCCACCAATCAAAACACAACTTGAGCTCCAAGCTTAGCCACGTGTCAAGATCAACAGCTAACACTCATTGCTTCATCACAAAGCTATTTTAAACGGTTTGGATGCATTTTGGACAGCTCACACCAAGAAAACGTCTAGAAGGACTTAGGGCATTTAGGGAATTTCACTTCTAGGGTTTGTGAATAGTGTTTAGCCAGGCATTTGCCTATAAAAGGAGACCTCAACATGTGAGAGTCCCTTTGTTCCAGTTTTAGGCTATCAATCTTTGTAATTCCTTTTTAAGTAATAAAATTTGATTTTCTGAATTTTGAGAAATCTTGTTCTTGTTTATTAAAAGTTTGGTGTTAGAATAGCCTAATTCTGAGTTCCATTTATATTATTGAAGGTTTTTTAGGCAAGGTTTTAGTTGATAAAGCTTGGGTTTCAAAAATCAGAAAGTGCTTGTTTATTTGATCTCACCTTATTGTTTGTTCATCTTAGCAGCATTGGAAGTTGGTACTTGTTGTGCTAGTACCTCAGCTCAAACAATCCAGGGCCTGGATGTAGGTCTTGGAGGTTTGCACCCTTCTCCTTTTTCAATTTCTCTTTTATTTTCTGAATTTTTGGTGAATTTTCATGTTTATGGTTGAATCTGTGTTATTGTGGTTGAATATTGTTGATTTGGCTTGGTTTGATGTTATTGAGGTATTACTGATCTGATTTGTGGGTTGAATCTTCATTAGCCTTTGAAAATTTGTGAAAATAGGTTTTTAAGGCGTGTTTGGGATTACTGCATAAGTTGGATTTGTGGCTTGTTAAGTGTTTGTTTGTTGTGAGCAAGTATTGGTATCTGTTATTTGGGTGCATATGTTCATCTGTTTGCAGGTTTTGAGGTTTTGAACACATTGATTCTTGAATTGGCTATAAAATCTTCATAACTTGGTAAAATTGGCTAGGATTTTGAGGACACCTAGATCTAGGCTTAGGCTAGGGCTAACAAGTTCTAAATCATGGTTAATCACACCAGGGTAGAAGAATTTGAGGCTTGAAATTGGATCAAGTGTCAAGTATATCAGCAAACTGTTTCTGCATATTGTTCATTGTTCATCAGTAACTTCTAGTGCTTTGATCTTGTTGATTTCTTTGATTCAGTGTTTGATTCTTGTTGCTTTGTGTTTATTGTTAGTTTATATAGCTTGTGTATGCATCTGGTTAAGTTTGGTTGGCTTATTTTGCTTAAATCTGCTTATTAAGTGCTTAACTGCTTATTTGCATATCTGGAGCATATCTGTGGACTGTTTGGCTTATTGTGGCTTATTGTGTGGATCATTTTGTGATTTTATTGTTGCTATTGACTCCTTGTGGTTCACTGATCACAAGCGTGCCTTTGTTTCTAATTAAATCAAACCAGAACTCTCATAAAAGCTTGGTCAAATAGTCAAAGCAGTGGGAACTCCTTTCCCCTGCTGGTTGCCACTGATAGTACAATTTTGGTGTCAGCTTATCAATAAGCTATAATAGCTTATTCTAACCTGTAACAACTCTGTTTTTGTAATAGGTGCTCATATTTTGACCCATTTGATCATACTGGAGCATTTGGGTGGTTGACTTTTAGGTTTGACTAGAAAACCAACTCCTTTGACTTTTACATAAGTTCATTTGTGCTTATTCTGGCTTATTGGTTGTGCTTATTGGATTTTTGTTGATTGATATTGCTTATTGAGTCCATTTGAAAGCTTTTGCAAGATGAATCAAGTCCTGAGGTGCATTATTTCTCAATAACGACTATTTTGTCGTTTTGTGGATTTTTGCTTTTCTATTTTCTGGCTTATTGAGTGTGCTTATTGGAAATTTCTTTTGACAGATCTCTTAAGCATCCTAAAAGAGGGTTGTGTGTCAAATTAGAGCTTATGGCATTAGCTTATGGCTTAATGGGCTGAAAAGCCCAATAAGAATAAGCTTTGTGTTCAATAAGCTGTGATAAGCACATTTTCAGCTTTTGGGCCTTTAGAGTTTTGTTCTTAGAATTGAATTTTAAGTCAGATAGGGCTTTTCCAAGTCAATTGGGCCAAGTTTGACTTTTTGGGCCCAAAAGCCCAATTAGGTTGACTGTTTTTGGATTTGGCCCATTTGAGGGCCCATTAGGGGTATTTTGGTAATTTCACTTTGATTTTCTGATTATTTAGGTTAAAATAAACTAGTTTGCAAGTTTCTAGAATTTTTTATAATTTTTTGATTTTTAATATTATTTTAATATTATTTTATTATTATTTTTTAAATTTCACATTTTCCAACTTTTTACATTTTTCTTAGGTTAAATACATTAAAGTAGGAATTTAGCAACTTTTAGAATAATTTTATCACTTATAGATTAATTGTTATAATTATTTTAAGTTTTAATAGTTTTTAAATCATTTTAAATAGTTTCTATTAGTTTTAAAATTTCTAAAAATAGTTTTTAATCTTTTTGGGTCATTTTAGAGGTTTATCAATTGAAAAATCTTTATTTGGGCTTTTTGATAATTTATTTAATTTTTAGGGCTTTAATTAGCATTTAAAAATTGAATATTTAATTATTTAAAAGGTTTGAAAAAGTTTTGATCATTGGTAAACTCTTAGTTTACTATTTTTGATTTTTGGTGAATTTGTGGTAATTTTTAGAATTTATTTTTATTTTGGTGATTTTTAAGATTCTACGTTTTAACTTTCTAGTAGTGATTTTTTTTGTTGATTTTTTATTTTTACGTCTTCGTCATTTTATTTTCTCATCCCCTTCTAAACCAATCATTAATCACAAACTTTTACAAGTTTTTCACAACACATATACCTCCTTGGGAAACGAACTTTCATATCATTAAGGGTCACTAACACTTGATTTTTCCTAAAGTCATTTGTTTGATACTTACCACTTTTACGCCTTTTTCCTAAAAGGTCGTATTTTACCACAATCACCACTCATTTTTTTATAAGCCGCTCTTATTTTTCTGTATTCCTCACAAAGAAAATTAAAAAGAATAAAAGGAAAAACACCCTAAGTATTAAGCATGACATAAGTCTAGTACAAATAAAACGTTCTAACTTAGAATCTTAAGACGTACTTATACCAACCATGAATGATTAGTCAAAAATGCATAAGTGACTACAAACCGATTAAAACCGTTCTTGATTATTTATTAACATATATACTTGCGTTGACAAGAAAGTAAAGGTTACGAAAGGGGATATAAAAGCCACAAATAATTAATATGAGGTTTATCTAGCCCTTAACACTTACTTCAAAATCTATCATCTCTCGTTCTCCACAGTTTAAAATCTCAAATAATGAGACTAGTGGATGCTTAGCCTAATAAACCAATAAAGGTCTACATGGTTAAGGATACTAGCTAGAGTAAGCTTGAACAAGCAAACTCTGGTTGAGTCAAAGTATTCATGACGGGCCTAATATGTCAAAAAGTATAAATTTGTTAAACCATATCTTTTATTATATTTTTCCTTTTTATATATTTTTGATAAAAAATAAAAGAAGAAATATATACAATGCAAATGTGTTATGCAAATGAAAAATGATTAAGCAAAAATTATGAATCCATATTTTTGGTGGCCAAAGTAGATCAAAAATTTAAAAAAATTTTGAAAAATAATTTCCAAGTTATCATGAAGGCAGTGACAATATTCTAGGTAAGGTCACTTCGATAGAAGACCCCCTACACCTAAGATAAACATTGTCCTCAGTGTTTAAGAGTATTGGAGTAAACTTCCCTACACTTATGACATTGATAACTTTGCTTAACCCAGGCTAAGGAAAGGTCTACTAAAGTGAATTCAAGTTAGACATTATTAAGAATAAATTTTGAATCACAAAAGTAACAAAGTGAACCCGATACAAGGGCCTCCTCCATAAGCTCCAATGCATGCAATGAGAGAGAGCAACCCTACAAACATCAAGAAGACAAAAGAGAGGCACCCCCTACACTTTATCTCATCTATATACCCTTTATTCCTATCCTACCACACTCTAGTCTAAATGATCTAATCCTAGTTATTCAAACTTGATTTATGGAGTCTCTAGCTCGACTCTTCCCACAATGAATTAATTCATGGGGAAAATGGGAATCTCTTGGACCATTACAATAGAAATGTCCTTCCCAAAGTAATGCTTAACACGGTGACCATTCACTTTGAAATTTGGGCCATTTGGTTGTGAAAACTCAATAGTCCCATATGGAAATACTTGAGCAATGGTGAATGGACCGGTCCATCTTGACTTAAGTTTGCCCGCAAAGAGTTTCAACTTTGAGTTAAAGAGGAGAACCAGCTCTCCAACTTTGAACTCACGGTTCTTGATCTTAGCATCATGCAATTGCTTAGTCTTTTCCTTGTAAAGCAACGAGTTTTCATAGGCATTGGCTCTCAATTCATCCATCTCATTTAGTTGGTCTTTACTTTGTGAACCGGCTTGGTTTAAATCAAAGTTAGCCCATTTGAGAGCTCATGAATCCTTATGCTCTAACTCGAATGGGAGGTGGCATGCTTTTCCATAGACAAGCCTACATGGAGTACAACCAATTGGTGTCTTAAAATCCGTCCTAAAATCCCACAAAGCATCATCAAGCTTATCCGACCAAGAAGCTCGATGCTCTCCCACCATTCGCTCTAAAATTCTCTTTAAACTACGATTTGTGACCTCGGTTTACCCATTGGTTTGAGGGTGATACGCGGTAGAAACTCTATGGTTAACACCATACTTCTTCATAACTCTTGTAAATTGATCATTACAAAAATGAGTCCCACGATCACTTATGATAGCCCGAGGTACACCAAATCTAGCAAATAATTTCTTCAAGAATTTCACTACGACTCTAGCATCATTAGTAGGCAAGGCTTTAGCCTCAACCCACTTTGAAACATAGTCCACAGCTACGAGTACGTACTTATTGCCCTTTGATGATGGAAAAGGTCCCATGAAGTCTATACCCCATACATCAAAAATCTCACACTCTTGTATGAAATTTTGTGGCATCTCATCTCTTTGATTAATTTTTCCTTGTCTTTGACAAACATCACAAAATTTCACCATCTCTTGGGCATCTTTGTATATTGAAGGCCAAAAGTAACCTGAATCAAAGACTTTCTTGGCCGTGTAGTTGGGCCCAAAATAGCCTCCCGTAGGTCCTTTATGACAAGCTTCTAAGATCTTAAATGCTTCAGGCCCATTCACTTTGAAATTTGGGCCATTTGGTTGTGACAACTCAATAGTCCCATATGGAAATACTTGAGCAATAGTGAATGGACTGGACCATCATGACTTAAGCTTACCCGCAAAAAGTTTTAACCGTGAGTTAAATTAAATAGAAAATTCACACATTCAGTCCCTTAACTTCCATCATTTATCATTTCTTTTATAAAAGCTTTTATCATTTAAACAAACTCTACTTCAAATCCTTGATCTTTGTGATTATGGCGGGATTGGTCCTTGAGAGCTTGGTTTTGTCCTTTTCTTCGTCTTTTGTCAAATAAATCCCTTGAAAACGCATGTTTGCTCAATTATGTATCTTTTTACCTGAAAACATATAAACACAAATACACGCGTAATTCTGATATATTAAAGTTAAATATAATGTATTTGGCTGTGTTTTAAGTGGTTTTTAGGTCATAACTGACGAGTGTTTTCACACTTATCAACTAGCCAATAACTTTCATTGGGGCCTTCGAAAGTCAAATCTCGATCGTCTCATGTGCGCGACATTTACTGATGTTTCCCAATTTGTCGACGCTGCTTGCAGCTTGGAGATTCTTCAAGACAGGGATGAGTTTGAGGAGTTGGAGCGACCCAAAAAGAGGTATACTTCATTCATCTAGTGTTACCATTTCATCATATTTGTACTTTTCAATTATATATCATACTATATTCAACTTTATCTTTTAGGCAGAAGGGTGGAGACCGATACCAGCTGACCACTCAGCAGAGTAGCTACAAGCACCATGGTCAAAACAATGACCGTCATGGATCTGACAGGCGTGGCGGTCGTGACAACCATCTTAGCAATGCCAACTACTCTAGCAACCACAACAACAGGTCCTTAGTTAAACTTTGTAATGTTAAACTACTGTGTGACACAAATTTTAACATTACAGCATGATAACAAGAACTCCGCTAACGGGCGTGACCAGGACTACAAGGGTCAGCAGCCTAACCGTTCAGCTCAATCTGGTATTATAACCTAAATTTTTAGTGTAGTCATGTTTATGTCTCAATAACCATGTCTCATGCGTATCTTCTGAATCAGCCTCCCAGCTATCAAGGGTACCCTCTAGAGGGTATACCCATCCCATATGCACCACGTGTGGGCGAAGGCACCTTGGACCGTGTCATCGTGCTACTGGTGTCTGCTTCAAGTGTGGACACGTTGGTCATCTTATGAAGGACTGCAAGAAGGGGAGACCGTTGGCACATCGGGACATGCCCCTCAGAAGCCAGCTGCATCCGGTCGTGATTTTACCACTACTCGGGACTAGGCAAAAAAGGCTTCACGTACCATTACTGGCATACTATTTATGTTTGGACATGATGCTTGCGTTCTGTTTGATACGGGTGCTACCCATTCAGTAATATCTACCACATTTTCTGCTCGTATTAATAAGACACCTACACTGCTTGATAACGTGTTAAGTATATCCACGCCTATGAGATACTCTGTTCACATTACCCATGTGTACAGATATCTTCCCTTTGATGATAAAATCCGTCCTGTTAACGCATTTCCCTTAGACATGTGCGAGTTCAATTTGATTTTGGGTATGGACTGGTTAGTAGCACATCGCGCTACAATTGATTGCCATTCATATTAGGTCATATTCGGCGATATTCAGGCTCCTGAATATATTCATAATGGTTTTCTACTAGGAAAATATGTGCAAATTATTTCTGCCTTACAAGCACGTGCGTTGTTATCTCATGGCTACGAAGGTTTCCTAGCTACCATTCATGACACTATTGTTGAGGTTCCTTCTATCCATGATCAGCCAATTGTTTCTGAGTTTACAGATGCATTTCTAGAATAGCTTCCGCGTATACCTCCTATCCGCTAAGTGGATTTTAGCATTGAGCTTGTTCCGGGAGCTGAACCTGTCTCTGAAGCTCCTTATCGCATGGCTCCCATTGAGCTCAAGGAGTTACTTGAACGAGGTTTTATTCACCCGAGTGTATCACCATGGGGTGCACCGGTTTTGTTTGTTAAGAAAAAGGACGGTAGCATGAGGTTGTGTATAGACTACCGCAAGCTGAACAAGATCACGATCCGAAACTGTTATCCCCTCCCATGTATCGATGATGTGTTTGACCAACTGCAGGGTGCTAAGCACTTTTCTAAGATTGATCTACGATCAGGCTACCATCAGTTGCGAGTGAGGAAGCAGGATATTTCCAAAACTGCTTTCCACACACGTTATGGGCACTATGAGTTCGTGGTTATGCCTTTTGGCCTCACGAATACTCTAGCTGTATTCATGGACTTGATGAATCGAGTTTTCCATGAATTCTTTGACAAATTCGTCATTGTATTCATCGATGACATTCTGATCTTCTCGAAGTCTAAGGAAGAACACAAGGATCATCTTCGCATGGTACTACAGATTCTTTGACAGAAGCAATTGTATGCTAAGTTTTCCATGTGTGAGTTCTAGTTGAGTAAAGTGGCATTTCGGGGTCACATCGTTTCAGTAGAAGGGAAAACCATGGATCCTGCGAAGGTTGAGGCTATCACCAAATGACCAAGACCGACGTCTACAACTGAAGTTCGTAGTTTTCTAGGATTAGCTGGCTATTACCGCAGGTTTGTGGAAAACTTCGCACGGTTGGCCTTGCCTTTGACTAAGATGATGTGTAAGGGTGAGAAATTTGTCTGGAATGATGAGCGAGAGAAGAGATTTAAAGAACTTAAGCAGCGGTTGGTTTCTACACCTATTCTTACTCTCCCATCTGGAACAGGTGGATTTCGGATTTACAGCGATGCATCAGGAAAAGGTCTTGGCTGTGTACTCGTGCAGCATGGGAAGGTGATTGCCTATGCATCACGACAAATAAAGCCCTACGAAGAAAATTACCTTACTCATGATCTGGAATTAGCAGCAATTTTATTCGCACTCAAGATCTGGAGGCATTATCTTTATGGCGAGTCATGTGACATCTTCACCAACCATAAGAGCCTAAAATACATCTTCACTCAGCGAGAATTAAACATGAGACAAAGACGGTCGTTGGAACTGTTGAAGGATTATGACACCAACATTCAGTACCATCTGGGTAAAGCTAATGTGGTGGCTGATGCTTTAAGCATAAAATCAGGCATGATTGCTGGTATTAAGGTAGAGGAGGAAATTATTCGTGATCTTGAGCGTTTGGAGATTGAGCATTTTGTACGTGGGTAGAATGGTTACTGGGCTAATCTAAGAGTTGAGCCGGATTTGATTTCTTGGATTAAGGCAGCTCAGAAGGCTAACGGTGAGATATGGGCGATTGTTCAGAACATTGATCAGCAGACTGAATTCCGTATTGATAACGATGGCATTGTATGGCAGGGTACTAAGTTATGTGTTCCAGAAGATCCTATCCTAAGAGAAGCCTTGTTGACTGAGGCTCACAGCTCTCCATTCTTTATTCATCCAGGTTCTACCAAAATGTATCATGATCTCAAACAGCATTTTTGGTGGAGCGATATGAAACAAGATGTGGCTACTTTCGTTTCTAAATGTCTGACCTACCAGCAGGTTAAGATAGAACATCAAAGGAAGCATGATGCTATCTGGTTCGTATCGATTGTTTGATCAAATCTGCACATTTCCTTCCTATTCGCAAGGATTACTCAGTTAGCAGATTGGCAGAAATATTCCAGCAGGAGATCGTGAGATTACACGGTACTCCATCAGACATCATATCAGATAGAGATCCACGATTTACGTCTCGTTTCTGGAGAGGTTTGCAGAAAGCTTGGGGAACCAGCCTCAAGCTTAGCACAGCTTTCCATCCTCAGACCGACGTTCAGTCAGAGCGTACGATTCAGACTTTGGAAGACATGTTACGTGCTTGTGTGTTAGAGTGGACAGGAAATTGGGATGACTACATATGTTTGGTTGAGTTTGCTTATAACAACAGTTGGCATGCAGGCATCAAGTGTGCTCCCTTCGAGATGTTGTATGGCAGGAAGTGTCATGCTCCGATCTGTTGGGATCAGGTTGGTGGACGTATCATCGAGGGTCCGCAGATGATTGAGGTGACCAATGAGAAGGTCGCCATTGCCAAGGAGAAGCTGCAGGAAGCTCATGCTCGTCAGAAGAATTATGCTGACAAACATCGCAGATCATTAGAATTCCAGTCTGGTGACCATGTGTTCTTGAAAGTATCACCTGCACGTGGAGTCAGACGTTTTGATCTCAAGGGCAAGCTTAGCCCTCATTTCATCAGACCGTTCGAGATCCTCAATCGTGTCGGTGAGGTATCGTATCATTTGGCTTTACCTCCTCAGTTATTGCATGTTCACAACGTGTTTCACGTGTCTTTACTCTGAGGCTACAATTATCATCACCTGCTCGTTGTCACATATCCACCAGATCATATTCGTGAGGATCTATCCAACGTTGAGGAACCCGAAGCTATTCTAGATCGTCAATATCGGGTCATGAGAAGAAAGACCATTCCATTTGTCAAGATCCTCTAGAGGAACCATCCCGAGCGGGAAGCCACTTGGGAAACGGAGGAGTCTATCCGGATTTCGTATCCTCATTTCCTCTCATGATCCGGGCATGTTCTTTTCAGCCTTATCGTTTTTCTAATTTGAGGACGAATTATTCTTTTAGAGGGGAAGAGTTGTAAAACCCGCATAAAATACATGAAAATACCAATTAATTAAAACTTTATATATAATTAATGCACGACAAGTATTACGTATAATAAATGAATAACGAAAAGTATTACGTATATTAAATAATACACGACAAGATTTAACACGAACTTAATTTATGAACATACAACACACGAATTTCAAGGAAATACGAAACAAATATATTATACAGGGGTGTTTGGCCGGTTATTAAAGAAAGGAAAAGGGGCCCAAGCCTGGCCCATTATTAAACTTACAAACACATGGTTTTTAGTTTTCACTTTCATTTCACAAGTTACAAAGATAAAAAAGCTAGGGTTTTGGTGTGGTGTAGCCGCCGGCAGAAAAAGAAACAAAGGAGAGGGAAAAACATTTTTGGCTTTTCATCTTGGATCGTAAATCATAAGGGTGTGTTCGTGTTTGCTTGTCCTAAATCATTTATACATTCAGTAATCCCTAATCTTTTCTTTTCATATTAAGAAATCATGAATTCAATTAACTACATTTATGATTTAATCAAGAAAGAATCGGGTTTATTTTGGTGGTTTGTGTGGTCACGGAAACCGAGAACCCTCATGGGTGCTCTCGGTAGGTTTATTTCGCCCACAGTCGTCAGCCTCAATGGCCCGGTGGCGTGGTTTGTCTATCATCCGCAACCCAATAGGGGGCCACGGTGGGGTTTTGGTTCAAGCAGTGGCAACCGAGACCTTTATGGTCTCGGTGGGAAAATTTTACAACCGGTGGGAACCTCGGCTTAACAATGGCAAAAGGCCACAGCCGATGTGGCGTGGTGTTGGTGGTTTCGTGCAACCGAGACCTTAGGTCTCGGTGGACTTTGTTTTAGGGGCTCGGGTAGAACCGTAAGACTCAAAGGGGGTGCTTGGTTTGTCTCGACATATTTTAAAACTCGTGCTTATTTTAAAAATTAACTTCTTAATAAAATTGTATTATTATCATGACTTATTTAATTGGCTTATAAATAATACAATTTATTCAAATGGACGTATTGTTAATATTAATCAATTATAACACATGAGGTTTTATTAATTAATAACCAAGATATAAAACATGATATATTATTAATTAATAATTATCTATAAACTTTATTATATTAAAGTTAATTATTAAAATTTACTTATTAACATGATAATTATGATTAACCATGACTTATAACAATTGGCTTATTTAATATACATATTAAATCATGACTTATAAAACTAGCTTATTCGATGAACAAGATATTATTGTTTATGTATATTAAACGAGCTTATTACCATTCATGGAAACTTACTATTTATGGAAACTTACTATTTTTTGAAACTTATTATATATGGAAACCTGCTATTTTTGGAAAGTTACTATATATAGAAACCTGCTATTTCGGGAAAGTTACTAATTATGGAAATACCAAGTATAATAACAAAAGAAGCATGCAATACATTAATCAAGAACACATGAACGTATAATATTAAGAAATACAAGATAAAACATGAACAAGTAATTTATACATGAACAAGCAACTCATACACGTCCTTTATCCGTAGCTTACGTGAAGTCGGAGTAGTACGTCTTTCCGCCAGTTCATCTTTTGTCGCTTACTAGACATAAGGTACGGATATTCCGTCCTTCAATAAGGATATCTTTTCTATGCATGCTTAGTGTTGGAAATACGTTTTACGTATTAAGAAGGATCGGTCACTCCAACGATAGTCCATGTAATAGCTCGTAGTTTAGTTAATCTTCTTTATTTATCAAACAAGTCCAAGCCTAGCCTACAACATGTGTAGGCCGGCCCAAACGTGTAAGCCCAAGCCCATTACAAGGCTTGGGTATATAAACCCTCTCCTTAGATGGAGAGGGTGTGTGGTTTTCATAATTTACACATACTTCTTCTTATTTTCTCTCTCTAGCTTTGTGTGAAATCCACCATCTCTCTATCTCTTTCTCTCTTAAAAAACATAAGCATAGATTTACATTTCAACAAATGGTATCAGAGCTTGGGATGAAATATAGGTTGGTTTTCGTGTTGAGTATGCTTTCTTAAGCATATCGTAGGATTTTGAGTTTTCTTTGCCGAATCATCAAAAAATTTCGTGTTTGTTGGTGTTCTAAAGTCGAATACAGTCTTTAATCGTGTCGTAGTATCTTGGGTATCTTGGTTTTTGGCTAAAACTCAAGTTTTTTGGATCGAAAGTTGCAAAATTTCTTGTTTCTCATCATTCCGAAATTCTTGCAAGGTTTCCATCGGAAAGTACAACGTGAGGGTGGTCTGATCGTAATAACCTATTGGTTCCACTTTGCGATCATTGGAGTTAAACACCTTATTCCGACGTGACATTCCGATCTGACATTGCGATCTGGGATTCTGACGGATTTAAGGATTCTTGTGACGTCACTCTGTCCATTTTATTTTAGCAACATTCCGATCTGGACATTCCGATCTGGATATTCCGATCTGGACATTCCGATCTGGACATTAAGATAGTGTGACATTCCGATCTGGACATTACGATAGTGACATTCCGATAGTGACATTCCGATAGTGACATTCCGATAGTGACATTCCGATAGAGACATTCCGATCTGGACATTAAGATTGTGTGACATTCCGATCTGGCATTCCGATCTAGACATTCCGATCTGGCATTCCGATCTAGACATTCCGACAATCCAAAAATTATTCATTAAAAAATTTCGAGAACATATTTTAGGGGATTTTGACTTGGAATTTTTGGTTTATCGAGAACATATTTTAGGGGATTTTAACATTGTTTCTCGATTTTAACTCACAATAACACAAAAATACTTAACCTTATTTCATTGTTCGATCAACTTTGTAAATCTTAACTTATTGAAATGGAGTACACATCTCTTACGGATAGTCCATCCTCTCGGGTACGGATAATCGTCCACCAATGTTGGTGAAGACTATGTATGAGGAATGGGCTTCCCGAATGGAACTTTATATGTTGAACAAGGAGAATGGACATCTAATTTGGGCATCGGTGCTCAATGGACCATTAGATTATGGTACTGTGACGGAAGGTACGACCACTCGTCCTCGCACAACGGGTGAGTTGACTGGAGATATGAAGATTCAAGATAAATGTGATAAGTATGCTACAAACATCATTCTCCAAGCCCTTCCTCCAGATGTCTACAAACTCGTCAGCAAACATAAAGTTGCCAAAGAGTTATAGGATAGAATTCGTGTTCTAATGCAAGGCACCTCATTAACTAAACAAGAACGAGAGTGTAAGCTTTATGATACTTTTGATAAGTTTGCCTATGTGCCAGGGGAGACTCTCAATGAATACTATCTGAGATTTACCCTATTGTTGAATGAGCTAAATATCTATGGCATGGCAATTCCTACCTTTCAATTGAACACCAAGTATTTGAACACTCTTCCTCCAGAATGGAAAAAATACGTTACGGATGTTAAATTGGCTAAGGACTTGCATAACACCAATGTGGATCAACTTCAAGCTTTTCTTCAACAACACGAATGCCATGTGATCGAGGCTCGGTTGTCTACACCTCAAGTTCATGATCTACTTGCAATGTATGCTTCTCAACAAAACATGGCTTATACTTATCAACAACCATCATACTTGCAGCAGCCACCACCACACATCTATCAGCAACCATCTTATCAACCACCAATGATGCCACAGCAAGAATATCAACAAAGTGTTCATCAACAATCTTTTTCACCGCAACCACCATATCAGACATCACCATCACAAGCCAACACTTCTCCAATGGGCTATACCCCTCAGCAAGGATACTTTCCTATTGAAGCACAACCAGCACAAGCTTTCTACTCTAATGAACTTCCACCAATCCAAGCACCGGTCTTTACTCCAAATGATACGCCAGCTGATGTTCTAAACCATCTCACCGCCTACTTGTCAAAACTTGTTGCAACTAGAGGATTTCCACCAACAAACAATCAGCTCCGCACCTCATCAAATCCTCGACAACAAGCCACTGTTCAAGATGGTCAAGTGACGGTGCAACCTATTCAGGGAAGGCAAAATTCATATGGACCTCCTACAAGGACTGGGAACAATCAAGCTGTGAATTCTCAAGCTAGTGGAAATGGGAGTCCTATTGGTCCTAAGAAGGTTGTGACTTGTTACAATTGCCGAGGACAAGGTCATATGGCTAGGGAATGCACTCAGCCGAAAAGGAGGAGGGATGATGCATGGTTTCGTGAGAAGATGTATTTGGTTGATGCTCAGTCTAAGGGGAAGATTTTGGATTCAGAGGAGTTAGCATTTCTTGCAGACCCAGGGGCAACAGATACTGAAGGCATTGCAGTCGTTTCCACTTCTAATGCAGCTTATCAAGCTGATGATCTTGACGCATATGATTCGGATTGTGATGACATTCACTCTGCCCAAGCTGCTCTCGTTGCTAATCTCTCTCACTATGGTTCTGATGTCGTCAGTGAGGTACCAACCACATCTAATAATATTGATGACAACCAACATCAAGTTGGGCATGAAAATGACAACCTCGAACAACATTCAGGGACTAATAACTCAAATGATGTGGTACCCAATTCTACATATTTGAGTGAACCTCAACCAAATGCTACGACGGGTATGGAATCTTATGCTCAACATGATTTGGTCATGGTGCCTAAACATATTATTGATCAAATGCATATGGCCCTCAGACAATCCGTAGATACCAATTCCACCCTAACTGCTGAGCTTGCGTTGCATAAAGAAAAAGTCAAAACTTTTGAAATGGTCCCTCAAGAAGAGAAAATAACATGTTCTGAATTTGACCAATTTCATTTTGAAAAGATTGAACACTTGAAAGAAATAGAATCATTAAAAACTAATCTTTCCAATGAATTAAAAGAAAAGGAGTCGGTTGTCAATGATTTTCAGAAACTTAAAATGGATTTCGAAACTCTCGAGTCTAAAAAGGTTGAATCAGAAATTAATGCTACCAAACTTCTTAAATTCAAGGAACAACAGCTTTTAAAACAGTACGCTTCCACAGGAAAGGTTCATCTTTTAACTAAATCATTTAAAGAACTCGAACTTAAACGTCTTCAAGATTTACCACCTAATCCCGGTTATGCAAAACAAGCTCAGGAATATATTCCTGGTCTTTATGATATGACCATAATTGGTAAATCGAAAGAAGCACCTTTTGTTCGTAGTACTGAGGAGACACAATCACTTGCGGATGAAACACATTCTAAAATGCTTTCAAAATTCCATACAATTGATTATGATCAACATAACAAAGATCAATTTTCGAAAAAGACACGCATTCGCTTACAAAAGGAATTAGCAGAACTGACAGTTCTTGTGCCCCAAAGTTTGTCAAATGAAAACCTTCCTAGTACGTCTCCTACACTTGTCAAAACGGATTTAATAAAGTTAATTCCACCGGTAAGCAAGGCGTCCGTTAACTTAAATACGGTTCACCAACACTTAGCCGATTTTGACAAGGTCATTTTGGAACGTACGACGGCTTCGGCCATTACGGAAGGTGAATGGAACTTTGAGCACACTAGAGCTGCGTTCCGAAATGAAATTGTTCCGTTTGTAGACAATGTTAAGGCTTGTCTTAGTAATCTTGATCAAGATTTGTTTTTGGAAATAGAAGAAGTTAGACGTGTTTTCAATAAAATGAATGATGCCTATGAAAACAGTTTACTTGAAATAAAACGGGTTTCACGCCAAAATGATCTGCTTCTGAAGCAAGTGATGTCTCATGATATAGTTTCTGTATGTGTGAATAAAAGTGTTGATAATGATTCTATTGTGCATAATGTTGAATCTGTGGATACTGTGGTAGATAGTAATTGTCACGAATCTGACGTTGAATTTTTAAAGCTTCAAGATTCATATTCATCGCTTTCAAAACGTTTTGATGAGATTCAAACACATTGTATTTCGCTTGAATGCAAGCAACAATTTATTCAGGAAATCTTTGAAACGTCATTCGAAGGTGTTAATATCGATGATGCAAATTTTGAAAAGAATTTTCGATTGAATTTACAATCAAAACAACGTCAGCCAAGTGACTAAGTTGCTAAATCTTTGCGGATAGACATAGAGAAATCTAAGGAGCTTAACGGTGTGAACGTACTTGAGGCCGCTGAGAATTTTAAACTTGATCTAGATAATTGAGTTTCCAAGATTTTGTCCAAAGTTGATAACTTAAAACAGAAAAATACACGACTCTTCGATTCAGTAAAGCCCGCATGTGTTGATTTCACTGCACAGAATCAATCATTGATTGAACAATTGAATCAAAAGTCGGTGGAAATATCTGATTTGAGGGAACAAATTTGTGATAAGAATCTGGTCTTGGCTGAGTTAAAGGAAACACTTCGTACCCTAAAAGGTAAGAATGTTGTGGATAACGCAGCCAATGTCTCAGCATCGTCCTCTAGTGCAATCAAAAGGAACCTAATAGCCTTCACACCACTTAACAAGGGCCCTAGGACTAAACCATCTCAAACTTTGGTCACTAAAGATAAGGCGGAATCAAAACAAGCTTCTAATATTCCCGTGTTGCCTTCTACAGGAGTAAGCACCACTACTAAGGCTCAAAGATCTAAGCTTAAGAGAAACAAGAAGAATGATAGGATCTTGCCCCCATCTAGTAGTCAAGTGAAGAAGAAAGTAGAAGCCCATCCTAGGAATGTTATTTCTGTTTTAAATAAAAAGAATCATGTAGCTAAACCTAAAGGCTCTGCGGTTGTGCAGCGTTCTAAGCCTAGTGTGAATTCTAATTTGAAATGTTGGAATTGCAATGAATGTATGTTTTCTAGTCGTCATGATTCTTGCCTTATTGACCATGTGAATGAGATGTATGCCCGGAAAAATGGATTAGAATGGAAACCGACTGGGAAAGCGTTAACCCAAGTTGGTTGGATGTGGCGCCCCACTGGTAGAACTTTCACTATAGTAGGAAATACGTGCCGTTTGACTAGGATCACTCCCACTAAAGCGAAGAAAGCGTGCCCTTTAACTAGGAGTACCAAGGCTACCAAAACACAAGCGTGTCCTTTAACTAGGAACACCGACACTACTATAGGAACAAAGTGCCCTTTAAATAGGTCTACTCCCACTGTAGTGCACGCGAATAATCCAAAACCTAAGAAAGTTGGAACAGTAAAACCTGTTAGTGCTAAAACTCACATTAGAAAACACAGGAAATCTAAGGGTCTCAAAAATGTTAGGAATTCTGATAATTCTATATCTGTATCTGCTAACACTCCGGAACCAATAGTTTCCAATGCATTGTCTACTGTTGTTATTGAAAACAGGTGGTCCAAATTGTTCTCTGGTATTTGGACTCTGGTTGCTCCAAGCATATGACCGGAGATCGCTCTCATCTCAGAAATTTCGTCAGCAAGTTTCTTGGTACGGTTCGATTTGGAAATGATCATATTGCAAAGATAATGGGTTACGGTGAATATCATATTGGGAATGTTATTATTTCGAGAGTGTATTATGTGGAAGGTCTCGGTCACAACTTATGATCTGTGGGACAATTTTGTGATGCAAACCTAGAAGTTGCTTTTCGAGAGCATACCTGCTTCATTCGTAATTTGGAAGGGGTTGATTTATTGAAAGGTACTCGAGGGAATAATTTGTATACTTTGTCTCTACAAGACATGATGGCCGCTTCTCCCGTATGTCTTCTCTCCAAAGCATCGAAGACTAAGTCATGGTTATGGCATCGACGGTTATCTCATCTTAACTTTGACGCTATTAATCACTTGGCGAAAAACGAACTTGTTCGTGGTCTTCCTAAACTATCATTTCACAAGGATCATTTGTGTTCCGCGTGTACAATGGGGAAAAGCACTAAGAAATCATACAAACCCAAGACGGAAGACACCAACCAAGAGAAACTTTATCTTTTGCATATGGATCTTTGTGGGCCAATGCGTGTTGAAAGTCTTAGTTGCAAAAAGTACATCCTCGTCATTGTCGATGATTACTCTCGGTTTACATGGGTGAAATTTCTTAAAGCAAAAAACGAGGCACGTAAATTCATCATCGGATTTCTCAAGATGATTCAAGTGCGTCTCAACACTACTGTCCGACGCATTCGTACAGATAATGGAACCGAATTTGTGAATCAAATCTTGCGTGATTATTATGAAGAAGTTGGCATATCTCATGAAACATCCGTTGCTCGCACTCCACAACAAAACGGTGTCGTTGAAAGGCGAAATCGCACACTTATGGAAGCTGCTCGAACGATGTTAATTTACGCAAAGGCTCCATTGTTTTTATGGGCAGAAGTAGTATCTACAGCAGTGTACACCCAAAACCGGTCACTAATTCGTAAACGCCATGGTAAAACACCTTATGAGCTTCTCCATGGAAAAGTACCAGTTTTATCATATCTTCATGTATTTGGTTCTCTTTGCTATCCAAATAATGATGGTGACAATTTGGGAAAACTTCAACCAGAGGCTGATGTTGGTATTTTCATTTGTTACGCACCCGCAAAGAAGGCATACCGAATCTACAACCGTAACTCTCGCAAGATCATCGAAACTATGAATGTTGATTTTGATGAGCTGACAGCAATGGCTTCTGAGCAAAGCAGCTCTGAACCCGCACTTCATGAAATGGGACCCAGTAATATTAGTTCTGGTCTTGTCCCAAATAACCCTACTTCATCATCATTTACACCACCTTCTAGGACTGAATGGGATACGTTGTTTCAACCGTTATTTGATGAATTATTTACTCCTCCAAGTATCGTTGCTCCAGAACCTGAGGTAATAGCTCCGGTAACCGAAGTTGTCGCTCCAGCAACCGTTGCACAATCAGATACGTCTGCACCTACAATTGGTCTAGATATACCATCAACAAGTAATTCTCAACAAACACCTGCTTCAACTACCCATGTCATGCCTATTGATGATGAAGAGGATGATGATGATCACGATTTGGAATTCGCTCAAATGCGTGAACTTCCATTCTTTGGTGTACCAATTCCCAACCCTAATCAAGCCGGGTCGTCCACCTCAGAGGAAGCTCCTTCTACAGTTTACTCCAATCCACGGATTCGTGAACATGACAGCAAGTGGACAAAGGATCATCCTATAGATTCTATTATTGGTGACCCTAATCGTCCGGTATCCACGCGAAGTCAGTTACAAGAAAATGCAATGTTTTGTCACTTTGATGCGTTTCTCACTGAAGTTGAACCTAAGACATGGCAAGAAGCTTTTACTCAATCCTGTTGGATAGAAGCTATGCAAGAAGAACTTAATGAATTTATACGTCTTGAAGTATGGGAACTTGTCCCATGCCTGGATCAAGTGCAATTACTCACTTTGAAATGGGTTTACAAGGTGAAACTCGATGAGTTAGGCGGAATATTGAAGAACAAAGCTCGACTAGTAGCTCGTGGATACAAGCAATTATTGGGCATCGACTTTATGGAATCCTTTGCACCTGTTGCCCGTTTGGAAGCTATTAGACTATTCCTCGCTTATGCAGCCCATATGAATATGATTGTCTATCAGATGGATGTTAAGACGACATTTCTTAATGGTGAAATCAAGGAAGAAGTCTATGTTCAACAGCCGGATGGTTTTGTGAATCCTAATTATCCTAATCATGTGTACAAGCTTAAGAAGGCTCTCTATGGGTTGAAGCAATTCCTCATTACTCAAGGCTTCACTAAAGGCAAGGTGGATCCCACGCTGTTCATTCAGAAACGAGGTAAAGATATGATTATGGTACAAATATATGTTGATGATATTATATTTGCAGCCTCCACCCAAACCTTATCGGATGAGTTTGGGACACTCATGTCTTCCAAGTTTAAGATGTCAATGATGGGCAAGGTATCATTCTTCTTAGGTATTCAGATATCTCAGAGTCCCAGAGGCATCTTTATCAATCAATCCAAGTATGCCCTTGAATCGCTTAAGAAGTATAAGATGGAATCTTGCGACCCCGTGGATACTCCAATGGTGGAACGAACTAAGCTTGATGCAGATCCACATGGAGTTGCCGTTGATCCGACACTTTATCGTGGAATGATAGGTACTCTTCTGTATATCACAGCCAGTCGACCTGATCTTCAGTTTGCTATATGTATGTGTGCTAGGTATCAAACTAGGCCCACTGAGTTACACTTAGCTACTGTTAAAAGGATCTTTCGATATCTTAAAGGAACCATTAATCGGGGACTTTGGTATTCGAAGGACTCTTCTATTGCACTAATGGCATATGCAGATGCGGATCACGCGGGTTGTCAAGATACAAGGCGTAGCACGAGTGGAAATTTGCAACTACTAGGAGATCGACTAATCAGTTGGGCATCGAAAAGGCAGAAAAGTGCTGCAATTTCAAGTACGGAAGCAGAATACATAGCTATGTCCGGTTGCTGTGCTCAAATTCTTTGGATGAGATCGCAATTAACCGACTATGGTCTAGGTTTCAACAAAATTCCGATGTACTGCGACAACAAGAGTGCAATTGCTTTATGCTGCAACAATGTTCAATTCTCCCGATCGAAGCATATTGACATTCGCTACCATTTCATCAAGGAGCAAGTGTAAAATGGAGTAATAGAGCTTTACTTTGTCCGATCTGAGTATCTATTGGCGGATATTTTCACGAAGGCTTTAGATCGCGCTCGAATTGAATTTTTGGCCGACAAGCTAGAAATGAGAACCTTCTCGCCTGAGACTCTTAAGGAACTAGCAGATGAAGCGAAAGAATAGTGATGGTAAACTATTCTCCGTATCCTTGGTGATCATCTGTATATATTATTTATATTTTAATCCACAAAAGCAAAATACAAAAATATAAACCATATAAAAACCATAAAAATTGAAAAATCTAGAAAAATCCAAAAATATTGTTACTTTATTTTTTAAAGGCATGTCTTTTGGTACGATAATATTTACGGGCTTAGAAATGTTGATTAATATCGACACGGCGCCATAAATAGAGTTCGTACAAAAGTTGTAAATATTTCATAAAACATGCCCTTATGGCTTGTAGTTATTTCTGACTGCAACCCGGTTTTCACATTAAAGTCAAGTATTTCTTATGAAAGCTTTGGCTAACAACGGGAATTAATTTTCTCGGGCAACGTTTACTTTAAAACCTTGTAAGGGATCAAGTTTACTTTATAACTTGGTCTAACACAAATCTATGTACGTTTCAGTGCATTTATTTGTTAAAATAAGAGAAGTCTTGTTTTTATGAAGCTATCATCTCTACAACCATAGTAATCTACAATTGGTATCTACGTACTCGACGATGCGACTACTCAACCGACGACTACAGCTCTTTCTATAGAACACGGGTCAACAATTGAGGGGGAGCAATTGTCAAGCATTCAGAATCTTTGATGCCGAACGTGCCAAGTTCACAAGTTGGTGTCAAGACAACAATACCAATCATACACGTGGTGTCAAGATATTACTTCAGACGTGACGAGGCGACCAACATATGCTGACAAGAACCATTTGATCTTATCATATGATGTTCTCATCAATCAGGTCCAACCTTGTCAATTCCTTTTAATATGGTGAATATGTGATCATGCTACAATTCGATATCATATCTCATACGTTTGATATCATGAAGATAAAATGGATTTGCATTTTTCTTCCCAAAACCTTTGTTAAAACTTCATTAAATCAATTGATATTAAAAACATCGATTGGGTTAATATTTTTAATATGGGGGAGAAAATGTGATTTAATATGGGATATTATCACAAATGGTTTGACTTAATGATCTGGCTCATCCCGACATATGCGAAATGTTTTCGAATATCGTGGCATATGTTAAGGGGGAGCAAAACGGATTTGCATATCAAAATGGATTTTCATGGTGACATATACTTACCCAAAACCCATTTATTTCACGACGACGAAGATTGTGGTGACATAAGGATGGTAGGATAGGTTAAGTCCAATGATTCTTCTAGAACCGGAGGAATCTTCCCAAGGACATTCCATAGCTAGAAATAGTAGTCCTTAGGAAAGATGGAGAAAGATTGTGAACGTAGCTGAATGCCGACCAAGTACTTAAGTTAGCACTGGAACAATCACAATAAGGTGCTAGTTATGACGTATTAGTAAGCATTGAAGGGGTTGAAGAATGAAAAAGAATTGTAAAGATAAAGGGTGTAAAGAAAGAAGCCCTCCTTACAACCTTAGGCAGAAACCGGGTCAATACATATGCTATTGAGATCATTTTTAATGATTCTTGATATTAAAGATAGACATCATGGACCCAGTGATGCAATGCACTACCCATCCCAGCTAACTCAGATATCTCTTAAAAGATATTTGTTTTAATCACACGGAGACAACACATTATCTATTGATTTATTCACTCCGAATAAATTGGTATTGAAAAGGTGGCACTCCTCTCCAGCCTCCGTTCACTAAAATCCAAAGTGCACGATCGAGTCTAGAGCCATTTGAGATCATCAAATATCTCATTAGGACACACTTCCATATTTCCTTGCTTCTTCACACACTGTGAAAAGTAAGAAAGATTTTAAGAGTCCTACGCAAAATCTTCATGATCTTGCCTAAACATCCGAGTAATACGAAAGTATTTACAATGAAGATGGAAATCCTTCTTGAGCGAATATCAAAAAGCTCATGGTAGGTGACTTGTGCGATTCTTTATGAATCAAACTTGTGATAACTGGAAAGCAACAGTGGTTTAATTCTTAACTGAACTTAAACACGTTCCAGGCCTCTACGCAATATCTAAATGATCTTGCCAGAACACTCAGAGTGATACCTCAGTGTTCACGGTGATGAGTGGAAATCCTTCTAGTGTTAACCTCAAACAGCACTTGGTAGGTAACTTGCAAGATTCGATACGAATCAAGCTCGTGACAACTGGAAAGCAATGATGGTGTGGTTCTTAATTGAATTTCACTTGTTCCAGGAACATGAATTGACGGCTTCAAATCATGCGGATATTATTATCCAAATGATTCACTCTTTATGTTCGCAGTCAGCTTTGGACGGTCGAATAAAGAGAACGGGTTTACCCGCGAAATCCTGTCAGGAAGTTACTTAATTGAAACTATCCGTCACGGGTACGATATCTAATATCGTCCAACGGTCTTCACCGACCGGAGGTAAAATGCTACCGATTTAGAATGAAATGTTCAAAGCCATTTCGTTCGTGTCTACTTATGTTGCGGCATTTGAAGACGGTGGCGTTGCTGAATCCAAGAAGAAGTCGTCCCCGCATGCTTATACTTTATGCACATAATACCTCATCTAATTCAAGAAAGCTTAAAATTTAAGTCTTCCGCTATATCGAACTCTGAAGCTTTCAAGAATTACTAAGGTATAAGTATGTGGGACGTGAGGTCACGAAGAGGCGAAGATCACAAGTGATGGATGCACGAGATCAAGGCAAGAGATTAATGCTCAAGACTGATATCAATGATCACATCAGCATGTTCACCTAAAAAGAAAAAGAAAAGAAAGACGAAGACTACGAGCTCAAGACAGCATAGTATGCTATGTTTATCTTATTATTGTAACTTGGGTAATGCCCTTGTTTGAAGTGACCTCCCTTAGGGGGAGATTGTTGGAAATACGTTTTACGTATTAAGAAGGATCGGTCACTCCAACGATAGTCCATGTAATAGCTCGTAATTTAGTTAATCTTCTTTATTTATCAAAAAAGTCCAAGCTTAGCCTACAACATGTGTAGGCCGGCCCAAACGTGTAAGCCCAAGCCCATTACAAGGCTTGGGTATATAAAACTTCTCCTTAGATGGAGAGGGTGTGTGGTTTTCATAATTTACACATAGTTCTTCTTATTTTCTCTCTCTAGCTTTGTGTGAAATCCACCATCTCTCTATCTCTTTCTCTCTCTAAAAACATAAGCATAGATTTACATTTCAACACTTAGGATTCCCCGTTTGTTATGCCATCTTTTTTCCCCATTTTTCGAATCATAAAAACTTTTCATTGTTTTCCATGCTATCATTTTTAAATCACCCGAGTTATATATGCATGACCATGACTTACATGACCACCTAGTTATGGAGGTACCATAAACATGACACATGAAGCACCTGTGTCATGACTCTTTCGCGACGAGAGTGATTTCTCGCAGTGTCCCTCCGCGTTCAGTTTGGCCATTATTATTATTATTATGTGGGACGTATGGGTTTATCCTAGTTTCAGGTTTACACGTACACGGTGATTGGTTTTGTAACACCCCATTTGGTAAAATGGAATATCACAGTAATTTATGGCGTGTCATCAAAGCATGCAAGGTAAAAGTCTAAACATTCATGACCATAAAAGGAAATACTGGAAACAAACATCGGTAGTCCAAGTAACTCAAACACAAGCAAATATAAGTACTATAAAGGAAAGGACTAAACAATGTCCAATATGAAATAAAGTAAGATAAAGTATGATAAATGCATAAGATATAGAAGGTTGGATAGCTTCCATCCGAATGCACATACTCTTGAGATCCTACTTGAGACCTTGGGTACCTGCCGTTAGGGAACATAGAAATGGAAAACGGCTGAGCATAGCGCCCAGTGAATGGATATATAGCATAACATGGAGACATAGAATAATGAAAGCATATAAAGATCATATAAATCATGAATGGTAGCAGAAATGAATAAGTCCTGGAAAAACCTAGGCGTATAACATGTTAATTGATTTAAGTTCAGAAAAATATAGCTTACGTTTACTTATGAAAATCTGTATTGGTTTGATATACCAAAAGCCAATATAGGTCATGAGGTCAACAATGTGCATGAATACTTGGAGGGGTGACCTCGTCATGCAATTAGAGGGGATGCCTCTAATTAATATGGTATGGGTAGGAGGGATCAGCTCCTTGTGAAGGATGCAAGGTACACACCACATTCACCATGAGAATCTTGACTGAAACTGTAACTAGGATACACTCACACGCCCCACATGATAACATAATAAATAATAAAGGCCAAATATATTGAAGGGACGCCATGAGCTATCACTCCGCCGTGGTGAAATCATAACACCGGTGCATCCAGTGTCATGGTTATGGTACCTCCATAACTAGGTGAAACTGGCATGCATGTATATGGCTAAGGTAACTAATAAAACATAAGCATTTAAATCTGTAACTACTGGGAAAATAGTTGGCTGCATACGAGAAATCCTAATAAAGGATGAGATTGTCCTTACTGAAGGACGGGAAATCCGTACCTTGTGTCCAGTAGAAGCTAACAGAAACGCTGAAGAACCTACTCCGCCTTGACGGATAATACTACATAAGAATAGGGACGTGTATGAGTTGTCTGAGATACGAGTATCTTACTGGTCTTGTGTGTTCTTAGCTTATTATTTATGTTCTGTCATGTTTTACTGTTTAGTGGTATTATCTGTAGTTATTCTTGTGTTCTGATGTATGTTATTCATGTAATAAGGTATTATAATACTTGTATTGTAATACTAAGGCTTCGTTTGTTTTTCAGAGGTTTTACCTCTTCATCTACAAACCATGTCTACAAGAAGAAGATGTGCATTTAAAGTCTTCATCTACACAAAAAAGACCGTTTGTTTTTATAATCTTTAAGTACTTCTTTCCTACTCTTTTTCTTTTTATATTTTTCATTAGTTCTTTTGTATGTTTCGTACGTTTTGTCAATTTTTACGTTTTTGTACATTTTGTATGATTTTTACGTTTTCATATGTTTTGTTCGTATTTTGTAGCGCCAAAAACGCTAATACCTAAAAAAACATATTAAAGTATACAAACACATAAAAAATAAATTAAAATATACGAAAATGTATAAAACTTAAAAACTTACGAAACAAACGAAAACGTATGAACACGTGAAAAAATAGAACGAAAACGAACGGAAGCGTAAAAATGCACGAAAACATAGAAAAACGTACAAAAGCGTGCAAAATTGACAAAAAAGTAAAACACGAAAAAAAGAAAAAAGCATAAAACATATAAAAACGTGAAAAAATACGAAATGAATCATTTCGGTAAAAAAGTATAAAAATATAAAATAATGCAAAAAAAATATTAAAGGTGATGGTGGGATGTGAGTGTTAAAGAAGTGGGAAGAAGTGAGAAGAAGAGGAAAGAAGAGGAAAGGAGATGTCTTCATGTTCGAAGAGGGAAGATGTGATTCTTAGCACTTATGTCGGCAAAAAAAAACAAATACCTCTGCACGCCTGCAGAGGTTTGCAAACAAAAGAGGCTAGAAGAGGTTTTTTTTAAAACAAACGAGGCCTAAGTAACTTTCTAAAAGTAGCAGGTTTCCTAAACTAGAAGTTTCCAAAAATAGAAAGTTTCTAAAAATAGTAAGTTTCTATAACTAGAAATAAGCTAAATTATTAATCTAAAATATATGTTAAGCTTATTAGGAAAAATACAAGTCATGGATTAAATGTTATAGCTTATTAAATGGTTAACATGGTCAATTAAATAAACTATGGATTATATGAATTTAATTAAAATAACATGTTTAACTAAATTAGGCTAATTAAATACTTAGGTTAAATTATGAAATATTAATTTTAATATTTAAAACCTACTTGTAAAATAAATAAAATAAACTGATTTTATAAATTCCCGAACCCGTGTTCTAAAATAATCCCGAGCCCGAAAAGTGCCTAGCCGACACCACACAACCGGCGGCTAGTGGTGTCAGCCGGCGGCTAACCCACGGCCAGTGGCTACCCGGCTAGCCGGTTGCCACTGCCTGGCCATAGTTCCCCCTGCTTGTGTCTCGGCTACCCACTGACTGAGCCAAAGTACACCCCGGCTTAAGTCAGGTTCCCACTGTTTTCATAAACCGTCCCACCGAGACCCTATAGGCCTCGGTTGACACTCAAAACCAAGCCAAAACAATACCCTGACATGCGTCGGGGTTCCCTTCGTGTGAGATCGACCCAACAAACCCACGCTGAGACCTTGAGGTCTAGGTGGTGGTGTGATTAACCAAGCTGAGAGCTTGGTGGCTCTCGATGGTGCGTCGGCGAACCAAAAACCAAACCAAAACGAAACCAAAACCCATCCTTTTATTGATTAACTAACATGTTTTTCTTGTTTGTTTTTAAGATTTAAATCACATGATCGCAATAAAATAAAATGAATTATAAAAAGATAAAGGTTTTGATGATACCCGATGCGTGAATGAAAAAGGTTGATGAACACGAACACGTATAACTAAAAATCAAAGATCAAAATCACAAACACACCTTTGTGTGTGTTGATCGTCGGCGGCAAGAGTAAGGAAGGGAGCTACGGTTTTGTGATATTTTAATAAAACTGTATTATGTTTTATTTCCCTGGTGTTTTACTTAGTTTAGGATTAATCTTCGGCTAATGGGCCAAAGGCCATTTTCTTTCCTTTTTCCCTTGTCTAGCCGCGACCAACTAAGCCCATAAGGCAAACCATTTGATTTTCCTAGCTAACTTAATATTCGTATGTGTTCGTGTTTAACCGTCCTAAATTTTAATGTCGTGTTCATGTCACATTTATAATATACATAATTACTTGTTATTTAATGTCGTGACACGTGTAATATATTATAAATGAAAAGTTTTAAATCATATCGTATTCTCGCGTATTTAATGTTTACGTGTACTGTTCATGGTATTTTAATGCGGGTTTTACAACTCTTCCCCTCTAAAAGAATAATTCATCCTCGAATTAGAGAAAATGTAAACTAAAAGAAAACATACCCGAATCAGAACTGGAAATTAGGGTAAGAAGTCCGTATAGACTCCTCCGTCTCCCAAGTGGCTTCCCACTCAGGATGATCCCTCCCGATTGATGAATGGAATCGTCTTCCTCCGCATGGTACGATCTTGTCGTTCAATAAATCTCTCACGTTCTTCGACATATGAAATATCCTCCCGAATCTGATCAAGCGGATACTGAACAACATGAAAGGGGTGATAGTTGTATCCTCAGAGTAAGGACACATGGAACACGTTGTGAACGTGTGATAGTTGAGGCGGTAACGCTAAACGAAATGATACTTCACCGACGCATTCTATGATGCCAAAGGGTCCGATGAAGCGAGGACTGAGCTTTCCTCTGATTCCAAAATGCTTGACTCCACGTGCTGGTGATACCTTGAGGAAAACATGATCACCTACGTTGAAGAATAGATCTCTATGATGCTTATCAGTATAACTCTTCTGACGAGCACGAGCTTCGTGCAGCTTTGCCTTGGCGACGAAGACCTTCTCATTAGTCACCTCAATCATCTCTGGACCCTCGATCAGTCGTTCGCCCACCTGATCCCAGCAGATTGGGTCGCGACACTTCCTACCATGCAATATTTCAAACGGTGCACACTCGATGCTAGCGTGCGAACTGTTGTTGTATGCAAACTCTACTAGATAGATATAATCATCCCAGCTTCCTGTCCATTCTAGAGCACACGCCCGCAGCATGTCCTCCAATGTCTGAATGGTACGTTCTGACTGTCCGTCGGTCTGAGGATGAAAGGCAGTGCTAAGCTTAAGTCTGGTGCCCCAAGCTTTCTACAGACTTTACAAAAAACGCGAGGTGAAACGAGGATATCTGTCAAACATTATTTATGATGGAGTACCATGCAGTCTCATGATCTCCTTTTGAAAAGTATCTTCCAATTTGCTGACCGGATGCTCCTTGCGGATTGGCAGGAAATGAGCAGATTTAGTCAATCTATCTACAATAACCTAGATGGCGTCGTGTTTCTTCTGAGTAACCAGAAGACCAGTAACAAAATCCATTGAGATATTGTCCCACTTCCATTCTGGAATGTCTAATGGTTGTAGTAAACCACTAGCTCTCTGGTGTTCGATCTTAACCTACTGGCAGATCATACATTTAAAAACGAAGGTGGCAACATCCTACTTCATACCGCTCCACCAGAAATGCTGTTTGATGTCATGGTACATCTTTGTGGAACCAGGATGTATGGTAAATGGAGAGTTGTGAGCTTCAGTCAGCACAGCTTCCCTGAGTGTATAATCATCAGGAACAACTAATCTAATGCCCTGCCATAAGATACCGTCATCATCAACACAAAAATCCGTCTGCTGATCAAGGTTCTGAATGATAGCCCAAATCTCACCATCATCCTTCTGAGCTTCCTTGATCCTAGAATGTAAGTTTGGCTCCACTCTAAGATTTGCCCAGTAACCATGTTGTCCTTGTACACAAAACTCAATGTCTGTCATCTCTAGGTCACAGATGATCTCCTTTGTAATCCATATGCCAGCAATCAGGCCTGACCTTCTGCTTAGAGCGTCTGTCACCACATTCACCTTACCAGGATGGTACTGAATGTTAGTGTCATAATCCTTCAGCAGCTCTAACCATCTTCTCTGTCTCATGTTTAGTTCCTTCTGGGTAAAGATGTACTTGAGACTCTTGTGATCTGTGAAGATGTCACATGATTCACCATACAAGTAATGCCTCCAGATCTTCAACGTGAAAACCATTGCTGCAAGCTCCAAGTCACGTGTAGGATAGTTCACCTCATAAGGTTTAAGCTGTCGTGATGCGTATACGGTAACTTTCCCATGTTGCATGAGAACTAATAAGTGTGAAAACACTTATCCTTTTACCACTTATTTCCAATAATAACAAGACCAAAACGTGTATTTTATGTCGTAAAAGTCGGAATTATGCGTGGTTTGTCTTTTTTATTGTATTTCAGGATAAAAATATGAAAAAGAAAGAAAACACGGGCTATCACTGGCTTTTATCAAAGAAAACGAGAAAAGACGAAGTCAAAAGATCAAGAGTGTAAAAAGAACGGAAGTCCAAGGCCTATTCTAAAGATTTATCGAAGAAAAAGTCTAAAGACGGAAGTTTAATAAAGTCAAAGAACTCAAGTCCAATAGAAGAAGAAAGTTATAAGACAAGTTCAATTTATATCGATAAATCCCGAGATGACGTCGAGAAAGACAAAGAATTTAAATCGAGTTGAGACGAGAAGAAAAGAAAAAGGAAGCAACACATGCACCTCCCCACCTCCTATATATACCCTCCTAATGACACATTAGGAGGGTGTTAGCTAGTTCATTTTTCTTTTTGGTAGTTTTCATTTTTAGAGAGAGAGAGAGTGTTTAACTTTCTCTCACTAGAATTTTATCTTTTCTTTCTTTCATGTTTAAGCTTTAATTCACTCTTGTATTTTGGACTCATTAAGCTACAAGTTCAAGTTAAGTTTTTCATCTTCAATCTCTTTCTACCTTTCTTGATTTTTACTTATATTTGATCCGAAATCATCTTTGATTTTGTTTAATCTTGATGTTTGATTGATTAAAAAGTTTATCTTTTGGCTTCTATCTAAGTTTTATACGGATTAAGCTTTGAGCTTACCATGCTTATTGGCTTACTTTGTATTTAGCTTATTAACGTTTAAGTTTATAAAAAATTTGTCTTTTTAAAGTTCATCTTATAAAGTTTGCTTATTTGGGTTTTGATAAGTTTTAATTCGTAGCTTATTTTTGGTTTTCCTTAATATTGATTTGTTAAGTTTTTGATAAGTGCTTATTGGAAGTGTTATTGGTTTATTAGCTTATTCTAATCCATCCGAATACTTTGTGCTCCATCGTAAAGCTTAGGGTTTTCATATTGCGACTGAACATTCCGACGGTTTCATTGCGATCGCAATAACCCTTAGGGTTTTACTTTGCGATCGATTATTCAGATAGTGTATTCCGATCACTTATTCCGATCGTAGGTTGCGATTGCTCCTGACATCGTACTTTGCGATCAGGTATAAGGCTTATTGCAACGAAACGCTGCCAAAATTTCAACAGCCATATTCCGATAGACTTCACATTCAGAGAGAACTTTGCGATCAGTATTACGATGGTTTAAACATTGCGACAATATACATTGTGACAGCTTAAGAATTACATTCTGATAGAATTGGTTTACTATTATTCCGATACTTTAATCATTATTCCGACAGAATTTCTTTTGACACATTCCGATCGGATTCCGATCAAGGGTATTCCGACGGGTTAAGGTTTTCGTTTTTACAAAGTTTTAACTCTTGAATTCACTTTTTAGTTTTAAAGTTTTCAATCATTTATTTTTAACTTGTAATTTTTAGTTTAATTTTTAAAGCTTTATTTTTACACAACGACATTTTCATATTTGCTTTTAGTTTAAAATAGATAATCAAACCATTTTATTTTCCACCAAGAACGACTGAGTCGCACTTTTAACTAGTAATCAATTCGAAAAGACCGGACGATAACTTTTTACACACAAAATCTCTTGTATTAAATGGCGCCGCTGCCGGCTCTTTTCGTTAAGATTAACGGTTTTTAGTGAGAGACGCGTTGGATTTTGGGATCCGTTCACTTTTGAACGTTATTTTTCTTGCCAAAAGTTTTCAAAAATCCTAAAAAATTCAAAAAATTCAAAAAAATTCAAAAAAAATAGAAAAACATAAAAAACCAAAAATATTTCTTGTCTATTTTTCTTTTCTTTTTGTAGGTGTGTATGCGTACCCGTGCTCGTAAGAAGAAAGCAATTCAAGCCGAAGTCGTAACTCCACCTATTGTCACCATGGACAATCGACCAATGATCGAGCTTTTGCAATCGCAAGTGGAGGGCAACACCGATGCTATTGTCATACCCGAGATTGGGGCCAACAACTTTGAGCTCAAATCCGGCTTCATTCAAATGGTCTCTGCTCAACCATTCTTGGGGCGTACACTTGATGATCCTCATGACCATATCAAAAGGTCCCTTCAACTCACTAATACAGTCAAGTATAATGGGGTTTCACAAGAGGTGATTCGCTTGCAACTTTTTCCTTTCTCCTTAGAGGGACAAGCCCGCCATTGGCTTGATAAGGAACCGCCACAAAGTATTCTTACTTGGTCGAATTTAGAGACCAAATTCATCAACTACTTTTTCCCACCCTCACGTACTACCGCTTTGCGGAATGAAATCATTAACTTTGAACAAAAGTACGATGAGACATTTAGTGAATCTTGGGACCGTTTTAAGGAACTTTTACGAAAGTGTCCACAACATGGTTTCACAAAAGTACATCAAATTAATACTTTTTACAATGGTTTAAGCATTAATGACCAAAATTCACTAAATAGTGCCTCGGGGGTAACATTTTGGTTAAGTCTTCTAATGTCGCATGGGATATTATTGAGACAAAGTCTAGAGTGCAAGCTAAGAGTGTTCGGGCTAATGTGGCTACTACTAGTACTAGTGACGCCGACAAGAGAATTGATAAGCTTACTTCGATTGTTGAAACACTTGCTCTACAAACCGCTAACAATACCAAAAACATCAATGCGCAAGTTAATGCTTTGAGTCAGTCATGTGAAATATGCGGGTGATCTCATTCATACACCGATTGTCCTTCGACTCATGACAATCCAGAAAATGTGTATGACGCTAACGGTAACTTTTCTACGGGAGGCTATCAAGCACGTCCTCAAGGTGACCATAATTTGCTCAGTTATCGTTCAAACAACTTACTTTCACCACCCGGTTTTCCACCTCAAAACCAAAACAACCTCAATCGCAACAATCAAAACCAACCATGAGCTCTAAATCAATATCAAACCCAAAGAAACCCATATCCACCTCAAGGAAACAACCAAGTTTACCAACAACCCGCTTATCAACCACCTGCCTACCATGCTCTTCCTCCCACCCAACCCACCGCATTTAATCATGAGGTTGAAACTTACATGAGGACTAATGATGCGATAGTGCAGAATCTTCAGCGACAAATCATCAACTTAAAAGGAGATATGGTGAAACAAGGGAATGATCTTCGAGCCGATATGCGAAACTCTTTGAGCAGTCAAACGAATGACTTAAGGGATATGATGGCTAGTTTCTTACAAAGTAATCAAGCCTCTGGTTCGGGTTCTCTTTCGAGTAACACCGTTGCTAATCTAAGAGGGGAGATGAAAGCAATCACCACTCGAAGTGGAAAAGGTTTAAAGGAACCCGAGCTTCCTACACCTACACCGGTGATTGTGACAAAGGAAAACGAGTCCCCTTCTCCAATTCCTCCACCTTCTATTTCACAAATTCCTCCACCTTCTACTTCCACCCCTCCACCACCCAAGGATGTGAGTGAGAATTTTATTCCAAAGCCTTCATCTCAACCCAATATACCTTATCCCTCAAAGTTGAGGAAAGAGAAGTTGAAGAACAAGGATGATATTCAGGTTTCTAACTTTCTTAAAATGTTTAAACAACTGAATTTCAACATCTCCTTTGCCGAGGCTCTCGCTCACATGTCGAAGTATGCTAAAATGTTTAAAGATCTTCTCAGTGACAAAGAAAAGCTTCTTGATATCGCTCAGACCCAACTTAATAAGAATTGCTCCGCAGTGCTCTTAAGGAAATTACCCACCAAACTTGGTGATCTGGGTCGTTTCCTCATTCCTTGCAACTTCCCTAGGGTAGAGAATTATATGGCCCTAGCCGATCTAGGTGCTAGTATAAACTTAGTGCCATTAAGTTTTTGGAAACAATTATCTCTACCCGAGCTAGTCCACACACGAATGACATTAGAATTAGCTAACCGTACGGTTGCTTATCCGGTGGGGATAGCCGAAGATGTCTTCGTCGGTGTCGACAAATTCACCTTTCCGGTGGATTTTGTTGTCGTTGACTACAAGATGGACCCCCGTGTTCCATTAATCGTTGGACGTCCATTCTTGAGGACCGGTCACACTCTCATTGATGTAGCCGCGGGCGAATTAATCATGAGAGTTGGTGACGATAAAATCGTCTTCAACATGGGTAAACTTTCTAAGCAGCCTTCTGAAAACGAGAGTGTTAATTTCATTGAAGTTCTTGATGAGGCTTGTGAAGAACATTTCAAAGACGCTTGTAAAAGTGGTTCTTCTTCTCTACTCATTGTTGAGACCGTTGCCTCTATTGCTCCCTCACTTACTCCATTTGGAGAAAGTGATTTCCTTTTGAAATAATTTGAAGCAACTTTGGGGGATGTGCACCTAAAATATGACGATTCTCCCTCCAATTGGGATGAAGACATTCGTACCATTGAGAAACTTCTCAATGAGGACCATATTTCTCCACCATCTCCTAAGGAAATCTCTATCGATGATCCGAATTTGACTACGCCTTCCATCAAAAATCCTCCGGATTTAGAGCTTAAGGATCTTCCGTCTCATCTCGAATACGTTTTCCTTGAAGACAATAAGAAGCTACCCGTCATCATCGCAAAGGACTTGAAAGAAGAAGAAAAATCTTGACTTATCGACGTGCTGAAGAATCATAAGAAAGCAATTGCTTGGAAAATTTCCAATATACGCGGAATTGATCCGAACTTTTGTACTCATAAAATTCTCATGGAGGATGACTTTAAACCCGCAACCCAAAGCCAATGAAGGGTTAATCCAAAAATTCATGACGTCATCAAGAAAGAGGTTATCAAACTTCTAGATGTCAGAATGATTTACCCTATTTCGGATTCGTCATGGGTTAGTCTCGTCCATTGTGTGCCTAAGAAAGGCGGAATAACCGTTGTTCCCAATGAAAACAACGAGTTGATTCCTACTCGACTTGTCATGGGTTGGCGAGTTTTTATAGACTATCGCAAGCTCAATGATGCCACTCGCAAGGATCATTTTCCCCTTCCTTTCATGGATCAAATGATTGAGCGTTTAGCGGGTAATGATTATTATTGCTTCCTAGACGGTTTCTCTGGGTATTTTCAAATTCCATCGATCCCAAAGACTAATAGAAAACCACATTCACTTGTCCTTATGGAACATTTGCTTACAAAAGAATGACTTTCGGCTTATGCAATGCTCCTGGGACTGTCCAAAGGTGTATGATGGCTATCTTACATGATATGGTTGAAGAAACTATGGATGTCTTCATGGATGATTTCTCGGTCTATGGTGATTCTTTCTCTACTTGCCTTGCCAATTTAGAACGTATGCTCAAACGGTGTGAAGACACTCGTCTCGTTCTTAATTGGGAAAAATGTCATTTCATGGTAAAAGAAGGCATTGTTCTTGGACATAAAATATCCAAAGCCGGTCTTGAAGTCGACCGTGCTAAAGTCGATGTTATTGCTAAATTGCCTCCACATTCAACCGTGAAGGGTGTGAGAAGTTTCCTTGGTCATGCGGGCTTCTATCGTCGATTCATTCAAGATTTTTCTAAGAGCGCTCGCCCGATGACCCACCTCTTGGAAAAAGATACTCCTTTTATCTTTTCTAAAGAGTGTATTGACTCTTTCAATCTTCTTAAGGATAAACTAACTAAGGCACCGGTCTCGGTTACCCCTAATTGGGAGTTACCTTTTAAATTGATGTGTGATGCTAGCGATTTTGCTATTGGAGCGGTTTTGGGACAAAGACTGAATAAACACTTCCAACCAATCCATTATTCTAGTAAGACAATGACGGGGGCTCAATTGCATTATACCACTACCGAAAAAGAGCTTTTAGCTGTAGTGTATGCTTTTGAGAAGTTCCGCCCCTATCTTGTCCTTTCTACCACCATTGTCTATACCGACCATTCCGCGTTGAAGTACTTGTTAAAGAAGCAAGATTCTAAGCCAAGACTTCTTCGTTGGGTTTTGCTCCTTCAAGAATTTAAAATTGAAATTCGTGACAAGAAGGGAGCCGAAAACCTAGCCGCGGATCATCTAAGTAGACTTGAGGATCCTTATCAAGGGGATCATCCGAACCAAGAGATCAATGACTCTTTTCCCCTTGAGGCCTTAATGTCTATCAAATCCAATCTTGATGACACCCCGTGGTTTGCGGACATTGCAAACTACTTAGCGGGTGGAATTCTCAAGGAAGGGTTAACGTCCCAACAAAAGAAAAGTTCTTTAAAGACATTGAACACTATTTCTGGGACGAACCTTACCTTTTCATACAATGTGCGGATCTTGTCATTCGTAGGTGTGTTGATGGGCCTACAGCGTTACTAATCCTAGAAGCTTGCCACAAAGGACCCACTGGTGGTCACTTTGGTCCTAACTATACCGCGAATAAAGTATTCGACTCTGGATTCTATTGGCCCTCCATTTATCATGACGCTCATGAAATGGTTAAACATTGTGATGCTTGCCAACGCCAAGGCAAGATCACACATAAAGATGAGATGCCTCAAAATTTCATACAAAAATGTGAAATATTTGACGTATGGGGCATCGACATTATGGGGCCATTTCCATCATGTAAAGGGAACAAGTACATCCTCGTAGCCGTTGACTACGTATCCAAATGGGTTGAAGCAAAGGCTCTCCCTACGAACGATGCGACGGTGGTTGTGAACTTTTTGAAGCAGCTTTTTGCTCGATTCGGTGTTACTCGTGCTATCATCAGTGATCGTGGGACTCATTTTTGCAATGACCAATTTGCTCGAGTCATGGCTAAGTACGGTGTCAATCACCGTCTTTCTACCGCTTATCATCCCCAAATAAATGGTCAAGCCGAGATTTCTAACAGTGGACTGAAGAGAATATTAGAGCGAACTGTGGGAGAGCATCGTGCCTCGTGGGCCGATAAGTTAGATGATGCTTTGTGGGCTTTCCGTACCGCATATAAGACACCGACTGGTTTCACTCCATATCGTCTTATACGGGAAGGCATGCCACCTCCCTATTGAGTGGGAGCATAAGGCGTACTGGGCCTTGAAGTGGGCCAATTTTGACATCAACAAAGCCGGTGATCTTTGGAAGATTCAACTCAACGAGCTAAATGAACTGAGGAATGAAGCTTATGAGAATTCATTGATCTAAAAGGAGAAGACCAAGATCATTCATGATTCAAGGATTAAGAACCGAGAGTTTCACGTTGGTGATCAAGTTTTACCCTTTAACTCTCGGTTGAAAATCTTCTCGGGCAAGCTGAAGAGCCGTTGGTCTGGTCCATTCACCGTCGCCAAAGTCTTCCCTTACAGCACCATTGAGCTTTCTCAACCAAATGGGCCTAATTTTAAAATGAATGGCCAGCGTGTGAAGCTGTACTTTGGTGAGGACATCTCTCATGAGATGATTCCATCCCTCACCACGTTTACCTTGAATTAGTTCTGGGTCGAGTCAGGCTCGTGACTCGGTTAACAAAAACAAGCGCTTCTCGGGAGGCAACCCGTTGATCTATCCTTTACCGTTTTCATAATAAGTGTAGGGGGAGCCCCGTATGTGTTTGTTGTCTTGTTTCTTATAATGTGCAAGGATTAAAGCTTCAAAGATCACTTTTGATGACATTTGACGAACCGTGATCACGTGTACCCGTCTTCCTGGTTCTATCCTAAACTATCGTGATCCAATATTTCGTATCTTATATGTTCATATTGAAATCACCATAGTTGTCCTTTCCTGAGCAAGATTTAAACAAAGTGCACAATGTCCTAAGTGTAGGGGAGTTTACTTACCCATGTTTAAACATTGAGGACAATGTTTATATCAAGTGTAGGGGGACTTCTATCGAAGTAAGTGGGCTGTTCCATGAATTTGTCCTCATTTTAACCGGAAAATCTAATTTTTCGACATTTTTCAAAAGTTTTAATCTATTTTGGCCTAATAGTATAGTAGTGTTTTCCTTTGTTATCGTTATTTACTTTCTGTTTTAGAATAAATTTTTAATAAAGTGGTTTTAATTTTTTAACGTTGTGAATATTTTGACTCAACCCGAGTTTACTTATCTAAGTTTACTCTAGCTAGTATCCTTAACGTGTTTTAGTCAAGTTTTGCTAGGCTTTTATTTAGGGAACTTTAAAACGCGAAAGTCTTAACTCTCACGGGTTAAGAACAAGAACTTTTCGCAAGTTCCTATAATTGATTCTAGAAAGTCGTTTATCAAGGGAACTTTAAAATGTGAATTCTAAACTTGAAAGAGTCTAAGAATTTTCAAGATCCCATAGATGACTTGAAAACCCAAAACTTTGATTTAATTGGCTAAGCATCCACGAGTCTCATTCCTTGAGATTTTAAATTATGGAGAACGAGAGATGATAGAGTCAATTATAAGTTTGGTATTCTTTCGTGAATTTATGTGAGTTGATTATAAGCTTCTTCTCCCATCGCTTGTTAATAAATATATTTGCAATAAATAAGGTTGTACGATTTGAAAAGTTACTTAGCTTCTAGCACAAGATCTTTTAAAAGTTGCTCGGTAATAATTAGAGTTCATAGCCAAGGCATAACTTATTGAAGCGGGATGCGAAGATTGGCAAGTCCGAAAAGTCCAAGGCATGAGGGCTACATTTTGTTGCAAAAGATCCTAAGTGATGTGAAGAATCATTTATCAAAAATCAATATGAAGGATCGAGACACACGACGAAAAGCAAATACTCCCCTAAAGATCATGGAGAAGTCTATCCAAAAAGGTCCTAACAAGGTATGAGGATAAATAGATCCAAGTCCTAAAAGGAGGCGGATCGTTGTATATCAAAGTCCGAAATAAAGATTTGAGAAAAAGAAGTCGTCGTCCAAATATGAAGAATCTCTCAAAAACTTCAAGTGAAGAAATTCCTATTATGAAGAGAAGACCATAATTTCAAGAACGTCTCTCAAGATTCGAAGTATGAAGTCGCTGCCAAATATCGGTCCGAGAAAGGTCTCAAATCGTGAAGCGAGTTATGCCAAGATATGAACTTTAAGAGGTCCCGAGAAGTAGTTTTAAAAGATTTTGTCCTTTAGCTAACTATTAATTAAATCGTCCCACTTTATTTTTGGCCTAAATAAACTATCGAAATAAGTCAAACAATGTATCCTCGTGATCATTCAAGACAAAATTAAAATATAAGAGATACACCTAGGAATAAGAGAGTCTAGGTAAATAATTGGGCCACATGAGTTCGTGTTAGTTTGCTAACTTATAATAACAATGATCTCGTTTTTAAGCTTGGTATGAGGAACATGAAACTTGAGGATGATAAACATTCATGACAGCCAGAACCCCAATGCAAGTCTTTGTTTTTGGCCTAAATAAACTATCGAAATAAGTCAAACAATGTATCCTCGTGATCATTCAAGACAAAATTAAAATATAAGAGATACACCTAGGAATAAGAGAGTCTAAGTAAATAATTGGGCCACATGAGTTCGTGTTAGTTTGCTAACTTATAATAACAATGATCTCGTTTTTAAGCTTGGTATGAGGAACATGAAACTTGAGGATGATAAACATTCATGACAGCCAGAACCCCAATGCAAGTCTTTGATTTCTTTACTTGTTTTGTATATATTTCTATCTTTTTAATAAAGGCCAGGGTGGGTTATTTATGATGAAAAATGCAAACTGTGCTTTGAAATTAATGCATTGCATGAGGGCATTGCAATGGTCAAGTGTATGGGATTTAATAAGTGTGAAAAAACTTACCCTTTTACAACTTATTTCCAATAATAACAAGACCAAAACGTGTATTTTATGTCGTAAAAGTCGGAATTATGCGTGGTTTGTGTTTTTATTGTGTTTCAGGATAAAAATATGAAAAGGAAGAAAACATGGGCTATCACGGGCTTTGATCAAAGAAAACGAGAAAAGACGAAGTCAAAAGATCAAGAGTGTAAAAAGAACGGAAGTCCAAGGCCTATTCTGAAGATTTATCGAAGAAAAAGTCTAAAGACGGAAGTTTAATGAAGTCGAAGAACTCAAGTCCAATAGAAGAAGAAATTATAAGACAAGTTTAATTCATATCGACAAATCCCGAGACGACGTCGAGAAAGACAAAGAATTTAAATCGAGTCGAGACGAGAAGAAAAGAAAAAGGAAGCAACACATGCACCTCCCCACCTCCTATATATACTCTCCTAATGACACATTAGGAGGGTGTTAGCTAGTTCATGTTTCTTTGGTAGTTTTCATTTTTAGAGAGAGAAAGTGTTTAACTTTCTCTCACTAGAATTTCATCTTTTCTTTCTTTCATGTTTAAGCTTTAATCCACTCTTTTATTTTGGAATCATTAATCTACAAGTTCAAGTTAAGTTTTTCATCTTCAATCTCTTTCTACCTTTCTTGATTTTTACTTATATTTGATCCGAAATCATATGAAAACACAACAACCAATCACAAAACTACCCCATGGCGATTGATACCAATTATTGTCCCTAATATATGTGATGTTATACTACACGAATTTATAAGAAAGAAAGGTAGATATGAGAAGAATTCTAGAGAGAGAAAGTAGTGAGAGAAAGTAGAGAGAAAATGGTTGGTGAAACTTGTGGAATATTAGATTAGAGAAAATGAAATGACCAACCACCCTTCCTAACATGCTAGGAAGGGTTTATATAGCCTTTGCTTACATGTAGCTTAATGGGCTATATGATCATGGGTCGGGCTTTCCTTTTGGGCTTTGGTTACTTATTAATGAACCTTAGCTTAAAGTTAAGCCCGTAATTACACGACTAATATACTACCTATTACAACGTTCTAAAATACGATACATAATAAACATCATTGGACCCGAGATCATCCTTTGGTTCACGTAATTGGAAACCCTTCACAGCCTGTTCGTACAAGACGACAACTAGCAACTGATGGTGATGTTTGTATGTTCGCACTCGCTGTGAGTACTGCTGAACCGAAAAACATCAAAGAAGCCATGGCTGATCATGCTTGGATTGAATCGATGACGGATGAACTTCACCAATTTGAAAGACTTAAAGTCTGGGAACTTGTTGACAGACCATACGATGTGACTCCTTTAAATCTTCGTTGGATCTGGAAAAACAAGATGGATGAAGAAAACACGATCATCAAAAACAAAGCTAGGCTAGTGGCTAAGGGGTATGGCCAGAAAGAGGGAATTGATTTTGAAGAATCATTTGCACCAGTAGCTCGAATGGAAGCAGTCAGGATTTTCCTTGCTTATGCTGCACATAAGGGATTCACTGTCTATCAAATGGACGTAAAGACGGCATTTCTTAACGGTCCTTTGAAGGAAGAAGTCTATGTCACACAGCTGGAAGGATTCGTCAATCCTCATTATCCTGACAAGGTGTATCGTCTCCACAAAGCACTTTATGGACTCAAGCAAGCTCCAAGGGCGTGGTACGACGAGCTCTCAAAATTTCTGGTATCCAAAGGTTTCTCAAAAGGTTCCATTGATCTAACTCTGTTCACTTATAAATATGGGGATGACATTTTGCTTGTGCAAATTTATGTTGATGACATTATTTTCGGGTCTACAAACCCAAAACTTTCAAAATGGTTTGAAAAAGTAATGCACAGCAAATTTGAAATGTCAATGATGGGCGAACTAAAATTCTTTCTAGGAATTCAAGTTCACCAATCCCCAAGTGGTATCTTTATAAACCAAGCTAAGTATTGTTAAGAGATAATCAAAAAGCATGGTATGACTTCATGTGACCCCGTTGGGACACCATTATCAACCACATCGCTAGATGCTGACTTGGAGGGAAATGCCATCGATCAAACGAGATATCGTTCCATGATTGGTTCCCTCATGTACTTGACAGCAAGCAGACCTGATATTCATCATGCTACATGTTATTGTGCACGTTATCAAGCACGACCCACTGAAAAGCACCTCAAGGAGGTTAAACGGATCTTTCGGTACCTCAAGGATACCATTCATTTGGGACTCTGGTATCCGAGGGAAACCGGTTTCTTTCTAACGGCCTATTCAGATTCTGATCATGCAGGGTGTCTTGATACACGAAAAAGTACTTCTGGTGGTGCACAATTTCTAGGTCAAGATAAGCTTGTGGGATGGTCTTCCAAGAAGCAGGATTGCATGTCACTTTCATCAGCCGAAGCGGAGTATGTGTCTCTATCTGCGTGTTGTGCTCAAGTTCTTTGGATGAGAACACAACTCACGGATTATGGCTTCCACTTTGATAAAGTACCTATGTACTGTGACTCAAAGTCGGCCATAGCCATCTCCTGCAATCCAGTACAGCATTCCCGCACATCGATGTCCGATACCACTTCATAAAGGAACAAGTTGAAAGAGGTATCGTTGAATTATACTTTGTTGGAACGGATTACCAATTAGCCGACTTGTTTACGAAAGCTCTGTCGAAAGATAGGTTTGAGTACCTCGTTAGGCAAATTGGTATGAGATGTTTGACTCCAGCAGACCTGGAGATTCTGGCAAAGGTGCTTGCTTGATTTATCTATCAAACATCAACTTGTAAATATCTTTGAAAAAGCAAAATACAAAAATATAAAACACATAAAAGCAAAACACAAAATTAAAAATCCTTCAAAATCCAAAAATATTCTTCTCGACATGTCTTTCAGTATCGATAATATGGACGTGCCTAGAAATGTCGCTCAATAACGACACGGGTGTGTACATAAAGCTCGAATGAAAGTTGTAAATATTTTTCAAAACATGTCATTTCTTCTTTTAATAAAAGGAAATTGTCTATTTTGGACAAATATTTCCAAACAACGGGTAGAGCAATCTATCACGGGTTGAGCTTGTCACAAAACATTCAACGTTTTGAGCTCAACACAATGGCTTGTAATCACTTTCAGATTGCAACCCGGTTCTATATTCACGGGGGAGTGTACGATTTCGTGCCCTTACCCTCAGCAAAAGAAGAGAAATCTTCTTACACTTGAGTGGATTCGTCAAGACATTCAAAGTCTATGAACTCAAGTTTATGCTTTAGAAAAACCTTTCGACAAAAAGAATTGATTTTTCAAAAAGCGTTGAACACAATTTTTTCAAGAATTTTTCAATGATATTCAAAATCTTTCAAAAATTGTGTGTTCAACAACTCCCATCCTCAAAAAGCGAAATGTGGATCATATCCTCACAATGACAATTCAATTGGATCAATTTTTGAGGGGGAGCATTTTAACTTCATGCAAAAGATTAACACATCTTTCTCCTGGAGATTACAAGACTATTTTTTCAAAATATATTTTAATCAAATTTGGTATCTCTATATCAAAAGATTTTATATATTAGAGATAGGGGAGAAAATGTGATTAAAATGTGATCTAATATAAGACTCAAGCACTTTAACTCTTACCTACATGTGCGAAACACTTTCGATTATCGATGCACATGTGAAGGGGGAGCATTTCTGAAACGACAAAACTAGCAAGGTGTTAAATGTTTTTTCAAACACTTTGTTAGAATTTAAAGTGGTTTTCATGGTTACGATCAAATACCCACAACATCTTTAATTCACGACGTTATTGGTGTCAAAAGGGTGGTTAGGTTTAAGTCCTATGATCCAACCAGAACCGGAGGGATCTTCCCAGGGACAATCCAATAGATTATTAGAAGTCCTTAGGAAAGATGGAGTAGAATGTGAACGTAGCAGAATGCCGACTAAGTACTGATGCTAGCACTGGAACAATCACAACAAGGTGCTAGTAATGATGTCTTGGTAAGCATTGAAGGGGTTGAAGAATGAAAAAGAAATGTAAGGATAAAGGGTCTAAAGAAAGAAGCCCTCCATACAACTTAGGCAGAAACCGGGTCAACTCATCATGAAGACAAACTCATCATGGACCCAGTGATGTGAAGCACAACCCTTTCCTAGCTACTCAGGCTTCTCTCAAAAGAAGTTTGTTTTATTGTCACGGAGATCAACACGACTTCTATTGACTTTCTCACTCCGAGATAGTTGATATTGAATAGGTGGCATCTGCTCCAGCCTCCGACCACTAAAAGTGCACAAATAGAGTCTAGAGCCAAGAGATCAATCAAATCTCGTTAGGACATACGGATGAAGATCAACAGAGTCCTACGCTATATCCTTGCGATATTGCTAGAACACTCAGAGTGATACTGCTTAGTATTCACAATGATGAGTGGAAATCCTTCCAGTGTTAACATCAAACAGCACTGCGGTAGGTCATATGAAAGATTCTTTATGAATTGAACATATGTAAAACTGAAAAGCAACAGTGGTTTGATTCTTAATTGATTCAAACTCGTTTCAGGTTTCTACGCAATATCTTTATGGTCTTGCCAGAACATTCAGAGTGATATTCATTAATATTCACAGTGACGAATGGAAATCCTTCTAGCGTCAACCTCAAACAGCGCTACGGTAGGTGACTTGTGAGATTCTTATGAATCAAACTTGTGTCAACTAGAAAGCAACAATGGTAAGATTCTTTATGAATCACACTTGTTCCAGGAATTTGAATTGACGACTTTAATCAAGCGGATATTTATCCAATTGATTCACTCTTTATGTTCGCAGTCTTGCTTTGAGACGGTCGAGTAAAGAGAACGGCTAGTACAGCCGCGAAACCCTGTCAAGGAGATTCTTAATTGAATCTACCTGATCACAGGTACGATATTTAATATCGTATAACGGTCTTCACCGACCGGAGGTAAAACGCTACCGATCTAGGACGAATGTCAAAGCCATTCAGTCCGTGTCTATGTTTTGTCTCGAGAAGGTGGCGTCACGGTGTACTCAGCAAAGTCAATGATTGAGAAACCACATACTCATGCCTAAAGACATATTCAACAATTAATAGTGTGAGTATGTGGATGAAGACACAAGATCGCAAGATGGCAAAGACAAGTCAAGGATGATTTGAAGATCTCAAGCTTAAAGACAAAGTCGAAACACAATGACAAAGGCTCAAAGATCACAGCATGAAGGAACAAGACTACGATTACACGTTCAAGACTCTTTATGGCGAGATTAGTAATCTCTACAAATTTCCTAAATGACCAAGGTTTATGACCTCTCATTGGGGGAGATTGTTAGCCTCAAAATATTGAGCCAAACAAGAATGCTCGGTCATATGTTTATTATGTATCGTATTTTAGAACGTTGTAATAGGTAGTATATTAGTCGTGTAATTACGGGCTTAACTTTAAGCTAAGGTTCATTAATAAGTAACCAAAGCCCAAAAGGAAAGCCCGGCCCATGATCATATAGCCCATTAAGCTACATGTAAGCAAAGGCTATATAAACCCTTCCTAGCATGTTAGGAAGGGTGGTTGGTCATTTCATTTTCTCTAATCTAATATTCCACAAGTTTCACCAACCATTTTCTCTCTACTTTCTCTCACTACTTTCTCTCTCTAGAATTCTTCTCATATCTACCTTTCTTTCTTATAAATTCGTGTAGTATAACATCACATATATTAGGGACAATAATCTTGATGTTTGATTGATTAAAAAGTTTATCTTTTGGCTTCTATCTAAGTTTTATACGGATTAAGCTTTGAGCTTACCATGCTTATTGGCTTACTTTGTATTTTGCTTATTAACGTTTATGTTTTATAAAAAGTTTCGTCTTTTTAAAGTTCATCTTATAAAGTTTGCTTATTTGGGTTTTGATAAGTTTTCATTCGTAGCTTATTTTTGGTTTTCCTTAATACTGATTTTGTTAAGTTTTTGATAAGTGCTTATTGGAAGTGCTATTGGTTTATTAGCTTATTCTAATCCATCTGAATACTTTGTGCTCCACCGTAAAGCTTAGGGTTTTCATATTGCGACTGAACATTCCGACGGTTTCATTGCGATCGCAATAACCCTTAGGGTTTTACTTTGCGATCGATTATTCAGATAGTGTATTCCGATCACTTATTCCGATCGTAGGTTGCGATTGCTCCTGGCATCGTACTTTGCGATCGGGTATAAGGCTTATTGCAACGAAACGCTGCCAAAATTTCAACAGCCATATTCCGACAGACTTCACATTCAGAGAGAACTTTGCGATCAGTATTGCGATGGTTTAAACATTGCGACAGTATACATTGTGACAGCTTAAGAATTACATTCCGATAGAATTGGTTTACTATTATTCCGATACTTTAATCATTATTCCGACAAAATTTCTTTTGACACATTCCGATCGGATTCCGATCAAGGGTATTCCGACGGGTTAAAGTTTTCGTTTTTACAAAGTTTTAAGTCTTGAATTCACTTTTTAGTTTTAAAGTTTTCAATCATTTATTTTTAACTTGTAATTTTTAGTTTAATTTTTAAAGCTTTATTTTTACACAACGACATTTTCATAATTGCTTTTAGTTTAAAATAGATAATCAAACCATTTTATTTTCCACCAAGAACGACTGAGTCACACTTTTAACTAGTAATCAATTCGAAAAGACCGGACGATAACATTTTACATACAAAATCTCTTGTATTAAGAACGCAGCCTAGACCCTTTCCCGTAGCATCACTATAGATCTGAATTCCACCTGTACCAGATGAGAGAGTAAGAATAGGTGCATATATCAACTTCTGCTTAAGGTCTTCAAAGCTCTTCTCTCGTTCTTCAGTCCAAACGAAGTTCTCTCCTTTTCTCATCAGCTTAGTCAAAGGTACGGCTAACCGTGAAAAATTCTCTACAAACCTTCGCTAGTAGCCAGCTAAACCCAGAAAACTTCTGACCTCTGTTGCAGATGTAGGTCTCAGCCATTTAGTGATGGCTTCAACCTTTGTAGGATCCATGGTGATCCCCTCTGCAGATACAATATGGCCCAAAAATGCCACTTTGCTTAACCAGAACTCACACTTGGAGAACTTGGCATACAGCTGCTTCTGATGAAGAATCTACAAAACTGTACGGAGGTGTTCCTCATGTTCCTCCTTGGATTTGGAGAAAATCAGGATATCATCAATGAAAACGATAACGAATTTGTCCAGAAACTCATGCAAGACACGGTTCATTAGTTCCATGAAGACTGTTGGAGCATTTGTGAGTCCGAATGGCATGACTACGAACTCGTAGTGCCCATAACGTGTATGGAAAGCAGTCTTAGAAACATCCTGCTCTTTAACCCGTAACTAATGGTAGCCGGACCTCAGATTGATCTTTGATAAATACTTGGCGCCCTAAAGTTGATCGAAGAGGTCATCTATACACGGCAAAGGATAGCAATTCCTGATCGTGATCTTGTTCAGTTCACGATAGTCTATACACAAACGCATGCTGCCGTCTTTCTTCTTCACGAATAACACCAGTGCACCCCATGGCGATACACTAGGACAGATGAAACCTTGCTCTAGAAGTTCCTGCAGCTGATCTTTTAACTCCTTAAGCTCAATGGGAGCCATGCGGTAAGGAGCCTTGGAAATTGGCTCTGCTCCTGGAATGAGCTCAATTCCAAACTCGACTTCACGAACAGGTGGTATGCCCAGAAGTTCATCAGGAAAAACATCAGAAAATTTTGACACAATAGGCTGATTTTGAATCATGGAGACTCAGCAGTAATTTCATGAATGTTGTCTATGAAGCCCTAACAGTCGTGTGATAGTAATGCACGCACCTGTATGGATGAAATAATTTGTACAGACCTCTCTGGCAGAAAACCATGGTGTATGTACTCTGGAGATTTGACATCACCGAAAATAACCCGATAAGTGTGGCAGTCTATCGTAGCCTGGTGTTTGGATAACCAGTCCATGCCCAATATCATGTCAAAATCGCACATGTTTAATGGAAGTGCGTCAACTCTGCGGATTTTATCATCAAATTCTAGGGGAAGATCTCTGTACACCTGGGTGATTCGCACAGAGTCCCTAAGTGGCGTGGAAATGCTTAAGGCATTATCTAATGGCATAGGGGAAATCCTAACACGTGTAGCAAAAGCAGTGGATATGACTGAATGAGTCGCTCCAGTATCAAACAAAATGCATGCTGCCTGACCATTCATAAAGAGATTTCCAGTGATGGTACCTGAAGTCTTGTTCACATGCTTACTGGTAGTAGTGAACACGTGGCCAGAAGTAGGAGGTTGCTTGGAGTCAGCATGTCCAGAGGTGCCTTCTATCTCACCCTGGCGGCAATCCTTCTTCTGATGGCCTTGCTGGCCACATTTGAAACAACCACCAGTACCTCAGCGGCAAACACCAGAATGTCTGCGCGAACAAGTAGAGCAAATAGGATGCGTGAACCCTCCAATAGGCGTCCTAGCGAGCTGAGAGCCTGTTTCAGGGTTACATGCATGAGACATGATGTAAAACCCATATTAAAATACCATGAACAGTACACATGAACAGTGAACATTCAAAAATACGATAAATTTAAACTTTCCATTTATAATATAATTCAAGTATCACGATATTAATTAACACGTATTTACGTATATATTATAAATTTATTACGATCACGATAAATAAAACACGTATAAACGCGTAAATAATTTGACTCGGGAAAAGCTTCGGGTTTCCCTTTGTGGGCCCCATATACCGCGGCTAAGACAAAAGAAAAGGAAAATATGGGCTTTGGCCCATGACCCAACTTAAAACCCATGTTAAGTAAACAAAACACATGAAACCTTAAACATAATTTAGGTTTACAGAAAATGTTCTCCTTGCCTCCTCTTTGCCTCTCTTCCCGCCGGCCACCTCAAACAAAAAGGAGAAACCGGACGATTTTGGTTATTAATTCTTTGTGTGTACGTGATCGTGATCTTAATCCTTTCTTCCACGTGTTCGGTAAATCAAAACACTTCCTTTTCTTTTTAAATTCTTATTGAATTCATGTTCTTATTTAATTAATCTTAAAAACAAGTAAATAAAACATGTGGGTTAATTAAACATGGAATTAAGGGTGTGTTTGTTGTTGTTTTATTCGGCCGAGCACCAAACCGAGAGAACTCTCGGTGGTATTTGTTTTGCCCAACCGAGACCTCATGGTCTTGGTGTGGGGTTCGTGTGGTTCGAACGCAACAAGGGGACCCCGACTCGGTGTCGGGGCGTGGTTATGGTTTTGGAGCGAGTGCCAACCGAGACCTATAGGGTATCGGTGGGGCTTTTTGGCTAACAGTAGGTACCGAACAACAAGCAGGGGGAACCGGTCACAACCGGTGTGAACCGGATGTGAACCGGTGTGAACCGGCAGACCACCAGTGGGAACCGGGTCCGGCAGCGGCTAGCGGTGGCTCGGGCAGTGGCAACCGGCTAGGCCGGGTTAGCCACTGTCAAGGGTGTTTGGCTCGGCTTATATGTGACCCGGGTTTGGGCTCGGGTTAAATTTTAAAACACGGGTTCGGGAGTCGGGAAAAATATTAAAATCAGAAAATATGTTTAATTAATTTAATTTAATTAAATTCATGACTTAGGTTAAATATTAAAATTAATATTTCACGTATAACCTAAGGTATTTTACTTAGCTTAATTTAATTAAAACGTGTATTTTTAATTAAATTCTTTTAATGTATAGTTTAATTAATTAACCAGTTATTTAATTAATAAGCTATAACCATGACTTGTAATTACTAATTAAACTTTACTTGACTTAATAATCCAACTTATTTTCTAATTATGTAAACTTGCTACTTTTGGAAACTTTCTATTTTTAGAAACTTACTATTTATGGAAACCTCTATTTTTAGAAAGTTACTTAGTATTACAATACAAGTATTATAATACACTATTACATGCATAATACGCTACAGATAACACAGTAAAACACTAAAACATGACAGAATAAGTATAACAAGCTAATAACACACAGAACCAGTAAAACACATGTAATTCAGACAACTCATACACGTTCCCATTCTTATGTAGTATTATCCGTCAAGGCGGAGTAGGTTCTTCAGCGTTTCCATTAGCTTCTAGTGGACACAAGGTACGGATTTCCCGTCCTTCAGTAAGGACAACCTCTTCCTTTATTAGGATTTCCTGTATGCAGTCAACTGTTTTCCCAGTAGTTACAGATTAAATGCTTATGTTTTATTAGTTACCTTAGCCATATACATGCATGACCAGTTTCACCTAGTTATGGAGGTACCATAACCATAACACTGGAGGCATCAGTGTTATGACTTTACCACAGTGAAGTGATAGCTCGTGGCGTCCCTTTCAGTTATTTGGCCATTATCATATTATTATTATTATGTAGGTTGTATGGGTGCATCCTAGGTTTAGTTTCAGTCAGGATTTCCTGGTGAATGTGGCGTGTGATAGGTGTGAAAACACCCATCCTTTTACCACTTAATTATAATAATAACCAAGCCAAAACGTGTATTTTATGTCGTAAATGTCGGAATTATGCGTGGTTTGTGTTTTTGTTGTGATTTAGGACCAAAAATGTGAAAAGGGAAGAGAACACGGGCTTTCACGGGCTTTTATCGAAGAAAAAGACAAAAGACGAAGTCAAAAGATCAAGAGTGCAAAAAGAACGGAAGTCCAAGACCTACTCTGAAGATTTATCGAAGAAAAAGTCTAAAGATGGAAGTTTAGTGAAGTCGAAGAACCAAGTCTAATTAAAGAAGAAAATTTAAGACGAGTTCAAATTATATCGACAAATCCCGAGACGACGTCGAGAAAGACAAAGAATTTAAATCGAGTCGAGATAAGAAGAAAGAAGGAAGAAAGCACCAACATTTTACTCCTCCTATAAATACCCTCCTAATGTGTCATTAGGAGGGGGTTAGTTAGTTTAGATTAGGAGTAGTGTAGCTTTACTTTCTCTCTCTAGTTTTCATGTTCTTAAGCTTTTCTTCCAAGTTTTCTTAATATTTAATCTTTAATCTTGTACTTTTGAATATTTAATCTTCATCTTATTTCAAGATTTTTACAATCATTCTCATTCTACATTCCTTGATCTTTTTAATTATGTTTTATTCGAAATAATCTTTGATTTTGTTTAATCTTGATGTTTGATTGATTAAAAAGTTTATCTTTTTATCAATTTTTAAGTTTTTATACAACTTAAGCTTTGAGCTTATCATGCTTATTGGCTTATTTTGTGTTAAGCTTATTTACTTTTTTTAGTTTTCTTAAAAAGTTTAGTCTTTTTAAAGTTTGATTTATAAAGCTTGCTTAATTCGTGTTTTGAAAGTCTTTAAGTTTATGCTTGTTTTTATTCGGTTATGATTTGATTAAGTGCTTATTCATCTTGCTTATTTTGGCTTATCCATTTTTGGCTTATTTGCTCTTTGATTTCCATCGTATCATGCTTAAGGGTTTTACCAGTTACGATCCAGTAAGTGTGATCGCATAAACCCCTAGGGTTTCTACTTGTGATCCATTGCTGCGATCAAAGCTAAGATCACCAAGTACGATCACCTAGGAGCGATCACTCATTGCGATCCTTGGTCACGATCACTCATTGCGATCGCTGACCACGATCACTTGAGTGCGATCACTCGCTGCGTTCACTTGGTTGCGATCGGGGCTATATTTCTAATTTCCATCGCATCGAGTGCGATTGCTTGACCACGATCTAGGCTACGATCGACTGTTACGATCGTAGGCTACGATTACTTGGTGCGATCACCAAGTACGATCCAATAGTGCGATCCCTCATTTTTTTTAGTGCGATCCACCACTGCGATCTGAGTACGATCGTGTTGCGATCTGGCTTATGTTTTTGTTATCTTAGTTTTTAAATTTTACTTTTCTCGTATTTTTACTTAGTTTTATTTTTAAGTTTGCAAATTTTACTTTTTGTCGAGTTTTAATTTTTCGTCATTTATTTTTAAAGTTTTATTTTTAGTTTAATATTTTCAAGCTTTTATCTATATTTCGTTTAAGTCTTTATTAGTTTATCCTTTTATTAATTTGCCATTTATTTTAAAGTTTGCATTTTTATTTTGTTACACAGCGACAACCTTTTATTTTTTCCACCAAAGGCGAATGAGTCACACATTTAATCCGTGATCAACTTGATTAGACCGTGAACAACTAACTTTTAACCTAGCAAAACCCCACTATTAGTGTGTGCCTTGCATCCTTCACAAGGAGCTGATCTATCCTACCCATTACCAATTAATTAGAGGCATCCCCTCTAATTTGCATGACGAGGTCACCCCTCCAAGTATTCATGCACGTTGTTGATCTCATGACCTATATTGGCTTTTGGTATATTAAACTAATACAGATTTTCATAAGTAACATAAGCTATGTTTTCAGAACTAAAACCAGTAAACATGACATACATCTAGGTTTTCCCAGGACTTATTTATTTCCGCTGCTATTCATGCTTTACATTTTCTTTCCTATATTATGTAATTCATGCTATGTCATATATCCGTTCACTAAGCGTATTGCTCAGCCGTTACTTTTCTTTCCATGTCCTAAAACGGCAGGTATCCAAGGTTAGACTGGAGCATTTGAAGTACATGCATAGGATGGGAGCTACCTTAGACTTCTTCTCCTCTTGCCTTCATATATTTATGCTTGTTCAGTCTTCCTTTAGTTCATTTATTTTACTTATGTTTTGGTCGTATGTTTGGGGAACCGATGTTTGATTCCGGTTATCCCTTTGGTCATGTATGTTTATGACATATTACTTTGCATGATTTGATGACACGCTATAATTATCATGTGATATTCCATTATCAAAATGGGGTGTTACAATTATGGTATCAGAGCCCAAGCTTTCGACCTGTAGGCTCTAAACTTAACCTATGACTAGTGGGTAGTCACCAGGATCTTCCCAAGCCGATGTCTGATATTCCACGCATTGATATTTTCAGAACCTCGTTGTTTTCAACCATGATGTTTTCCTCGAAATTGTTTTACTAATATGGATTGAACAACCGTCATCCATGCTTAGTACATGTCATTGTTTTATGCATAATGTTTCTTTTGAATTTTGATTAGTATGAACTGAACCACAGTAGTTCATCCTTAGTCACATGTTTTCTGTTATGTTTAGACAGTTGGTTTGCATTCATTCGTTTCATGTATTCATTTCATGCATTCATCTCATTGTAGCATGTATTTTGACTAAGTAATGGTTAGTATAGGACTGGCCCTATTTAGTCGCATGTGCTTTTATCGAAACTTTTTGTTTGTTTAGCAGACCGACCATTGGCGTCCACACTTGCCCTTTTGTTTTGTGAACCGACCGATAGGCGTTCACCCATTTACATATCATCATATTTATAAACTATGCAATTTAAAATTGTTTCATACATTCTAAAACTACTTCATGCTTCATAAACTATTCATGCATATTCTATGTTCACTGCATACTTTATTGGACTTATCATTTATGTTGCAATGTTTGCATGGTGGAACGACTCTTAGTCGTTCACACTATTAATATTCAAATTTATTTCATTACAGTCGTAAATTTTTCACGTTCCCTCAATTATTATTACGATTTATGTCAATTATGTCGTCATGCTATCATGGTTAACTTTGTTTCATGCTTATTATGTTATCATGCTCCTCTATGTTAATTTTGTCTCATGGTTCCTCATGTTGTTTACATCTTCATGCTAGACACGGATGGATTATATTTAATCATGTCCTCATGATAGCCATGGTTGGTTTTCATTGATCATGTTTTCATGTTGGCAATCCTTCGATTTCATTTAATCGTGTTTTGTGCCTCTTATGCAACTAGAATTATGTCTACGCTAAATTAGCTAGGCTATTTTGTGTCCCTTGATCATGTCAGATGGTTGATACCGTATCGATCATCTCATGTGAATCCCATGTGTACTCCATGTACCATGTTCCATGTTTACTCCAGGTACCATACTCTAGACATAGTTCAGTTACAGCACTCCAAGTGGGGTACTAATCCATTTTCAATTTTCTCAGACATTTATTTTTTCTTCTCGCTGTTGTTGCTTAAAAGATGATACGGCTCTCAGCTTGGAGATTTTACAAAATAAGGACGAAGGTAATAGATCGGAGCAACCTGACTAGAATTATACTTAAACCACCCACCAGATATACCGTTTCATTTCATCTTCTTACCTTTTTAGATTGTATGTCACATAATTATTCAGGGGTCTTTTCCAACATATGAGCGGGAACCGGTACCAGCCGGCCACTCAGCTGAAAAGTTACATGAATCATAGTCATGATAATGACCGTCGTTTAACTGACAGTCAAAGAGGTACTGAAAACTACCGTGACAACAAATACTCTGACAATAACGATAGAAACTCCGGTTACAGACATGATCAGAAATACAAAGGGTTAGCAGTCCAACCGATCCGCCAAATTCTGGCATGATGACCAAATATTTTAAATTTCATTTTTTCACATCTCAAGACTCATGTCAAGACATCCATCAAGACACATGTCTCACGTGTATTTTTGAAGAGACCAGTCAAGACACATGTCATATGCATATCTTTTCAAGACACGATTCAGGACACATGACTCACGTTTATCATTTGAAACAACCATACGTAATTCAGAATACCCTTCAAGGGGTATAACTATTCTGTTGTGTCATGAATGAATCAGGCCATAAGAATTCCAGTCTCATCACCAGAGTGTTGTTCACGTTTGAACCTGCAGTGTTCGTTCTACGGGAGGCAGGTGAAGCACATTCAGTAGGAACCCGCAACGTTTTTACCTCATATATTACCATGTCACTTTCATTTCTTGGTAACATATTTCATATATCTATGATCATAAAGACGTCATTCGTATCATCCGTATGTACGAACTCGTTCATGTCAGTATGACGATAAGATCCAATCTACTAACGCACTTCCCTCGGACAGATGTGAGTAGATATGATTTCCGTTTATGGACTATGAATAGCAACCCACGCTGCGATGGACCGCCATTCATATTAGATTACGTACAGCGATGTTCAGGCTCCTGAATATCAGGAAAATCTCTACAAATTTTTCTTGCTTCACAAGCACGTGTTTTGTTAGCCCATGGCTGCGAAGATTTCCTAGCCATCATTTATGACACGACTACTGAAGTTCCTTTTATTCATAACCAGTCGATTATTCCAGAATCTTCCCATATAAATTCTGGAAGAACCTTCAAGGAGAAGGAAGGTAACATGAGATTATGTGTTGACCACTGTCGATGTGAATAAATCACCATTCATGACAGTTATTTCCCTCCACGTATTGACGACATATACGATCGACTACAGAGTGTTAAGCACTTTCCCAAAACAATTTACCACCATGCTGACAATAGTGGTGAGTGAAGGAGCAGGACATTTCCATGACTGCTTTTCGCACATAATTTGGTCATGATAAATTCATGATTTTGTTTAGTCTCATGAATGCTCCAGTAGCATCAAGGATATGATGGATAGAGTTTCCCCATGAACTCATAAACGAATTTATTATTTTTTATCATTTATAATCCAAACTTCTCTAAGTCTATAAAAGAGCACTAAGACCATATTTGGACTATGTTACAAATTCTATGGCAGAAGAAATTTCACTCTGAAAATTTTCTTGGTTGATTTCAGTAACGCGCTGAATCACATTGATTCTCACGGTTAACCTTATCATGACTCAGCTTACGCGAAGAGGGGAGAACCCTACACTAAATTAGGTGTTCAAAGGGACCCTACGCCAAAAGAAGTCTAAACTACAAAGACTCTCAGCGTTCCAAATTTCTATGTATCCAATTTCTATGAAGCAAGATACAGTTAAGTTCATATTTAAGTATCTGCTATACTGGCAGGTTAAGATAGAACACCAACAGGTCAGGAGTTTCTTCCACCCTTGGAAATTGTGAAACGGAGAAGGAACAAGACCTCCATGAAATTGTGACCAGACTCTTGCAAGCTCAGAAGAAGCGTGATGCTATCTGGATTGTTTTCAACCGTTTGACCAAGTCTGCAAAATCCTTTCATCCATAAGGATTTCACAACTAGCAGATTATCAGACATTTCCAGCCAGAGATTGCACGACCGCTGGGCACTCTCTCAGCTATCAATTCTAATGAAGACTCGCGTACGTTTACATCATTACGTTCACGTCCTTGTTTAATTTTACGTTTTGCTTTCGCATTTACGTTCACGACACTATTCACGTTCATGAACATATTCTAGCTTACGATTTGAGTCTCACTTTAGTTCTGGAAAGTTTACAGCAAGCTTGAGAGACCAGACTCGAGTTAATAAACTTTTCATCTTCACAGTGACGCTCTACATCACATTCCACATCTTACCTCTTACCGGTTGGTGTTACCGCCTCAGTTATTCCATGTTCACGATATGTTTCATATGTCATGTTCATTCCACGTTACTCATATCACGTTCGCGATATGTTGCACGTATCACGTCCATCATTGTCTGCCATGTTACATTTACCATATCTCAAAGTATCACGTTCACAATTGCTCACGTATCACGTTCACAATTGTTCACGTATTACGTTTCAGTATGTCTCGTACATCCGTACTAAGACGTTTCTTATGTCATTATTCCAGATTATGTCGCATCGTAACGTTTTATTGTCCTTGCACGTTATTTCTTGGCCATTGATCAGACTCATGAGAACCCATCTCACGTTTATGAACCAGAAACTTTCTGTATCATCAAGACAGAATCATGAAGATCAAGATTATTACTTCTCGCCAAGACCAGTTAGAATATCGTTAAGACAGAGTCATGAAGATCAAGATTATTACTTCTCGCCAAGACCAGTTAGAATATCGTTCCAAGTGGGAAGCCACTTGGAAACAGAGGAGTCCATCTGGATCCTTATCCTCTTTTGGTCCATGAGTTAGATATATTCGTTTCAATTATGTCACGTCTCATGTCCCTTCCAGTCATGTTACGTTCCATGTTTCTTCCAGTCATGTCACGTTCCATGTCCCTTTTTAGTCATATCACATCCATGTCCTTTCAGTTACTTGTCCTTTTAGCTTTCATGTATCGTCAGTTCTTGCAACTCCATCAGTTGTCTTACCTCTAATTCGAGGACGAATGATCCTTTTAGAGGGGAAGAATTGTAAAATATGCAACATTATCACGACCCTAATTCGAGGACGAACTATTCTTTTAGAGGGGAAGAGTTGTAAAACCTGCATTAAAATACCATGAACAGTACACATGAACAGTGAATATACAAAAATACGATAAATTTAAAACTTTCCATTTATAATATAATTCAAGTATCACGATATTAATTAACACGTATTTATGTATATATTATAAATGTATTACGATCACGACATATAAAATACACGATAAATAAAACATGCATGAACACGTAAATAATTTGACTCGGGAAAAGCTTCGGGTTTCCTTTTGTGGGCCCCATGTACTGCGGCTAAGACAAAAGAAAAGGAAAAGATGGGCTTTGGCCCATGACCCAACTTAAAACCCATGTTAAGAAAACAAAACACAGGAAACCATAAACATAATTTAGGTTTACAGAAAAATTTCTCCTTGCCTCCTTGATAACTGGCTTTTCCAAGTATAAAAATTAAGTTCGTTGTGTGTGTCTATTCGAATTGATTACTGGTTTAATGTGCGACTCAGTCGTCTTTTGGTGGAAAATAATATATTGGTCGTTTTTAAATTGCAAGACGTTAAAGTAAATGACGGGAATTAAAACTACTACTAATTAAAACGTAAATGGTGCAATATTAAAAGCTCTTAAAAGTAAATGACGAGAAATTAAATGACGAGAAAGTAAAACTTGACGAAAAGTAAATTTGACAATTTAATAAAAATGAAAACTTAAAAACTTAAAACAATGCAAACTTAAATATAAAATTAAACTAAGACAAAATATTAAAATAAAACCAACTCCATCGGAATCCTCCTATCGGAATCCTCTGATCGGAATAACGATCAGAATGTTGCTTACCATCGCAATGTTGTCACGAAAAAGCCGTCGGAATAACAACTCACCTATCGGAATGTGATCGGAATCTCCTGTCGAAATGATTAAGATAGTATCTATCGGAATATGTAAAAAACTAAGGCTGTCAGAATGTAGAACAAATGAAGCTATCGGAATAATGCATCGGAATATCTAAAAGCAAATCCATCGGAATATGGCTACCAAAAATTTTGCAGCACTTCGTCGCAATAAAACCTTAAGACTCGTCGCAATATACGATCGCAATGAGCGATCGCAATCACGATCGGAATAAGGGGAAATTACTCGATCGGAATGTTGATCGCAAAGAGCCGTCGGAATCTAAGAACCCTATTCCAATTGTCACGATCGGAATAAGTGAAAGCCGTCGGAATACCTTAGTTCCCTTTCCGATGGAATGAAATTCGCAATAAGCAAAACTAAATAAGCTAACTCTAATAAGCACAAATCAAAACTTTACCAACACAATAATAAGACGAAACAATAAGCAAATTTAAAGACTTTCAAGACACAAAATACGAGAACTTTATAAAATAGACTTTAAAAAGATAAAACTTTTAAGAAAATTTTAAAACAAATAAGCTAAATACAAAATAAGCCAATAATATTGTCAAACTTATAGCTTAATTTGTATAAAAGCCTAGATAGAAATAAAAAGATAAACTTTTTAATCAAATAAGTAATAAGATTAAGCAAAATCAATGCTTAATCCAAACCAAAATCAAATCGAAGACAAGAAAAGTAGGATGAGAATGATAAAGAAAAGCTTGATTAAAAATAAGATTCAACAATAAAATTAAAGAACTTACTTGGAATTAAAGGCAAGAAATTTAAGGTGCAAAACAAGGTAATTAAATTGACAATTAAGTAAATGACATAAAAATTAAATGTGCAAGTAATGAAAATGGTGAAAGACTAGTTTGTCAAAATAGCCAACAAGACTAAATGAGGTGATTAAGTCTCTATTTATAGGGAGAAGGGAGGTTAACATGTGTTGGAAGCTTCCTTCTTTCTTTCTTTCTCGTCTTTTCGTCTTCTAAATTCTTCGACTTTTTTTACTTTGTGTAACACCCCATTTTGATAATGGAATGTCACGCGTAACTATGGCGTGTCATCAAAGCATACAAGGATAAATGTATAAAACATTACATGACCATAGGGATATAACCGAAATCAAACATCGGTTCCCAAACATAAGCCCAAAACATAATAAAGCAAAGGAAATGAATGAAAGACTAAACAAGCATAAGTATATGAAGGCAAAAAGGAAAAGAAGTCTCTAGCAGCTTCCATCCTATGCACGTCCTCCAAATGCTCGAGTCTTTCCTAGGGTACCTGCCGTTTTGGGACATGGAAAGGAAAGTAACGGCTGAGCAAAACGCTCAGTGCACGGATATAGACATAGTATAAGTGACTAAAACATAATAGAGACTTAATAGCAGCGGAATTGTATAAGTCCTGGAAAACCTGGAACATGTTCATTAAACTGGTTTTATAGTTTGAAAAGCCTTATGTTTATCTTATGAAAACTGTTTAACATATTTTATTAGCCAATATAGGTCATGAAAATCCACCGTGAATGAATACTTGGAGGGGTGACCTCATCATGCAAATTAGAGGGGCTGCCTCTAATTTAATATACTGGTTTTTGGGTAGGAGGGATCAGCTCCTTGTGAAGGATGCAAGGCACACACCACATTCACCATGTAATCCTGAATAAAAACATGTAACTAGGATGCACCCATACGCCCCACATGATAAATATAAATAAATGGCCAAAAGCTTATGGGACGCCACGAGCAATCACTCCGCCGTGGTGAAGTCATAACATCAATGCCTCTAATGTTATGGTTATGGTACCTCCATAACTAGGTGAAACTGGTCATGCATGTATATGGCTATAGGTAATCATAATTAAACATAAGCAATCAAACACGTAATTTATACTACGGGAAAACAGTTGCCTACACACGAGGAATCCTAATAAGGAAAGAATGTCCATACTAAAAGGACGGAAATCCGTACCTTATGTCCAGTGAACGAGAAAGACGAACTGCGAGAATCCTACTTCCGAATCACTAGTGCTACATAAATACGTACATGAATAAGTATCTGCTTACTAAATACATAGCTGATTTTATGTCATGTCTTAGCTTATTTTATGTGTTCTTACTATGTTTTACTGTTTTAAATCCTTAAACTGTATTAAATCTTATATTCTGTTTAATATGATTAAGTATTTCTGGTATTTCATGTGTTATTATACTTACTGTGTAATAATAAGTAACTTTCCAAAAATAGCAGGTTTCCTAAAATAGAAAGTTTCCAAAAATAGAAAGTTTCCAAAAATAGAAAGTTTCCAAAAATAGAAAGTTTCCAAAAATAGAAAGTTACCAAAAATAGAAAGTTTCCAAAAATAGAAAGTTTCCAAAAATAGAAAGTTTCCAAAAATAGAGAGTTTCCAAAAATAGATTTACTGCTTAAAATAGATAAGTTTCTAAAAATAGAAAGTTTCCATAAATAGATTAGCTGCCTGAAATAAATAAGTTTCTAAAAATAGCTGGTTTCCATAAATAAATTAGCTGCCTTATTTAATTAAGTTTCTAAAAATAGAAAGTTTACATAATTAGAAATAAGCTGGTTAAATAAGCTAAGTATATAGGCCTAAGTGTTTTCATGATTATTTTCTAAGTCATATGATATAATGTATAGTTTAATAATTATTTCATGTAATTTAATTAAACTATAGGTTATAATATTTAATTAAAGTATAACATGTTTTTAATTAAATAAGTTAAATACTTAGGTTAAAATATGTATTATTATATGTTAACAATATAACCTAAGTCATGTTAATTAATTAATTATATCTATGGTTTTAAAATAATTAATTAATTATAAGTCTTAAATATATAAAATACTTAGGTTAAAATAATTTCATGATCATTAATAATTAAATAACCTAAGTCATGTTATTAAATTAATCACATCATTTTATTAATTTAATTTTAACATAAGTTCATAAACATACAAAAAACTAACATACACCATGAACCGGATCTAGGCTAAAAACATGAACCGGACATGAAATCGACACCGTACCCCGAACCAACTCGGGGTACCCCGTGTTTACCTTGCTGCCGTGGGACCCACACGCACCAACCAAGACCATATGGTCTTGGTGGTGGTCGGCTTGGCAAACCGAAACCCATTCGGGTTCGGTTGCAGCCTGTGGCCAAAACAGACACCCCTTAAAAACAACCTTTTGATTTTATTTAACATCAAAACATGTTAGATCTATGCTTAATTATTATGTTTTTGTAAAACATCTCATGTTCATAATTTATAAAAATATTAAATCAAAAGAAAAGGTTTAAAAAGGTTTTACCGAATTCGTGGATCAAGAGAACGAAGAACAAACACGATCAATCACCAAATCTTCAAGATCAAAGATCAAAAATCACCTTGTTTGGTGGTTTTAGGGTGGCGGCACAAAGAACAAGGAAGAGGGTTTTAGGGTTTTTCTAAAAAAATTTCTGTGAATAAAAATGAGTAGTGAAAATATCCCTTTTCCTTTTTAGTGTAAAATTGATGGGCTAAGCCCATCCCCCTCCTAATTTCATGGTAATGGGGCCCACAAGGGGTAACCCGAATGTTTTCCGTGTCCAAAACATTGGTGTGTTCTCGTGTGTTAAGTTATACGTTCGTGATTATTTGTGTTCGCGTTTTAAGTGTTCTCGTTACGTAAATATCGTGATCTAATATATTTAATTACGCTCGTAATAAATATATATACGTAATTAATAATAGTTCGTGTTTTAATTACGTTCATGATTTCATGATCGCATGTTCGTGATTAATTATTGTCAAATAATTATTACGTGCTCGTGCGTAGTAAATACTTATCGTGATCTAACACGTACGTAATACGTAAAATCCTAACACGTAATCGTAATCATGCTATATTAGGAAAGTTTAAATCTAGTACGTACGATCTTAAGGGTACTATTCATGGTAAAATCATGCGGGTTTTACAACTCTTCCCCCCTAAAAAGAATAATTCGTCCCCGAATTATAGATAACGTAACTGAAAGAGAAACATACCCGAATCAAACTGAGAGGGTATGTAAGATAAATTAATGTGCAGGTGACCTGGCAGAAAGAACGCGGAACGTGACATGTCTAAAAAGGACATGGAACGTGACGTGGCTGAAAGGACATATCTAATTGATAAGAGAAAACGGATAAGAAGTCCGGATGAACTTGTCCGTTTCCAAGTGGCTTCCCTCTTGGAACGGTTCCTTTATAAGATCTTGACACGAATGATAAGTCTTGGTCCTCCTGACCTTGACTTGGAATACGAAGAAGTTCTTGGTTATCAACGTAAGGTAGATCCCCTAAATTCGATCGAGGGAATAAGAATTAACGTGTAAGAGTAACTGAAACATTATGGTGCAAAACAATCCGACTTAACCGATAACTAGCAACGATGCGCGAGACATATAGAAACGTAGTACGTGAAAAATTTTGAACGTGCTACGTGGAGATATGGCGAGTGTAGTATGAGTAAACATATCGTGATCCCTGATACGTGTAACATATCTTGATCATGATATGAGGAACGTGGAATGAACATGACATGTGAAACATATCGTGATCATAGAATATAATGGCGGTAACGACAAACGCTAGAAGGTGAGACATAGATTATGACGAGAAACGTCTATCTAAGGATAGGGAGTTATACTAAACTTGGGTCTGATCTCTCAAGTTCTTGCAAACTACCCATAATGAGAAAAGAAATGAACGTAAAATCGTAAACCAAAATACGATCATGAACGTGAATAGTGTCATGAACGCGAGCGCGAAAGCAAGGCGTGGAATTAGAACAAGGACGTGAAGTAAATAAGGAGTATAATTATGAATATTTGTCTGACCTGATAACTGAGGAATTGCCAAGTGATCAGATGAGCCTTGGCTGGAACATGTCCGGTCAATATGTTGGTTCTGAAATCCTTGCGGATGTAAGGATTCTGCAGATTTGATCAAACTTTTTGCAATAAACCAGATAGCATCATGCTTCTTCGGAGTTTGCGTTAAACTGGTAGCCAAAATCCGTGGAGATCTTGTCCCATTTCAATTCACCATTTCAGATGATGAAAACCATCCCAGTTTGTTGGTGTCCTATCTTAACCTGTTGGTATGTCAGGTACCTAGATATGAACGTAACTGTATCTTGCTTCGTAGAACTTGATACATAGGAGTTTGCGAAACTCTGAGTCTCTGAATCTAGACTTCTCCTAGCGTAGGATTTTCTAGAACACCTAATGTAGTGTAGGGTTCTCTCCTTTACGCCATAAGCAGAGTCATGGTAAGATTAACCATGCAAATCCATGTGATCCAGCGTGTCACTGTAATCAAACAGAATTGATATTGGAAAATTTTCCAGGGTGAAATTTCTCTTGTCATAGAATTTGCAATATAGTGCAGATATGGTCTTCCTGTTCTTCTCTAGGCTTAGAGGAAATTAGGTTATCCTTAATGAAAAACGCTGATGAATTTGCTTATGAGTTCATGGAAACTCAATTTATTAAGTCCATAATGTTGTTGGAGCATTGATGAAACTAATTCAAAATCATAAATCTAGCATGACCGAGTCGTGTACGAATAGCAGTCATGGACATGTCCTGCTGTTTCATTCGTCACTGTTGGCAGCATGATCATGATTTCGATCTTGGAAAAGTGATTAACACCATACGGTTGATTGGACATGTTGTCAATATGAGGAGGAGAATAACGGTCATGAATGGTGATTTGTTTAAGTCGACGGTAGTCGACACATAATCTCATGGTACCGTCCTTCTCCTTGTAAGTTCTTCTGGAATGTATGGGAAGATTTTGGAATAATCAACTGGCTATGCGTAAAAGACTTAAGTGGTCGTGTCTTACTGACAGGTAGAAAATTTTAGCGACCATGGCTAACAACGCACATGCTTGTAAGCATAGATAATTTGTACAGATTTTCTCGAGGGAAAATCAAGCTGAATGTATTCAGGAGCCTGAACATTACTGTACATAATTATGAATCGTAGCATGGTGTGTTGTTCATAGTACATAATTAGGATAAAATTCATCTCGTGTTTGTCCGAGGAAATACGTTAGCAGCTTGGATCTCATCATTAAGCTGAAGGAAAACCTTCATATACGTGGGAATATGAAAGGCATCCTTCATGGTTATGAATATATGAACCATGGTGAAAGAAATGAAAGTGAAACCGGCAACGTGACAGTTCTCACTGATACGCCGATAATGGTATTGAAATTCTTGTGGCCTTATTAATACATGGCACAACAAAATGGATATACCCTTGGAGGGTACCCTGAATTTCTTAGAAATGTTCCATAGTTGGACGTGAGTCATGTGTCTTGACTCGTGTCTTGGAACTATAAGCATGACATATGTCTTGACTGGTGTCTTGACATATGTCTTCAGAAAGTATACGTGAGACATGTGTCTTGACTGATGTCTTGACATGTGTCTCGAGATGTGAAACAAATATAACCACAATATAAAGTTATTATGCCAGAATTGGCAGATCGGTTGGACTACTGATCATTTGTATGTCTGATCATGTTCGCGACCGGAGCCTCGGTTGCGATTTCTAGGATAGTTTCTGTCATAGTAGTGGTTACTATCGTCATGTCTGTCAGTTCCATGACGGTCATTCTCATGACCGTGATTCATGTAACTATTCAGCTGAGTGGCCGGCTGGTACCGGTTTGCACTCATATGGCTGAAATGACAGTTGAATGACGTATGACATGTAACTAAGAATTAGGGACAATGGTTGATGGAAATCGTCTGATGGTGAAGCATCTTCTCGTCCAATTGCTTTGCTCTGACGCCTTTGTCTTCGTCTTGTAGGATCTCCAGGTTGTGAACAGCATCCGCATCTCGTAGCGTCTCCGAACGTCAGCAGCATCTACCTTTAGTAACATCTCCAAGTTATGAGCGGCATCAGCAATTTGTAGAGTATTAGCAAGTGGACATATGCCTGAGATGATTCAGAATCGACTAGCGAATACTCGTGCAGTATTGCAAGTGAAATACACATGGATTTAGGTACATGTAATACATGTGGAACACGGTACATGGAGTACACATTGAATGCACATGAAATGATCGGTATGGGGTCGATCATTTTTCATGATTTAAGGAAAGTATACCGGTTAAACGGTTAGGAAAACCATTATGATAACCTGGCAGTATTAGCATAGACATCATTCTGGTTATAACGGAAACGTTAAAGTGTGGTTACACAAAATTCAACAATGATTCGCCTGACAGCATGATCAATGAAAACCAACCATGACTATCATGAAAGCAGGATTCAATGAAATCTAACAATGTCTTGCAGGACAGCGTAAATAACAAAAGAGGTGTATGACATAATCAACATGAAGACGGAATTATCATGAAGAAACATGAAACCATCTATCATGAAGAAGTGTATAACATAATCAGCATGAAACTGAAGTTAACCATGACAGTATGAGAACATACTTGACATAAAAACATAATAACTTATGAGGGGACATGAAAAAAAAAATAAAAAAATTTATGCCAATTTAAATCATGAGAAAAATTTTATGCATGAAAAACAGTGCATGTATGCGTACTGTAGTTTATAAAAACCTTTATATGTGCGAGGGGACGCCTATGGGTCGGTCCCAAAACAAAAGACATAGCGAGGGGACGCCTATGGGTCGGTCCTAAAGTTAAAAGTTTCGTTAAAAGCACATGCGACTAAATAGGGTCAGTCATGTACCAACCATTACTTAGTCATAATCCCTGCAACAATGATGCATGAAACATAAATCAATGTAACTTATCTGTCAAAACTTATCAGAAAAAAATTTTATGTGACTAATTATGAACTACTGGGGTTCAGTCCACATAGTCACAGTTCACGAGGAACATTATGCATGAAACAATGACACATAACTAAATATGAATGACGGTTGTCCATCCATATTAGTAAAACAATATCGATGAAAACATCAAGGTTAAAACCTCAAGGTGCTGAAAACATCATGGTTAAAACAACAATGCGCTGAAAACATCAATATGTAGAATAACAGACGTTGGCTTAGGAAGCTCCTAGTGACTACCCACTAGTCACAGGTCGAGTTTTAGAGCCTACAGGTCGAAGCCTTGGCTCTGATACCATAATTGTAACACCCCATTTTGATAATGGAATGTCACGCGTAACTATGGCGTGTCATCAAAGCATACAAGGATAAATGTATAAAACATTACATGACCATAGGTATAACCGGAATCAAACATCGGTTCCTAAACATAAGCCCAAAACATAATAAAGCAAAGGAAATGAATGAAAGACTAAACAAGCATAAGTATATGAAGGCAAAAAGGAAAAGAAGTCTCTAGCAGCTTCCATCCTATGCAGGTCCTCTAAATGCTCGAGTCTTTCCTAGGGTACCTGCCGTTTTGGGACATGGAAAGGAAAGTAACGGCTGAGCAAAATGCTTAGTGCACGGATATAGACATAGTATAAGTGACTAAAACATAATAGAGACTTAATAGCAACGGAATTGTATAAGTCCTGGAAAACCTGGAACATGTTCATTAAACTGGTTTTATAGTTTGAAAAGCCTTATGTTTATCTTATGAAAACTGTTTAACATATTTTACCATTAGCCAATATAGGTCATTGTTGGAGCATAATTTGGCTAGGCCGGTCTGACGACTCTCCTGGGCCGTTCGTCGTCTTCCCGGGTCCTGAGTAATGCTGCAAACAAAGGTAAACCGGTTAGACGTGGACCCGAGGCCGGAGCCCCGGGGTCCACCTCCGACGGTCAAGTTAGTATCGGATGAATATGTGGTATAAGAAGTGTAGTTATGAGAGAGAACCTGTTGTAGAATGAGACCCCCTGCCCCTGTTTATATAGGCTTAGGGTTTCTTAAAGAATAAGTTAAGGTGTGTGTGGGCTGCGGGCCTGTCGGGCTGGGCCCTTAACCGACTGTACGTCGACATGTCCCCCAGTCTAGTATGATATGGTTCATGATCATGTTATGCTAGACTCATTCGTGTATCATGCTCACTAACAACCGCGTGCGGCTTGCTGCTAGGACATCCTCATGGGTCGTCCGTAACATATGGCTCCACTCGTAATGGGCTATTTTTAGCGAAAAGATGATGGTTTGGGATTACGAATAGTGAGCATAGACACTATACGTCATCATGTCCCCCCAGTCTAGTATGTGAGGTTATCACCGAGGTTACTAGACTTTACACCATATCTGTTACTTGTAAGCATATCCACGCCGAAAGAACTGGGAAAACATGTATACGTAAGACGGGTGGTTGTGCTCGAATGCTTGGTTTCCCGTGATTAGACGGTAAGGATCCCGTAAGAAGAAAGCGTGTTCTATAGCCGGGGTAACACTGGCATTGGCAAGGTATCATTCTTATTCATCCCTAACGTGAGGATGATAAGAAGGTTTTGTGAAGGTGAAGGTGGAACCCATATGCTGCATCGTGAACATTTGAAGACGTACTTCTAATACGCACTAATGATACAGCATAGTGCAAATATTGCATTCGTCTTAAGGCCAACAGAATTCGTACTTCTGTGGCAAAGTGATGCGGATATTACATCCGTCTTATGGCCACGACATTTGATAACGACTTCCAAAATTTGTCACGGTTTTTCCTAGATTAAACGGTATAAATTTTGGAAATTCACTCTTAGCCAGGCCAAGTAGTTCGTCGCGGAAGACGTACTTCCGCAACAAAAAATGTGCCAACGGAAGACGTACTTCCGCGACAAAGAAATGTGCCAACGGAAGACGTACTTCCGCGACAAAGAAATGTGCCAACGGAAGACGTACTTCCGCGACAAAGAAATGTGCCAACGGAAGACGTACTTCCGCGACAAAGAAATGTGTCAACGGAAGACGTACTTCCGCGACAAAGAAATGTGCCAACGGAAGACGTACTTCTGCGACAAAGATAACGAGCACGTGGAAGAGATACTTCCACGGCGAAGATAAGAAGCCAGTGGAAGAGATACTTCCACGGCGAAAATAATGAGCACGTGGAAGAGATACTTCCACGACGAAGATCATAAGCACGTGGAAGAGATACTCCCACGGCGAAGATCATAAACACGTGGAAGAGATACTTCCACGGTGAAAATATTGAGCACGTGGAAGAGATACTTCCACGGCGAAAATAATGAGCACGTGGAAGAGATACTTCCACGGCGAAAATAATGAGCACGTGGAAGAGATACTTCCACGGCGAAAATAATGAGCACGTGGAAGAGATACTTCTACGACGAAAATAATGAGCACGTGGAAGAGATACTTCCACGGCGAAGACAATAAGCACGCGGAAGAGATACTTCCACGGCGAAGACAATAAGCACGTAGAAGAGATACTTCCACGGCGAAGATAATAAGAACGTGGAAGAGATACTTCCACGGCGAAGATAATGAGCACGTGGAAGAGATACTTCCACGGCGAAGACAATAAGCACGTGGAAGAGATACTTCCACGGCAAAGATAATAAGCACGTGGAAGAGATACTTCCACGGCGAAAATAATGAGCACGTGGAAGAGATACTTCCACGGCGAAGACAATAAGCACGTGGAAGAGATACTTCCACGGCGAAGATAATAAGCACGTGGAAGAGATACTTCCACGGCGAAAATAACAAGCACGTGGAAGAGATACTTCCACGGCGAAAATAATGAGCACGTGGAAGAGATACTTCCGCAGCGAAGACAATAAGCACGTGGAAGAGATACTTCCACGGCTAAGATAACGCGCACGTGGAAGAGATACTTCCACGGAGAAAGACAATGAGCACGTGGAAAAGATACTTCCACGGCTAAGATAATGAGCACATGGAAGAGATACTTACACAGCGAAGACAATAAGCACGTGGAAGAGATACTTCCACGGCTAAGATAACGTGCACGTGGAAGAGATACTTCCACGGCGAAAGACAATGAGCACGTGGAAAAGATACTTCCACGGCTAAGATAATGAGCACGTGGAAGAGATACTTCCACGGCAAAGATAATGAGCACGTGGAAGAGATACTTCCACGGCAAAGATAATGAGCATGTGGAAGAGATACTTCCACGGCGAAGTAAACAAGCACGTGGAAGAGATACTTCCACGGCGAAAATAATGAGCACGTGGAAGAGATACTTCCACGGCGAAGACAATAAGCACGTGGAAGAGATACTTCCACGGCTAAGATAACGCGCACGTGGAAGAGATACTTCCACGGCGAAAGACAATGAGCACGTGGAAAAGATACTTCCACGGCTAAGATAATGAGCACGTGGAAGAGATACTTCCACGGCAAAGATAATGAGCACGTGGAAGAGATACTTCCACGGCAAAGATAATGAGCACGTGGAAGAGCTACTTCCACGACGAAGATAATGAGCACGTGGAAGAGATACTTCCACGGCGAAGGATAATGAGCCCGCGGAAGAGATACTTCCACGGCGAAGGATAATGAGCACGTGGAAGAGATACTTCCACGGCGAAGGATAATGAGCACGTGGAAGAGATACTTCCACGGCGCATGAATAAGCCAACGGAAGAGATACTTCTGTGGCAAAGGCATAAGCCAATGGAGGAAATACATCCATGGCGCAGAAACAAGCGCGCGGAAGGAGTACTTCCGCGGCGAAGGAATAAGCCAATGGAAGAGATACTTCCATGGCGCAGAAATAAGTGCGCAGAAGGAGTACTTCCGCGGCGAAGGAATAAGCCAATGGAAGAGATACTTCCATGGCACAGAAATAAGCGCGCGAAAGGAGTACTTCCGCGGCGAGGGAATAATCCAATGGAAGAGATACTTCCATGGCAAAGGAAGAAGCGCGCGGAAGGAGTACTTCCGCGGCGAAGGAATAAGTCAATGGAAGAGATACTTCCATGGCAAAGGAATAACCCGGCAAAAGGCGGACTTCTGCGGCAAAGAAATATATCCAAAGATATTTGTGTGACGTGCACATAAATAGTGGTATTATTATACCCTAGTAGCCCCCCAAGTTTAATGGTGCTACACTCGTTTAGTAGTATTAAACTTAATCAAGTATTCAAAAAATTATGATCACGTAGACCAGCACGAATGGACGCACCATAGCCGCGTACGAAAGATAGAAATTGGGTTCGAACGTGCGAACCAACACGGATGGGTCTTGCCATACCTGCGATTTGTCACATAGTATAAGACGTATCTTAACTAACTTATTAGATGAGCTATGCCATTACGTGTGGCGTACCGCTACTACCATAAGGACGGTCAAAGTTTTGACAAAATTTTGTTAGACGTGCACAGTGTGTCTTTTGCAAGTCCATCATGAGTCATGTGGTTTGCGTAACTTACTACAACATCTTGATAGCAAAGTGTCTAACAAGGATACATGATCCATGGTCGTTGGGGTTGCATCCCTCTTACACGACAAGTTGAATTATTAGGTTCACTCAATCCTTTTATTCCACCTGGGAACAATGTGTACATGTACGCCCGTAGGCAAAAGATGTTCGAATGTACGGATTAGCGCGGATGGATGTACCACGACCGCGGATCAAATATATTATTCATATTAAAATATATATGTAAAATATCTTACTGATTTAAAAGATATATATAATAAAAAATATCATCCTAAAGGCTATCTTGTAGTAACTTAAATGATGTGTGTAATATCCGTTATTAATATAAACAATATATCCGAACATGCGGGCACGGCTGGACATACCATGACCGTAAATAAAAAATAAAATAACTGCTGAATGCGCAGACGAGTGCGGATGGACGAGCCATGACCGTGAATCACGATATTACTACGCCGGGTCGCGATATATACGAAAAATATATTAATCAGATCAAAAGATATATGTAATATCTCCTTGCCAATTTTAAAAGATATATGTGATATCTTTTATTTACATGAAAAATATCGATAATATTTGTTTATTTTAAAAGATATGGGTAAATCTTGTTACCTAAAAAATAAGATATTAAAAATCTTTTTATAAATTTAAAAGATCGTAATATTTTACTTATTTAGAAAAATATGCGTAATATTTTATTAATATCAACATTATTTCCGAACGTGCGGGATAACGCGAAAGGAACTCATCACCACAGTGAAAAAATAAATTAGATCCAGACTTACGGACTAGCGCGGTTGAACGTATCATGACCGCATATATGAAAATAATCCCTAATAAGAATATATATATATATATATATATATATATATATATATATATATATATATATATATATATATATATATATATATATATATATATATATATATATATATATATATATATATATATATATATATATATATATATATATATATATATATATATATATATATATATATATATATATGCATTGTGCCTATATTTTGGCAAAATATTTGCTATACAAGTAGTCTGATTTATTTCTTGCCAATGCATTAGTTGTATGATATTCGGATATTATACAAGTAATACTTGCAATATTGTGCACACCGCATCAAAGTTTCGGATATAATCTTTTAGTACGAAGATATATATGCCAATATCTCCCTTATTTATAGCATCAAATCTTTTACTTTTAAAAAAAAAAAAAGTTGCCTTATCTAATAAAAAACATGTCATGGTTATAAGTTTTGATCAACAAAGACACACATGCTTGATGATAAGCATAAACCAAGATACGTTTTTAACATTTTGTTTTAAAGATTTGGTGCTGTATAAGTTAATTGAATGTATGATGACCAATTGTAACTTATAATGTCATAGCAAATCAAGTTTAAACATACGACAGAAAGCATAGTAGAGTAAATGGAAGTGAACGATAGAAAAGGTTCAGTGTTACCGATTTTTCGTAATAACGTTTGCTTTTCGGTAGTATGAGACCACGAAACATGGTTTTAGTCATGGTCCCACGGATGGCGCCAACTTGTTGGAGCATAATTTGGCTAGGTTGGTCTGACAACTCTCCTGGGCCGTTCGTCGTCTTCCCGGGTCCTGAGTAATGCTGCAAACAAAGGTAAACCGGTTAGACGTAGACCCGCGGCCGGAGCCCCGGGGTCCACCTCCGACGGTCAAGTTAGTATCGGATGAATATGTGGTATAAGAAGTGTAGTTATGAGAGAGAACCTGTTGTAGAATGAGACCCCCTGCCCCTGTTTATATAGGCTTAGGGTTTCTTAAAGGTTAAGTTAAGGTGTGTGTGGGCCGCGGGCCTGTCGGGCTGGGCCCTTAACCGACTGTACGTCGACAGTCATGAAAATCCACCGTGCATGAACACTTGGAGGGGTGACCTCATCATGCAAATTAGAGGGGTTGCCTCTAATTTAATATACTGGTTTTTGGGTAGGAGGGATCAGCTCCTTGTGAAGGATGCAAGGCACACACCAAATTCACCATGTAATCCTGAATAAAAACATGTAACTAGGATGCACCCATACGCCCCACATGATAAATATAAATAAATGGCCAAAAGCTGAAGGGACGCCACGAGCAATCACTCTGCCGTGGTGAAGTCATAACATCAGTGCCTCTAATGTTATGGTTATGGTACCTCCATAACTAGGTGAAACTGGTCATGCATGTATATGGCTACAGGTAATCATAATTAAACAGAAGCAATCAAACATGTAACTTATACTACGGGAAAACAGTTGGCTGCATACGGGGAATCCTAATAAAGAAAGAATGTCCATACTGAAAGGACGGGAATCCGTACCTTATGTCCAGTGAACGAGAAAGACGAACTGCGAGAATCCTACTTCCGAATCACTAGTGCTACATAAATACGTACATGAATAAGTATCTGCTTACTAAATGCATAGCTGGTTTTATATCATGTCTTAGCTTATTTTATGTGTTCTTACTATGTTTTACTGTTTTAAAGCCTTAAACTGTATTAAATCTTATATTCTGTTTAATCTGATTAAGTATTTCTGGTATTTCATGTGTTATTATACTTACTGTGTAATAATAAGTAACTTTCCAAAAATAGCAGGTTTCCTAAAATAGAAAGTTTCCAAAAATAGAAAGTTTCCAAAAATAGAAAGTTTCCAAAAATAGAAAGTTTTTAAAAATAGAAAGTTACCAAAAATAGAAAGTTTCCAAAAATAGAAATTTTCCAAAAATAGAAAGTTTCCAAAAATAGATTTACTGCTTAAAATAGATAAGTTTCTAAAAATAAAAAGTTTCCATAAATAGATTAGCTGCCTTAATTAAATAAGTTTCCATAAATAGATTAGCTGCCTGAAATAAATAAGTTTCTAAAAATAGCTGGTTTCCATAAATAAATTAGCTGCCTTATTTAATTAAGTTTCTAAAAATAGAAAGTTTTCATAATTAGAAATAAGCTGGTTAGATAAGCTAAGTATATAAGCCTAAGTGTTTTCATGATTATTTTCTAAGTCATATGATATAATGTATAGTTTAATAATTATTTCATGTAATTTAATTAAACTATAGGTTATAATATTTAATTAAAGTATAACATGTTTTTAATTAAATAAGTTAAATACTTAGGTTAAAATATGTATTATTATATGTTAATAATATAACCTAAGTCATGTTAATTAATTAATTATATCCATGGTTTTAAAATAATTAATTAATTATAAGTCTTAAATATATAAAATACTTAGGTTAAAATAATTTCATGATCATTAATAATTAAATAACCTAAGTCATGTTATTAAATTAATCACATCATTTTATTAATTTAATTTTAACATAAGTTCATAAACATAAAAAAACAAACATACACCATGAACCGGATCTAGGCTAAAAACATGAACCGGACATGAAATCGACACCGTACCCCGAACCAACTCAGGGTACCCCGTGTTTACCTTGCTGTCGTGGGACCCACACGCACCAACCAAGACCATATGGTTGCAGCCTGCGGCCAAAACAAACACCCCTTAAAAACAACCTTTTGATTTTATTTAACACCAAAACATGTTAGATCTATGCTTAATTATTATGTTTTTGTAAAAACATCTCATGTTCATAATTTATAAAAGGATTAAATCAAAAGAAAAGGTTTAAAAAGGTTTTACCGAATTCGTGGATCAAGAGAACGAAGAACAAACACGATCAATCAACAAATCTTCAAGATCAAAGATCAAAAATCACCTTGTTTGGTGGTTTTAGGGTGGCGGCACAAAGAACAAGGAAGAGGGTTTTAGGGTTTTTCTAAAAAATCTTCTGTGAATGAAAATGAGTAGTGAAAATATCCCTTTTCCTTTTTAGTGTAAAATTGATGGGCTAAGCCCACCCCCCTCCTAATTTCGTGGTAATGGGGCCCACAAGGGGTAACCCGAATGTTTTCCGTGTCCAAAACATTGGTGTGTTCTCGTGTGTTAAGTTATACGTTCGTGATTATTTGTGTTCGCGTTTTAAGTGTTCTCGTTACGTAAATATCGTGATCTAATATATTTAATTAAGCTCGTAATAAATATATATACGTAATTAATAATAGTTCGTGTTTTAATTACGTTCATGATTTCATGATCGCATGTTCGTGATTAATTATTGTCAAATAATTATTACGTGCTCGTGCGTAGTAAATACTTATCGTGTTCTAACACGTACGTAATACGTAAAATCCTAACACGTAATCGTAATCATGCTATATTAGGAAAGTTTAAATCTAGTACGTACGATCTTAAGGGTACTATTCATGGTAAAAGCATGCGGGTTTTACACTTTGTCTCGGGATTAATTAAACTCGTCTTGTAATTTCTTCATTGATTAGACTTGAGTTCTTCGGCTTTATTAAACTTCCGTCTTTAGACTTTTCTTCGATAAATCTTCAGAATAGGCCTTGGACTTCCGTTCTTTTTGCACTCTTGATCTTTTGACTTCGTCTTTTATCTTTTTCTTCGATAAAAGCCCGTGAAAGCCCGTGTTTTCTTCCCTTTTCATATTTTAATATTAAATCACAACAAAAACACAAACCACGCATAATTCCGACATTTACGACATAAAATACACGTTTTGGCTTGGTTATTATTATAATTAAGTGGTAAAAGGATAAGTGTTTTCACACTTATTAAATCCCCTACACTTGACCATTGCAATGTCCTCATGCAATGCATTAGTTACAAAGCAAATTTTACATTTTCCATTACAATCAATCCACAATGGGCTTTATTAAAGAGATAAAAATATTTAAAGGAAGAAAACTAGTAAAAAGATCAAAAACTTACCTTGGGGATTTGGAATGTCATGAATGTTTATCACCCTCAAGTTTTGCGTTCCCCATACCAAGCTTAAAAACGAGATCATTGTTATTATAAGTTAACAAACTAACACAAACTCATGTGGGCCAATTATTTACTTAGACTCCCTTATTCCTACGTGTATCTCTTATATTTTATTGTTGTCTTGAATGATCACGAGGATGCATTGTTGACTTATTTCGATAGTTATTAGGCCGAAATAAAGTAGGACGATTTAATCAATAGTTAGCTAAAGGACAAAATCTTTTAAAACTGCTTCTCGGGACTTCATAAAGTTCATATCTTGGCATAACTCGCTTCACGATTTGAGACCTTTCTCGGACCGATATTTGGCAGTGACTTCATACTTCAAATCTTGAGAGGCATTCATGAAATAATGGTCTTCTCTTCATAATAGGAATTTCTTCACTTGAACTTTTTGAGAGATTCTTCATATTTGGACCACGACTTCTTCATTTTTCTCCAATCTTTATTTGGGATTTTGATATACAACGATCCGCCTCCTTTTAGGACTTGGATCTATTTATCCTCATACCTTGTTAGGGCCTTTTTGAATAGACTTCTCCATGATCTTTAGGGGAGTATTTGCTTTTCGTCGTGTGTCTCGATCCTTCATATCGATTTTCGATAAATGATTCTTCACATCACTTGGGATCTTTAGCAACAAAATGTAGCCCTCATGTCTTATTAGGACCTTTTCGGACTCGCCAATCTTCGCATCCCGCTTCAATAAGTTATGCCTTGGCTATGAACTCTAATTAATACCGAGCAAATTTTAAACGATCTTGGGCTAGAAGCTAAGTAGCTTTTCAAATCGTACGACCTTATTTATTGTAATTAAATTGTTAACTAGCGATGGGAGAAAAATCTCATAATTAACTCACATAAATTCATGAAAGAATACCAAACTTATAATTGACTCTATCATCTCTCGTTCTCCACAATTTAAAATCTCAAGGAATGAGACTCGTGGATGCTTAGCCTATTAAATCAAAGTTTTGGGTTTTCAAGTCATCTATAGGATATTGCAACTTCTTAGACTTTTTCAAGTTTAGAATTCGCATTTTAAAGTTCCTTTGATAAACGACTTTCTAGGATCAATTATAGGAACTTGCGAAAAGTTCTTGTTCTTAACCCGTGAGAGTTAAGAATTTCGCGTTTTAAAGTTCCCTATATAAAAGCCTAGCAAAACTTGACTTAAACACGTTAAGGATACTAGCTAGAGTAAACTTAGATAAGTAAACTCGGGTTGAGTCAAAATATTCACAACGTTAAAAATTAAAACCACTTTATTAAACCTTATTGTAGCAACGAAATAAAATAACTATAACAAAAGTAAATACTAATAGGCCAAAATAGAACAAAAATTTTGAAAAATGTCTAAAAATTAGATTTTCCGGTTAAAATGAGGACAAATACAAGGAAAAGCCCACTTAACTTCGATAGAAGCCCCCCTACACTTAATATAAACATTGTCCTCAATGTTTAAGCATGTGGAAGTAACCTCCCCTACACTTAGGACATTGTGCACTTTGTTTAAATCTTGCTAAGGAAGAGACAACCAAAGTGATTCCTGTTTTAATATTAAAGAATATAAAATTGTGAATCAAAAGAGTTTAGGATAGAACCGGGAAGACATGAACACGGAATCACGGGTCGTCAAAAGTCATCAAGAATGGATCTTTAAAAGCTCGAATCCCTGCACATGATAAGAAAGAAAACAACAAACGCATACTAGGGTCTCCCCCTACACTTTTTATAAAAAGGATAAAAAGGATAGATACTCAGGTTGCCTCCCGAGAAGCGCTTGTTTTTGTTAACCGAGTCGTGAGCCTGACTCGACCTTGATTAGCATAGGAAGAAGCTTGAACACATCCACCGGGATCAAATACATGGTTTTCGTCCATCAAATAGCACAAGCTTAAGGCGAACAAGGCAAGCCAAAGAAGAGTAGGCAAGGTTCCCTTAAGCAAAGATGGAGCACGGTGGTAGAGAGTGTGATGATGTGCAAGCATATCTTCATAAGTTCCAAAAATCTTTCCTTTTATTTCATCAGATGGATACTGAGATGGCTTAGAAATTGCAATACCGGGATCGAACACCTTTTCCTTTAGGGGAAAATAACACTCAGGCTCAGTAGACCTTGAAGAGGATCCGCTCATAAATCTCACAATCTCATTCTCAGAAGGTGGATAAAGAGGTGTCAAGACATAAGTGCTGCGGATATCGGTGTCGTCCAGCTTCTTCTCCTTTGAAACGGGTTTCTTCATATCCAAAGGAGGATACGGAGCATCATCAAAGTCCAAAGGAGGAGAATCACTCTCATTTGGGAAGTAAGTGTTGAGAAAAGTAGCAAAATCTTCCTCAAATGAGTAGTCATCCAAAGTAGGATCAAGCATTGTTGGTGGAGGATCTTCATCAAAAGTAGGAGTAAGGTCATCATGAGAAGAATCACTCGAGAGAGTATCAACATCATCAAAATCATCATAAGTTGGCATGTCTGGATACTCTGAAACAAAACTATCATAATCATCCCCATCGGAACTAGAATCATCATCAGAAGTATCATAGATCGGTGGAGAATCATATATTGGTGGAGGATATTGGAGAGAGAATCATCCACATCATCTTTGAACAGTGGATTATCATAGCAAGAATAAAAAAGATAGGTGTTTTCACACTTATTACTCCTCTTTGCCTCTCTTGCCGCCGGCCACCTCAAACAAAAAGGAGAAACCGGACGATTTTGGTTATTAATTCTTTGTGTGTACGTGATCGTGATCTTAATCCTTTCTTCCACATGTTCGGTAAATCAAAACACTTCCTTTTCTTTTTAAATTCTTATTGAATTCATGTTCTTATTTAATTAATCTTAAAAACAAGTAAATAAAACATGTGGGATTAATTAAACATGGAATTAAGGGGGTGTTTGTTGTTGTTTTGTTCGGCCGAGCACCAAACCGAGAGCAAGGGAACTCTCGGTGGTGTTTGTTTTGCCCAAACGAGACCTCATGGTCTCGGTGTGGGTTCGTGTGGTTCGAACGCAGCAAGGGGACCCCGACTCGGTGACGGGGTGTGGTTTTGGTTTTGGACCGAGTGCCAACCGAGACCTATAGGGTCTCGGTGGGGCTTTTTGGCTAACAGTGGGTACCGAACAACAAGCAGGGGGTCCCGGTCACAACAGTGTGAACCGGCTATGAACCGGTGTGAACCGGCAGGCCGCCGGTGGGAACCGGGTCCGGCAGCGGCTAGCCGTGGCTCGGGCAGTGGGTAAAACCTATCGGGCAGTGGCAACCGGCTAGGCCGGGTTAGCCACTATCAAGGTTGTTTCGCTCGGCTTATATGTGACCCGGGTTTTAGGCTCGAGTTAAATTTTAAAACACGGGTTCGGGATTCGGGAAAAATATTAAAATCAGAAAATATGTTTAATTAAATTAATTACTAGACTTTTAAATTTAATTAAATTCATGACTTAGGTTAAATATTAAAATTAATATTTCACGTATAACCTAAGATATTTTACTTAGCTTAATTTAATTGAAACATGTATTTTTAATTAAATTCCTTTAATGTATAGTTTAATTAATTAACTAGTTATTTAACTAATAAGCTATAACCATGACTTGTAATTACTAATTAAACTTTACTTGACTTAATAATCCATTTTATTTTCTAATTATAGAAACTTGCTACTTTTGGAAACTTTCTATTTTTAGAAATTTACTATTTATGGGAACCTGTTATTTTTAGAAAGTTACTTAGTATTACAATACAAGTATTATAATACACTATTACATGCATAATACACTACAGATAACATAGTAAAATACTTAAACATGACAGAATAAGTATAACAAGCTAATAACACAGAACCAGTAAAACACATGTAATTCAGACAACTCATACACGTTTCCATTCTTATGTAGTATTATCCGTCAAGACGGAGTAGGTTCTTCAGCGTTTCTGTTAGCTTCTACTGGACACAAGGTACGGATTTCCCGTCCTTCAGTAAGGACAACCTCTTCCTTTATTAGGATTTCCCGTATGCAGCCAAATGTTTTCCCCAGTAGTTACAGATTAAACGCTTATGTTTTATTAGTTACCTTAGCCATATACATGCATGACCAGTTTCACCTAGTTATGGAGGTACCATAACCATAACACTGGAGGCACCAGTGTTATGACTTCACCACGACAGAGTGATAGCTCGTGGCGTCCCTTTCAGTTATTTGGCCATTATTATATTATTATTATCATGTGGGGCGTATGGGTGCATCCTAGGTTCAGTTTCAGTCAGGATTTCGTAGTGAATGTGGCGTGTACCTTGTATCCTTCATAAGGAGCTGATCTATCCTACCCATTACCAGTTAATTAGAGGCATCCCCTCTAAATTGCATGACGAGGTCACTCCTCTAAGTATTCATGCACGTCGTTGACCTAATGACCTATATTGGCTTTTGATATATTAAACTAATACAGATTTTCATAAGTAACATAAGCTATGTTTTCAGAACTAAAACCAGTAAACATGACATACATCTAGGTTTTCCAAGGACTTATTCATTTCCGCTGCTATTCATGCTTTACATTTTCTTTCCTATAGTATGTCATTCATGCTATGTCATATATCCGTTCACTGAGCATATTGCTCAGTCGTTACTTTTCTTTCCATGTCCCAAAACGGCAGGTATCTAAGGTTAGACTGGAGCATTTGGAGGACATGCATAGGATGGGAGCTACCTTAGAATTATTCTCCTTTTGTCTTCATATATTTATGCTTGTTTAGTCTTCCTTTAGTTCATTTATTTTATTTATGTTTTGGGCTTATATTTGGGGAACCGTTGTTTGATTCCGGTTATCCCTTTGGTCATGTATGTTTATGACATATTACCTTGCATGCTTTTATGACACGCCATAATTATCATGTGATATTCCATTTATCAAAATAGGGTGTTACACATGATCATGGAACATAAGCATGACTACATAGAAGGTTTAAATAGTTACCAGATGAAGCAGAACGGTTAGGTTGTGAACCTCTACGGTCCTGATCCCTTCCATTGCCATTGCTCCTGAATATGAGTTGTTGGAATGTCAGAATACCATAACATAAGACAATTTAACATGAAAGAAGGTAAATGTAGGGACCTGATGTTGTTAGAGTGGTTGGCATTGTTACGGTAATTGTCATTACCGCCACGCCTATCTGAAGCAGAACGATCATAGGACTGACCGTTTCCCTTGGATGATTGTTGCTGAGCGACCGCAGGTTTCCGGTCCTCAATCTTCTGTCTGAAATATAAAGTTGAACAGAGGATGATATAAGAATGAAAATACTGAAAGAAATGAATGATTAACATTCGGTGATTGAAGACTATGATGCACGGAATCGCCTGTAAGGGTGGTGTACCCGTTTGGGAGCGGCTGGGGAGCGGGAGCGCCGGGGAATCGGCAAGGGATCGTATCTTGACCGATTTCCAAATCATGGGATCGTTTGTTGACCGAATCTGAAACGTTTCAGGTTCTTTAAGTAATTGGGATCTTGAAGAAGAAGGGTTAACACCTAATGATGGATACAAATTGGTCAGGAACAGAGCCAGTAGGGGGCTGGAGGGTGCTCGCCCCCCTAACTGACCCAGCTATCCCGCCTTTAAATGGAGAAAAGCAATTATCCAGTAGGATTTTTTTTTTCATCGGAAACTATGGAAGAAAGAAGAATTTGGAACTGTGAAAATTAAAATATAGTACTATAATGAAAGAAGATATGACAAGAGGTGAGAATATGGGGAAGTGTGTTAGTGGGTTACAAAAAGTTTAACTGTATTCAATTTGTATTATTTTTTTCTTAAAATTATATTGTATAGTGTATTTTATGTTGGTGTATACGTATACACAAATTTGAAGGATTTAACTATACACAATAAGGAACTAAGGAAGCACGGAGTAAAAAAAGACTCGTATGTTAACCGGAAAAAGAAAGTCAAGGCCCCCCTTAATCTCAATTCCTGGCTCCGTCTCTGAAATTGGTAGTCATGTTCATATTATAAAATCCACCAACAAGATAAATAAATGGAATGATATAGAAATTATCTATGAAATGATATTTATTTTGAATTTTTTTAATATATTTAATTTTTTATATATATTTTTTGTCGTATCCATGCCGATCCCGTATCTTGATTTTTTTATTTTTGTCGTTTCCCGCTCCCGTATCGTTCCCGTATCCCCGTGCCGTTCCCGTTTCGGTGCAACATAGATTGAAGATACCTCTTCACTAATCGGTCATCACCAAACTCCTCTCGTTCCTAAAGCATCTCAAGCTTACGGGTTGCATCGGCCACCTGTGCCACTGTAGTGAACGTAGCACACACCAAACTGTTGGCAACCGAAGTACGAAGAGCCCAGCGAAACTTCTCAGCTTGCTCCTCAGCAGTACCAGCTGATGCGCCAAGAAATCCAACCAAACGAAGAAACCTCTACATGAATTCATTGTTGTTCTCCCTAGAAACTTGTCGAATATTATGATAATCCCTCTTGAGTTTCTCTTGTTCAGCATGTGGAAAGTACTGATTAAGTAAGAGCTCCTTAAATTGGTCCCATGTCAACAGTGCAACCCAATCATCACCACCGTTGGACTGCTTGACTGATTTCTACCACTGCAACACATCACCTTCAAACTTGTAGCAAGCCAACCTTGCCCTGAAGACACCGTCACAACCCATCGCATCAAATATCTTCTCAATGTGAGATATCCAAGCTTCAGCCTCTGATGGGCTGTCAGTCTGCTCAAATGAACGGGGTCTCTGCTTGTTGAATCGCTCTAACTAAGTCATAAGGGTAACAGGCGATGGAGGTGGAGGATTGTTGTTGTTCTGTGGATGAGGGTCGTGCTGATTTCCATGAGCCTGGAATTCAGCACGAACTTCGTCCCTTATTTCATTGCGAAGTTGGGGAAGGAGGGCTTGCAAAGCTGCATTGACAATTGTAGCCAATTCTTGAGCATTGCGTGTGTTCACCATCTGACAGTTTAAAACAAAAATGCAATATAAATAATGAGTATGATAAAATATGGCATGAATATAAAAATGCATGAACAATGTATAAAACGTGAAATAATTTATGATGCATAAAACTGTTTTAAAATGCATGGTCAATTAAATATGATGATATGTCCATGAGTGAACGCCTATGGTTCGGTTCACAAAACAAAAAGGCAAGTGTGGACGCCTATGAGTAGGTCCACTAAACAAATAAAATGTTTCGATAAAAACACATGCGACTAAATAGGGTCAGTCCAGTACCAACCATTACTTAGTCAAAATTCATGCGACAATGAAATGAATGCATGAAATGAATACATGAAATAAAAATGGAATGAATGCATGAAAACCAACTGTCAGTTCTAGGAAGACGTTGGTGACTACCCGTAAGTCACATGTCATGTTTTAAAGAGTTACAGGTCGAAACATTGGCTCTGATACCATAATTGTAACACCCCATTTGGTAAAATGGAATACCATAGTAATTTATGGCGTGTCATCAAAGCATGCAAGGTAAATGTCTAAACATTCATGACCATAAAAGGAAATACCAGAAACAAACATCGGTAGTCCAAGTAACTCAAACACAAGCAAATATAAGTATTGTAAAGGAAAGGACTAAACAATGTCCAACATGAAATAAAGTAAGATAAAGTATGATAAATGCATAAGATATAGAAGGCTGGATAGCTTCCATCCGAATGCACATACTCTTGAGATCCTACTTGCGACCTTGGGTACCTGCCGTTAGGGAACATGGAAATGGAAAACAGTTGAGCATAATGCCCAGTGAACGGATATATAGCATAACATGGAGACATAGAATAATGGAAGCATATAAAGCATGAATGACAGCGGAAATGAATAAGTCCTGGAAAAAACCTAGGCGTATAACATGTTAACTGATTTTAGTTCAGAAGAATATAGCTTATGTTTACTTATGAAAATTTGTATTGGTTTGATATACCAAAACCCAATATAGGTCATGAGGTCAACAACGTGCATGAACACTTGGAGGGGTGACCTCGTCATGCAATTAAAGGGGATGCCTCTAATTAATATGGTTTGTGTAGGAGGGATCAGCTCCTTGTGAAGGATGCAAGGCACACACCACATTCACCATAAGAATCCTGACTGAAACTGTAACTAGGATGCACCCTAATATGAGTGTAATTACTCATATCATTTATATCACAAAACAGACATAAAATGCATATTTCACATGAATATAGTATTGTATATGCTTGTTTTGTGCTTTTCATGTGTGTAGGTACCAAGTTCACAAAAACCGGCAAAACCGACACGAGATTGAAGATTTCACCAAAAGCCAGAAGTCGATCGTTTTTATTCGAGGATTCAATTTTATCAAGTATAATTAGGCCTTAGTGGGGCCCACTTGAGTTTAATGGGCCTGAAAGCCTATTAATATTCGGATACTATTTAGTACAAGCCCAAAAGAAAAAAAGAAGAATGAGATGGACGAATTGAGTTAACATTTTGGGTCCAATTTCCATCAAAATCCCAAAGTAAAAAATAGAAGGATTAAATGTTTATATACATTTTTGGGTCCAAGCCCAACAACAAAGAAGAGACGGATGGAAAGTGATATATACTTTTTGGTCAAACAAGTTTCGTCAAAGCAAAATAAACAAAAGAATAAAGGAACGAGAAGAAATAATTTTGGGAAGAACAAGTATCGCAGTCAAGAACCCTAGTAAAAGGGATCTTAATTAACTGGGCGTTTGGCATCCACGCGAGTGTAATCAGAGAAAAAAGGGCAAGATGGAGCGTGATACTTAGTACAAGGCTGTGACATGGCACATCAATTCGTCATCCCTTCACTATGATTGGCCACTCACCTGCCATTCAGTCAAGGAACCAATTACACCCTGACACATCATATCCAAACTAGCACAGATAGTGCCAGGGTGGCAATCCGTGTGATGGTGAGCTAATATCAATCGTTGGATGAAAACTGTCAAGAAAGAGAAATAAAGGTGCCTAATCAAGGGCTTAAATCGATTCGTCATCAACAACCCTCACCTCTACTTCAAGTATAAATACCCCTTCATTTACTGTAATTCATCATCCCTTTTTCTTTCTTAATGTTATAATGATAATTTGTAGTTAGATTTGTAAGTTCTTTTTAAAAATATTGTAATGCTATTTTGAGTTAATAAAATTTCAGTTTTAATCTTTAAATCTCTCGTTTATTTTTTATGTTAACTGTTTGCATTCTAATCTATAAATATTGTTATAATTGAGTATCATTCGAATAAGCTCAAACTATAGCTATTGTGAATGATTAAGATAGAAATAGGGGGAACATGTTTATCCCACTGATAAACATTAAAATATGAATGCTGGTGAGATGATGACGGTTTTTGGTTAGTTCGTTTATGCGGTGTGGTGAATGGCTGAAAGGAGTTTTGTTGGTGTCGTTTTAGATAAGTCAGCTCAGCGCTTGACTTCGTCTCAACGGATTCATCTTAACGGTTAAGCACCATTTAATTTTTTTTGCATTTTTTTTATAGGCTGCTGGTTGTTATTGTAGTGTAAAATTGATTATTTTGCTATTACTGTATGAATCTATAACTGTTATTAATAGTCTGCTGCATAACGTGTGATTCTAGTTCCTTTTCGTGCTTATTAGTGATAAGGAGTGTTTGGCATTAGCAGTTTCATAATAGTCTGCCTAGTTTGAGTTGATATACTTCATGTTCTTGTATAATGATTGTTTGAATCTTCTTAATTTACCAAGTTTTCATTTGAGTATTTTTTATTTTCATTTAGTCTGCTAAATTGATGATGATTTCGTTGTTGATTGAATATGCTTAGTTTTTATGGATGAATGTTAATGAATATGTTGCTTTATTACTGTCTTAAAATCACTAGCTATTGTGTCTTGTAACTGAGTATTTTTGAATCGATGTGGTTAGTTTGTTTGCTAGCTGCCACATCACGTGTGTTGTTTGAATGCTATAATCTGATCTTTGTTTTGACTTTCAATTAATCTGTTTGAATGAATAATCTGATGATGATTATGGTATGATCCAAGTTTCATTAATTTAATATAAGCTTTAGAAGAGTTTTTGTTATACTGATATAGAATTCTGAATAGATATTTTGCTGCCTTTTTAGACTGATTTGGTAGTTGTCTTTAAGCTCGTTTACTGCTGTATTTGGGGGTTGTAGCTTTTTAAAATTGCTGATATTGAGTTGAGATGTCATTTCCTTGTTGTTGTTTATTAGTAATTCATAAAGTGTGTTTGGAATAACTGTATGATATTACTACATATTTCTCCATTAGTTATTTACTGTATGTTCGTTTGTTTCATATTTTACTGTAGTGTTTAAATATTTGTTTTACTGTTTTAAAATATATATATATATATATATATATATATATATATATATATATATATATAAATAATTGCAAAAAAAATTGTCATCCACAGGTCTCGAACTCAAGACCTGCACAACGCCTGCACAACGCCCCACCCACTTGGACTAGCAAGTAGTTTTATTAAAGTATTGCACTTGGAGTTTAATATACGTTTGGTTTAACTGCCATTTCTAATATAAATGTTTCTTTTTTCAATTGTTAGTTTAAAAGTTAAATATAAAAATTAATATTACTTTTAATAAATAATTGTTTAGTTAATTTTGGCTCAACTTATTAGTTTTACATAAAATAATAATAAGGAAAATAAAAATAAAAATAATATAGTTTTATTTCGTCTTGTAGATTTTATTTAAGCGATTCATGCGCTTTAAATAGAAAACGTAGAATTTTTAGATAAAAACCGAACCATTCAAATTAATTGTCCTAATCAAAAGAAAGTCTCAAATTCACAATTTCTTCGTGTACAACGAACCGGGATCACTCTCGTGTTTAATTAATCCGTCTTTAGCGAATTTTAGACTATTATTTTTTCCTAAAGGTAATTTTCTTAATTTTCTCTATAACGTATTATATTAAAATACACCGACACGTTTCCCACACATCACACCCATACGCCCCACATGATAACATAATAAATAATAAAGGCCAAATAAATTAAAGGGACGCCACGAGCTATCACTCTGTCGTGGTGAAGTCATAACACTAATGCCTCCAATGTCATGGTTATGGTACCTCCATAACTAGGTGAAACTGGAATGCATGTATATGGCTAAGGTAACGAATAAAACATAAGCATTTAAATCTGTAACTAGTGGGAAAACAGTTGGCTGCATATGGGAAATCCTAATAAAGGAAGAGATTGTCCTTACTAAAGGACGGGAAATCCGTACCTTGTGTCCAGTAGAAGCTAACGGAAACGCTTAAGAACCTACTCCGCCTTGACGGATAATACTACATAAGAATAGGGACGTGTATGAGTTGTTTGAGATACGAGTATCTTACCGGTCTTATGTGTTCTTAGCTTATTATTCATGTTCTGTCATGTTTTACTATTTAGTGGTATTATCTGTAGTTATTCTTGTGTTATGTTGTATGTTATTCATGTAATAAGGTATAATAATACTTGTATTGTAATACTAAGTAACTTTCTAAAAATAGCAGGTTTCCTAAAATAGTAAGTTTCTCTAATTAGAAATAAGCTGAATTATTAAGCTAAAAATATATGTTAAGCTTATTAGTAAAAATACAAGTCATGGATTAAATGTTATAGCTTATTAAATGGTTAACATGGTCAATTAATAAACTATAGATTATATGAATTTTATTAAAATAACATGTTTAATTTAATTAGGCTAATTAAATACTTAGGTTAAATCATGAAATATTAATTTTAATATTTAAAACCTAAGTCTTGTCAAATAAATAGAATAAACTGATTTTATAAATTCCCGAGCCCGAACCCGTGTTCTAAAATAATCCCGAGCCCGAAAAGTGCCTAGCCGACACCACACAGCCGGCGACTAGTGGTGTCAGCCGACGGCTAACCCACGGCCAGTGGCTACACGGCTAGCCGGTTGCCACTGCATGGCCATAGTTCCCCCTGCTTGTGTCTCGGCTACCCACTGCCCGAGCCAAAGTACACCCCGTCTCAAGTCGGGTTCCCACTATTTTCATAAACCATCCCACCAAGACCCTATAGGCCTCGGTTGACACTCAAAACCAAGCCAAAACAATACCCCGACATGCGTCGGGGTTCCCTTCGTGTGCGATCGACCCAACAAACCCACGCCAAGGCCTTGAGGTCTCGGTGGTGGTGTGATTCACCAAGCCGAGAGCTTTGTGGCTCTCGGTGGTGCGTTGGCTGAACCAAAAACCAAACCAAAACCCATCCTTTTATGTTCTCTTAATTAACTAACATGTTTTTCTTGTTTGTTTTTAAGATTTAAATCACATGATCACCATAAAAGAAAAATAATTATAAAAAGATAAAGGTTCTGATGATACCCGATGCGTGAATGAAAAAGGTTGATGAACACGAACACGTATAACTAAAAATCAAAGATCAAAATCACAAAGACACCCTTGTGTGTGTTGATCGTCGGCGGCAAGAGCAAGGAAAGGTGCTAGGGTTTTGTGATATTTTAATAAAACTGTATTATGTTTTATTTCCCTGGTGTTTTACTTAGTTTAGGATTAATCTTGGGCTAATGGGCCAAAGGCCCTTTTCTTTCCTTTTTCCCTTGTCTAGCCGCGGCCAACTAAGCCCATAAGGCAAACCATATGTTTTTCCTAGCTAACTTAATATTCGTGTGTGTTCGTGTTTAATCGTCGTGAATTTAAATGTCGTGTTCATGTCATATTTATAATATACGTAATTACTTGTTATTTAATGTCATGATAGGTGTAATATATTATAAATGGAAAGTTTTAAATCTTATCGTATTCTCGTGTATTTACTGTTCAAGTGTACTGTTCAAGGTATTTTAATGCGGGTTTTACAGGTTTAGTGTGTGCTCTACACTCCATCACATTGGAGCTAATCCCTCCACCCAGATTTATATTATTAGAGGTCACCCCTCTAATTGCATGACGAGGTCACCCCTCTATGTATTCATGCACGTTGATAATATGTTATGAATTATATGAGCTCGTGGACATTTAAATTATATTGCATCCACAGAACTTAAGACTCTTCAGATATTGTTTATTAATCATCTTCCAGGTTTTCCAAGACATACAAATATTTCGCTGCATTTCATATCTTGTACTCATATTTCAATTTTTCTTATTTATGTCATTATATCTGTTCACTGAGCGTATTGCTCAGCCGTATTTTTTTTCCATGTCCCAAACGCCAGGTACTCAAGGGCAGACTTGAGCATTTGAGAGTACGCGCATAGGATGGAAGCTACCTTAGACTTCTTTTCATTTTTGCATTTTAAATACTTATGCTTGTTTGGACAACCTGTTTCGTCCTTTCTACTTCATTTACTTTATGCATGTTGAGCTTATGTTTGGGGGCCGATGTTTGATTCCGGCTTTCTTTTTTGGTCATTTATGTTTTTATGACATTTTACCTTGTTATGCTTTGATGACACGCCATAATTATGACATAACGGCCTCCTTGTCAAAGTGGGTCGTTACATTGTTTATAGAAGTTCTGTTGAGTCTGAGTATAGAAGCATGGCTTCTACTACTTGTGAGATAATTTGGTTGTGTAATCTGCTTCATAGTCTTAGGATTAGTAACTTGTATCCCGTGAGTTTGCACTGTGATAGCAGTTCAACTATACAGATTGCTGCAAATCCTGTGTTTCATGAAAGAACTAAGCACTTTGAGTTGGATGTTCATTTGGTTAGGGAAAAGGTTTCAGCAGGTGTGATAAGCACTGTTAAAGTTCATACCAATGATCTACTTGTTGATATCTTTACTATTTATACTATGTTCCCGAGAAAAAATGGAAAGAAGAGAGATGAAATTAGAAAAAAGGAGAGAAGTAAAGAGGAGAGAAGTATGAAATAACTTTTTTTACTTTGTATTCCTGAGTTGGAAAGAAATGAGAAGCATGTAACCAAAAAGAAGCCTTAAAAACAATTTCACTCATTTACTCTCCAATTTGGGAAGAATATTTGGAGGGTAAACTTGGTGTAATTTACTCTCCTTTACATTCCACTTCTCTCTTTAAAAATCTCAGGAACATAAAGTTTTTTTTATTTACATCCCAAACCTTTCATTTTCACTCCAAAATATAAACTCGGGAAAGTGTTTGGGAACTGTACAACATCATAAGGTGTGCAAGAGACTTGCTCTAACTAATATGTTCTCTTAGTGCAATATTTACTTTGTAAATCTTGAGGGAGGATGTTGAATATTTAGTTGGTTTGTTGTATTTTTTGTATATATTGCTTTGTGTATTTTGTTTAAAAGTGTAGGGACTATTTCTGTCAAGTTAAAACGCTAAAGGACTAATGTGCAAAGGTGGAAACTTGTTGAGCTGTATAACCTAAACTTGGGAGCTAAGGTTCATTCATTAAGTCTCTCTCTCTGTCTCTCTCTCTCTCGTTAATCGTTCAGTTAATCTCTTTTTAGTCTGTATTCATATCAATTTTCTTAATTGATTTAGTTTTCTTATCTTGATGTGAGTGTTTGTTGTTTGTATGTGAGCGATAAGATCTACCTAGTGGGGATTACCTTTGTCATCAAGCACACGTTTGTAAACTTGATTGTATTGACAAATTTGATTCATAATAAGCACTAAAGGTGGTTAGCTTAGTGCAATTGAAGAGTTTTGTTCATTGTCTTAATATTGTTTACACCAAGCTCAAGTGAACCTCCACGACCACCCTAAATATACACACATGAACCTCCGTGGCCACCCCAAATATACACACATAATGAGGTTTAAACCATGGCTACCCTATACACACATAACGATGTTTGAACCTTTGACCTCTTGTTTGAGGTTTAGTGGTGCACTGGTGTATGTTGTTTAATTGTATTGAAAGTAGAGAATAATGTAAACTAAAACATAACAATTTCCAGAATTTTCATAAAACCTGCAAAATGGTGATTGTTGTCTTCAAACGCCAAAACATGTTTTAGACGATATTTAGATCAACTTCAGTTACATTAGACGCATATAGCGTTACAATTCAAAAGATACTAACCAACATCCATGATACATTATAGCTAGTAGATTACGCTACATCAAACCTCACTTTTTTGTTTTTGCCATGTCTAGGTTTCTTAGATGATGTCTCTTTTGCCTCGACACCACCATCACCTAAGGAGGAAAGCTGCCCAATGTCTGGTGTAAGCCTGACCAGAGCTTCAATGGTTTTCTCCAGATTTGAAATTTTTACCCTTTCTGCAGAGTGAGACATCTTCTCATACTGTGATCACAACAAATAATAGTAGCAATCAACGAAAAGTGAAAAAAAATACTAATGAGCATTTTTAGTCAGTTTATAGAAAATAGGTTCATGTACTTATCATTTTGTTGTTATCAGAATAAATGAACAAAAACTAAAAGGGAATATTGTAAATGGGACAGATATTATTGAATTTTTTCATCACATCTATAAATCTATAATGAATTTGTCAATCAACCCAATGCTACTACCCGCCCTCTTTTGACTAGCCCAACAAAAATTACTATTCTTTATCCGACCCACCATTTGATATCTATACAAGTTAATTACGGCGCATAAAAATACCAAGCAGACAATAATCATTTCTAAATATAATGACAAAAGATGGTTGAAGGTACAGTAATGAATACCACTTCAACTTTCCCTAGAGCGATCTCCAACTTTCTTGCAAGCTCACGATTTTCCAAAGTTAAAGCTTCAACCTGAAAGAACAAAGCCCATGATCATGCCAAACGCTAAATATAGCGTCTATTATGCAGTGATATGAAGTGTATAATTGTAGAAGCACAACAGTTCTTTCTTTTTTCTCCAGCTCGGGTAATATTTTTCTTCCCAACTATAGAACGCTTAAAGCAAGCTATTTCACCATCTTTTCTCACAAAACTCAATAACAAAGTGTAAGAGGAAAAATGGGTAACCTTCTTTTGAGATTCTATGTATAAACTCTTGTAGAGGCTAACAGAAGTGCTCTCACATGAAACATCATCGTCTGCTCCCTGTTAATTATATAGCAACATCAGATTGTTAAAGGAATATATACGATTATATCAGTAAAAAACAATGACTTGCCAAAAACTGGGATATGATGGCAAAAACTAACTCAAAATGCACATTTTAAAACATTACTAAGCACATTAAATTTTAGGTAGGAACTGCAAAAAGTTCACAACCTCTTAAACTCAAACATGTTAACTGTGGTAAAATGCAAAGCTTGCCTTGTCTACAAATTCTTCAACTGCCTTTTCATCCAAGGGTTGTTCAACATTATCATCTTCATCCTTTTCGCTCTCTACAAGACTTATTTCTTCGACATCTTGATTTTTAACAGGTTTGATTACACCTTGGAGCCGCCCTGAACGCCTGTTTGATGATTTCTTTGAGATAATAGGGTCCACCACACGATGATCTGAACCATTCGAGGGTGTCTCTGAAGCTGGATTGAGATTCTTAGCCTAGCACAACATGTTAATACAATTATTATCTTGGGAGAGAACGGAAGGCAAATTTTTTTATAAATCGTCATGTTCTCTAGTGTTTTTAGTAATCAAGCGATTTTCTAAAACTCTCCCCGCAATGTAGATATACATTGAAAAGTAAGCACGTCGAAACTTATTGATGACAGAGGTGTATTTGATTTTCCTTCTGTTATACCAACTCCAAAACACGAATAATGCAAACAAACAGAAATATTTCCTTAATCTACAAACTTCCGACAAAACTACAATGTTAGTATCAACTCATTTTAAGATATTATTTTCCATCTCACCACCTCACATACAATCAAATTGTACATTTAATATAATAAAGCAATTCACGGATTATTGAGTTGATTAATTTCACATCACAAATGTGTTACCCTACTAACTTCTACATAGTTTAAAAACGATATAATTATTCAGACCAAAGTATAAAGGGTACAATGTTAAACTACTAACAAAGATCTCACAAATTTACTCGCACAACTAAGTAAAAGGGACAACATATGACTCTAAAGTCTAAATAAATATGGAGTAAATAAGTCTAAGCGAAAGCTTATACATGACATCAGGGATAAAAGTTGGGGCCTTAGTGTGGGACATTTGTTGTATTTAAAATGAAATTATCTTTCAAACACAAAGCTAACATGACCAACATGTTCAAATTTAGAGATTCTTAATCCTATTGTTGGCTAATTGTATGTGATTCTCATCAGCCACGTGGTTGTAGACTTGTAGGTAATAGGTGTTTCACACAGGTGTGAATAACTTGTCCTCTCAAAAAATAACAACAATAATAAAAGTATACGGCTTATAAGTAATGGCGGAGCTTCATTGGTTTTCTTGGGAGGGCCAAAGTCTACACCAAATTATTCTAAAGGTGCTAAATTAGTAAATTTGTATATAGCCTATTTTCTTGCATGTTATTTCAAGTTGTGGGAGGGCCACCAGCCCAATTGGTCCTCTCAAAGCTCCGCCGCTACTTACAAGCTATTTCTAGGTGACGGGCTTCTTCTAGTTATAGTCATAATTAGCTCACAAGCTACAAAATAAGCTTAAACAAACACCTCTTAAATGTGTGTACCTCATATCAACCTATATTACCACAATACCAAACCGTTTATGCTAGAAACCGACAAAAACTCAAAAAACGAAGAAAAAAAAAGAACATTCACCGCCGCCATATGGTATGAGTAAGACTAAGTGTATAATGGAGCACCATGATCGCGGTCACAACTGCCACATAGATTAACTCAGCTTCCTCTCTCTACAACCTTATTTACATCCATCGTAGTATAATAAGACATCCATCTTTATCACTCAAATATAAACAAATATACCTAAGGCCGAGCATTTAAGACCGTGGACCGAACTGAACCCCCGGACCAACCAGACCAGACCGGCCCTCTTGGTCTACCCATTTAATCATTTTCGATCCTCGATCCGGTCTTATGCACAACTGGTCTTATGCACAACTGGACATTATGATTTGTTAGACTGGTCCGGTCCGAACATGAATCAACAAATCCGATTGGGTCCTCGGTCCAGTGTTTTTAACCAAATCGTTTTTCGGTCCGATCCTAGAAACCGGCCCATGCTCAACCCTAAACCCTAAACACACCTCACATAAACAAAATAACAATCCACGCAACTCAATTTGGCCCACAAAAGTACAAAACAACTCACACGACTTGCTCTAATAAGTGACCGGGTCCTCCCTTTTTGGCTTAGCCGACCAGTGCCGGACCCGGGCAAGGACGAAGTCAGGACCTAACATGACCCGTGCACAAATGTTTTTAACAATAATATAAAATACTTAAAAGTTAAATAGGACGAAGAGTAAAAATACATTTCGATGGACCGGGTACATTTTAGATTCATTTGGAAAAAATCGATTTTTTTTTCAAAAATTAACGCTATATCAAAAACCCGGGCTCCGTCCCTAGACCCGGGTCTACGTAATAGAGGAAGACGCGTCCTTGGTCACCATGACCGGATAGACCGACCCCCTGTTACGGGTGGTCTAACATCTAGTATATACAAACACATGCACAAATATATGTTCAATGCATGCGTGGTGATTCATGTGTCTTGCTAGTTTTAAGATTTATAAGAACTCTACAACAAAGTTTACAATAAAGATCAAGGTGCACAAATATATAATTTAACAGATCTACCAAATGAACACAAAATCATAATAACAACCAACAGTGAAACAAGAAAAAAAAATAGGTAAAAATGTAGTACCATATCAGTAACCTGACTGAGTGTTTTCACCTTTGATCTCTTCGTCATTGAAACTTGAAGATTTGAAGATGAAGAGGTGGAGGAAAATGGAAAAGTTAAAATGATGTGATCGTTTAATATCTCTCTAGCTGTAATTATGTCCTAGACACAACAAAACATAACTTAACACAATGACGGCGTGTAGTTGTTGCCTTGTTGGAGAAATATTTTTGTCTATGCATTTATTTATTTTCTTTGCATTTAATAGCTGAAGTCGTGTTCTTAGAAAAAACCATAGTTTTAAATAGCTCGTTACACCTCCGCGCTACGCAATAGGTCAAGGCGCGTTACGACATGAGGTGCGATTATTTTTTGAATTCAACTTAAAAAAATGAATATTATTACATGTAAGGAGAGTTTTCTAGCTTTAATTATTATATATAAAACTTATTATGAACATAATATAGATATAGTATTGAAACACATAAAATAAATAAACATTTTTATATGTTGTGCCGCTATAAGCCACGCTATAAAAACGCTAAAGTTTCGCCTTAACCGCTAAAGCGTGTAGCTTGGACATGCCGCAACGCCACGCTTCACGCTATTTATAACCATGGAAAAAACTATTGTCATACACAATGTTATCAAGTCTTTGATACTAGCATGATACTCGTGCAATGTGACGATGAATACCCAATAATAAGTTTTACGGCGAACAAATGTTACACTCTTATCGTCAAGTTTGTATTTTAATTAGTGTTAAAGTTGTACAAAAATTGAATCAAAATAAACCCACTAAAAATAAAAAAATAAAAAGTTATAAATATATGTTAAAATGGGTGTTGAACTAAAGAGCAAAAAATTTTAAGAAATATAATGAAATTAGATTTTGAAAAAAATAATTAAATAAAAAGATATTTTCAATTTAAAATTTAAAATTATTTTTTATAAGTTGTTGTAAAAGTTTATTACAAATGTTTGTTAGCTTGGTTCATGATATATAATATGAGAATGACATCAATAAATTGTTTTATTTAGTAAGAAAAAATGTCTTAAAATTCAGCCTTACTTTTTATAGAAAGTCCCAAATGCTTTATATAGTAGTATAGATAAGTGTTTTGCTTCACCATCAATATATAAATCATTTATATGCTAATATAGCTTTTCACTATTTGTGTCAAACACTTGGGATCCGTTTGGTAAGAGCTTTTCTAAAGCTTTTATAGAGCTGTTAGCTTTTTTGTTAAAAAAATAATCTAATAGCTCTGTTTGGCATAACATTTTTTTAGAGCTGTCAGCTTTTTATTTTAACCAAATAGCTCTTAAATAAAAAGTTGTTCCATACAGCTTTTTAGATTGTCAAGAGTTGTTAAAGCTGTAAATTACTGATATAACCTCCAATCATATTATAATTTATTAAAAGATGCCCTTTTAAGTCATTTTACATCTTACCTTTACAGTTAACAGCTAATATACCAAATACTTTTATTAAAACTGACAGTTTTTTAACAAACAGCTTACAGTTAACAGCTTACAGCTTACAGCTAGTTTTGCGATTAAAAGTCTTTTACAAAAAGTTATTCATCAAGTCATTGAGGCAATGGTTAAAACAACAAGAATAGCTTTTTCAAATAGGAAAAAGTCTTTTAAAAAGCATACCATTGTAGATGCTCAGCATATGCAATGATAGCTTTACAAAAGACTTTTTGCACTTTGATAAAGTCATTTAAAATACTTTTTCTATTATGATAAGAGCTTGATCAATGACTTTGAAAAAGATGACTTAATGTTTACCAAGTGTTTGACAAGAGGTGCAACAAGTGATTCTCATTTGATGAAGATTTAGAAAAACTTTTACAAAAACTTTTATGCATTATTGTTTTCTAAAATGACTTTTTAAAGATAAACTTAATGGAAAAATTGATACTTGTTAAAAGAAAAAGTCACGATAACTTAGACCATGATGGTCTAAGTTATGGTGCGAGGAAAAGTTGTATAAAAAGATTAAAAAGTGTTATTATTGATTCACATTTTGACATTTATCTCATTTTATTAATTAAAAGAAAATCAAAACTATTTACGATGCAAGGATCATGACGTCGCCAAAGCCCACCAACAAGGCTATCAGCCCTCCACTCCATGTACTCTAAAGATAACTAACGAATTCGCACAAGATGATGCAACTTAACGACAAATGATTTTACATGTTTAACCACTTGTATTGTTTTGTGATCTTTGTATAACACTAAGTTTAATTTATATAAAAGAAAGTTATAGTACATATATAAAAAAATAATAAAGTTTAAAAGTTAAATAATATCTAACAATTAAAACCGCGATCATATGAAAGATAGTGGATCATTAAAAGAAAATTTAGTCTAAGAAGTTTAAAAAGTACTATTATAAAGTCCGCACGTGCTTTTAAAGACCACTGACTAAAAAACTGGCTTTGCATTATTAAATTTTATAATTTGTGATGCAATTTGTGCTCACCTCAAATACGTCTAATGGATTTTGAAGGCTATGCGTCAAATTTTTATTTAAACCTTTGATAAACTGAAAAGTATAACTACGCATACTAACGTAACAAAAGTTTAATTTAGTAAATTATATGTTACACTTTAGATATGTTTTGAACGTTATGTTTACTTTATTTTTAAGCTACAAATACATCTATAATACTTTTTATAACATGCAAGTCATTTGGTTTATTTACAAAAAAACAAAAAAACTATTAAATTTTTATAAAAAAACAAAGTTTAATTTAACAATTATAAAAGATTAAAAGATTAAATATAAACTGTGTAGTAATAATAGGGTTAAAATAAAAAGAAGTAGTGGGCCACAAAACATATTCAGGGCAGAGTTAGGGGTTTTCCAGAGATGTACGGGATCCGATGGAAATTTGTCGTGTAATGTATATATTTGCTAAAAATCTCTATTTCTTCACAATGACCCGGTCCTAAAATTATGTGCTACATAAATACTCGTATTAAAATTTTTGTGTACACGATAACTTTATACTCTGGCTCCGCCCATGAACATATTGCTAACTTTCCCATTAATCCATTTCACACTCAAACTGCATTACAGATAAGACTGCACATAAAGCTTATATTTTCAAACATAAAACATATATAACATTATTAAATCATCAAAATGACTATACTAACAACTTTAATCTTTAGAATTCGAAAGCCCCTAAAAAACGAAAGCCTTATGTTGTTGCACACCTTGCACATGCTCATATCCGACCGCTCACTCTCGCATAACTTCGAGTGTCTCTTCTTAAGGCTTTACATTAATGGATTTACTTGAATGACAGACATATTTTGCAGACAGCCACGGATGCTTAACTGGCCCAATGTGCCCAATCCATTATGCATTAGAAAAAAAATCTAACACTTAACACTTTAACCGATAAAGATGTGCTAATATCTTAAATCATCTTCAACGAAAAAAGCTATACATAAGTTTTCATTATGTTTTTAAAATTATTTTTACCATTTCATCAATAAAATTAAAAAAATTTAAAAAGTTTTTACAATAACTTTACATACACAAAATCTTTCATACAAATCTTAGAGAGGAAGGTGTCACAACGAGGGGCACCTCGTCGCGCCGACGTGGCCCCTTGTCGTGGCTCGTCGAGCTTCGTCGCCACCCCCCCCTCATTTCGCCGAGTAGAATTCGTATTTGCGAAATGTTGACGACGAGACAAAGTAAAAAAAAAAAGAGTCGTTACCCGTGTAACGGTAATATTTATAATAAATAAATTTTTTTTATTTTTTTATACAACTAATATATATATATCACATCTTCTTCCCCATTTTAACACACAATTTCTTCTAAAATTTCTCTAAATCACTAACAAAAAAATGTCTAACTTACCTAATGATCAATACCCACAACTCAACTTCACCGAGCTTCTCAACACTAGCAACCCTTCGACACCATCGTCAACCCCGTCTACACCAAACTCACAAACCTCCGTATCAACGTCTCCCGTCTTCGCACTATTTCAATCCGGCATCCTACAATTTCAATCCGGCTTCTCTCAATTTCTATCCGGCTCTCAATTTTCATCCGGCTCTCAATTTCCATCCGGCTATCAACTTCCATCCGGCTCCCGATTCTCGTACCCTCCTATTCCTCCAAACAATTTCCCTCAAATGACCCCCGAACAAATTTACCACCAACAACAATACTACCTTCAACAAGCAGTTTCAAAGCCAGTTTCAGAGCCAACAAAATGTTCCTGAAACACAATTCAAAGTTTCGGCCTCACGAACACCAACCAAAAAAGGCAAAACCAAAAAAACTAAAGCAAAAAGATCACAAGCTGTTGATTTAGATGCCGATGAGGATGACATCGAATTTGTTGAAGCTCCGACTCAGGCACTGGTACGTTGGAATAAAGAAGAGGAAGAATTACTAGCCAGATGTTGGTTTGTTGTTTCTGAAAATATCGATATTGGGAGCGACCAAAATGAGGATTGTTTCTCGAATAATATTGTTCGCGATTTCAATAGTCAAACAACCGGTATGCACCGTACAAAAAACATGATTGCCGGAAAATGGAGTTGGATGCATCCGGATTGCCAAAAGTTTCAAGCGATGTACGCAGGAGTAGACCGTAGAAGTGGGATGAATGATGAGGATGTTTGCGAAGCTGCAAAAGATGAATTTCAAGCAGCTTTTCATGGAAAAAGATTTATTTACAGTCACGCGTGGAAGATCCTCAAAGAACACCCGAATTTTGCAGGTGCAAAAGCTGTTCATGCGGATGATCACACCGAAATATTCGGTCCTGATGAAGGTCCTCGACCCACGGGAAAATCTCGACCCTTTAAGAAGTCAAAATCTGAGTCAAGTGAGGGCACCGGAGGATCGTCGGGGTCATCGAAGGCAGAACTGTCAAATGCAATGCATCAAAAATTATCAAGCAACAGACACTCGCAGACAGGCAGATCGAGTTGACCGACTTTAATTTTCTCGCAATAGATTACGAGACAATGTCGGAACCGAAGAGGACGTACATGCGTAGAAAATAAGAGCAAATCATTGCCCGATACCCTCACCCCGAGGAGTAATTTATTTTAATTGTTGTGTTTTTAAATTTTCGTATTTTTTTGTATCATACTTTTTTTTAATCCGTATTTGTAATTTTTATTTCCGTATTTGTAATGTTTTATTTGTGTGAAATAAATTTTAGTTTGTGTGAAAATGAAAAAAAGAAAAATAAAAGATAGTGGTGGGACCCAAATGAAGAGGGGTTGGGTGTGTTGTGAGTGAAGGAGTATTTTTATTTGTTGTGTTGGTGTGATGTGCCGCTGAGTTGACAGGTGACAAGGCAATATTTTGAGGGGTATCCTAGTTGTGATACCTTTCTCTCTTACTTATTAAATGTATTTTGCATTTAATACATTAAATACAAAAAACTTAAAAAAAGTTTTACTCCATTAAAAATGCTCTTAAAACATAGTAATACATTCTATAAAACTTCATAGAAAACAAAACAAAATAATTAAATGTGATCTAGCAAAGTACTCGCGCGATACAACGGCGAATACCCTGTGATTAACCGGAGAATAACAAAAAGAAAATGATCTTGATCAAACTCGATTCACTCATTTTTATAGGTTTCGGTCGCTTCGTTTTTGGACACCGTTTATTTGCTAGCCAATCCGATGGCCAATCATGTTTCCCGGTTGAACCTATCTTCGAACTTTTTTTTTATATATATGTTTTTAATTGTTGTACAATGTGAATATATAACTGTATTTATAAAGACAATTAACATTTTACACGGACACAATTAATACATACACAGAAATGAGTGAATCATTTACTAAACTACCCTCAGAATAGTTTCCTAAACCATTTTTACGTATAAAACTCAAGACCACAAACAACGTACCCGTTTCATAATCATATTTACAATCGTTTGGCATGGCACAAGCAACGACGCTTGGTCGCGACACGAATCCAAATGAAAGTCGCCAAGTGGACAAATCTGTCGTTATTCCTTGAATAAGCAGGCCACTGCCTACACAAATTCATCCATATGATTTTCATGACGATATAAGCTAGAAATAATATTGCAAAATTTTAGTAATATTTCATTGTTTATCGTTGTGCATATTGGTTACATTAACCCAATAACATCGATCATTATATTAAATCAATCCTGGTCTTATGTCAGTTCTTCATATAATTGTTGAGTTTATCGAAGTCTACATTTTCAGTTTCTTAAAATATTGTGGTGTTTGCACATCAAATATTTGGTTGATTTTCGAGTATGATCGAGCGATGCTAATGCCCGTTACTAATTAATGTTTTGAGGTTTAGGGGTCGCAATAACATAGAAAGGGTCATATCAAATGACTTTGAATGATGACAATGGTGGTGGAAAACCGCATATATAGGTGATAGTGAAAGACTGGTAAAAGATGAAGTGGGGAAATACTCGACTACTGAAGAGCCATTTTGGTTGTGTTTCAAAAACAAAAGTTAAAACAAATGGTACAATAGTCGATGATTGATAATTTTTTGTCAACCTATCAAACGCATCCGTGTATTTATCATCTCCGATTTATAAATAATAGGTATATTAATTAGTATTAATCTTTTTATTTAAAATGTGTAGTAATTATTATGTAGTAATTAGTTTTAATGAGTATTAAATTATGTTTGTATAATTTAATCAAAAGTTTCTAATAATGTTTTTATACTTGCACATCATGCATAAATGAATATAAGTTGAAAATTAAACTATACTAAAAATAAAAAGTCAATATGTTTTATAAGTAAGTATAAACTAGACGAGTACCCGCGCATAGCGGCGGAAACTTCTAGCGGCAAATTATTAACAAACCGCGATATGCAGTAACTGTTTTGTGTAACGTTCAAAATAAAAGGTGAAAAAATCAAAATAAAATTGCACACACTCTCGTAACATGCGATAAATTTTTAACATGTATCAAACAATATATAAAAACATTTAGTGAAAGATTATATCAAAATTGTGTGATAACATATAACATCGCATTACTCGTTGTATAAAACTCCTTTATTTACGACATTTGAGGTGCAGACTATTAAGTTTTGGTATTCCAAATTAGAATGCAAATGACTCGTCATAAGTAGTTGGGGTTCAATTTTTCAAAACTTTTAAGTATTATAACTGATGTAGCGAAATAATATGTTAACGGCCATTGTAAACTTGTTTGTTTAGAAGTGTTTATTCTTAAGCTTAAAATCTACAAGATTTTACATTTTCTCATTATATAACTTACGTTATATACTACTGTCACAACTTTTATTCTTTTAATTATTTCTATTTTTAAAGATAAGAAAATAATACATCTAATATATTTTAGGTAATGAGGACATTAGTTTTAGTAATAACGTGTGAATTAAAATAATGAGATAAAGACATAAAAAGTTTCACACCATTTATCTCATTAAATCGTCTTATCATTTATTATTCTATTTATATTATTTATTATTTTTCTTTTAGAAAATGATTATCATTTGAATTTGAAAAATAAGAAGAATTCAGACGATAATTCAAAAGTTAAAACTCACGAGGAAATTTATAGTCACAAAATTTTTACAAAAAATAATCAACATAATGATGTGTAACTTAATTTGTGAATGCAAACATATGAAAAAAACAAAAAGATATGAGAGATAAGATTAATAGTTTTAACGACACATCATTATTCATTATGTAAATTTATTCTTATAAACTTTATGTAAATAACCCTGTTAATTAAGAAACTTGGCTCCACTTTCTTCCAATTATATTTTCTAAATATTCTTCCTATATTTTACCATTTTCACAATACTTAAATAAGTTTCAAAATTTTCACCTATTCTAATATAAATATAAAAGAAATTTTAACTACATCTTTTGTGATTTTTTCTAATTAACATACTTTACAGATAATTAATACAACATATTTAGCTACAATTTATGATTGTTATATGCTAAAAAAAGGTAACTCTAGATTGACAAATAAATACACACATCCAAATACTCAAGTAGATATACATCTCTATCAAAAAACAATATACACAAGACAAATCAACATATAAAAACGAAAATATTATTGAATACTGCTATAATTATCGTGGTAGTTGTCATGATTAAATACTTGCCATGTATAAAATGAAGGTTTTAACTTTGCTCTATGTTGAATTATTTCAATCCAATTATTACTTTATTACTTAAATGAATGTTTCAACTTTTTCATATATTGTTTCAAAGAATGATTAGCTTGGTTTTGATATTTAAAGTGTGATTTTAAGTTTTAAGTTTTTAACTTTCAAGTAAATGTTTTCACAAATAAAGTGCCACTTCCAGTCATAACGAAGTGAATACATTGTGAATTCTAATAAGCAGTCATCACAGTTTAAAGTCGAGGTTTAAATACTTTATTACGTAGTTGAAATGCATTTCGTTCGCCACTTTCACTATGAAACTATAAATTCTAATATCACATGACTGATGCAGATCACCGATGGTCGTTGCAGAATGCATGGTTCAAGACGTATACACCATGATAGATCTATTGCATGCCAATTAAGAAGAAGCTGATGAACCCACCCCTTGTTGTGTGGTCCTCCTGTAACACAAATACATACAATATATATAACAGAATTTGTGTCATACACTAAAAGAACAATATATGGAAACTGAAATGGGATTTATCAACAATAAGTTCACCTTTTGTTTATCTACTGGATTTTTTCTTTGTATGTTGTTCCTGTCTTTTTTGCACATGCATACTTGAAGCCGACTATAACTTGCCCTGGAGTAGGTCTTTAGACAACATTTGGTGCTTCTAATAAAAGTTCACATCATAAACAACACGTGCCCAATTAGTCATAAAGATCACAATGGCCATTAAACCCTGATTAAAAACGTTACAAAAGGGCTGATAAGAAAAACGTTACAAAAGGTTGTTGAAAGATTTAACAGAGAATGTCAACCACTATTATGTAACAAAGAACATAACACAAGATCTTGTTGAAGCTTTGTTAGATAGAAGGTAGAGTCAGCCTCATTATGACCATCTGGTCTAGAAGAAAATAGTTATATAAATGAGGCAACAAAATAAGAAGAATACCAAGTGATGATTATATGAACACCTTTGAATGAAACAAGAAGAACACGAAGATGATATAGAATTCAAATGTTATGAACCTGAATGAAGACCTAATAAGATAGTTTATATAGGTGATGTTGAAAAATTGAAATATTAAAGGATGAGTTTGATACAGCTTGCAAAAATGTCAAACATTTGCAATCACATGATAATTTCCATATATAGCTTCATAAGTTTCACAATGACTTTCATTTCCAGTCGTGTAATTTTGATGATTATAAACATTCCTTTATTAGTTTTGTGAGTTTTGAAATTCCAAACATTCCTTTATTACTTTCAACTTTCAACATTCAACTTTTTCAACAAATTGGATACACCCTTTATAGGGTATATAGATATATATAATTGTAATCAATCATTAATTAACTTTAAACATTCCTTATTTAACAATACCTTTTATAATTGTAATCATTAAATGTAAATATATATAGAAATAATGAGTTTATTAAATGCTATTTTTATAAAATTCTAAATTTTAAACACAATTTTATGAGTTGTTGTTAGCAAAACCTTATAATTTAATTGTTGGTACAATCTTGACCTTCTTGTAATTTATTTGTATATCTCTTAAGAAAAATCGTTGGTAGAATCTTAACCTTTTTACAGAGTGTTTTTTTTAACTACTTTTTACCGAGTGGTCAACAAATATGTTTTTTGGATTTGTGTTTTAGAGGACGTTTAGTCTTGTGTTTTGAAAATGAGCTTGTAAGTTGTAATATGAAAAGCATGCACATAAGAATGAAGATACATCATCCCGAACTTGCAGGGGCGAATTTAGAATTGTCTCTCCAGGTGTTGTATAATTTTTTTGAACTAATTTTGTATAAAAAAGATTCATTGGATATACTAAAATTTGCACGATAATTTATTTATTTTTTGCTAAATTTAAGTCGTACCGTAAAAAGATAAAGTAGCAAATGGTATTATTGGAAGTAATAAAATACACTTTTTAACTAAAAAAAGATGTGATACGTGTGACACACCCTCTGTGGATCCTTCCCCGCTAACTTGGTGGGTGTTTGGATGTGCTTATTAAAAACAAATTATTCATTTTGAAAACTTCATTTTGAAAAATCATCATTTTGAAAACTCTATTTTAAAAAATAGTGTTTGGATTTGATATTCCTGTTTGAAATCGCAATAATTAAATAATCATTTTTTTGAGTGTTTGGTAAATTTGATTATTTGATAATAAACTCCATTTTAAAAGCTTACTTTTCCAAAACTCCGTTTTGAAAATGAAATAAGTAGCTCCCCACTAACTTTTTCAAAACTCCATTTTGAAGCTTTTAAACGCAAATAATCACTTATCTCCATTTATTACCCAAACATTTTTTTTAACTTATCTCCATTTTAGAACTAAGATTTAGAGATAATCTCCTCCTAACCGCACATCCAAACACCCCTTACCCATCAAAGAAATACGTCAACGCATGCAGGTTACCAACTTACAATTATTAAAAGGGCTGTTTGTTTCATACTCATGGGAATGAAACTATAACAATTATGGTTATAGTAAGTATTTAGTTAGAAATTTTTTGTTAACCTATCATTCAAATAAATAGATCCATAATAAGGAAAAAGTGTGACTTTTGTTAGTCATTCCTGTAAAATCTACATTTTATTATGATTCCATTACAAAATTAATAATATTATACATTTTACTAACAAAATTAATATCCTTAATTCATACTCTTTAATTAAATTCATACCATTAATCATTTTCGATTTGTATACCAAACGTGTCATGCAAAATGATAATTTAACAGGCCGCAAGCTGAGAAACACGTGTATCGAAACTAATAATATAACTATAAGATGAGATTTGAAATTTGAATGTTTTATATTTTGAAATAAGTGACATAAAATAAAAATAAAAAATTTCAAGAATATTTCCTATCGTTTACACAGAAAATCAAATCTGGTTTCTATTTCAAATTAAGTTGGCAGATCATCCCTATCGTTTACATTTTGGATCAAGAATAGTCCCTATCTTGGATGGGCGTTAGTTTTGGCCGTTAAGTGATGTGAGGGAAAGGGTAATTTGATCCTTTACTTGTTTTTTCTGCATATATGCATCACTTTCTTTTTTCTTTTATTTTTTTTCATTCTCTCTCTCTCACACACACACACATTACACCCATCTTCACCATCTTAATAAAAAAAAGTGTGCCTTACCGCCGCCTGCAACTACCATCGGCCGCCACCAACAATCCTTACAGACGACCCACCAGGCACCAACACCACAAACCTCACTCCGACCACCAAACTAACACACTCGTATTTTTATATTAAACCACCACACGTCCTCGCCTCTGCCACCGCCATAGGCTTACGACCACCAATATCCTCCCGCCACCATTAACTGGCCACAACTAATCTTACAAACACATCAAACCCAAAAATCTAAAACAAACATATCACTCTTCTCTCATATGCACACGGAACCTTCTCTCATATACACACAAAACTCAAAATCACGTTTTTTAACCTCTTCATAATTCTTCACACTTTGATACACCCTCGCATTCCCATTTCCTTCCAAACCAATCTTCGTTAAATATTTATTAAAAAAAGTCATTTTTCACCCACATGAAGTTGTACAATAAAGTATGCTACAAAACAAAACATGTTCTTCTATGCTTTTTACTTTATCCTCTTCCTCATCTTCCTAAAAAAAACCTGCACCATTGTTCTTCCATGGCTTCTTTACTGCTCGAACACATAAAAACAACTCCTCATTCTAAAAACTTGCCTATAATCCAATTTTGAGCTTCAACTAGATACGGAACACAAAACAATTCTTCACGCCTTCATCACTATCGCTTCCATAAACAATGATGATGATTTGATGTTTAATCCCAATGAGTTACTTGATCCAAAACAATAAAACCCCACATCTGAAATTCAATCACGATCCCTAACCTACTGTTGTTGTTGCTGTTGTGGCCAAAGGACATGATTCGATTAAATCGAAGCTCGAGTGTTTTCTTGAAGGTAATATGGATGTGGTAACGGTGATGTTAAAAAGTGTTGGGATTCACTTTCTTTGGTCAGATTCCACCAACAAACCCCGCACTCCCTCCACTCTCACTCACTAAACTCGCCCCTTCCCCTCCCCGCTGTTGATACCAGTCTGCTAGATGGCTCTCGTAATTTGGATCGTCCCTATCGCGACCACCGTCCCCCACCTCATTTGTATGAGTTTTCATGAACTTGTGTCAATTATTTTTTGTGAGGTTTACAGATCCGGTGTAACAACCCATTTTGGAAATGGAAATATCACAGTAATTATGGCGTGTCATCAAAGCATACAAGGTAAAATGTCTAAACATTACTTGACCATATAAAGGAAAATACCAGAATCAAACATCGGTAGTCCAAAAGTAAAGCCCATCACACACAAACATAGTATAGTAAGGAATAAGGACGAAACAATGTCCAAAGCATAAGTATCATAAAGAAAAGAAATGCATAATGTAAAGAAGGCTAGACAGCTTCCAGTCCATATGCACGTACTCTTAGTGTCTACGAGCGTCCCTGAGTACCTACCGTTTTGGGAACATAGAAAAGGAAAACGGCTGAGCAATACGCTCAGTGCACGGATGTACAATAAAGCATGAATAGGATAAGCATATAACATAATAACAGCGGAAGAAACTAAGTCCCGAGTAACCTGGTTAAGTCTTAATAAAACCGGTTTTATAGTTTGAAAGTCTTATGTTATCTTATAAAAACTGTTTGTCATATTTTACCATTTAGCCAATATAGGTCATGAATACCCACCGTGCATGAATAATTGGAGGGTGACCTCATCATGCAAATTAGAGGGGCTGCCTCTAATTTAATATACTGGTTTTATGGGTAGGAGGGATCAGCTCCTTGTGAAGGATGCAAGGCACACACCACATTCACCATGTAATCCTGAATAAAAACGTGTAACTAGGATGCACCCATACGCCCCACATGATAATATAAATAAATGGCCAAAAGCTGAAGGGACGCCACGAGCAATCACTCCGCCGTGGTGAAGTCATAACATCAGTGCCTCTAATGTTATGGTTATGGTACCTTCATAACTAGGTGAAACTGGTCATGCATGTATATGGCTATAGGTAATCATATTAAACATAAGCAATCAAACTCATACTTATACTACGGGAAAATAGTTGGCTGCATACGGGGAAATCCTAATAAGGAAAGAATGTCCATACTGAAAGGACGGGAATCCGTACCTTATGTCCAGTGAACGAGAACGATGAACTGCGAGAATCCTACTTCTGAATCACTAACGCTACATAAATACGTACATGAAATAAGTATCTGCTTACTACATACATAGCTGGTTTTATATCATGTCTTAGCTTATTTATGTGTTCTTACCATTTACACTGTTTAAAGCCTTAAACTGTGTTAAATCCTATATTCTGTTCATTCTGATTAAGTATTTCTGATATTTCATGTGTTATTATACTTACTGTGTAATAATAAGTAACTTTCCAAAAATAGCAGGTTTCCTTAAATAGAAAGTTTCCAAAAATAGAAAGTTTCCAAAAATAGAAAGTTACCAAAAATAGAAAGTTTCCAAAAATAGAAAGTTTCCAAAAATAGAAAGTTTCCAAAAATAGAAAGTCTCCAAAAATAGATTTACTGCTTAAAATAGATAAGTTTCCAAAAATAGAAAGTTTCCATAAATAGATTAGCTGCCTTAATTAAATAAGTTTCCATAAATAGATTAGCTGCCTTAAATAAATAAGTTTCTAAAAATAGCTGGTTTCCATAAATAAAATAGCTGCCTTATTTAATTAAGTTTCTAAAAATAGAAAGTTTCCATAATTAGAAATAAGTTGGTTAAATAAGCTAAGTAAATAAGCCTACGTATTTTCATGATTATTTTCTAAGTCATATGATATATTATATAGTTTAATAATTATTTCATGTAATTTAATTAAACTATAGGTTATAATATTTAATTAAAGTATGACATGTTTTTAATTAAATATATTAAATACTTAGGTTAAAATATGTATTATTAAATACTAATAATATAACCTAAGTCATGTTTAATTAATTAATTATATCCATGGTTTTAAAAATAATTAATTAATTATAAGTCTTAATAATAAAAAAATACTTAGGTTAAAATAATTCATGTTTATAATTAATTAGTTAACCTAAGTCATGTTATTAAATTAATTACATCTTATTAATTTAATTCTTAACCTAAGTTTATATCATAAACAATTAACATAATCATGATCCGGATCTAAGCTTAAAAACATGCACCGGATCTGAACAAACACCGTACCCCGAACCAATTCGGGGTACCCCCTTGCTGCCGTGGGACCCACACGCACCAACCAAGACCCAAAAAGGTCTTGGTGGTGGTCGGTTAGAACAAACCGAACCCCCTTGGGGTCGGTTGTTCCTGCGGCCCAAAACAAACACCCCTTAGATCGATCACATTGATTAATTAATGACCATAACATGTTAGATCTAGGTTTAATTAATATGTTTTTAAGAAAAACAACACGTGTTCTTAATTAATACAAGATTAATTAAAAAGAAAACAAGTAAAAAGGTTTTACCGTATTCGTGGATCAAAAGGATGAAGAACAAACACGAACAATTACTAAATCAACAAGATCCAAGATCAAAATCACCCCCTTATGGTGATTGTAGGTGGCGGCACACAAGAAAGAAGGAGGAAGGGTTTCTAGGTTTTCTTGAAATTCTTCTGTAAAAATAATCTAAGTAGTGAAAATTAATTAACCCCCCTTAAGTAAAATTAACAATGGGCTTGGCCCATTGTTCTTGTTTGGCCGCGGGTAGGGACTCCCTTGTGGGGTTCCCGTACCTCGTTTCGTGTCTTGTAATTTCGTACACGTTTACGTTTAATTTAGTTCGTGTTTTAAAAGTTCTCGTTACGTAAATATCCTACACCTATATATTTAATTACGCTCGTATTAAATATATATACGTAATAATACTAACTCGTGTTTAAATTACGCTCGTGATCTCGTGATCGTATGTTCGTGATTAATTATTACTAAATAATTATTACGTGATCGTGCAAATAAAATACTTATCGTGTTCTAACACGTACGTAATACCTAAACTCCTAATACGTAACCGTAATCATGCTATATCAGGAAAGTTTTTAACTAGTACGTACGAACTTAAGGTAATATGCATGGTAAAAGCATGCGGGTTTTACAACTCTCCCCCCCTAAAAAGAATAATTCGTCCCCGAATTATAGATAAAGTAAACTGGAAAAGAAGAAAATACCCGAATTCAAAATATGAAATGAGGGTAAGAAGTCCGGATAGACTCCTCTGTTTCCCAAGTGGCTTCCCGCTCGGTATGATCCCTCCATAGAATTTTGACGAATGGAATCGTCTTCTTTCTCATGACTCGTTCTTGCCTGTCAAGAACTCGTTCGGGTTCTTCTATAAAAGTGAGATCTTCACGAATCTGTTCCAGTGGATACTGAACCATGTGAAGGGGATGATATTGGTACCCTCTGAGTAAGGACACATGAAACACATTGTGCACATGCGAAAGCTGCGGAGGTAACGCCAATCGGTAAGATACTTCACCGACTCGTTCAATGATATCAAACGGTCCGATGAAACAAGGACTGAGCTTCCCTTTAATCCCGAAGCGTCTAACACCAAGTGCCGGCGAAACCTTAAGGAAGATGTGATCTCCTACGTTAAAGTGTAAATCCCTACGATGCTTGTCGGCGTAACTCTTTTGACGTGACCGTGCCTCCTGAATCTTCTGTCTAGCTACTGCGATCTTCTCGTTTGTCATATCTATGATTTCTGGTCCTTCGAGTGTTCGCTCGCCAACCTGATCCCAGCAGATTGGGGCGCGACACTTTCTGCCATACAACATCTCGAATAGAGCACACTTGATGCTCGCGTTCCAGCTGTTGTTGTACGCAAACTCCACCAAACAGATGTATTCGTCCCAATCACCCGTCCATTCCAACGCACAAGACCTCAACATATCTTCCAATGTCTGAATGGTTCGCTCCGACTGTCCGTCCGTTTGAGGATGAAAGGCCGTGCTAAGCTTAAGTTGTGTACCCCAAGCTTTCTGCAGACTTTTCCAAAAGCGCGAAGTGAATCGAGGATCTCTGTCTGAGACGATGCTGGATGGTGCACCGTGTAGTCTCATGATCTCTCGTCTGTACGTATCTGCGAGTTTACTTACCGGATCTTCCTTGCGGATCAGTAAGAAATGAGCTGATTTGGTAAGTCGATCAACGATAACCCAAATTGCATCGTGCTTCCTTTTGGTAGGCGGAAGACCGGTAACAAAATCCATGGTGATTTTATCCCACTTCCACTATGGAATGTCTAACGGTTGAAGGAGACCGCCAGATCTCTGATGTTCGATCTTAACCTGCTGGCAGGTAAGACATTTGGAGACGTAAGTTCCTACATCCTGTTTCATACCACTCCACCAAAAGTACTGTTTGATGTCCTGGTACATTTTGGTTGAACTAGGATGTATCGAGAATGGGGAGCTATGAGCTTCTGCTAGAAAAGCTTCCCGGAGTTCTTGGTCATCAGGAATACAAAGTCTAGTGCCCTGCCATACGATACCATCTGCATCTACTCTGAATTCTGTCTGCTTCTCCAAATTCTGTATTATCGCCCATATTTCTCCGTCATCCTTCTGAGCTTCCTTGATCTTAGATAGTAACTCGGGTTCTACTCTAAGATTAGCCCAGTAACCGTGCTGTCCACGTACCATGATCTCGATGTCTAGTCGCTCCAAGTCTCTTATGATTTCCTCTTCTATTCTAATGTTTTTGATCATTCCGGACTTCCTGCTAAGGGCATCTGCTACTACATTCGCCTTTCCGGGATGATACTGAAGATTAATGTCATAATCCTTCAACAGCTCTAACCATCTCCTCTGCCTCATGTTCAGTTCACGTTGAGTGAAGATATACTTCAAGCTCTTATGGTCTGTGAAAATGTCACATGATTCTCCATATAAGTAGTGTCTCCATATCTTCAATGCAAACACGACTGCAGCAAGTTCCAGATCGTGCATGGGGTAATTCTCTTCATAAGGCTTAAGCTGCCGTGAAGCGTACGCGATCACTTTCCCATGTTGCATGAGAACACAGCCAAGTCCCTTCCCTGATGCATCGCTGTAGATTTGAAATCCACCCGTACCAGATGGTAGAGTAAGAATAGGTGCAAATACTAGCTTCTGCTTCAGGTCTTCAAAGCTCTTCTCTCGATCTTCAGTCCAGACGAATTTATCCCCTTTCCGCATCAGTTTGGTCAATGGTAGTGCTAAACGGGAAAAGTTCTCCACGAACCTACGGTAGTAGCCTGCTAAGCCTAAGAAACTACGGACTTCCGTCGCTGATGTCGGCCTCGGCCACTTAGTGCTGGCCTCAACCTTTGCTGGATCCATAGTGATTCCTTCTGCTGATACAATGTGACCTAAGAATGCCACCTTGTCTAACCAGAACTCACACTTGGAGAATTTAGCATACAGCTGCTTCTGGCGAAGAATCTGTAGTACTGTACGAAGATGGTATTCGTGTTCCTCCTTGGACTTAGAGAAAATTAGGATGCCATCGATGAAAACAATGACGAATTTATCCAGAAATTCATGGAAGATTCTGTTCATCAGATCCATGAACACTGCTGGAGCATTGGTCAGGCCAAATGGCATAACTACAAACTCGTAGTGGCCATAACGAGTACGAAAGGCAGTCTTAGCGATATCCTGATCCTTGACTCGTAACTGATGATAGCCTGACCTAAGATCGATCTTGGAGAAGTGTTTGGCCCCTTGGAGTTGGTCAAACAGATCGTCAATGCGTGGTAGTGGATATCTATTCCGAATAGTAATCTTGTTGAGCTCGCGATAGTCTATGCAAAGACGCATACTGCCGTCCTTCTTCTTAACAAACAAAACCGGTGCGCCCCATGGAGATGCGCTCGGTCGAATGAAACCTCGTTCGAGAAGTTCTTGTAGTTGATCCTTCAGCTCCTTCAGCTCTATGGGAGCCATGCGATAAGGAGCTTTGGAGATTGGTTCAGCTCCTGGAACCAGCTCGATACTGAATTCCACTTCTCGTGCAGGTGGTATGCCCGGAAGTTCTGCTGGAAACACGTCTTGGAATTCCGACACTATAGGTTGATCCTGAATCGATGGAGATTCAGCTTCCATGTCGTGAACCGTAGCTAGATAACCCTCGCAGCCATGTGACAGTAGTGCACGCGCTTGTTGGGTAGATATGATTTGTACAGACCGTCCGGGTATGAACCCATTATGAATGTACTCTGGTGCATTGACATCACCGAAGATAACCCGATATGAATGGTAGTCTATGGTAGCACGATACTTGGATAGCCAACCCATGCCCAAAATCATGTCGAAGTCATTCATGTCCAGCGGAAGTGCGTCGACAGGTCGAACCTTATCATCAAATTCTAGGGGAAGACTCTTGTATACATGGGTGATTAATACAGAGTCCCTCAAAGGCGTGGAAATAGTAAGCCTATTTTCTAGTGGCAAGGGAGGCATCCTAATGTTCTTAGCATAAGCAGTAGAAATAACCGAGTGAGTAGCACCCGTATCGAAAAGAACACATGCAACACGACCATACATATACAAGATTCCAGTGATGGTACCTGTAGACTTGTTGGCCTGGTCTCGAGATGTCGTGTAGACACGCCCGACAGTAGGAGGCGGCTTGGTATCAGCATGTCCCGATGTACCCTCCATCTCGCCCTTACGGCAATCCTTCATAATATGGCCAGGAAGACCACACTTGAAGCACGCATCAGTATTACGGCGACATGGTCCTGGGTGCCTACGGTGGCAAGTAGAGCAAAGAGGATGAGTGTATCCTCCAGCAGGTGCTCTGGCTGGCTGAGGACCTGATAAAACATTTTACATGAGACATAATAGTTGGGTACAAAGGACAAAGCGGATAATCGTAAGAGTGGATACCAGTGATAGCTGGACGGCTAGGCTGCGAACCTCTCTGGTTCTGGTCCCTACCGTTTCCATGGTTCCTGGTAGAATTTTGCTAGAGTGTCAGAATACGAGTCATAGCATAAAACATAAGGAATTTCGTAAGTATTAGGACCTGCTGTTGCTGGATTGCCCGGCGTTGTTACGGTAATTGTCATTACCGCCACGCCTATCCGTAGCAGACCGGTCATTAGTCTGACCATTTCCCTTGGGCTGATGAGGCTGCTGCTGAGTAGCCGGCTGAGACCGGTCCCCAGTTTTCTGCCTGGAAGATACATTTAAAGAGATGAATAATTGACATATGAAAGATATACGGATTGATCACCGCTTGAATATTAAGGTTTTACCTCTTGTCGGGTCTTTCAGCTTCCCCGAACTCATCCCTCTCCTGCAGCATCTCCAGTTTTCGTGCTGCATCGGCCACTTGTGCTACAGTATTGAACGTAGCACACACCAGATTGTTTGCGACCGATGTGCGAAGAGCCCATCTGAAGTGATGTGCCTGCTCTTCTGGAGTACCTGCTGCCGCACCAAGGAAACCAGCCAAGCGAAGAAAGCGCTGCATAAACTCGTTGCTATTCTCCCCAGCTCTCTGACGGATCCCATGGTACTCTCTCTTGAGCTTGTCCTGCTCAGCCTTGGGAAAGAACTGCTCCATCACCCTGTCCTTGAACTGAGCCCAAGTCAAACCAGCAACCCACTCATCACCACCTTCAGATTGCATCAAAGCTAACCACCAGTTGAGTACATCGCCTTCGAATCGATAGCATGCCAACCTCGCCTTGTATGCGGGGTCACAACCCATAGCGTTGAAGATCTTCTCGATGTGAGCCAACCAGCTTTCAGCATCGCTGGGGCTATCTGTCTTTTCAAAAGCTCGAGAGCGGAGCTTGTTGAATCTCTCCAGCCATACTGCTAATGTCACTAGAGGAGGAGGAGGAGGTGGCTGATTGTGCTGCTGCTGATTGTTGGCAGCTTGAACTTCAGCCCGGATGTCATTCCTCAATTGAGGAAGCAAGGCTTGCATGGCAGCCTGAATTGCAGCATTGAGCTGCTCCTGCTCGCGTGTGAGAACCATTTGACAGTATAACATAAAACATAAGATTAACAGTTCAAAACATAAAATATAACATATATACATGAAAAAATAATTTTATACTAAAAAAATTTCACGAGAAAAATTTTTTATACAAGAAAATTTTTGTATGAATGCATGATGCAGTTTTATGAAAACTTTTGATGCTCGAGAGTGAACGCCTCTGGTCAGTTCACCCAAAACAGAAGACATATCGAGGGGACGCCTATGGGTCGGTCCCAAATCTAAAAGTTTTGATAAAACACATGCGACTAAATAAGGCCAGTCCTGTACCAACCATTACTTAGTCAAAAACCCTGTAACAATGACATATATATGTATGCTTAAAAATGATGAATGCATGAAAACAACTGTCAGTTCTAGGAAGACCGTAGTGACTACCCACTAATCACAGGTCATATTTGAGAGCCTACAGGTCGAAGCCTTGGCTCTGATACCATAATTGTAACACCCCATTTTGGAAATGGAAATATCACAGTAATTATGGCGTGTCATCAAAGCATACAAGGTAAAATGTCTAAACATTACTTGACCATATAAAGGAAAATACCGGAATCAAACATCGGTAGTCCAAAAGTAAAGCCCATCACACACAAACATAGTATAGTAAGGAATAAGGACGAAACAATGTCCAAAGCATAAGTATCATAAAGAAAAGAAATGCATAATGTAAAGAAGGCTAGACAGCTTCCAGTCCATATGCACGTACTCTTAGTGTCTACGAGCGTCCCTGAGTACCTACCGTTTTGGGAACATAGAAAAGGAAAACGGCTGAGCAATACGCTCAGTGCACGGATGTACAATAAAGCATGAATAGGATAAGCATATAACATAATAACAGCGGAAGAAACTAAGTCCCGAGTAACCTGGTTAAGTCTTAATAAAACCGGTTTTATAGTTTGAAAGTCTTATGTTATCTTATAAAAACTGTTTGTCATATTTTACCATTTAGCCAATATAGGTCATGAATATCCACCGTGCATGAATAATTGGAGGGGTGGCCTCATCATGCAAATTAGAGGGACTGCCTCTAATTTAATATACTGGTTTTATGGGTAGGAGGGATCAGCTCCTTGTGAAGGATGCAAGGCACACACCACATTCACCATGTAATCCTGAATAAAAACGTGTAACTAGGATGCACCCATACGCCCCACATGATAATATAAATAAATGGCCAAAAGCTGAAGGGACGCCACGAGCAATCACTCCGCCGTGGTGAAGTCATAACATCAGTGCCTCTAATGTTATGGTTATGGTACCTCCATAACTAGGTGAAACTGGTCATGCATGTATATGGCTATAGGTAATCATATTAAACATAAGCAATCAAACTCATACTTATACTACGGGAAAACAGTTGGCTGCATACGGGGAAATCCTAATAAGGAAAGAATGTCCATACTGAAAGAACGGGAATCCGTACCTTATGTCCAGTGAACGAGAACGATGAACTGCGAATCCTACTTCTGAATCACTAACGCTACATAAATACGTACATGAAATAAGTATCTGCTTACTACATACATAGCTGGTTTTATATCATGTCTTAGCTTATTTATGTGTTCTTACCATTTACACTGTTTAAAGCCTTAAACTGTGTTAAATCCTATATTCTGTTCATTCTGATTAAGTATTTCTGATATTTCATGTGTTATTATACTTACTGTGTAATAATAAGTAACTTTCCAAAAATAGCAGGTTTCCTTAAATAGAAAGTTTCCATAAATAGAAAGTTACCAAAAATAGAAAGTTTCCAAAAATAGAAACTTTCCAAAAATAGAAAGTTTCCAAAAATAGATTTACTGCTTAAAATAGATAAGTTTCCAAAAATAGAAAGTTTCCATAAACAGATTAGCTGCCTTAATTAAATAAGTTTCCATAAATAGATTAGCTGCCTTAAATAAATAAGTTTCTAAAAATAGCTGGTTTCCATAAATAAAATAGCTGCCTTATTTAATTAAGTTTCTAAAAATAGAAAGTTTCCATAATTAGAAATAAGCTGGTTAAATAAGCTAAGTAAATAAGCCTACGTATTTTCATGATTATTTTCTAAGTCATATGATATATTATATAGTTTAATAATTATTTCATGTAATTTAATTAAACTATAGGTTATAATATTTAATTAAAGTATGACATGTTTTTAATTAAATATATTAAATACTTAGGTTAAAATATGTATTATTAAATACTAATAATATAACCTAAGTCATGTTTAATTAATTAATTATATCCATGGTTTTAAAATAATTAATTAATTATAAGTCTTAATAATAAAAAAATACTTAGGTTAAAATAATTCATGTTTATAATTAATTAGTTAACCTAAGTCATGTTATTAAATTAATTACATCTTATTAATTTAATTCTTAACCTAAGTTTATATCATAAACAATTAACATAATCATGATCCAGATCTAAGCTTAAAAACATGCACCGGATCTGAACAAACACCGTACCCCGAACCAATTCGGGGTACCCCCTTGCTGCCGTGGGACCCACACGCACCAACCAAGACCCAAAAAGGTCTTGGTGGTGGTCGGTTAGAACAAACCGAACCCCCTTGGGGTCGGTTGTTCCTGCGGCCCAAAACAAACACCCCTTAGATCGATCGCATTGATTAATTAATGACCATAACATGTTAGATCTAGGTTTAATTAATATGTTTTTAAGAAAAACAACACGTGTTCTTAATTAATACAAGATTAATTAAAAAGAAAACAAGTAAAAAGGTTTTACCGTATTCGTGGATCAAAAGGGTGAAGAACAAACACGAACAATTACTAAATCAACAAGATCCAAGATCAAAATCACCCCCTTATGGTGATTGTAGGTGGCGGCACACAAGGAAGAAGGAGGAAGGGTTTCTAGGTTTTCTTGAAATTCTTCTGTAAAAATAATCTAAGTAGTGAAAATTAATTAACCCCCCTTAAGTAAAATTAACAATGGGCTTGGCCCATTGTTCTTGTTTGGCCGCGGGTAGGGACTCCCTTGTGGGGGTCCCGTACCTCGTTTCGTGTCTTGTAATTTCGTACACGTTTACGTTTAATTTAGTTCGTGTTTTAAAAGTTCTCGTTACGTAAATATCCTACACCTATATATTTAATTACGCTCGTATTAAATATATATACGTAATAATACTAACTCGTGTTTAAATTACGCTCGTGATCTCGTGATCGTATGTTCGTGATTAATTATTACTAAATAATTATTACGTGATCGTGCAAATAAAATACTTATTGTGTTCTAACACGTACGTAATACATAAACTCCTAATACGTAATCGTAATCATGCTATATTAGGAAAGTTTTTAACTAGTACGTACGAACTTAAGGTAATATGCATGGTAAAAGCATGCGGGTTTTACATCCGGTGAAGATGATAGATTTGTGAAGGTTTTTGTGAATTTCGATAAAGAAGATTTTTTACGTGGGTTTATATTTGTGTTGTGTTGGTGAGTTTTGGATAACAGATATGTGGGAGATTTTGTTTGGATCTGATTTTAGTTGTGAGTTTTGAGATTCATGGGTGGTTAAATGTATTTGTGTGACGGAGGGATTAAGGGTAGAAAGAATGATAGGGTTTTTAGGTGTTAAATAAGTAAAGGTATAAAATACCCTTCCCTTCATATTACTTAACGGCCAAAATTAACGCCCATCTAAGATAGGGACTATTCTTGATCCAAAATGTAAACGATAGGGATGATCTGCGGACTTAATTTGAAATAGGGACCAGACTTGATTTTCAGTATAAACGATATGGACTATTCTTAAAAAATTTTCAAACAAAAATAATTGCATTAAAAAAGCGACTTTAACAAAAGCGAAAATTTAAAGAAAAGGGTCACTAAAAATGGTCAAAAAAGGGTCAGGACAAGTATTTGCCGTCGACATCCTAAGCTAATACTAATACAGTAATACTAGTCTATCCTTAGCCATGAACACAATCTATGGTGGATTCCCTATCTATAAAATCTTTTGATTTTGTTTTTTTTTTCTTTTTTCTGAAAGATTTAATTACATAAATTTAAAAGATAAACGAGCAACAATTTGCGTCGTAAGTCTTTTTTGAATTGCAAAACTAATTTTATAAAATCCGCATCTGTGAATTTACATGTTATAACGTGGCTATTCATAACGCGTTAAATTCTCTTAAGAAGCTCCACCGCTTTAGGTGCAAGAAAACCAAAATTAGTAAATACAAAAGAAATAAATACGTGTTGATTTTCAATACATGTTTTTTCATGTTGTAAATACATAAAATATTTGAATTACAACAAATGCCAAAAACTGTAAAAAAATCTTGTGTCAAAAATCAAACAGTTTTTTAGAGTAATAAAATCTGAAAATTGTGTTAAAGCGTCCACATTGTAAAGTTTAGAAATAAAATTGTAAGTTATGAGATGGTTATAAAAATAAGACAACATAATTGGGAGCGATTAAGATGACACGCATGATATGAAAAATGTTTATTGTTGTATAAAACATACGTGACTTTTTGTAGTTGTTTATTACCTACAAAGCTTTTAAATGTTTTGCATAGTAACGCTGCCTGAAAAATTCTGTCGTCAATCGGTCGCAACCGAATCGGCCCGTTGCGGTGATTCGGCCGCTGGACTCGATCCCCCCTATTCGGTCTTAGTCACGATCGTTTTGAAACTTGAGAGAAAAAAACTAGCCGTTTGGTTTATAGCCGTTGTGGGTAAAAAAATCTTATTTAATTTAAAACCTATATAATCAATACCCCTCTTTCATAATTTTTACATTTCACACACAAATCTCTACACAAACACATTTAAAATGTCTAACAATAGAACTCCCAAAACCAAAACCCCAAAATCCCGAGCTCGTCAAGAATCCGTTCCACATGTGAAACCGGATTCGGCTTTCCGATTATCCGGCGTGTCTCCTCAATTCCGGGTTAGATCCGCCGGTTTTGAATATCAATCACACCAAAACTATTCAAACCGTCCTTTCTATCCCCCACAACGTGATAACCAACAACCTACTTATGAATCGCCGACGGGTGTGTATCGTTCTACTATGGATTCTTCCACTACTTCCTATCCAAACCAACAATATTCTCCGATTAATCGTTTTGAGGTTAATGCCTAATTTGAAGATATGATATACAACCAAGACAACTATGTGGGTGACGGGCCTAGCCAAGATCAATCTATGGGTCAAGGTTCGGGACACGGGTTTTTTCATGGTGCATACAACCTTGAAGACGACGAGGAAGAGATGTCACCAATCAAACCTAAGAAGCCCTCAAGAAGTGCTACGAAAGGCAAGCAGTTTGATTTAACTGAGCCACCAAAAGAATGGACAAGTGAGGAAGAGTGTGCGTTGTGCAGAGGTTGGTGTCATGTTTCCGAGAATAGCGCTCTTGGAAACAGTCAAAAATCAAAGGGCTTTTGGAAACAAGTTGTGAAGTACTATAAAAACGAGACGAGTTCGACTAGAGGGTACGACGCGATTTTGAGTAAATGGAAAAACAGGTTGCGTCCGAGTGTTGGTTCATTTTGTGGTATTATGAATAACATTGAGCGTACTCATGATAGTGGTGCCAATGATCTCACTGATTACCAAAAAGCTTGTGCTGAGTATAAGGTGCCTTACAAAAAAGAGTTTCAATACGAGGAGGCGTGGAAAGTGCTCAAAGATCACCCGAGTTGGGTACAGATTGAAATGCCAAAGTTTACAAAGAATCCCTCTAGCAAAAAATCCAAGACTTCTGAAAACACTTATGATTCTGGACACGCTAGTTACATGGATTTGCACGATGATTCTGGAGACGAGGAAGAAGAGACTCAAGAATATCGACCAATGGGTCGTGATCGTGCTAAAAATAAGTCATCAACATCTTCGTCATCTGGGAAGTCTTTATTTGTTGAAGCTGTAAGCTCCAAATGGGAGATGATGAAAGACATTGGATGGGGAAAGAAGAACCAATAACAAGATTCCTACTTTGACTTGAAGCAACAGGAGTTGAATTTCCAGGAGAAAAACACGCAAATAAAAAGAAAAAAGCTCGAGTTACAACGTCGGGCAGTCGAGCTTGCTGAATCAAAGAAGCGAGATAAAGACTTGATGTTCTACAACTCGGATATCAACCCCAACTTGCCGATAGCCAAACAGCAAGTCCAACAAGAAATGAGGGACAGAATCAAGGAACGCTGTAATTTAAATTACTAGGATTATTTTAATTTTTTAAATTCGAATAATTGTGTAATGTTTTTTTAAAAAAAAATGTAATGTTTTTTTATGAAATCTATTGTGTTTAAAATAAAATTCAACTAGGTGGCAGTAGGTCGCCGGGTTGTGGCAAATAGGTCGCATTAGGTCGCCGGAGAGAGAAAACTGAAATAACTAGGTCGCGACCTAGTTAGCGTTGCGAGTAGCCTAAGATTTAAGGTTTCAAAAGAAGTATCATTGTATAAATAAGAGAATGTTGTATACGTTTAGAAAATAAAACAACGAAGATGCTTGGTTAAAAAGAAGGCATGTGGATTGTTCAGAGCTCATCTCAAGTTCACAAAATATTCACACACTCATTTCATGATACATCTACACGTAGATATCTATTATACCTAATTTCTAAGGGTGCGTTTGGTATGGACCAATGGGAATGTGTGAATGGTTATTGGAATGATTAATGATGTTTAGTGTGTTAATGTGTGTTAGCCCTATATTTTATATAGTCGAACAAGAATGTAATATGTCATCTTAGTCGTTAATGGTCTTGTATTGTAATAGGTTAGTCGAGAAAACCGGGCTTGGACTTTAAGCTAATATTGTATAAGTTAGGGGCGTAAGCCCAAAACAAAGCCAAGCCTGGCCCAAGGATTCTAAACCCACGACCCATATGCCAAGGGTATATATACCCTCTTCCATGTGTGGAAGAGGGTGTTGGTTAACATTTGTTTCTCTCTCTAAAAGTGTTTAATCATCCATAATCTCTCTTATCTCTCTCTCTACTTTTCTACTCTTTATCTCTCTAAATATCATCTTATATTGTGTTATGGATCAAATGGGATTAACATTTGGTATCAAGAGCCTATAGTGGATAGGTGATTGAAGATTCGTGTGTTGTGTTCTTGATTTTTCGTGGCTATTTTGATCTATATCTCACGTCCCAAAAAAATTTTTGTGCTTTTTTATGGTCTATTCTTGATACAAATCATCTACATACTATTGGTAGTGATTTTGTATTGTTTCTTTGGTTAAAAACGCAAAATTTTTGGGTGTTTGGATCACTTGTTAGCTCAAAATCTCGAATTGGTTGTGTTTTGTCCGAGATAGGTGCATATTCTGATCGCAATAACCTTAGGGTTTTACTTTGCGATCATACATTGCGACAGTCCCTTATTCCGACCGTGGATTGCGATCGTACATTGCGATCGTGGATTGCGACGGAATTTAAGGCATATTGCGACGTTACTCTGTCAAAATTTTGACCACATTCCGATAGGTATTGCGATCCAAACATTCCGACAGGTAACATTCCGACAGGTAACATTCCGATAGGTATTGCGATCCAAACATTCCGACAGGTAACATTCCGATAGGTATTGCGATCCAAACATTCCGACAGGTAATATTCCGATGGATATTGCGATGAGTATTCCGATGGGTGACATTGCGATGGGAGACATTGCGATGGGTATTCTGATGGGTGATATTGCGATGGACATTGCGATCTGTTTGGCTAATTTTTGTTCGAGTATTTTTTAGACTTAGCCACCATCTACACTAGTCTCAGATCATAGTTTACACGAAGATTAAAAAAAAAAATTTCTTTGGCGGGAAAACTCTAGAAAAAATTATTTTTTTCTAAACCATTTTTAGGCCATTTAAGCTTCAATTTCAAATTTTGGCGAAGCGAAAAATTTTTCGACCAAAATTCAAATTTTTAGGCCAATTTTAGGTTTTATTTTTGTCAAAAAATTTCACTTTCCAAATTTTTTCCCTACTAGTTTTTGGCTATTTCTAACTCGATTTCAAAATTTGGTGATTCAAAATTTTTTCGGCTTACCGTTTTGTCGGACTGAGGAATTTATTGTCGGACTGAAAAAATTTGGAATTTTCAAAATTTCAACCACAATCAAATCACAACACATCCAATAAGATCCGTAATCCATACACATCATATCCTCTTCGAGACATCCGTTCAATGGACATCTTCGTGGATTCAACACCAACAACGTCCATGACTGAGATGAATAAAGAGAAGATGCAGAATCCGGAGGTTCAGACAAATACAGAGACTCCAATCAGTAAACCTTCTAACAAGGATTCTACCACCAAAACCGTTCATGCAATCAAATACAAGATGTCGAAAGAAAAAGAAAGATGCATGGAACACATAAAGTTGCTTCAGTCACACCTTCAGGTTCTTTCAAGAGAAGACCTAAAAGGCACTCGTCTTGAAATTGGATTCAAACGGGTATTATTTCTACTATTTGGTCAAGATGTTGAGACATTCATCAGAACGATGCTACTTAATGTAGACCATCTTCAACAAGAACTTGACAGAGACGATTTTCACGAGAATATATCCATGGAGGTCCTTTTACCTCTCAACAATCAGTCCAGCAATTCATTGACTCAAGTGGCTTATCCAAAAATGATCGAGAGTTCACAAGCACATACTTTACCAAATATAATCTCGTAGATCATCAAGCGTTCAAAGAGACACTTCTTCAACATATGAGCAATATAAAGAAGTCAATTGCTGAAAGAACACGCCATCAAAGGCACTTTCAAAGAAGGGTGAATCAAAGACTGATGCAGACGAAAGAGAGCACTCAAGCATTGGATGCTTCTTCGATTGATACAGAGAGCAGCGGGACAGAATCAGAAACGCAGCATATCAGTACCAGCTCAGGGAATGATCAAACAACCAATGATGCGGATATCAGACCCATTTATGATGATCAGCCAATGGCTATGGTACATTTAAATGCTGAATACGATGTTCCTCAACTTACTGAGCTATCTGAACCCATTCTTGACACGTATCTAGTGGAAAAGGTTGATAGCAATACCACACCGGATTCATCAAATACGAGTACTAATGGAGGAGAGACTTCTCAGGATGTTAATTCTAAGATTCACGAGCTTGAAAGTCTGTTAGCTCAGAAGACTAAAGATTTTGAGGATGCCAAACTTGATTTATCAAAGAAAAATAACAAATTTGAGGCTTACTTTGAAAAACTTGAGAAAGCAAATGTTGTTCTTGAACAAAAATTGGATCGTAAGATTCAAGATTTTAACGCGGAAAAAGAACATTTTGTGAAACAAATAAATTTGTTAGAATCAAAGTTGGCTTCTCAAAATCCAAGTCCTCCGCCTGCTTCATTAACTGAATTATCTGTGCAACCTATCGACACTGTAGACAGTAATGACGCGAATTCTGAGAACGACATATTCGACAATATGAATATTAAGTTAGAACAACGTGTCGCTCAATTACTTCTAGAAAATGAGCAATTAAAGGCTCAGATTCGGGAAAAGGTTTTTGCACTGACATCGGTGAAAAATGAATTAAGGAAACTAAAAAGAAATAGTGTGGATACTAAGTTAGCAAAACAGTCAGTCTTGGGGAAACCTCCTTCTCAACCAGTCAGAAACCGCTCAGTTGCTAGACAACCGAATGCGTTTAAATCTGAACGACTCAAAACATCGAATCTGAGGTTTGCATCCCATGTTGACGTGCGTAGCAATTTTCCTAAACCAGTCACTCCACAATCTAGACCCTCCTTAAGAAAATCCGCTTCTACAAAGCCCGATCACATGAATGCTTCAACCAACTCTAGAAATAGGTCCAAGAACATGCCTTGGCGTAGTTCAAATGAAACGGGTCACAAAAGCTATCTAGAGGATGCTAAAAACAAGACACGATCAAGAGACATGACCAAACCACAACCTAGGAGCGTTGTTCACACATCTAGAAATTCTAGACCCTTCTATGATGTGCACAATTCTGCTAACCCTAGGAACTCTAGAGCCTTCTCAGATGCTAAGCACTTTGTTTGCACGAAATGTAACAAATGCGTGTTTAATGCCATTCATGATGATTGTATCACTAAAGTCCTGAACAAGGTGAACGAAAAAGCTAGAGCACCTCAAAGACAGAACCCTAAAGGAAATAGGTTTTCTCCAACTAAGTCTTCCGCTGTGCATGAGAAAACTATGTCTCCTCGACCTTGTCTTAGGTGGATACCAACGGGTAGAACCTTCAAAACAATAGGTCTTAGGTGGGTTCCTACTGGAAAGATATTTCCCTCTAGCTCGACAAAGGTTCAAGGTGAACCCCCACACGGTTCTCACAAAGATATCACTCACCCACATGCAAGCATACAAACTACTGATAAAAGTGCGGGTAATAAAGTAAAGATTCAACAAGAACACAAAGGTTTTCCATATTCATACCGTTCAACAAAAGACACTCTCAGAGTTTGGTTGTTGAAGAAGCAAATATGAGAGAGATACGTGTCTCAAGGGTTTCACAAGTAAGATTCAAGATGACTTACAGTCACATTTCAGGCTGTAACTCGAACGTCAAAGAAAGGGAACTTTATCTCTTCAATGATAAGTTACCCTCAAAACGAGAAATTAATATTTCTCGGACACGAGCTTCTCTTAAAACTATTCAAAAGTTTTTAGCTCGTGTACCTGGCTTATAGTCGAATTACAGACTGTAACCCGGGCTCACAAGACAGGAAAGTTCATCCTGATGATGACTTATCCTCAGAACGAGAAATTAAGTTTTCTCGGACATGAGCTATCTGTAAAAACATTCAACGTTTTTAAGCTCATGTATAAAGACTTACAGTCACATGTCAGACTTTAACTCGTGCTTTAAAAATAGGAAAACTCATCCCGAGTATGACTTATCCTCAAAACAAGAAATTCGATTTTCTCGGACATGAGCTAACAATAAAACTATTCAAAAGTTTTAAGCTTGTGTAAATGACTTCTAAGTGCATCACAGCTTAGGACTCGAACCTCAACTAAGGAAAGTTTATCTCGGACAATAACTTATCCTTCTCAACGAGAAAATCATATTTCTCGGTCATGAGCTTCTCATAAAAACATTCAAAGTTTTTAAGTTCATGAAAAACGATTTCTAAGTAAATGTCAACTTAGACCTCGAACTTCAACTTAAGGAATGTTTATCATGGATGATAACTTATCCTTCACAACGGGAAATTTATTTTTCTCGGTCATGAGCTAGTCACAAAACAATCAAAGTTTTGAGCTCATGAAAAACGGACCCGAAAGGGAAGTGTACGTTTCAGTGCGCTTTCCCTAGGCAATAGAAGAGAAGTCTTCTATCCTGATTATTTTAAAACCGTTGAACACAATTTTTCAAGAATTTCTCAAAAGGTTTTTCTAAATCTTTCAAAATTGTGTGTTCAACACTCCCTTCCTCATATGTGGTTTTTATATCTCAAAATTGTCATATGTTATTTTGATCAATTTTTGAGGGGGAGCGTTTTAAAATCAAGCCTTTAATGTTGCTTGGGTACATCTCTGAAATTGTCATATTTTATGTATCCAACACATTCTGAAAATGATATGAAATTGTCAACTATAATATATTATATCGGAAAAGGCATCTCATCTCCGTACCTCAACATATTTTGTGGTGTCCTTTCTCCAAAATTCTGTCAACTTTTGTCTCAAGACACACATATATTGTTGAGGGGGAGCATCCCGACTGAAAACGTTCCATGATTCATGCGTGCACACATGTTTCTCTCCCGTCGATTTTTAGAAAATTGTCATATTTTAATCAATTGGTATCTCTAATATTATATTTTTATATTAGAGATAGGGGGAGAAAATGTGATTAAAATGTAATATATCACAACAAGTGATCTTAAAGACTCAAGTGAAACTCTTTCCTTCACATGCCAAACTATTTCGTATATCGATGCATGTGTGTAGGGGAGCTTTTCGGAAATGTAAAACTTTCAAAGTGTTAAAAAGTTTTGATTTTTATCAAGCATTTTGAATGGTTTTCAATGGTTTAATGGTTATGATCTATACCCAAAACAACCTACTATCCACGAAGGAATGTTGGAGTCAAAAGGTGGTTTAGGATAGGAAACTAAGTCCTATGATCCAACCAGAACCGGAGGGATCTACCCAAGGACATTCCATAGCTAGAAATAGTTGTCCTTAGGAAAGATGGAGTTGGATGAAGCTGAATGCGGACCAATTACTTAAGTTAGCACTAGAACAATCACAACAAGGTGCTAATGATGACGTATTGGTAAGCATTGAAGGAGTTGAATATTCTATGCAACTTAGGCAGAAACCGGGTCAGTACATCTATTGAAGACAAGTCATCATGGACCCAGTGATGCAATGCACAACCCTTCCCAGCCATTCGAGTTTCTCTCAAAAGAAACTTGTCTCATTGTCACGGAGATCAACACGTATCTATTGACTTTCTCACTCCGAGTTAGTTAATATTGAAAAGGTGGCAGTCTGCTCCAGCCTCCGATTACAAAAATGTACTTATTGAGTCTAGAGCCAAAATAGATCAATCTATCATCTCATTAGGACACAATCGAGTCCTACGCATTATCCTTGTGATATTACCAAAACATCTGAGTGATACGATTCACAATGAATATGGAAATCCTGCTTGAGCCAGCATTAAACAAGCTCATGGTAGGTAACTTGTGCGATTCTACACGAATCAAACTTGTGAGAACTGGAAAGCAACTAAGTTTCGATTCTTAATTGATTCAAACTTGATTCCAGGTTTCTTCGCAAAATCCGTGTGATCTTACCAGAACATTCAGAGTGACACTCTTTAGTGTTCACAGTGACGAATGGAAATCCTTCCAGTGTCAACATCAAACAGCACCGCGGTAGGTAACATGCAAGATTCTTATGAATCGAGCTTGTGGCAAACTGGAAAGCAACAATGGTGCGATTCTTATAGAATCAAACTTGTTCCAATAATTCTGAATTGACGACTCTAATCAAACGGATAACCGTATCCTTTTTGATTCACTCTTTACGTTCGCAGTCTTCTTTGAGACGGTCGAGTAAAGAGAACTGGCTACTACCGCCGGGAAACCCTGTCAAGGAGGTTCTTAATCGAATCTACCCGATCACAGGTACGGTATCTAATACCGTCTAAACGGTCTTCACCGACCGGAGGTAAAACGCTACCGAGTTAGGATGAAATGTTCAAAGCCATTTTATCCGTGTCTATATATGTGTGTTGCATATCAAGAAGGTGGCGTAGCTGTGTAACCGAAGTCGATTCAGAAGTCACAAGAGCACAAGATGGTGATATTCAAGATACCTAAGAATGTAAGAATGTAATAGGTCATCTTAGTCACAAGGAGCACAGATGAAGATCTCAAGCACTCAAAGTCAAATGACAAAGGCTCAAGATAAAGATCACGAAAGCATGAAGGAACAAAGCTGTTACAAACAAGATCAAGACCAAGATACAAGACCAAAGCAGGAAGATCTCCTCTACAAGAATGTATTCACTCAACCATCTTTTGGTTTTTAATCTTTTTAAGATGACCGATACATTGGGGGAGATTGTTAGACCTATATTTTATATAGTCGAACAAGAATGTAATAGGTCATCTTAGTCGTTAATGGTCTTGTATTGTAATAGGTTAGTCGTGAAAACCGGGCTTGGACTTTAAGCTAATATTGTATAAGTTAGGGGCGTAAGCCCAAAACAAAGACAAGCCCGGCCCAAGGATTCTAAACCCACGGTCCATATGCCAAGGGTATATATACCCTCTTCCATGTGTGGAAGAGGGTGTTGGTTAACATTTGTTTCTCTATCTAAAAGTGTTTAATCATCCATAATCTCTCTTATCTCTCTCTACTTTTCTACTCTTTATCTCTCTAAATATCATCTTATATTGTGTTATGGATCAAATGGGATTAACAATGTGGGATTCAAATAATGTAATCAAAACAACATATTAGAGCTACTCCATAGGAGGGAGGTGAGTTATCTATCCAATTTCATTCTCTATTTTGTATTCTTTATTTTCATTATTTTTCTTGATCTTCTTATATATGCAAGAACACAAAAACCATGAAGCTTTCTTATCCACCACAAAATAGTTCAACAACACTCAAGAACTATTGAAGTATCTTCATACGAACAAGGTAACTAACTTAAAACTTTATTTTTTCTTTAATTTGATCGAGTCTATTTTGATCCAGAAAATCAAAAATTCCGTTTGAAAAAAATAAATAAGAGTTGATTAATTTTTCTTTCATTTGATCTTTTTGTTAGCCTCAAAATATTGAGTCAAATAAGAATGTTCGGTCATAGGTTTATATTGTAATATTTATTAGAACGTTGTAATAGTTAGTTAAAATAGTCGTGACATTACGGGCTTGATGGTTAGCTTTAAAGGCCTCTTTCAAGGTACTAAGCATTTATTCAAGCCCGACCCAAAGCAATATAGTCCATTAGAGAGCCCGCATGTGGGTGGACTATATAAGCACCCTCCTAGCATGTTAGAAGGGTGGATGATCTCATAATTCTTAATCTAATTTCACAAGTTAATCATCTCTCTCTCTACTTTCTCACACTACTTTCTCTCTCTAAAATTCATATCTTTTCCATCTCATTTCTTTAATCTATCATCATATTATTAGGGACAACAATTGGTATCAATCGCCATGGGGTAGATTCGTGGTTAGTGTGTGGTTATCATATTTGATTTCATGTGATTTTCGTATTAAAATCATCTCGTATCAAAAAAAAATTGTGTTTTTGTGCTCAAAATCTTCATACAAATTGCCTACAAAGTTGTGGTAGGAATTTGTGTTCTTCATTTTGGTAATTTTTACGAAAAATTTGGAAGTTTTGGCTTGATTTTTGGATAAAAATTCGTTATTTGGAGTTTTTGGTTTCACAGTTCGGAATTTGAAGTTTTATAATTCGGGAAACTAGGGTTTAGTAATATTCCGAACTAGGTGGGAAAACCAGTTTATTCCGAACTAAGTGAGAAAGGGGTATTCCGAACTAGGTGGAAAAAGCAGTTTATTCCGAACTAAGTGAGAAAGGGGTATTCCGAACTAGGTGGGAAAAGCTGTGGATTCCGAATTAGGTCAGTGCTTCATCATTTCGAATTAGATCAGAATTCCATCATTCCGAACTAGCTCAGAATTCCATCATTCCGAATTAGATCAGAATTCCATCATTCCGAATTAGATCAGAATTCCATCATTCCGAACTAGCTCAGAATTCAATCATTCTGAATTAGCTCAGAATTCCATCATTCCGAATTAGATCAGAATTTCAAAGATTCCGAATTAGGTCATGGTTTAATTGATTCCGAACTAGGTCATGGTTTAACAGATTCCGAACTAGGTCATGGTTTAACAGATCCCAAACTAGGTTTGATATTCACAGATTCCGAACTAGGTCAGTGATCACATATTCCGAACTAGGTCAGTAATTACATATTCCGAACTAGGTCAGTGATCACATATCCCGAACTAGGTCTGTCATCACATATTCCGAATTAGGTGTTGAATACATATTCCAAACTAGGTGAGTCTCTCACGGATTCTGACTTAGGTACAGGTAAAACATTCCGACTTAAAAAAAAAGAGTTTTTTGGCGGGAAAACCGTAGTAAATTTTATTTTTTCCTAGACCATTTAAGCTTCGATTTCAAATTTTGGTGATGCGAAAAAATTTTCGACCAAAAATTTAAATTTTCGGACCAAAATTCAAATTTTAGGCCAAATTTCAAATTTTTTAGGTTTTATTTTCCGTTAAAATTTTCATTTTTCAAAATTTATCCCTATTAGTTTTTGGCTATTTCGACCTCGATTTCAAATTTTGATAATTCAAAATTTTTGGTTTACCGTTTTATCAGACTGTGAAATTTATTGTCGGACTGAGAAAAAATCGGAATTTTCGGAATTTTAACCACAACTCAATCACACCATATCTACTTAAGATCCGAAGTCACTTCATCTTCTGAAACACTCATTATGGATTCCGTAACACAAGATGTGCATGCACTCAAATCCAAGATGTCGGTTGCAAAAGAACGATGCATGACACACTTTAGATCACTCCAGTCACACCTTCAAGTTATTTCAAATGAAGATTTAAAAGGCACTCGCGTCGAACTTGGATTCAAACGGGTATTCATGTCACTCACTGGTCAAGATGTTGAAACATTCACAAGCATAATGCTACTCAATGTAGATCACCTTGAACAACAACTTGCCAACGATGAATTTCAAGAGGTTGAATCCATAGATGCCGCTTTGGTTCTCGAGAATCAGTTTCAGCAATTCTTTGATACACAAGTCTCTGTACACTATGATCGAGAATTCATCAACAAATACTTCTTTGAATATACTCGGTTAGAAGTTCAAGAATTCAAGGAGACATTTCTTCAACACATGAGTGCTATAAGGAAGTCCATTGCTGAAAGAACACGTCATAAACTACAAGTTGAAAGAAGGGTGAATAACAGATCGATGTAGCAGAACGAGAGCAATGTCGATGATGGTCAAACGTTGGATGCTTGTTCGATTGGCACAGAAAGCAGCGGGACAGAATCAGAAAAGCAGCATACCAGCAACAACTCAGGGAATGATCAAGCAACCGAAGATGCAGATATCAGACCCATATATGATGAGGAGCCAATGGATGAGGTACAATTAAATGCTGTGTATGATGATCATCAATATATTGATTCTAAGATTCATGAGCTTGAAACTATGTTAGCTCAAAAGACAAAAGATTTTGAAGACGCCAAACTCGAGTTTTCGAAGAAAAATGACAAATTTGAAGCTTATTTTGAAAAACTTGAAAAAGCAAACGTTGTTCTTGAACAAAAACTGGATCGTAAGATTCAAGATTCTAATTCGGAAAAAGAACATTTTGTGAAACAAATAAATTTGTTAGAATCAAAGTTGGCTTCTCAAAATCCAAGTCCTCCGCCTGCTTCATTAAGTGAAATATCTGTGCAACCTATCGACATGGAATATCTGCAACCTTAAAAAATGCTATCTTTGAAAGGCTACGGCCTCCGCATGGACACTTCGCTATGGTTGGCTTCAATGAAGATCCATGTATTTTTTGTTTTCATGCTTTCTAGGTTCTATTTGTCTTAGGATTTTAATTCTGTTAAAAAATCGTAAACGTTCTAATAAAATGCCGTGGTGCCTAGCTAGCTCCACGGCCTGTTCTTGTGCAAAATATTGTCTCATGTCTTAGATTTATTTGTTATTTCCATAATGTGCTATATATTATTCATATGCATTCATTCAAACCATACATGTACTATTCGCTCCCATGCGGGGTAAGAGGATTAAGTGAACCTAATAATTCAACTTGTCGCATAAGAGGGATGCAACCCCAGTGACGCGGATTATGTATCCTTACTAGACACCTTATTTACAAGACGTTGTAATAAGTTTCAGCATGCTGTACTTACATAGTACTGGCCATGATAAAGACACAAGCCGCACGTCTAGTAAAATATAGACTTAGTTTTATTCTTGATAAGCCGTGACATGTCATGCAATATAGATATAAGATGTCTAAAGAAAATAAACAAGTTTTAAATTCAATACACAAATTTGCCGTGGTCACCACGGACTTATATACAATATCCTAACAATATAATGAGTTCCAGCCGTGTACATGCACGGACAAATAAGTACAAAATACAAATGTTTACAAGGTAAATTACAAAGGAAGTAGGAACTCTCATATTTCTCTCTTTCCTTCTATAATCAGGGCACGGAGGGCCTCGCCACGAGCATCCTCGCCACTCTGCGCCCTAGCCATATTGGCATCCAACGCCTCGGCTAAAAGTTTCTCACCTTTCATCACCTTCAAACTAGCGTCGTATGTTGGCAAGGTTAGTTGGATGGGGTCTGTGGTGAGCTTGGCCATGACCGCCTCGTTGGAAGCATCCTTTAACGATTCAAGATCATCTAGGAAGGGGTGCTGGATTTCCCAAAGGGCGGCCATGGAGGCGGTCATCTTGTCTTCTGCTCCAGGATTATGGTAGGCGTGCTGGGAGATGTCTTCATTTTTGCTTATCAATTATGTAGCCTTGATCAAACCCTCGTGCCTACCACGGTCAATGCCGTCTGATACAACATCCGCAAAATCCTACACAAAATAAGGAGCCTCCGTTACCTGGGTCACGGCAATTCGCATCCCATGGCCCACCATCCACCTACGACCGGCTATGGCCGTGAGCAGTAGAGGGCACAACACTTTGGCGCAGTCCGTCGCCAGCCTATTCAGCTCTTCCTCTGCTACCGCTGCTCGCTCTTCCATGACAATCTGTGCCTGGGTGAGTTCTTCCTTGAGCGTATCACGTTCTTGAGCAATGTTGGAGGCTTGTTCCGTTACGGCTCTGGCGGCGGCTTCGGCTGTGGATACGTGTGAATAATACTTGGAATTACTACAAGGAAAGATAGGTCTTATGTGAACAATGGGTATCAATAAGGGTGCGTACCTTCTCATTGGATGCAACTAGGAGGACTTCCAGCTCAGCAATGCGCTCCTCGCGGGCGTTGGCGTGGTTGGTTTGTTCCTTAATTGTCGATTCCGCCACAACCAAGGCTGCCTGTAAGGAGGATATGGTCTTCTCATGCTTTTCCACCATTTTTTCTCTACGAGCGATCCTCCTATCAGCACAGCTCACGTTAGCCAAGGATCCTTCCAGACGGCGCCGTAGGGCCGCACCAACTGTTACCTGGTGCTCGAGTTCATCTAAGTCTTGTGCCAGCGCTGGAGGGGTTATGTGGTCCATGAATTCTTTGCACTCAGACTCTGCCTCTAGTCTGGTTAGGCTGGACAAGTTCCATGCCGGGCGGAGGTTGGTGTCCGGACCCTCAGCACGGGGCTCCTCTTCATGCGTCGGGGGGGGGGGGGGGGGGGGGGGGGGGAGATTGGGGCCTCATAGATATCATGAGTGAGGGTTATCTCTCCATCTCCTTCTCTTGTGCGACTATCGATGGATTCGTCCTGTTATTGAAAGAAACACTTAGTTTTTGTTAGTGGAATAAGTATTATGGAGGATTGTTGGTACTTACGTCACGTCAATCATGGGTTCAATGGTAGTAGGAGCCACGGTGCTCACAGGTGTCGCCTTCCAAACTTGGGCATCTACTTGCGGCGGGGGGTTGCCTTGGGGCATGGTAGTGCTGATTCCCTCTTGAAACTACGGGTGGTCTTGCCTCGGTTTCTTAGGTGGAGCATTGTGTTCCCCCGCCTCAACTTCCACATTCTTCACCACCTTTCTAGTGGTTTTTCGCTTCCCGGATGCTGGTTTTAATGGGTGGGATCCGGCCTCCTGCGCCATTTCATCTTTTCCTCCTTCTTCATCATCAGCTAGACGGTTGATGGATGGATCCGTGAGCTGTTCTTCGCCTTGGATGGAGGTCGCGTTCTCCAGCAGCAACTCACCACCATCTTCATTATAGAAGTCCAGTGGTGACTTTTGGATTACTGGCTCCTGCTCATCCGTCTGTTGCTCATCCGACCGCTGCTCGTGTGTTTCTTCTAAAGGGGTAGTCATGTTGATAATGGCAGCTAGTAAGGGAGGCTCGCCCTCTTTTAGAGGTCGGGATCCTTGTGGAACCTTCATTGTATCACTTTGGCGTAGCAGGCCAAACAACTTCATCTCTGTGGACATAAACACACATAAGTGTTAGCAAGTTTTACAAGTGTTTATGACGCTCGTACGCGTATTTAATAAATACCTACCCTGTCTACGCTCGATCAGAAAACATGGATATCGTGTCTGATTCCTATTAAGCATAGGAAGTGTTCCGGCAGGCCCCTATGAAAATTAGTGTGATGGGTGTCTAATATTTTCACATCCCGGCTGCTATGATCTTTGGATGCGGGTAGGGGGTCAAAGATTACTCTGTACTTCATCACAAATGGGGTGGGGAATACTTTGGAGTCTACAAAGAAGTAATGGTCGTACCATTTTTCAGGGAAACTAGGGGTTTCCTATACGACATAGGGGCTGTGGCGGATCGTTTCTTAAAAGACAGCCACCCATTTACCATTTGGGGGGAGTAAAATACCCTAAATAGATTAACATTGGGGGTTATTTCGCAGGCGTGGTAGGTAACCTCGAACTGGTTAATCTTGCACGCCCCTATGCAATGAAGCTGCGTTATGTGGAAGTCAGAATACAACAGCACATCTACGAGGAACCTAGATAGGGGGATACGGTAGTTAGCCGAGTTGAATAGCCGCGTATACACGCCTATTTTCCCCCTAGGAGCGTCTGTGATAGCTTCACCATCACCTGGATAGGTGGGGTGTACGCTCTCCGGAATATAATATTCAGACATAAAGTCTATATATCTCTTCGGCTTCATCACATTGAGGACGTTCGTGATAATGGGATTATCTTTCACCATGATTTATAAAAAAGGATTAGAAAGGCGCGGTGATCTAACCTGGTGTGGTGAAATTTCATGGAAAAAGAAGAGAAGGAGTGAAGGATTGAGCAAGGGTATAACAATGGCGGAAATGGATATGTAAAATGTGTGTTTGCACAGTTGCACACACCAACTCTTTTATAGGGTTGCCTCGAGTTACGAGGTACCATAGATGTTGGACACGTGTAAACCACTACGCTTATCTAACGGTGGGGATGTCTGACAATTCTGAAACGTCAGAAGGGACCCACGGGTCACTTCTTCAACAGTTGTGCAAAGATTAAAGGTGGGCCTGACTGGTGCAATTTTGCAGATATAATGTCCGACTAATGACTGCCATTAATGAATTCATTAATGTTGTCTCGGTCGGCCTTTATTGGGATGCGGCTATGTTTGCGACAGCAATATTTGCGAGATATTTATTAGTCTAGAGGTTACGCCTACGGCTATAACAACTAGACTGGGGGTACATGATGACGTATAGTCCCCATCCGGGTCATGAACCCGACCTACGGGTACTACCCGTATCTGACCCATCACGAATGGGTTGGATTAATGTTATTTCGGCTTATGGGCTTGAATGAATAGTGGCCGTATAATAAGCCTGCGGCCCACGACCCGGCATGTCGGAACAGGGTTAGACAGAATCACAATCCTATAAGGATTGGGATTTGCCCAGAAGAATAGGATATACACTCACCATAATTAGAAGATAACAATCAAGCTAATTATGGTGATTATCTTGTGCTTGGGGCCGAAGTAACAGTGAGCCCATTAGGGTTTCACTGCCTATATAAGGAACCCCAAGGGTTCCACAAAGGTATTACATTCTCCATACTCTAACCTCACATCTGATTCTCAACCCTAACCGATTACTTACTCTCACGCTGGAGTCTAATCGTGGGATATATCCCCACAATAAGCCTAACGCGTGTTGCTTTAGTGTGCAGGATCTCAACAAGTTATTCACTTGGTGCAAGAGCCGGAGCCCAGCATACCCGAATTAAGCCTAATTCGGGTCTAGCAAGGATTATCCAACTTTTGTATCAACATCCGCCTTCCTTTTTCTACAATAATTCCATAACGGTTATTTAACTTAACTCTTAATTTAATTAACCATGGTTTAGTTAAGTTTGGTTTGATTTAATAAATATATATAAAATAAATTTAATAAATAAAGTTAACCCTTTACGTATTATGTGCAATCCCGTAATCCCGAGTTCGATCATATCACACAAATATTAATTTTATGTCCGTAAACTTTCAGCTCCCACTTGGACAAAATTGAATATTGTGATTACATTGACTAGCGTCTAGTTACACTAGCAATGTCACTAGTACAACTCGAGTAAGGTCTCCTGGCAAAACCTTTTAAATGATTCATCATTTATTATTATCCTTTCATTTCAAATACAACGTTAATAGGATATGGATCTCAGTCATTCCTTCATTAACCATTCTGTTTCTCGTTTACGGATATAGCAAGATTACCAAAACAAATTCGGGTGTGGCCGCACAAACATCTTACTACTCCCCCGAGGGGCCTAGCTGTATTTATACTTCAAAATAATTTTGAAGGAAACAAATCCCATTTTGACTACAAGCAAAACTTACGAACTTTGCAACACTTTTGAAAATAACCCTTATAGCTACCAGTTACGTTTAGCGTTAGGTTATCTCACAGAAATGCACTACATTCTATTCAGTTTCCTGGTATCTCAGGTCTAAGGATTACTATTTACGATTTACTTAATGACGAAGATCCATAAAGTAAAATCATATACTTGAGATAAGTACAATATTTGATCCATCAAATATCATCCAAAATTGACCAACATACTTCCAAGTATACTCTGTCACTATTTTGAATTTTCTTAGTTTAATAATACTCCCATATTATTAATAGACAACGGACATTTAGAACATAACAATTATTCATGGATTAAAACATGTAAAATAGGATACAAAATCAAATAACAGAAAATAAACGAAACTCTTATCTTTAATTCATCAATTCAGTAATGTCTAACATCCTTTATCCAAATACTAATCAACAGATTTATTGCATGAATTCGCTAGCTAGTTGCAGCCCAATCGCTTTGGCATGCTTAACTACCTTTGGTCTAGGCAAGGCCTTAGTAAAAGGATCAGCTACGTTATCATCTGTGTGAACTTTTATTAATTTTATTTCACGAGCTTCCACTTGTTCTCGTACGTAGTGATATCTACGTTTAAAGTGTCTGGCGCCTTTCATGACTCCAGGATCATTGGCAAATATTATTGCAGCAGAATTATCGCAATATATATCAATAGGTTCTTTAATTGAATGCATCACTCCAAGATCTCCAATAAACTTTCTAATCCAAACAGCTTCCATTGCAGCTTCTGAAGCAGCCATGTACTCAGATTGAGTCGCATGCATAGCAATGGTTGTCTGCTTCTTGCTCTTGCAGTCAACTGATCCTCCATTGATGACAAACACGTAACCCGTCTGAGACTTCGTATCGTCTTTATCATATTGCCAGGACGCATCACAGAAACCTGTAACATTCAGTTCTGTGTCTGGTTTACCCCCAAATACCAAAAACATATCATTCGTATTCCTTAGATACTTTAATATATGTTTAACAACAGTCTAGTGAAGCTTCCCTGGATTCTGTTGGTAACTACTGACCAAGTTCTGAGCAAACGCCACATCAGGCCTTGTGCATCTTACAACATACATAATAGATTCTACAGCCGAAGCATAAGGCACCTTCTGCATGTAAGCCGCCTCTTCGGGTGTTGATGCATCTAACTCATGACTTAATTCCTGCTTAAGTTCCATAGGTTGAAAACCTTTCTTAGAATTATGCATGCTATACTTCTTCATTATCTTATCAATATAAGCATCTTGACTAAGACCAATTAACCGTCTTTTCCTATCTCGATAGATTTTAATTCCCAGAATATATGTAGCATCTCCCAAATCCTTAATAGAAAAACATTTACCAAGATACTCAACATCTTGGTAACACTTGAACATAATCGATAGTCAACATCTTTTACCAGTGTTGGAATCTTGAACCAGGGACCACTTTGGCGACCAGGCACATACTTAAGTAATTTCCATAGATTAGCTTTCTTAGACTTTTTCCCTTTCTTTTTCTTTTCAGCAATATTACCTTCTACACCCTCTTGACTAGGTACACCAGTTATCATAATGTTATCCCTTACCTCTATACCAAGGTGTAACCTTTCTTACTTATTTCCCAAGCAACTCGTGTTTGTCTTTTCTTCAGGTTGTTTGTCCCCTAATCGTCTTTAAGCCACTTTAGCATGATCGTTACTAACCTAAAAAACCTTAGCTTCACGATCCCCGTGGGCTCCCTGAAGTTCCACCTCAAACCAAACACGTTTATGAACCTGTACTCCATAGGCTCCTTTTTTAACACTACGACCAAGTTGTTTGAACCCAAATTATTTATGACCAAGTTATTTGTACCCAACATGTTTATTACCAAGTTGTTTGAACCCAACTTGTTTAGAACCAAGTTTCTTTAATCCAACTTGTTTTTTACCTTCATGCTTTTTTACACCAAAATTCGTCACTTTTGCTTCCAAAGTATACACACAATTCCTTTCCCTTATCCCAGTCATCATAACTCGACAACCTTTGATCACCTTGATTTTACCCATTTGAATCTTTATAGTATAGCCCTCTTTTTTAAGAGTATCCAATTAAATCAAACTTCTTTTTAACCCTGGAACATACCTGACATCTTCTAGTATAAAGTTTGACCCATCATGCAATCGTATCTTCACCTATCCCTTTGATAGTGCATGTCATGTTATCACCTAACTGAACTAAACCACCACCAACATCCTTGAAGTCATACAAGAAATCGATCCTAGGCGTCATATGATAAGACCTACCTGAATCCATGACCAATTCAGTCATATCATCATTCCCGACTACCACCAAGGCTTCCCTAAGATAAGTTTTACCTTCGTTATCAGAAGAATCAGAATCCTGATCATGTTTACCCTTCTCGACGAACCTACTTGACTTCTTCATTGGACATTCTCTCTTCAAATGACCCTTTGAATGACATATGAAGCGCTTCAGTTTACGAGTCCCACCCCTTGATTTAAACCGCGAACTTCCACTAGAATGGGTTTTTCTTGAATGATCTGACCTTTCCCTTACATATAACCCGTCACCAGTCTCTTCCTTTGTGCCTTTAGTTCTTTTCTTCAACTTTATTGAATTAAGATTCACTAGAACAACCTCCATTATCAAGGATTCCCTCCCATACAACAATGTCTCCAAAAAGTTTTCATAAGATGAAAGAAAAGACGTAAGTAACATGAGTGCATGATCTTCATCCTTAATCTTGATATCAACTTATTAAACTCGTCTATATGATCGCCCAGTTTCATACCTGGGCTCATCTAGTATGTGTACAGCTTCTTCTTCTTCAGATACAATCCATTTTCTAAGGACTTAGTCATATACAAATTAGTTAAGTTCGTCCAAATTCCTGTAGCATATGTTTATTTGGTCACTTCCCATAAAACAAGATCCCCTAAGCATAGAATCAAGGTACTATATGCCTTCTTCCTCATAGCAGTCTTTTCTCATGCTTCCATGTCCGTGAGTAATGTCTCTAATGCAGCATCACATCCCGGATGTACCATTAAAGCACACTTTATTTTCTATAACCCAAAGTCATTCTTCCCATCGAATTTTTCGATGTTAAACCTAGCTATAGAACTAGTCATTCTTCTTTTACCTTGGTACAAACCTTGTCAAGTTGTTTATTAACCAACTTTATCGATAAGCCTCACAAGTCATGTGCAATATACCTGTTGTTGCTAGAAACTCTTTCTTGCAAATCGAATTCATTAAAAACCCCAAACCTCGATTACGAACTAGCAAATCCGGTCGCTAACTTGAAACCCAAGCGAACCAAGATAAAATTTGAACAAAAAAACCACAACAACGTAACTTCGCTTTAATCGAATGACGATAATCGAAGTCTAACTTAAGAAAAGTTAAATTTAAGAATCTTTACCCTTCATATGTGTTCCTAATGCTCCCAAAAACGACGATTAAAGACCTTGACAAATACAAGCTTTAATTCCTATGAATTAGTTTTAACTAGGATTTTATGCCCGTACGTTGCCGCGTGAGCATTGTGTCGAGTCTAAATTCCTATATTCATGCAACATGGTTAGATACAATTGTAGCCTAAATACACATATAAGCGAGTTAAAAAGGTTAGACTCGTCATATGATTACATAAGATAGAAATAATAAATTTTAGCGAGCTACAATACACATTACAAACAAAAAAACATAAACCCAACATACAGTGTAAACTACATACGGTGTCAGAGTTAGCTAGAAAAAGGAGATCAATCACCACTCCCACTCCATTCCCGTTGTTGCTAAAAATAAAGCAAAGATTTGTGCACCCACAGCTGAACTGTAGCCCACAACAGATGAACCCGTTAGTATCAAGGAACTGAACAACGCTAGTATGTCATATGCCTTCTCCTATATGAGTTTTGGCGTGTAGAGCTTTCTCTTCTGACCAACACTAGGCGCACCTGGGCAGGCTGAAATTTCAGCACGTGGCAAGAAAAGAACCTTGATTGGGCGTACGCCGAGGCACTGATTGAACGACGAAGTCCATAGAAGTTGGAAGCAACACCTGCGTTCCTGTAGAAAACAAAGTTTCGATTAAAGGTCAGATACAAAACCTAGTCAGAGAATAAGGGTAAAAAAATTCTAGTAAGTGAAATCAATAACCTTGAGGCAGATGGGTTGCAAGCGGATCTTCAAAAGCAGGGGCCTTCCCTTTAGGATCAGCCGGTGTTATACTCTGGTTCGGTACAAACATGTATCTTACGCCTTGCCAAGATTCTGATAAATCACACGGCCCTCTATATTCAGTTCTAGCATTTGATGGTCCCTCACCAAACCCTTGCCAACATTGGGATAAAGCATGTTGCCTTTGATATTCAGATCCAATGTTAGACGACGGCTCGACACACCCAAAAACTACAGTTTTAAAAGATGGAGTGAACAAACAGTAAGAGCAGAAGTTGAAGACAAAATTTCGAGTTGTCAGTCCTAGGATAATCACATTTTAATAGTTAAGTAACAACCAATAACATTCAACAACCTAGTTATCTCAGATGTATACAAATTTTGCAAATATGTGGTTCCAATAACCAGATTCTAGAATCTAAACTCATTAGAGGCCCTCTTTATTTATCTTAGTTATACCTGTTATCTCTTCCACAACTTAAACGATTGACCCAAAAAGGTAGACCAACTTATAACAGAAGTAACATATTCCCACAGACTGCTTATTAGAACTACGTTGAAGAATTGTGGGTCTTGCTTATGATACCTAATTATATCTACTTAATGCATTTGATACCGTAGATAATCATTCGGATCACTTGCTTACCTTAGATTATCTACGAACTGCAGGTCTATTCATGATGAATATATGTGATTCATTCTAGCCTTGTAATATCTTTCGGCACGGGTGATCCGAATGTGGAAACTGCCAGATTACACGCAGGATGAAATCCTAGACATCGTCTCGCCCAACAACTAATTAAAATATTTGGGAAACACGCTGGCTAGGATTCATTATGTGTGTAATCTGACAGTTTCCACATTCGGATCACCCGAGACGAAAGATACTTACCTGTGGTATTCTCGGCCAAGTCAAGCAGTTTCTCTTTCTCCAGGTTCATATATTCAATATTGGTGCCTAGGTGATGTTTGCATATACTAAATTATTTAAACAGGGTTAATGTGGTTTCACTTATAGAATATACGACATTCCATACTGTATTATCATGGATATAAGGGATGTAGTATGGAATATATAACAAATGATGGGAAGCGAATGTAGTATAACACATTCTCAAAACTAAGAAAAATTTCATGTTTGGACTATAGCTGGAATCACATGGCTAATTTCTTATTTTGAAACAAAATTGGGATATCTAACTCTTTTAAAATTCGTAACCGTCACTTGTTTCTTTCAAGACTTCATTTTCAGAGACATTCAAGACAAATTATGACATGGAACTTAGATGCGAAGTAGATGGACATTGAGTATAACACATGTGCTTTTATCACATAATTCTACTCATAGCAAGCAGTTTCTCAAATATGCTTTTATCATACGCTTTTATTCCTATCAAGTAGTTTCTCGAGATCTAGCTGGGATGAGTTTCAAGCACTTATAGAGTGTAAAAAAAATATAATTCGTAAACTTAAAATGAGCATTAAACCTGCTGGAGGGAGAGGTCGGTTGTGAGTCACCTCACACGATGTTTATTAAAACAGTTGCATCATCAGAACATCTTTGAATTTGTTTCTGAAGTGGGAATTCTATAGCCATTGTCCTGAAAGTTTATGGACTTATATTTAATAGTCGTGTGATAGGATCGAACTCGAGATTACGGGATTACACTTAATAGGTAAAGAGTTAATTTATTTAATAAATATATTTATTGTATTTATTAATTTATTTGATAAATATACATTTATGTATTTATTAAATTAAACCGAGACATAACTTTAACGATCGTCAAATTATTAAGAGTTAAGTACTAACGAGCGTTAAATAAATTTATAGTAAGTAAGTAAAATAGAAAGAAGGATGGAAGATTCCGGAACACCCCATAAGGGGGTGTTAGCCATCGGTTATGGAGGAAGGGAAGGGGAAGGAAAAACTTTCCTTTTATTTATTTTAGGTTATAAGAATTAAGCCTATATAAACAACCCCTCACCTCATAATTCAAGACACACAAAAAAATCTCTGCCTCCTCCTCTCTCTTTGCGATCGCAAGACTACCTACACAAGGGTTATGGTTGGTTTTCTTGTTTGATAATTTTACTCACAATCTAGTCCTAGCCCCTCTCTAGGGTTGTTGGGTATAATTTTTACAAGTGTAGAAGCTCGGTTTACACGTGCTTGAATCACGGTTAGCTCGTTGTATTACGTGTGTACAAGATCGTAATATAGTCTTACTTTAGACTATATCTTGGTGGCGTTCGTTATAAACCCTAATTGGTGTTTCGTTCTTCGTCTTGCGGATTTGCTTTAGCGTAAAGGTATGTAACCCTAATTCGATTAATTATAATTGTATTAATTATGATCTTGTTAAATCCTTCCGCTATATGCGTGCTTTGATCTCGTTTAGGGTTTTTTTAATTGTTATGATGTTAATAAACCTTCAGTGGTATCGGAGACTGGTTTTAACATGTTATAATTATCAAAAATCTAAAGTTGTTTAACTAATAATTGTTTTGAGTTAAAACTACTTGTTTTTTTAGGTTTTCTTAAAATTAGGGTTTTGTTTTTTTAAAAATTAGGGTTTTTGGCCAAATTTTTTAATAAAAAAAAATTGTTTTGAAACCCTAAATTCCATGTGGGATGATTTTAGATTAAATTGCATGATTAATTGTTATGTCATGTATGGTTACGATCCGTAGAGATTTAATGTTAAGATTTGTGGGAGGATCCATGATAACGTGCATGTTTTCATGAATTATACATGATTATTTGATTCAATAATTCTTGAATTAGGGAAGACTTTTATATGAATATAAAAACTTAGATTTGATTATTATTGAATAAATCGTATTGATGTGGCTATTTGATTGATTCATTTCACATATAAATTGTTATTATGTGTTTATGATTTAGTTTTTTACTTGTTTATATTAAAAATTGTTGGATTGTTGTAAACAAGTTTTTTTAAAGAAATTATATGGACTAAATAATATTAAAATAAAGATTTGTTAGAGATCTAAATTACATAAGATTACGTTGATTGGTGAATTGCAATAATAGTCTAATGGCCTACTCCTTTTGACAAACTATAAAGTGGGTTTAACGCACCGCTGGTCATGTACCCGGTTAAGGAAGGAGGTGTTATGCCATTAGTCGCTGAATTATACCTTAACGTTGATTTACCACAAATTCACATCCAGAACACAATGAATAAGGGTATTGCTTTGTGCTTTTGCCGAGTTCTAGAAAAAGTACGTTGTGAATAGTTGTGGGTAAATTCTGGTTTAACCAATACCTCAACATAATTTATGTATAAGTTTAGACTCGTGGAAAAGTTTACTAAATGTTTTATTAAACTTATGTTATGGAGTTGTATGCATGCTTCTCCATACATTGATTTTGACATCAAAATTTATACCCTTAAAATTTAAGTCGAATGTTCCTAATTGACGAACACTTGAAATTACTACGTCATCAAATGAGATTTTTGGGTGATGTTGAAATGGAGAGAAAACTTTCATAGAATGAGAATTCGTATGATGGTTTTACGTTACTCAGATTAGACGACTTAATTAAGTTACTCAGTGAGATCTGGAAACTTAAGGCATTCAGAAGGGATGAAACATGTTTACAATACAATTTTTTTTTTTGCAATGTAAATCCCTTAAAAATCTAGAAATTGAAAATTGTTTGTCAATTGAATTGTTCGACAAGTCGCTACATTGAGTACATTCATTACTAGCAGATCAACTGATGTAATGGATCTATGTCAATAGAGTTCTAGGATTTAAGGAAAATACTATGGTTTATATACCGGGGTAATTTTATTTTTTTGAAAATATTTTGTTATCGAAAATACTAATATTTGAACTTATTTATGTAGAAATGGCTCAACCCGACAATAACACTATAAGTTCTTCGTTCAAAGCGTTCTTTGATCGTCCTGAACTTACTGGCCCAAACTTCAATGATTGGTACCGCTCACTAAGAATTGTCTTGAGAATAGCGGGTACTATTGATATCTTGACTACTCCTTATCTAGAGGATCTTGCTAAAGGAGCTTCTGAAGTGCAAAGGCTTGAACACACTGCTAATGATAAGAAGCAGTCAGAGGTGGCTTGCTTAATGCTAGGTAAAATGGCTCCTCCACTTCAACATAAGTATGAGCTATTTCACCAAAGCGAATGCTTGATGAGCTCAAGGCTATGTTCGAAAAGCCGCAAGCTGTGGAGATCTACGACTTAGTAGATGATTTACATAGCTGCAAGCAAGCTCTTGGAAAGTCTGTTAGTGCTCATTACTTGGAGATGAGGGGTTATATGGAACAGCTCATTACACTAGGACAACCATATGATCATAAAATGGCTATCAACTTGATCAATAGGTCCCTTAACAAGAACTTCAATAATTTTGTTCAAAACTATAATATGCATTGCACGGGGAATACAGTTAATGATTTGCATGCAATGCTCATTGACTATGAAAAGGGGTTAAAAGGCAAGGCATCTACTTCTATACCTCCTGTACTAACCATACAAAAGGATAGAGTGAGTAAGCCAAAACCGCAAGCGAATAAGAAGAAAGGCAAATGCAAGGGTGATAAGGGCAAACAATTTTCGACTTATTCGAAACCTAAGCAGAACTTTGTCAAGAAGAATAAATCTCAAAAGGATGAGACTTGTCACTATTGAAAGTCAAGTGGTCACTGTAAGAGGAATTGCCCTCTTTACCTCGAAGAGTTGCGAGAAACAAAGAAGAAGTCTGAGCAGTGTGCTACAGCTTCAGGTACTTTATTTATGATTGAATTGTTCAATTTAACATACAAATTAAATTCCTGGGTATATGATACGAGATGCGGTATTAACATTTGTAATAAGATGCAGGGATTTAATCTGGAAAGGAAGCTTTCCTATGGGGAACAATTTCTGCAAGTGGGCAACGACGCACAAGCAGCAATTGAAGCTATAGGAACATTTAATTTAGTTTTACCTTCGGGTTTAGTACTGATTTTAAATGATTGTCATTATGCACCTACAATTGTTAGGGGTGTTATTTTATTTTCTTGTTTGTTGAATAATGCATTCGTTCACACGATTGATAATAATGAAATTTCTGTTTGGAAAGATAGTATTTTCTATTTTAATGCAATTTTTGTGAATGGTGTGTTTGAAATTGACATGCATGATAATGAATCCAAGAATAATAATAATTCTGTCTTTAACATGAATAAGAAGAGAAACTTTGTAATAAGTGTGAAAACACTTATCATTTTACCACTTAAAACAAATAAAAACGAGACCAAAACGTGTGTTTAATGTTGTAAAAGTCGGAATTACGCGTGATTTGTGTTTTTGTTGTGTTTTAGGACCAAAAGATGAAAAAGGAAGAAAATACGGGCTTTCACGGGCTTTTATAGAAGAAAAAGACGAAAGACAAAGTCAAAAGATCAAAAGTGCAAAAAGAACGGAAGTCAAAGGCCTATTATGAAGATTTATCGAAGAAAAAGACCAAAGACGGAGGTTTAACAAAGTCGAAGAACCAAATCTAATAAAATAAGGAATTAGAAGACGGGTTCATTTTATCTATCGACAAATCCCGAGACAAAGTCGAGAAAGATGAATTAATTAAGAAGACGAAAAGACAAAGAGAAAGAAGGAAGCAACAACACCAACTACTCTTCCACCTATAAATAGACTCCTAATCTTTCATTTGTATTCAATTAGGAAGTAGTCAATTTTAGTTTTTCATTCAAGTAATTAGGAGTAGGTGTAATTTATTTTTCTCTCAAGTTTTCTTTCAAGTTTTTAATCTTTTAATCTTAATATTTCAATTGTTGAATCTTTAATCTTTATCTTTATTTCAAGCTTTTCAATTAATCTCATTCTACCTTTCTTGTTTTAATTTTGTGTTGATTTGGTTAATCATCATGTATCTTATTTGACCTTATTGCTTATTTGATTGATTTGCTTATTTCTTGTTTTTATTATTTTTATGTGGTTGATTTTTATAGCTTATTGTGCTTATTGCTTATATTTATTTGAGTGGATTTGGTAGTTTAATGTTTTTAAAATAGATTTTATTAAGTTTTCTTATTTGGTGTTTTTAGAGTTTTATTTTGTGTCTTGTTTTGCTTATTTTAAAAATTAGTTTGGTTTAATTTTTCAAGTAGTTAATTCAGAATACGTATTTAAAAAGGGCTAAAAAACCATAAGTCGGAATATTGCAAGTAGTTAATTCGGAATACGTATTTAAAATATAATTCGGAATAATTAAATTTTAACTAATTCGGAATAGTAGGGTTTAGAGCTAATTCGAAATAGAGGAGAAATTAATAGTTCGGAATAAAAGGGTTTCTATAATTCGGGAAAAATAAAAATAAGCTAAAACTAATTAAGCAAATAAGCAAAAATTAAACCAAACTAATTTTTAAAATAAGCAAAACAAGACACAACATAAAACTATAAAAACACCAAATAAGCAAAATTAATAAAATCTATTTTAAAAACATTAAACTACCAAATCCACTCAAATAAAAATAAGCAATAAGCACAATAAGCTATAAAAATCAACCACATAAAAATAATAAAAACAAGAAATAAGCAAATCAATCAAATAAGCAATAAGGTCAAATAAGCTACATGATGATTAACCAAATCAACACAAAATTAAAACAAGAAAGGTAGAATGAGATTAATTGAAAATCTTGAATTAAAGATGAAGATTAAAGATTCAACAATTGAAATATTAAGATGAAAAGATTAAAAACTTGAAAGAAAACTTGAGAGAAAAGTAAATACACCTACTCCTAATTACTTGAATGAAAAACTAGAATTAACTACTTCATAATTGAATACAAATGAAAGATTAGGAATCTATTTATAGGTGGAAGAGTAGTTGGTGTTGTTGCTTCCTTCTTTCTCTTTGTCTTCTCGTCTTCTTAATTAATTCGTCTTTCTCGACTTTGTCTCGGGATTTGTCGATAGATAAAATGAACTCGTCTTCTAATTCCTTCTTTTATAAGATTTGGTTCTTCGACTTTGTTAAACCTCCGTCTTTGGTCTTTTTCTTCGATAAATCTTCAGAATAGGCCTTTGACTTCCGTTCTTTTTGCACTTTTGATCTTTTGACTTTGTCTTTCGTCTTTTTCTTCGATAAAAGCCCGTGAAAGCCCGTATTTTCTTCCTTTTTCATCTTTTGGTCCTAAAACACAACAAAAACACAAACCACGCGTAATTCCGACTTTTACGACATTAAACACACGTTTTGGTCTCGTTTTTATTTGTTTTAAGTGGTAAAAGGATAAGTGTTTTCACACTTATTAAATCCCATACACTTGACCATTGCAATGACCTCATGCAATGCATTAATTTCAAAGCAACATTTATATTTTCCTTATAATTAACCCACCTTGGCCTTTATTACATACTACGACATATGGAAACTAAAAAGATAGAAAAATTTTGAAAGTGTTTGATGGAAAACATGTAAAGAAATCAAAGACTTAAATTAGGGTTTTGGTGTCATGAATATTAATCACCCTCAAGTTTCACGTTCCCCATACCAAGCTTAAAAACGTGATCATTTTTATTATAAGTTAGTCAAGCTAACACTTACTCATGTGGCTCAATTATTCACTTAGAACCCCTTATTCCTACGGTGTATCTCTTATATTTTATTTTTGTCTTGAATGATCACGAGGATGCATTTTTGACTTATTTCAATAATTTATTAAGGCCGAAAATAAAGTAGGACGATTTAATCAATAGTTAGCTAAAGGACAAAATATTTTAAAACGACTTCTCGAAACCTCATAAAGTTCATATCTTGGCATTACTCGTTTCATGATTTGAGACCTTTCTCGGACCGATATTTGGCATTGACTTCATACTTCAAATCTTGAGAGACGTTTTAGAAATAATGGTCTTCTCTTCATATGTGGAATTTCTTCACTTGAAGTTTGTCAGAGATTCTTCAAACTTGGACCACGACTTCATCATTTTTCTTCTATCTTTATTTGGGATTTTGATATACAAAGACCCGCCTCCTTTTCGGACTTGGATTATTTATCCTCATACCTTGTTAGGGTCTTTTTAGAGAGACTTCTCCATGATCTTTATGGGAGTAATTGTTTCTCATCGTGTGTCTTGATCCTTCATATTGATTTTTGAATAATGATTCTTCACATCATCTTGGATCTTTAGCAACAAAATGTAGCCCTCATGCCTTGTTAGGGCCTTTTTAGACTCGCCAATCTTCGCATCCCGCTTCAATAAGTTATGCCTTGGCTATGAACTCTAATTAATCCCGAGCAACTTTTAAACGATCTTGGGCTAGAAGCTAAGCAATTTTTCAAATCGTACGACCTTATTTATTGCATTTATTTATTGACAAGTGATGGGAGAAAAAGGTTATAATTAACTCACATAAGTTCATGAAAGAATACAAAACTTATAATTGACTCTATCATCTCTCATTCTCCACAATTTAAAATCTCAAGGAATGAGACTCGTGGATGCTTAGCCTAATAAATCAATTAAGGTCCATATGGTTAAGGATACTATCTGGAGTAAACTCAAACAAGTAAATTCGGGTTGAGTCGAAATATTCTCGACGGGCCTAATATATCAAAGACATCTAAACTTGTTAAAACCATTTTATTTAATAATTTATTTTGATTTTATTCTAGAAATGAAATAAATACATACGATGAAAGAAAATAACGATAACAAAGGAAAATACTACTAGGCCAAAATAGATCAAAAATTTCGAAAAATGTTGAAAAATCAATTTTTCTGTTAAAATAAGGCCAAATTCATGGAAAGGCCCACTTAACTTCGATAGAAGTCTCCCTTACACTTAATATGAACATTGTCCTCAATGTTTAAGCATGTGGAAGTAAACTCCCCTACACTTAGGACATTGTGCACGTTGTTTAAAGCTTGTTAAGGAAGAGACAACTAAAGTGATTCCTATTTCAACATATATGATAAATTATTGAATCATAAGAGTTTAGGATAGAAGCGGGAAGACGGGTACACGGGATCACGGGTCGTCAAATATCATCAAAAGTGGATATTTGAAAGCTCTAATCCCTGCACATCATAAGAAACAACAAAACAACAAACACCTACGTGGCTCCCTTACACTTATTATGGAAATGGGTGAAGGTGAAAAAGGTGGAAAGGGTGGAAAAGATAAAAATCTAACCTAGTTAAACGATGCTTGATTTATTTATCACGAGTCTCTAGCTTGACTCGATTTCCCGAATTTAATTCAAGGGAAACGTGGAGAGGGATGGAATCATCTCATGAGAGATGTCCTCTCCAAAGTACAACTTAACACGTTGGCCATTCACCTTAAAGTTGGACCCATTTGGTTGAGATAGCTCAATGGTGCCATAAGGGAAGATTTGGGCCACGGGGAATGGACCGGACCAACGGCTCTTAAGTTTTCCCGAAAAGATTTTCAACCGAGAGTTAAAGAGTAAAACTTGATCACCTATGTGGAACTCCCGATTCTTAATCCTAGAATCATGAATGAGCTCAGTCTTCTCCTTATAGATCAATGAATTCTCATAAGCCTCATTCCTAAGTTCATTAAGCTCATTGAGTTGGATTTTCCTAAGATCACCGGCTTTGTTTATGTCAAAATTAGCCCATTTCAAGGCCCAATAAGCCTTATGCTCCAACTCAATGGGGAGGTGGAACGCCTTTTCGTACACAAGGCGATAAGGAGTACAGCCTATAGGTGTCTTATAAGTGTTATGGAAAGCCCACGAAGCATCATCTAATTTATCGGCCCATGAGGCACGATGCTCTCCCACGGTACGCTCTAAGATTCGCTTAAGTCCACGGTTGGAAACCTCGGCTTGACCATTAGTTTGTGAATGATACGCGGTGGAAAGTCGATGATTGACATCATACTTAGCCATGACTCGTGCAAATTGATCATTGCAAAAATGAGTACCGCGATCACTAATGATAGCATGAGGAACGCCGAATCGAGCAAACAATTGTTTCAAGAAGTTCACAAAAACCCTCACATCGTTAGTAGGTAAAGCCTTTGGTTTAACCCATTTGGATACGTAGTCAACGGCTACGAGGATGTACTTGTTCCCTTTGGATGATGGAAATGGCCCCATAAAGTTGATGCCCCATACGTCAAAGATTTCACACTCTTGGATGAAATTTTGAGGCATCTCATCTTTATGTGTGATCTTGCCATGTCTTTAGCAAGCATCACAATGCTTAACCATCTCATGAGCATCATGATAAATGGTGGGCCAATAGAATCCCGAGTCGAAAACTTTCTTAGCGGGGTAGTTAGGACCAAAGTGACCACCCGTAGGTCCTTTGTGGCAAGCTTCAAGGATTTGTTAGCCGTCGGCCCATCAACACATCTACGAATGATAAGATCCACACATTGCTTGAAAATATAAGGGTCGTCCTAACAATAGTGCTTAATATCCTTAAAGAATTTTTTCTTTTGTTGGGACGTTAACCGTTAGATAAGAACACCACACGCCAAATATTTTGCAATGTCCGTAAACCATGGGGTATCATCAAGATTAGAATTAATAGACATTAAGGTCTCATGGGGAAAGTATTCATTAATCTCTTGATTTGGAAGTTCCCCTTGATAAGGATCCTTGAGTCTACTAAGATGATCCGCGGCTAGGTTTTCTGCTCCTTTTTTATCACGAATTTCGATTTTAAATTCTTGTAGGAGAAAAACCTAACGAAGGAGTCTCGGTTTAGCATCTTGCTTGGTCAACAAGTATTTCAAGGCGGAATGGTTGGTGTAAACGATGATGGCGGAAAGCACAAGATAGGGGCGAAATTTCTTAAAAGCATACACTACGGCTAAAAGCTCTTTTTCGGTAGTGGTATACTGCAATTGAGCCCCCGTCATTGTCTTACTAGCATAATGGATAGGTTGGAAGTGTTTGTTAACTCGTTGACCTAAAACCGCTCCTACCGTAAAATCACTAGCATCACACATGAGCTCAAAAGGTAACTCCCAATTTGGAGAGACTAAGACCGGTGCCTTAGTTAATTTACCTTTAAGAAGTTCGAAAGAGTCGAGATAATCTTGAGAGAAGATGAAATGAGCATCTTTCTCTAAGAGATGAGTCATTGGTCGAGCTATCTTAGAAAAATCTTGGATAAAGCGTCGATAGAATCCCCCGTGTCCTAAAAAACTCCTAACTCCTTTGATGGTGGTAGGTGGAGGTAACTTAGCAATGACGTCAACTTTAGCACGGTCGACTTCGATACCGGCTTTTGAAATTTTGTGACCGAGGACGATGCCTTATTTTACCATGAAATGGCATTTTTCCTAATTAAGAACGAGACGAGTGTCTTCACACCGTTTAAGCATACGTTCTAAACTGGCAAGACAATAATAGAAAGAATCACCGTAGACCGAGAAATCGTCCATAAAGACTTCCATAGTTTGTTCAACCATGTAATGGAATATAGCCATCATACACCTTTGGAAAGTCCCGGGAGCATTGCATAAGCCGAAAGGCATTCTTTTGTAAGCAAATGTTCCATAAGGACTAGTGAATGTGGTTTTCTCTTGGTCTTTTGGATTGATAGGGATTTGAAAATATCTTGAAAAACCGTTTAAGAAGCAATAGTATTCATTACCCGCTAAACGCTCGATCATTTGATCCATGAAAGGAAGAGGAAAATGATCCTTACGAGTGGCATCATTGAGCTTACGATAGTCTATGCAAACTCGCCAACCCGTTATGAGTCGAGTAGGAATCAACTCGTTGTTTTCATTGGGAACAACGGTCATTCCACCTTGAAACACTTTTTGACCAAGAAAGATGCTAAACCGAGACTCCTTCGTTGGGTTTTGCTCCTACAAGAATTTAAAATCGAAATTCGTGATAAAAAGGGAGCAGAAAACCTAGCCGCGGATCATCTTAGTAGACTCGAGGATCCTTATCAAGGGGAACTTCCAAATCAAGAGATTAATGAATACTTTCCCCATGAGACCTTAATGTCTATTAATTCCAATCTTGATGATATCCCATGGTTTGCGGACTTTGCAAACTATTTAGCGGGTGGTGTTCTTATCGAAGGGTTAACGTCCCAACAAAAGAAAAAAATTCTATAAGGATATTAAGAACTGTTATTGGGACGACCCTTATCTTTTCAAGCAATGTGCGGATCTTGTCATTCGTAGATGTGTTGATGGGCCGGCGACTTTACAAATCCTTGAAGCTTGCCACAAAGGACCTACCGGTGGTCATTTTGGTCCTAACTACACCCCTAAGAAAGTTTTCGACTCGGGATTCTATTGCCCACCATTTATCATGACGCTCATGAGACGGTTAAGCATTGTGATGCTTGCCAAAGACAAGGCAAGATCACACATAAAGATGAGATGCCTCAAAATTTCATCCAAGAATGTAAAATCTTTGACGTATGGGGCATCGACTTTATGGGGCCATTTCCATCATCCAAAGGGAAAAAGTACATCCTCGTAGCCGTTAACTACGTATCCAAATGGGTTGAAGTAAGGGCTTTACCTACTAACGATGCGAGGGTTTTTGTGAACTTCTTGAAACAATTGTTTGCTCGATTCGGCGTTCCTCGTGCTATCGTTAGTGATCGCGGTACTCATTTTTGCAATGATCAATTTGCACGAGTCATGGCTAAGTATGGTGTCAAGCACCGACTTTCTACCGCGTTTCATCCACAAACTAGTGGTCAAGCTGAGGTTTCTAACCGTGGACTTAAGTGAATCTTAGAGCGTACCATGGGAGAGCATCGTCCTCATGGGCCGATAAATTAGATTATGCTTTGTGGGCTTTCCGTACCGCTTATAAGACACCTATAGGTTGTACTCCTTATCGCCTTGTGTACGGAAAGGCGTGCCACCTCACCATTGAGCTATCTCAACCAAATGGGCCCAACTTTAAGGTGAGTAGCCAACGTGTTAAGTTGTACTTTTGAGAGGACATCTCTCATGAGATGATTCCATCCCTCTCCACGTTTCCCTTGAATTAAATTCGGGAAATTGAGTCGAGCTAGAGACTCGTGATAAATAAATCAAGCATCGTTTAACTAGGTTAGATTTTTACCTTTTCCACCATTTCCACCTTTTTCACCTTCACCCATTTCCAAAATAAGTGTAGGGGGAGCCACATAGGTGTTTGTTGTTTTGTTGTTTCTTATGATGTGCAGGGATTGGAGCTTTCAAAGATCCACTTTTGATGATATTTGACGACCCATGATCCCGTGTACCCATCTTCCCGGTTCTATCCTAAACTCTTATGATTCAATATTTTATCATATATGTTGAAATAGGAATCACTTGAGTTATCTCTTCCTTAGCAAGATTTAAACAACGTGCACAATTTCCTAAGTGTAGGGGAGTTTACTTCCACATGCTTAAACATTAAGGACAATGTTTATATTAAGTGTAGAGGAGACTTCTATCGAAGTTAAGTGGGTCTTTCCATGAATTTGGCCTTATTTTAACCAAAAAGTTGATTTTTCGACATTTTTCAAAAATTTTGATCTATTTTGGCCTAATAGTATTTTCCTTTGTTATCGATATTTTCTTTCATCGTATGTATTTACTTCATTTCTAGAATAAAGTCAAAATAAATTATTAAATAAAATGGTTTTAACAAGTTTAGATGTCTTAGATATATTAGGCCCGTCGTGAATATTTTGACTCAACCCAAGTTTACTTATTTGAGTTTACTCTAGCTATTATCCTTAACCATATGGACCTTAATTGGTTTATTAGGCTAAGCAGCCACGAGTCTCATTCCTTGAGATTTTAAATTGTGGAGAATGAGAGATGATAGAGTCAATTATAAGTTTTGTATTCTTTCATGAACTTATGTGAGTTAATTATAAGCTTTTTCTCCCATCACTTGTCAATAAATAAATGCAATAAATAAGGTCGTACGATTTGAAAAATTGCTTAGCTTCTAGCCCAAGATCGTTTAAAAGTTGCTCGGGATCAATTAGAGTTCATAGCCAAGGCATAACTTATTGAAGCGGGATGCGAAGATTGGCGAGTCCAAAAAGGCCCTAACAAGGCACGAGGGCTACATTTTGTTGCTAAAGATCCAAGATGATGTGAAGAATCATTATTCAATAATCAATATGAAGGATCGCGACACACGACGAGAAGCAATTACTCCTATACAGATCATGGAGAAGTCTATCCAAAAAGACCCTAACAAGGTATGAGGATAAATAGATCAAAGTCCGAAAAGGAGACGGATCGTTGTATATCAAAATCCCAAATAAAGATTGAAGAAAAATGATGAAGTCGTGGTCCAAGTTTGAAAAATCTCTCAAAAACTTCAAGTGAAGAAATTCCACATATGAAGAGAAGACCATTATTTCAAGAACGTCAAGTCAATGCCAAATATCGGTCCGAGAAAGGTCTCAAATCATGAAACGAGTTATGCCAAGATATGAACTTTATGAGGTTTCGAGAAGCCGTTTTAAAAGATTTTGTCCTAGCTAACTATTGATTAAATCGTCCTACTTTATTTTCCGTCTTAATAAATTATCGAAATCAGTCAAAAATGCATCCTCGTGATCATTCACGACAAAAATAAAATATAAGAGATACACCATAGGAATAAGGGGGTCTAAGTGAATAATTGAGCCACATGAGTAAGTGTTAGCTTTACTAACTTATAATAACAATGATCTCGTTTTTAAGCTTGGTATGGGGAACGTGAAACTTGAGGGTTATTAATATTCATGACACCAAAATCCTAATTTAAGTCTTTGATTTCTTTACAAGTTTCTTCCATCAAACACTTTCGAAATTTTTCTATCTTTTTAGTTTCCATATGCCGTAGTATGTAATAAAGGCGAATGTGGGTTAATTATGAGGAAAATATAAATGTTGCTTTGAAATTAATGCATTGCATGAGGTCATTGCAATGGTCAAGTGTAGGGGATTTAATAAGTGTGAAAACACTTATCCTTTTAAAAATGAGACCAAAACGTGTGTTTAATGTCGTAAATGTTAGAATTACGCGTGGTTTGTGTTTTTGTTGTGTTTTAGGACCAAAAGATGAAAAAGGAAGAAAATACGGGCTTTCATGGGCTTTTATCGAAGAAAAAGACGAAAGACAAAGTCAAAAGATCCAAAGTGCAAAAAGAACGGAAGTCAAAGGCATATTCTGAAGATTTATTGAAGAAAAAGACCAAAGACGGAGGTTTAACAAAGTCGAAGAACCAAATCTAATAAAAGATGCAATTAGAAGACGAGTTCATTTTATCTATCGACAAATCCCGAGACAAAGTCGAGAAAGACTAATTAATTAAGAAGACGAGAAGATAAAGAGAAAGAAGGAAGCAACAACATCAACTACTCTTCCACCTCCTAATCTTTCATTTGTATTCAATTATGAAGTAGTTAATTTTAGTTTTTCATTCAAGTAATTAGGAGTAGGTGTAATTTACTTCTCTCAAGATTTCTTTCAAGTTTTTAATCTTTTCATCTTAATATATCAATTGTTAAATTTTTAACCTTCATCTTTAATTCAAGCTTTTCAATTAATCTCATTCTACCTTTCTTGTTTTAATTTTGTGTTGATTTGGTTAATCATCATGTAGCTTATTTGACCTTATTGCTTATTTGATTGATTTGCTTATTTTTTTGTTTTTATTATTTTTATGTGGTTGATTTTTATTGCTTATTGTGCTTATTACTTATTTTGTGTTTATCTTATTTTTATTTGAGTGGATTTGGTAGTTTAATGTTTTCAAAATAGATTTTATTAATTTTGCTTATTTGGTTTTTTTAGAGTTTTATTTTGTGTCTTGTTTTGCTTATTTTAAAACTTAGTTTGGTTTAATTTTTGCTTATTTGCTTAATTAGTCTTAGCTTATTTTTATTTTTCCCGAATTATAGAAACCCTTTTATTCCGAACTATTAATTTCTCCTTTATTCCGAATTAGCTCTAAACCCTAGTATTCCGAATTAGTTAAAATTTAATTATTCCGAATTATATTTTAAATACGTATTCCGAATTAACGACTTGCAATATTCCGACTTATGTTTTTAGCCCTTTTTCCGAATTAATAACCTTTTACTTATTCCGAATTGTCTTAGCATTTTGTTTCCCGAATTGTTAGATTTTTTCTTTATTCCGAATTACTATTCGGAATAATAATTCCGAATTATGTTAATAGTCATATTACGAATAAAGGTTTTTATTACGTATTCCGAATTAGGTTTTTTATTAAACATTCCGAATTACTTTCTTTATTTCTTATTTCGAATTACTATTCGGAATCTTATTCCGAATTAGGTTACAAAATCAGATTCCAAATTACAAACATCATTTTATTCCGAATTATATTCGGAATATGGATTTCGAATTGTTTAAGACGTTTTCCGAATTATGTTTAGATTTTTATATTCCGAATTAATTGTTTTTCTTTTATTCTGAATTAGAATTCGGGATAGTTATTCCGAATTATAGCTTTGATTCTATTTTCCGAATTGTTTTCTTAATTTCATTTTTCCGAATTGTTTGATTTTTAAAAGTTTTAAAATCCAAATTGTTTTTAAATTTTTATTTTCCCGTCATTTTTGTTAAGTTTTATTCCGAATTATTATGTTTAGTTTTATTTTTAATTTTACTTTTTATTATGTTTTAATTTGTTTACTTTCTTTATTATTTGTCATTTGAATTTAGTTTATTTTTATTACTTTTCGCATTTACTTTTTAAGTAGAAATAGATAACCATTTTCTTTTATTCACCAAGAACGACTGAGTCACACTTAAAATCCGTGATCAATTCGATTAGACACCGTGCGAACATTTTTCTTAGTAAAAATTCAGTTATTACTTTGACAAGAACTCTTCTTATCTTTGGCAATGTAGACTTGCCCATATTGGAAAGACTCGTATACAAAAGCTTTAACGTGAAGGTCCTTTGGAAAATACTAATGATGGATCATTTGATAAATGTGAGTCTTGTATCTCTGGAAAGACGACCAATAAACTTTTAATAGCAATATTGAAAGAGCTACTGATCTACTGCGATTAATACATACTGATGTGTGTGGACCACTTAGACACGTGTCAAGGAAAGGTGCTAGCTACTTCTTAATATTTACGGATGATTATAGCCGTTATGGTTATGTGTATTTACTTAAGCATAAACATGAGGTATTTGAAACATTCAAAGTGTTTAAAGCAGAAGTAGAACTACAAACAGGAAAGAAGATTAAAGCTCCTCGTTCTGATAGATAAGGTGAATATTTAAGTCAAGAGTTTATAGATTATCTAAGTGAGAATGGAATTGTTTAGCATCTTACTTCTCCCTATACTCCACAACAAAATGGTGTATCCGAAAGGAGAAATCGTACATTATTAGATATCGTACGATCTATGTTTAATCTTACAACTTTACCTTTATCCTTTAGCGATTATGCTTTAGAATCTGTTGTTCGCATTTTAAATATGGATCCCACAAAGAAGGTCGATAAGACACCATATGAACTATGGCATGGCAAAAAGCCATATTTGTCTTATTTGAAGGTCTGGGGTTGCGAGGCGTATGTGAAACGTGACTCGGGTGACAAACTCCAACAACGATCTGTGAAATGTATCTTTGTAGGATACCCTAAGGAAACTATGGGTTACTACTTTTATTATCCACATGAGAACAAAGTGATTGTTGCTAGGTATGAAGACTTCCTTGAATTTGATCTTGTAAATCAAGAATTCAGTGGGAGAAATTATGATCTTGAAGAGAGTCATACAGACACATTACCTTCTGAAAACACTAGCGATGTAATTCTTGTAGAACCAGAAAGTCTGGCGGTTCCACCAGAATTAGTTCCTCTGCTTAGATCCGCAAAGATTAAAAACGCAAATAGCAATATATGTCTTAACATAGAGGATGATGATGAAGTAGGGGATCTCGGTGAATTTGCTAATTATAAATCCGCCATACTTGATCTTGAAAAGGATAAGTGGATGGTTGCTATGGATGAGGAAATGAAATCCATGAAAGTTAATGATGTCTGGATTCTTGTAGATCCACCCGTAAATGCTAAAGTAGTGAGACATAAGTGGATATACAAGAAGAAAACTGACATGGACGGAAAAGTACAATCCTATAAAGCTCGTTTAGTAGCTAAAGGTTTTACTCAAACTTTTGGTGTAGACTACGAGGAGACATTTTCTCCTGCAGCAGACTTAAGAGCTATTAGGATTCTCATAGCTATAGCAGCATACTATGACTATGAGATATGGCAAATGGATGTTAAAACTGCCTTCTTCAATGGTCGCTTAGATGAAGACATCTATATGCAGCAACCAGAAGGGTATGTTGATCCTAAGAATCTAGGACACGTGTGCAAACTTCAAAGATCCATTTATGGTTTAAAGCAAGCATCACATCAATGGAATAAAATATTTGATGAAGAAATCAAAAAGTTTAGATTTATTCAGAATCGTGATGAGCCATGTGTATATCGCAAAGCTAGTGGGAGTGATGTAGTATTCCTAGTCCTATATGTTGATGACATATTAATCATGGGAAATGACATTCCAAGACTTAAAGATGTTAAGGATTATTTTGGTAAATGTTTTTCTAAGAAGGATTTAGGAGAACCTGCATAGATTCTGGGAATTAAGATCTATCGGGATAAGAAAAGACGGTTAATTGGTCTAAGTCAAGATGCTTATATAGATAAGATATTGAAGAAGTATAATATGCATAATTCCAAGAAAGGTTTTCAACCTATGGAAGTTAAGCATAATCTGAGTCATGAGATGGATGCATCAACTCCTGAAGAGGAGGCATACATGAAGAATGTGCCTTACGCTTCGGTTGTAGGATCTATTATGTATGCTGTTAGATGCACAAGGCCTGATGTGGCGTTTGCTCAGAACTTGGTCAGTAGATACCAACAGAATCCAGGGAAGCTCCACTGGACGGCTGTTAAACATATTATAGAGTATTTGAGGAGTATAAAATATATGTTTTTGGTAGTTGGAGGGAAACCAGACACATAACTGAATGTGACAGGTTTATGTGATGCGTCCTGGCAATGTGATAAAGACGATACACAGTCTCAGACGGGTTACGTTTTTGTTATCAATGGAGGAGCAGTTGACTAGAAGAGCAAGAAGCAGACAATGATTTTAGTGCATGCTACTCAATTTGAGTACATGGCTGCTTCAGAAGCTGCAATGGAAGCTGTTTTAATTAGGAAGTTTATTGGAGATCTTGGAGTGATGCCTTCAATAAAAGAACCTATTGATATATGTTGCAACAATTCTGCTCCAATAATATTCGCCAATGATTCTGGAGTCATGAAAGGCGCCATACACTTTAAACGTACACATCACTACGTCCGAGAACAAGTTGAAGCTCGTGAAATCAAATTAATAAATGTTAACACGGATGATAACGTAGTTGATCCTTTAACTAAGGATTTGCCTAGACCAAAGGTAGTTAAGCATGCCAAGGCGATTGGGCTGCAACTAGCTAGTGAACTCATGCAATAAATTTGTAATTAGTATTTGAATAAAAGATGTTATGACATTATTATTTAATAAAATAAAGATTGAGTTTCGTTTATTCTTATTATTTAATTTTGTATCGTATTTTACATGTTTTAATCCATGAATAAATTATTATGCTAAATGTCCGTTGTCGACTAATAATATGGGAATATTATTAAATTAAGACAAATCAAAAGAGCGATAAAGTATACTTGAAAGCATATTGATCGATTTTGGATGATATTCGATGAATCGAATATTGGAATTATCCCAACGATATCATTTTACTTTGTGGATCTTTGTCATCAAGTAAATCATAAATAGTTATCCTTAGACTTGAGATACCAGGAAACTGTTATGAATCTAGTGCATCTATATGGGATAATCTAACGCTAAACATAACTGGTAGCTATAAGAATTATTTTCGGAAGTATTGAAAAATTTAAGTTTTGCTCGTAGTCAATATGGAATTTATTTCCTCCAATTTTGTTTTGGAGTTTAATATAGTTGGGCCCCTCGTGGGATTAGTAAGATGTTTGTGTGGCCACACCCAAATTTTTTTGGTAATCTTGTTGAATCTTTGGACGAGAAACAAAATGGTTAATGAAAGGAATGACTAAGATCCATATCCTTATTAACGTTGTATTAGAAATAAAAGGATAATAACAATGATGAATCACTAAAAGGTTTTATCCATGAGACCTTATTCAAGTTGTACTGGAGACATTGCTAAGTGTAACTAGATGCTAGTCAATGTAATCACGATATTAGAAATATGTCCAAGTGGGAGCTAAAAGTTTATGGACTTATATTTAATAGCCGTATGATAGGATCGAACTCAAGATTACGGGATTGCACTCAATACGTAAAGAGTTAATTTATTTAACGAATATATTTATTGTATTTATTAATTTATTTTATAAATATACATTTATGTATTTATTAAATTAAACCGAGACATAACTTAAACTATCGTTAACTTATTAAGAGTTAAGTATTAACGAGCGTTAAATAAATTTATAGAAAGTAAGTAAAATAGAAAGAAGGATGGAATATTCTGGAACACCCCATAAGGGGGTGTTAGCCGTCGGTTATGGAGGAAGGGAAGGGGAAGGAAAAAAATTTCCTTCTATTTGTTTTAGTCTACAAGAATTAAGCATATATAAACAACCCCTCACCTCATAATTCAAGACACACAAAAAAATCTCTCCCTCCTCCTCTCTCTGTGCGATCGTAAGACTACCCACACAAGGGTTTTGGTTGGTTTTCTTGTTTGATCAAGTTTACTCATAATCTAGTCCTAGCCCCTCTCTAGGGTTGTTGGGTAGCTTTTCTACAAGCATAGAAGCTCGGTTTACACGTGCTAGAATCACGGTTAACTCGTTGTATTACGTGTGTACAAGATCGTAATATAGTCTTACTTTAGACTATATCTTGGTGGTGTTCGTTATAAACCCTAATTGGTGATTCATTCTTCGTCTTGTGGATTTGCTTTAGCGTAAAGGTATGTAACCCTAATTCGATTAATTATAATTATGTTAATTATGACCTTGTTAAATCGCTTCCGCTATATGTGTGCTATGATCTCGTTTAGGGTTTTATATAATTGTTATGATGTTAATAAACCTTCATGTCCAACGTTTATATGCTGATGGTCATGTATTTCCTTTTGCCATTATCCTACCATTAAAATCTGTCACTAACATGCAAAGCCCATCATATCAACACATAAGCAGATCACTATAAAGAAATTAAGAAAGTTTAATAAGGTAACCAACGTAATAAATCATAAGCTTAATTGAACTAACCACTTATTGACAACTGTAAATATCGTTTTCATAAGCCAACATGTTTTTACACTATCATTCAAACACTCCACTAATATGAGTGAAATAAGAATGAGACCACCTTTACTGTAACAGTAAGCGTTCAATCTTACAAAATAGTTTGCCAAAAGACGTAAAATGAATCACTCACACTTTCCAACTTTAATAATTATACTTGCAAACTGGCGTATGTTGCTAAATACCACATTATCCCAAACTAATACTAACAAATCTCACCATTCTATAGAAATCTTAAAAGAAACGGGGGAAAAAGTAGATAGCCCTTTATTTCTACGTATCGTCGTATTGTTTTAAAGGGTCAAATGTTTAGTAGCATCATCAACTATGGAGACTCAAGCAATTTCAACCTTTTCCAGTCTTTAATAGTCACTTGTTAATGTAGTACCCGACCCTTTGTCTGATTAGGAATTCCCACTCCCACGGTTCCTATATCATAATTTCAGAAGCATAATACGAAATTTTACTTTTACCAATTTTGACCCATTACCCAACATGTTCGACTGCACATTGGCGACCTATACGCAGATTCATAAGTCTATTGACCTTGGCTAAATCTTAACATGTAAGTTTTAAGTCAAATATCTGTTGGTTGGTCATTTGTTTCATAACTATGCCCATAGCTGCGTGGTTATGCACTGCTAATATATTCGACTACATGACTAACTATTGTGTGAATGGATGTAGTGTTGGTTTTGAAACTTACACATGAAAAACAAAGTATGCTATGAATAAATCATTGATTAGACGTAGTCAAACTTCATTATAAAGAGTTTTTCAAGTTATACCCGCATAGAACAACATAGCATATATATTTAGTAATGTGCCACGATAAAGAATTTTATTGGTACCCCTTCATATGCAGAAGTCTTCATATATTGGGCGAGTAAATAAAAATGAAAAGAGTGGGTTTCATTGTAAACTGACTGGCTTGAATTCACTGATTTGCTAGAGCTTAGAAGTGTCACCGTTCCTCGGTGAAAGGGGCTGGTAAGTGATGATCATATTTAAGCAAATAAAAAAGCAGCTAAGCAAGTAACAAGCAGTTTGTTGTGTTATGTGTCACTTTTAGCAGAAAAATTAATCAGTAAATGAGTGCCTCTTTACATTAAAATGTAGTTTTGGGAACGACGATAAAGATCATGTGAATCCTGTAAACCAAATGTGTAGAAAACAAAATCTCTTTTGAAAACTATGTCTGCACAACGTCTGCACCGAAATCACACAGTACTGTTATTGTTTGAAAAGTTGTTTTCAAAAGAGCTTTTGAAAACTATGTCTCCACAGCTTTTGAAAACTATGTCTCCATAACTTCTGCACCGAAATGACACAATATTGTCATTGGCACAAAAGCTCTTTTGAATAAATAACAGCATAAAAGCTCTTTTGAAAACAACTTATCAAACTTCGACTGTAACCAACTTTTGTTTTCTAATAAAGAACCTTGGTAACCAATATACTTGCTTTGTCAGCGTTTTGCGCCAATGAAGCGAAGTTTGAAAAGTTGTTTTCAAAAGAGCTTTTGTGCCAATGAAATCACACAGTACTGTTATTTATTCAAATGATCTTCTGTAAACCAAATGAGTAGATTGGCTACCAAGGTTCTTTATCAAAAAACAAATGAGTAGAGACCCTTATATTTTGGTACCTAACACCGTTTTATTTATTTAGAAAACTAAAGCTCGTTAATCTAAATCTGAGTTGTAGTCTCTTACTTCACAATGTAAATTCATTTTACAACCAAGCAATTATCAATCGACTTCTGATTGCAATTCCATCCGCTTTACCACTCGTTGCTCGAGAATACTCCAAACTGTCCTCCTTTTCCCTTTCCTATTTCAGGCCTGAAACATAAAAAGCAAGGTATTTATAAAACAGAAGAGGTCAGACCACCCATAAAATGTAAACCACCTCCCCTGCCACCCCACAGAATCAGTTTAACTACAACATATGTCCCCTAATCACTGAACAACATAACCAAACTCAAATAACGATACTTGGGAATAACTATTAGCTCTAAAATTTAAAGTACACTTATTTAAGGAGTTTTTGACACATGGGAAACCTATGAATATTCTATAAAATATGATCACAGTGGGCCAGGCTCCTATTGTTTATCTTTCTCGGACGATTGGAATTCTAATTTGCATAAAGTTCACATAGTGATTGAAAGTGGTAAATAAAATTCAAACAGTTAAGTGATGTCCTTGATCTTCACCTCACTTAAGCTGAGATTTTTAGCACGACCATCAACCGTGTTGATGCAAAAGTTGGGTGGTCCTTGCTAGACCCGAATTAGGCTTAATTCGGGTTGGCTGGGCTCCGGCTCCTGCACCAAGTGAATCGTTTGGTTGGGATCCTGCACACTAAACAACACGCGTTAGGCTTACCGTGGGAATGTTTCCCACGATTAGACTCCGGCGTGAGAGTAAGTAATCGATTAGGGTTTATGTGAATTGAGAGTAGAACGTAATACCTTTGTGGAACCCTTGGGGGTTCCTTTTATAGGCAATGGAACCCTAGTGGGCTGCCACTGATACTTCGGCCCCAAGGAAAGGATAAGTACCAGAATTAGAATGATTGTTATCTTCTAATTATAGTAGTGAATATCCTCCTCTATTGGGATAAAACTATTCCTAGACAGAATATGATTCTGTCTAACCCTATGTCGGCCGCGCCGGGCCGTGGGCCGCACACATGTGTGCGGTTACTGTTCATTCAAGCCCATAATCTTGAATGACATTATTCCCACCCATCTGTGGATGGCCGGATACGGGTAGTACCCGTGGGCCGGGTTCCTGACCCGGTTGGGGACTATACGTCATCATGTCCCCCCAGTCTAGTTGTTACAGCCGTAGGCGTAACCTCTAGACTATCAAGGTGCTCTCCGGACATACCAAAGAAGACCTAGGAAATGAGAAACATTACAAATTTTATTCTGGCCGCACGTGGCGACCCGTCGTAGGAATGTATTTTAAATAGTACCTCAGCCGCACGTAACGGTCGAGACAAATTAAATGTAACATTAAATACGGTCTTACGTAAGAGCTGCATAACCCGACACAAGAATAAAAACATTAATGATAGTCAACTTTCTAGTCGCATGCCTGCAAAAGTGCACCATTAATGCCCACCCTTGAGCCACGTAAAACTGCCAAGAAGTGACCCGTGGGTCCCCCTCTGTTTTTGCAGAAATGTCAGAAACCCTATCCGTTGGATAGGCGAGGTGGTTTACACGTGTCGAACATCCATGGTACCTCGGAAACCGAGGCAACCCTATATTAGAGTTGCTATGCGTGTTTGTTACACACACAACTCACCCCTTCTTCCGTCATTGTTATTCTCAAGCTTATACCTCCAAAACTTTGCCTTCTTTTCCACGGATTTCCTTCGCCGCAGGTTAGATCATCACGCCCTTAAAAATCTTTTTATAAAACATGGTAAAGGACAACCCCCTTATCACGGATGTCCTTAACGTGATGTCTGCGGAAAAATACCTCGACTTCCTGTCGAAGTATTATGTACCCGAAAGCGTACACCCCACCTATCCAGGTGATGGTGAAGCGATTACGGATGCACCGGCGGAGAAAATAGGCATATACACACGCCTGTTTGACTCGGACAACTACCGTATCCCCTTATCCAAGTTCTTGGTAGACCTTCTATTATATTATGACTTCCATATAACCCAGCTTCACTCCATAGGGGCGTGTAAAATCAACCAGTTTGAAATTACATGCCATACTTGCGGAGTAACCCCAACCGTGAATCTGTTTAGGGCTTTTTATTTCCCTCAGCTAGTGAATGGGTGGCTGTCGTTTAAAAAACGACCCGGGAATGCCCCTATGACGTATAGGAAGCCTCTAGACTCCCTTAAGAACTGGTACAACCATTACTTATTTGTAGATGAGAAGGTGTTCCTATTGGGTCAAAAGGTTGATGTGGCAGAAACTAAAAAATGAAGAAAACGTGAAGTATTTGTCTAGGCGTTGACAAGAGCATTCCAGGCGCTGACAAGAGTTATTTAGGCGTTGATGGAATCAAGCATTGTCAAGAGAAATCCAAGCATTGTCACATGCAATTCAAGCATTGACAAAACGTAGACAAAAGAAGTTTATGGAAGCTTCTATTTAAATAAACATGCAAAAGATATTCTGCATAAGTTTATTTAAATAGAAGATTTACTTGTTTATTCATTCTTATCTCTTGTAAACCCTAATCCTTACACTATAAAAGGAACCAAGGGTCATAGGTTTTATTCATATTATTCATTCACAATGTAAACCTAAAGTGTGTGTCACACTAGACGTGGGATTCAATGTATACACGTCTAGTGGATGTTTGTTATTAATATAATGAACATCCCATTTGTTTTAATTCATGTTATTGTGCCTAAACACCTTGTTCATGATCATTGTTCTTTTCCGCTATGTTATCATATGAACGATGATCAACCTAGATATAATGGTTCTTAACCATTGAGCCCAACGATCAATGGACTCAACAATTGGTATCAGAGCCTAAGGCTCGTGATATCTAGGTCCGACGAGGTGTTCGTGTATGGTGAAGAAGAAAAATTCGTATAGAGTTTTTCTAGACGTTTTTGTGTGCGCAGCAGTATTCAGAAGGTCATAACTTTTGATTGAACCGTTGGATCGTCACGAAATGTTTTATGTGTGTTCTACATACATAGATCTAAACATCCACCGGAGGGATTGTCGAGTTTTATCCCCAGGCAAAAGTTATTAAGCGTCGAAGTTGGCTGATGGAAGATTTTCAGTTTTCTGCTTTCACATGAAATCATGAACTAGGGTTTCTTCAAACCCTAGATCTACATAAAAAGCAGAATTTTGTGAGATTGGTGGCTGTTAATTCAGGATCTATGGTTAATCTACAAACCCTAAGTTAGGGTTTCGATGTTTAACTTTCAAAACCCTAGATCTGGTCGTATAACAGTAGCAGTAACAAGGACGTAATTGGTTTCTCCAACAAGCGAATCTGATTGGTTGTTTAGCATGCATTCACACGGCTTAAAACCTAATTCATTATACTTTAGATCCTCTACATGCTGGTTCATCGTATTACCGTGAGTCTCTTGTTTCCATTGGTGGAGGTTTATACGTTCATACGATGCTTATTGGAGGAATAAATATTACTTTGTGTTCACACTGTTCTAGCGTTTCTATTGGTGGAGCAAAGCTTCATTCACACGAAGGATCAAGTAAGCAACTTTTGCATTCACATGATTAAAGACATCTGATTGGCCGATATTTTATGTGTTCACACGAATGCAAGTGTATTCATAAGGTCTTTCAATTCTCATTGGTTTCTAAATATGGTGATCGATTGTCTATTCACTCTGTGTTCACACGACCAAAAGCTTCTGATTGGTTATTCATATGTGTGCTCACACGGTGCTACTGATTTGATTGGAAGTACTCAGATAAGTTTTCACAATGGGTGATATACTTTATTTTGGGAACTGTATCTGGGATGATTATCATATATTTTATGCGTGATTTAAGGGAGAAATATGGAAGCAGATATATTATTTCCACGTTAATATTGGATTTCTTTTAAGTCTGGACCTAGAATATACTTTGAGACAGATGGGAAGTGGACACAAAAAGCATCAGTGTTTGATTTAGACGCTGACAAAGTATGGTATTGACGCTGACAAGATTTTAGGTTGGCGCTGACGTTTGTTATTTGGGCGCTGACAGGAATGGTTTCGACGCTGACAGAATAAGTCAACACTGATGGAGTTGACAGTGTTGTCCGAGATATGTTCTTCAAACGCTGATACGCCTTGTCCGATATCGGGTAATGAATGTGGATATTGGACAGTAAGGGTTCTCGGATAACAAACGGAATAGCTGCTGTTTGAGAAAACTGGTACGTTTTAAGCACACAAAAAGGAGGAAAATACACACAAAGGTACATGGAATCTCCGTTATAATTTAAAATATCATGATGATATTTATGGCTCGGATATTTTGAAAGGGATTAATGGTTTTAATGCGAGTTGACAACAATTCGTGAGAAAATTTATTGGATTTGATTATGTAATCGGGGTAGCCTTGTAAAAGAGTTATCCGTCTTAATGCTTTTACATATGATATGAAGATTAAGATTCTTCATGAAGAAGTGTTAGCTTAAGGGGAAGAATTCTTATGGTAAGATTGATGATTGAAGAAGATTGCGTGAGTTTGTGTTCTATCATATCTTTAAACTTTCAGCGGGTTTGAAGATAACTTGTTCATGCTTATATAATCGGTGACAACGGACTTGATAAAAAGATAGCAAAGGTATGGGATTTTTCTTAAGATGCTCTATGCTCATATTTGCTAGAGAACTCTTTTTGTCAAGAGACTACTCATTATAGCCGTGAGTTTTTAAGTCTGCTCATTATAGACGTGAGTTTTGAAGTCGCATGGATACAACAAGACATGGAACATAGGTTTGGGTTACTCTACTTCAACATCAAGAATACTTTATTTATTTTTCTTCAGGATCATTACATAGAGTTTACTTCTGGAGAATCTTCAACATTGCATACATTGTTTACTTCCTTGTTGATGTGACAAAAAGGGGAAGAAAATACGTGCTACACTTGAGGGGAAGCAATCTGAAGATCATGTACAACTTACAAGAGATATACATAGAGTTTTGCCACTATCAACTAGGGGAAGATTGTTGGGTCAAAAAGTTGATGTGGCAGAAACTCAAAAATGAAGAAAACGTGAAGTATTTGTCTAGGCGTTGACAAGAAATTGTTGGGAATAAAATATAGGTCAGTTCACTAGACGCTGATAAGAAGAATGTCAACGCTGATAAGAAGACATTGGACGCTGACAGCCAAGCGTTGACATTGAAGAAGTCAACGCTGACAGCCTTGAAGATTGACACTGATGGAATATCTTTTGTTTATTTGTTTCTTTATTTATGTATGGTAAAGATAAGCACAACATTGTATTTTCTATTATTATCTTTACCTAGAATAGTTGATTCGTAGCTTATTGTACAAGACTTCTTGTTCTATAAAAGAAGATATTTTAGGTTAAAGTCATATATCAGTTTTCATAAGTATTCGCAAGTTAAACCTTTCATTGTAATCAAGTACGATTATTCTAATACAAGTGAAAGTTTGTTTAACATCTTTGTGTTTTAGATCAAGTGTTAATTCCGCATAACACTTTGTTAATTTACTCATAAGCAAAGGTTTCTCTACGTGTAGTACTTGATCTAATCTCGTATACACAAAGCTTAATCGATCTAAGTTTGGGATCAACAAGTGGTATCAGAGCTTGTTGAGAAACTTTTGATCTTTAAGTAACGCAAGAACCCTAAAACACCAAAAACCCTAAAAACCCTAAAATTCTCAAAACCCTAAAAACATCATGTCTGGCACAGATCAAGCTGCTGCTTTGCTACAAAACAACTCCTCAAATCCTAGTATCAAAATTCCCATGTTTGATGCCAGGAACTTTGAGCTTTGGAAGTCTAACTTTGAGCAGTATATATCTATTTATGACTACACTCTTTGGGAGATTGTCGAATATGGGAACACATTCGACAAAGCAGCAAAGATTGCTGCTGCAATTGCCACAAGGACAGCTGTTCCTAATTGTCCTGAAGCTGATAAGCAGGAAAAGCCTGGAGATGGGAGAGCTGTAGCTGTTGAAGATATAGCCAAGAAGAGGGTGGACATGAAAATCTTGAACATCATGAAACACGCCCTAGGTCATGAGAATCAGCACAAGTACAAACGCTTTGAGTCTGCAAAAGAGCTTTGGGAAGCTCTTGAAGTAGCACATGGTGGCAATGCTGACACAAAAGAAGAAAAGAAGAAGCAACTCTTGCATGAGTATGCTGTCTTTAAAGCTCAACCCAATGAAAATCTCAGCAGTGTGAGAAGTAGACTTCTTGACATCACAAGTCAACTTTCCTTCATGGGAACACAGATTGATGACCCTGAATTGAATGCTACTTTTCTCAAAAGCCTTGGTGATGTATGGAAGATTGAGACAAGATCCATTCTTGTCAATAACACCCACAAGACCTCCAGGTTTGATGACATCTTCAACAAACTAAGACTGTTGGAGAATGAATGGCAATTGGATAGTGATAATAAATCTTCCAGCAGCAACATGGCCTTCTTCTCACAAAGTGAAGGCCAATTTGATTCCATGAACTTCTATGGACATTCAGCCCCTGGATCTCAATGTGTCAACGCTGGATCTCAGCCTGTCAGCGCTGGATCATATCCTGTCAACGCTTTGTACTCAAGCGCTGACACACACAATCATGGCGCTGATAGAATTAAACCTGCTGGTTTTGATCTAGATACTGTGTGTGCATTCATTGCTTCTTTGCCCAGTGATTCAAGGATTACATATGAAGATCTTGAGCAGATAAGTGATGAACAATTGGAAGAGATGGACATCAAGTGGACTATGGCTCTTGTAAGTTTAAGAGCAAACAGGTTTAATAAAAGGTTCAAGAAGAAGATGACCTTTAATGCTAAGGATGTTGCTGGTTTTGACAAGTCCAAGGTTGAGTGCTACAACTGTCATAGGATGGGGCACTTTATGAGGGAATGTAGATCTCCAAGAAGATCTGATGCTGGGAAGCCTTCAAGCCAAATAATTAAGAGCCCAGATCCCAAGGCCATGGTTGCTGTTCAACAAATTGATGGTGTTGGAGAATGGGACTGGAGCTGGATGGCTAAGAATGAGGAAGAGGACAGAGCTTTGGTTGCTGAAGTTAAAGAAGAGCATGTTGAATATGCTCTCATGGCACACTCCTCCTCTTCATCAGATAATGAGGTATATGATGATGCTTTCTGTTCTAAGGGTTGTCGTTTAAATACTGAAAAATTAAATCAAGAGATAGTTAAATTATTAGATGAGGCAAGTACTGAAAGATGCAAAGTATCTAATTATCAAATTGCTCTTACCCAAACAGAAAAGACAGTAGCTGAGTATAAGAAAATGGAATTTGATTTAAAGGATCAAATAAATATCTTAAAACATGAGTTACATCAGAGTAAAGATGTTCAAGATATAGTAAATAGGGTTAATCTTGATTTGATAGCTCAGTTAGAAGAGGCTAACAAAAATAAAGATAATGTGAGTCTTAAAATCCAGAGATTTGATAAGGCCACACAATCCCTAGGAGAGTGTGTTAGTAAACAAAGAGACTCTAAGGATAAGAGTGGGATTGGGATGAAGGATTATACTGGTGTTCCACCACCAGCTGAGGATTTCTATGGTGTCCAATCAAAGGACTTATCTTGGACTGGCTTGCCAGAATGCCAAGAGGAGGAATTCATTCCTCCACCTAGAGTGATTTCCCCAGTTGAGGAATACAAGCAAAAACTGACTGACCTAGATGAGTGGAAGAAAGCTAACCACACCTTGTTTGTTAAGGGAGGGTTGTTGTGTGAAAGTCCAAATGAGCCCACACCAATCAAGAGCCTTGATCCAAAACCTATTAAGATCACACACCCTACCACTGGCAAAGCTGTTGACCTTGGCCCACAAACTGTTAGAAAACCTAGTGTTAAGTATGCAGAGATGTATAGGAATACTAGGTCACGAAAAAGCCAAGTTAGTGATCATGGAACAGGCTTCTTTGCTTCTAGACCTAAGACTATGTCTAGAAAAGCTTGTTACACATGTGGTAGCTTCTCACATTTGGCTTACAGATGTGTCAACGCTTCCAATGTCAACGCTGATAGGAACCATTTCAGCGCTGACAAAAGTCAACATAGGTCAAACACTGTCAGACCCAATACTTTTGTGAACAAAAGTTCACAAGTTGTTAGACCTGCCCCATTCTTTTCTAGAGGGTCTAACACACAAGGCCTAAGACCTTTTCAAAAGTCAAACACTTGGTCCAATAGGCAATGGGTTCCTATAGCAAACCCTAGGTTCAACGCTGATAAAGGCAATCGGGGCGTTGACAAGAGCAATTTCAGCGCTGACAGACACAATACCAAACCTAGGTATTTGCAACCACAGGGAAATAGGTCTAAAGCTTCTACTAGCTTAACATGGAGACCAAAACAAGACCAAAACCCTAATTCTACTGGTATTTCTATGACATGCAACAGGTTTCATTATATTTCAAAGGCATTGTCAACACCAATTGGGGTTAACTGGGAATTTCATTCAAACAGGGATGAAAATGGGGTTGTTATGAGAACCAAGTCTGTTCTTATTGAACAACCAGATGAATCCAAGTCTTCCAAGGCTTGGGTTCCCAAAGAAAACTAATGTGTTTTCTTTATGTGCAGGGCATTCAGAAGAAGATCAATGATTATGGATACTGGGATAGTGGATGCTCAAGGCACATGACAGGGAAGGAAGACTATCTGACTAATTTCTCTCCTATTCAAGATGGTGATAAGGTATACTTTGGAGGGGGATATGGCACTATCACTGGAAAAGGAACCCTTGTCATCAACAATCTACGGTTTGAGAATGTCTTCTTGGTAAAAGAACTGGATTATAATTTGTTTAGTGTATCACAAGTGTGTGATAACAAAAATAAGGTTCTTTTCACAGATACTGAGTGCTTGGTGTTAAGCAAAGATTATAAGCTCCCTGAGGAAAAATATATAGATTTTAGAACACCAAGGCATAAAGACATATATAATGTGAATCTTAATGGAATTAAGATAAATAATAAAATCTTTGGCACAGGAGATTAGGGCACATAAACTTTAAGAATATCAATAGACTTGTGAGGCTTGGTTTAGTTGATGGTTTGCCTGAAAAGGCTTTCCACAATGACCACTCTTGTGTTGCATGTCTTAAGGGCAAGCAGCACAAGGTCTCATTCAGGTCTAAACAGGTGCACTCTAGTTCTAAACCACTTCACTTATTGCATATGGACCTCTTTGGTCCAACTAATATAGAAAGTCTGAAGGGTAAATCATATTGTTTTGTTATCACTGATGATTATTCCAGGTTTACATGGACTTTCTTTCTAGCCAAGAAAAGTGAAACTGCCCAAAGTCTGATTAATTTCATTACCCAAATTGAAAAGAAGAATGGTAATGAGGTCAAAATTATTAGAAGTGACAATGGGGGTGAGTTTAGAAATCAGTTGTTAGATGATTTTTGTGCCAAGAAAGGGATTACTAGGCAGTTCAGCATAGCTAGAACCCCACAGCAAAATGGGGTTGCTGAAAGGAAGAATAGAACCCTTATTGAAGCAGCCAGAACCATGTTGGTTGATGCCCACTTTCCTATAGCCTTTTGGGCTGAAGCTGTTAACACAGCTTGTTATGTTCAAAATAGGGCATTGGTCAACAAAATACATAATAAGACACCTTATGAATTACTTTGGGGAAGGAAGCCAAATATTGGCTTTCTCAAGCCTTTTGGATGTCATGTAGTTGTTTTAGAAACTAGTGAGGCCCTAGGTAAATTTGATTCAAAAGGTGATGAAGGCTACTTCATGGGTTATTCAGTGCAGAGCAAAGGATATAGGGTTTACATTAAAAAGGAAAAACGTATACTTGAAAAGGTACATGTTAGGTTTTTAGAAAGTAAACCTAGTGATCCTGAAAATGGTCCAAATTGGTTGTTTGACTTAGAACCTTTATCTAGAGCTTTAAATTATATGCCTGTTACTGATCCAGACACTGTGAAGGTAACTTCAAGTGTTTTGGAAAAGAGAATTGGTAATGTTTCAGGTATACAGGTTGCTAAGGAGGATGGACCACCAGCAGTCAAATCATCTCCCACACAAGAATATGTTACACTTCCTATATGGACAGATGAGTATTATGCTGCTGCTGCTGCTGTTAGAAAGGATAATGGTGGTTTTCAAATACCACCAAATACAAACATGCATGGTGCTTCAGGCGCTGACAAAGGGAAATCAAGCGCTGACAAGAGCAATTCAGACGCTGATGGATCAGACGCTGACACAAACAGTTCAAGCGTTGTTAGCCCAAACGCTGACAAACAAGGATCAGACTTTGACAACACCTTTGCACATCTTTTCTCTTCACATTTTGAACAAGGTGGACCTTCCAATGTCCATGAAGCGATTCATGTTGATCAAACAGAGTCTGATGAAGAAGATATTGGCAACATGGAGCGTGAAGTTGAGGACAACAGACTTTTTGAAGGAGGAGTTCTCACTTCCACAGCAAAGGATCACCCCACATCTCAGATCATTGGTGATGTTATGGCTCCAGTTCAGACAAGAAGATCCCATCAAAGTCTTGGTGGATTTATTGCCAATATACACAAGAAGGTTGATACCCCTCTTGTACAAGCATGTTTGTTTGCCTGTTTTCTGTCACAGGAAGAACCCAAGAAAATTTTTGATGCTCTCAAAGAACCTAGCTGGGTGGAAGCAATGCAGGATGAGCTTCATCAATTTGCTATACAGGATGTTTGGGAGCTGGTTGATTGTCCTAGATATGTGAGACCAATTGGGACAAGATGGGTTCTAAGGAACAAGAAAGATGAAAGAGGCATTGTGGTCAGAAACAAGGCACGTTTGGTAGCTCAGGGATATACACAAGAGGAAGGAATTGATTATGAAGAAGTTTTTGCACCAGTTGCAAGAATTGAAGCTATAAGAATTTTTCTAGCTTATGCCTCTTGTATGAACTTCACTGTTTATCAAATGGATGTGAAGAGTGCTTTCCTCTATGGAACAATTGTTGAGGAAGTATATGTCATGCAACCTCCTGGTTTTGAAGATCCTGAGAATCTAGACAAGGTTTATAGAGTGAAGAAAGCTATGTATGGACTTCATCAAGCCCCTAGAGCATGGTATGGTACCTTGTCTACCTATTTGGTGGACAATGGATTCAAGAGGGGCACCATAGATCAGACACTATTTACAAAGAAGAAAGGAAAACATGTGTTGCTTGTGCAGGTCTATGTTGATGACATCATTTTTGGGTCTACTGATCCAAAAATGAGTGAGGACTTTTCCAAGCTCATGACAGATAAATTCAAGATGAGTGCAATGGGTGAGATGAACTTCTTTCTAGGTTTACAAGTTCAACAGAAAGAAGATGGTATCTTCATTTCCCAAGACAAGTATGTAGCTGAAATCTTGAAGAAATATGGTTTTTCTCCACATGAGAAGGAGGCTTCCACTCCTATGGATAGGCAACACCCTTGGGGAAAAATTGGAGCTGGAAAGGATGTGGATGTTAGGCACTATAGATCAATGATTGGATCATTGATGTATCTTACAGCCTCAAGACCTGACATCATGTTTGCTGTGTGTGCATGTGCACGCCATCAAGTGACTCCCAAAGAATGTCACCTTTTTGCTGTGAAGAGAATTTTTAGGTACCTAAGATGTTATCCTGATCTTGGCTTGTGGTACCCAAAAGATTCTCCATTAGACCTTATTGCATATTCAGACAGTGACTATGGTGGTGACAAGTTTGATAGGAAATCCACAACTGGTGGATGCCAATTTCTTGGGAGCAGATTGATATCTTGGCAATGCAAGAAACAAACAGTGGTGGCAAACTCTACAACTGAAGCAGAATATGTTGCAGCAGCTGCTTGTTGTGGACAAGTCTTATGGATTCAGAACCAGCTGTTGGATTATGGGTATAATTTTATGCATACCAAGATTTTTGTAGACAATAACAGTACTTTATGCATTATTAAAAATCCTGTACATCATTCTAAAACCAAACACATAGAAATTAGACATCATTTTATAAGAGATTGCTTTGAGAAAGGTTTAATACAACCAGATAGGGTAGACACAGAAGATAATGTGGCTGATTTATTAACTAAACCTTTTGATGCTGGAAGATTTCAATATTTGGTAACAAATATTGGAATGGTTAATCTCACTTAATATGTGTTTTGGAATCTTTTTGTAAAAGTATGTACAGGATAATGCATTGTTATTGGTCTTTGTGATGATTTAGATTTTCCACTTTATTTTTCTAACACTGACAAAGGTAAATGTAACGCTGTCAAGTGTTATTTTGCCGTTGTTAGAGATATTATTGTCTAACGCTGACAAGAGTTCCTTCAACGCTGTTAAGTGTTGTCGGGACGCTGTCAGCAACAAATGTTAGTTTTGTGGTTTTCATCTAAATGTGTAGGTAGGTGGTAGCTTTATGCCATTGGATACAGAGTTGCTTATGGATCTTTGAAGAGCTATTTGGACATGTTTTGTTTATGGATGATGGTTGGAATATTTATATTCCTATCTTGACATAAATTTTTAATGTTCATATATATTTTGAAAACTCTTGTATCATAGTTTAAGGGGAGGTTTAAGGAACCTTTAGGACTCTTGGGTATTCTTATAATACTCTCATCACAATTCTAGATTGTGTCCACAGGTGAGTATGGGTTAGTTTTACTAAACCATGAGGCACTGTAGCATGCAAAGTTGATAAACTATGCATGCTGCCAAGACATTTTTGGCCTAGAATTGGTTGTGGTCTGATGGGAGACTTGGGAATACTTTGGTTATGGATTTACCAGGGAGTTACAAAGAATTTTATGAAATACCTTTGTTGATAACTATTTTGGTTAGCAAGGGACACTAGAGGTCATTTGTGTCTATCTTGCTTAAGCAAGTGTGCATAAATGGACAGTGCTTGCCGCCCAGTAATTATTATCAACTTGTAAGATATTTCCCTTAGGATAAATTACTTTGTTAAGGTCTTTTTCTTTTTAAATATTTTTATTTTTATTTTTTTAGACGCTGACAAGTTTTTCTCCAAACGCTGTTACGTCCAATCGTGACGCTGACAAGGCTTTAGGCAAACGCTGACAAGAAAATATAGCCGTTGGGCGCTGATGGGCTATTTTTGACCGTTGACACCTAGTGGGCCCTACCCAGTTGTTATTTTTGACTAATCTTTGGCCGTAATTTTGGGGAGTTGTTACTTTTAATTAATGCATGAGATAAGTTATATTTGATTCAATATTTTCATCATTGCTCTTTGAATATAACCGCCTCATTTTTGACCAATCAAAATCATGCATCTCTCCTATAAATTTGGCTAATCTTTTTATTCTGGGTATTCATATTTTCTTGTCTAACACTTTTCTCCTAGATTTTTCCCATATCACATAACCTAAACAGCTTTCAAACATGGCACCCAAGTTCAACTCAAAGAATTTCACATTGGAGTTCAAGAGCCAACACAATATGGTAGCTTACTTGACTGCTGATGATGATTTGTTTCCTCAGTATTCTCAGATGGTGGCATTTTTAAATGCATCCTCATTAAGGTATGCACTTTCTCATACACCATTAGTCCCTGTCGCACACATTAGACAGTTTTGGAACACTGCTAGTTCCACAACAACTAATGGAGTGACCACATTAACATCTACTGTTCATGGAAGAACATGGGTGGTCACTGAAGCCTTGGTTCGCCAAGCTTTGCGTCTTGATGACGCTGATGGTGTGACTACCCTTGCCATTGCAACAATAGAACAAGGTCTTAGGGAATTGGGTTATCCTATTCCTGCTGATGTCACTTTAAATAAATATCATAAGCAGGAATTTCCCTCTGACTGGAAATATTTGATACATGTCCTTTTACAATGCTTAAGTCCAAAATGTACTTCTTTTAATGAAATAAACAGGTCAATAGCAAGTGCTTTGGTTTGTATAACACGTGGGCTTAAGTATAATTTTTCAAAAATGATTTTTGAAGGGATGTGTAAAAACAAGGGAAGTAAAATGACTTTGGCTTACCCTAGATTTTTGCAAATGGTCTTTGATTTACAAGAATATTGTTCTAGGGATCATGACACTTTTTATGAGATCCCTAAACAACAGAAAACCATTTTTGCTAAAATGAGCTCCACAAACGACTCCATACCTCTTACCCAACCCATGCTTGAAGTAATTCAGGCTGCACAACCACAACCACAACCACAACCAGACCCTGAACCCCAACTTGAGCCTATTCATGAACCATCACCTTCACCAGAAAACATGGACATTGACCAACCCAACGCTGACACTCAAAATGTGGGCGCTGACACAGCCAATCCCAACACTGATACCATCCCTGAACAATCCCAAACACCCCTTAATCAACCCACACCCACACAATCTACTTCATCTTCCACCCCATTCCAATCTAGGATGATTAAACGCCAAAGGACTACTGGAGTGTTCTCCTCTAGTGGTCCTAGCCTTGTAGCAGAGAGAACCACCTCCACAAGTGTGGCTGGTGAAATGGGTGAGGCTAGGGCTATTGACACAGGCTTAGATGCTGGTCAAGACAGTCCCAACATCATTAAGACCTCATCCATGCCCCATGATTCTATTTTGGGAGGTCAAATCCCCATTCTAGCTGAGGGCAGATTGGAACCAATGACAATAATTGAATTGACGGCTGCTGTCATTAGCTTGCAAAAGCAAAATGTCAGCCTTGTACAAATTGTCAACAAACAGGGACGTGAACTCCAAGTTTTAAGAGAGAGGGTCACTGTTTTGGAGAATCCAACTAGCAGGAGTCTAATGGAGGAATCTTCCAAAGGGGAGGATGAAGAGGATGAGGAGGATGAGCTGATTCACACAGCTAGTGAGAAGAGTTCAGAAAAGAGTTCACAAATTAGTGAATCTTTGCAGGTTGCTGAAGCACTCACCAACTTGAAGCAGCACCCAGTTATTGATACATCCAAGGTGACACCTTTAAACTTGGAAGGATCTTTCAAAGAAACTTTGGGCGCTGATACAGGTTTGAACGCTGACACATCCAGCGCTGACAAAGGTAATCGTGGCGCTGATAGGAGCAACTTAGACGCTGATAAAGTTGCAGGTGGTGTTGATGTATTCCAGCCATCAACAATCATCAAAGATGTGTCCACACAGGTTTCTTCTTCTACTTTACCAATTATTGATCCAAAAGACAAAGGTAAAGGGATCCTGATTGAAGAAGATGTTCCAAAGAAGGATGCAGCACAAATTGCTTTTGATGAACAGTTGGCTGCACAACTTTTGGAAAGTGATTTGAAGAGGAGTAGAAGATCACCATTTGTTGTTTCTGAGAGTGAGGAAGAAAGTGGTGATGGAAAAGAAGGTGATAGCTCAGATTCAAGTATTCAAATTATTGAAGATCCAGAAAGGCTTGAATATGGGGAAGAGCTAGCAAAGGAAAGGTTGAGTGAGTTAAAGAATCAGATTGATTGGGACCTACCAGAAATCACCAGAATGTACCATGCTTGGGAAGACAAGGTTATGGACAACCCAGGAATGAGCTTATCAGATCAAATTTGGGGGTTGGAAGTTCTGCTTAGGGTACAAGATGACATAAAGGTGATTATGAGGTTTAATGCACAAGAGGTCAAGACCTGGCTCAAAAGGGATAGAAGGCAGTTATACTATAAGTTGCTTAGATGCCATCAGCCCAGATGGACATACAAGAAGTTGCTGGCCTTATCTTTTGAGGAGCTAGAGTATAGGGCACATCCTATTTGGAGGAAGGTGCAAGAACAGAATGTCTACCAGTTTCTTTCAGAAGAAAGGAAACAAGAGCTTGTTGAGGAAATGCAGATTCAAAAGGAAATGAGGATTGCTCAAAGACCAGTGAAGAAAGGAGATCCTTTCCAATTTCCTAAAGATATGGATGTGTATTTTCCAACTGAAGGTGTCATAAGGAAGCATCTCAAGCTTTCTCCATTGGAAGCTTCAGATTTGGTTAATGTAGTACCTCTGGATGACAGAAATCCAATCATCAGTTTTGATGAAGATGAGTGTGGATTTTGGAAGATTGGACGATTTAGAAAGGAGGTACATACTTTCACTTCAGTTATTTCTATATTTGCAAGCATAGACAGAGAAGACTTGGTGCATCTATGGAGATTAATAGAGGCCAAGTATACAGCTGAAGCACCTACTTCAGCAAATGGAATAAGACTTTGGAACACATTTATGACTTTGTGTGGTCCAAAAGAAGCAGATCCTGCCATTTGGAAGGATCTTGAAGATGATCTCAGTAATCTTCATTGGAGGCTTTATTCTACTTGTGGTGTATTTCATATGAGCTCTACAAAGTTTTCAGAATATTTACTTGTGGATGCTGACTATTTCTTGTCCAAAGAAGTGTTGGAGAAGATGCTAGAGACACCCTTGGAGATTGATTATACTAGTGACGTGGCCAAGGACTTGATCAGATATGTTTATCACCAACATAAGAAGTTTTTGCAAGATTCCTCCTAAGTCTTAAGTTTTTATTCAGAAACTTGATCATTGGAATAGATATCAAGTTTAGGGGAGGATTGTTGGGAATAAAATATAGGTCAGTTCACTAGACGCTGATAAGAAGAATGTCAACGCTGATAAGAAGACATTGGACGCTGACAGCCAAGCGTTGACATTGAAGAAGTCAACGCTGACAGCCTTGAAGATTGACACTGATGGAATATCTTTTGTTTATTTGTTTCTTTATTTATGTATGGTAAAGATAAGCACAACATTGTATTTTCTATTATTATCTTTACCTAGAATAGTTGATTCGTAGCTTATTGTACAAGACTTCTTGTTCTATAAAAGAAGATCTTTTAGGTTAAAGTCATATATCAGTTTTCATAAGTATTCGCAAGTTAAACCTTTCATTGTAATCAAGTACGATTATTCTAATACAAGTGAAAGTTTGTTTAACATCTTTGTGTTTTAGATCAAGTTTAATTCCGCATAACACTTTGTTACTTTACTCATAAGCAAAGGTTTCTCTACGTGTAGTACTTGATCTAATCTCGTATACACAAAGCTTAATCGATCTAAGTTTGGGATCAACAGTTCCCTACCCCCTTCGTACTCAAAACCAAAGCCCCCAAAGACTATCCGCCCAAATCCAAAGATTATAGCAGCAGGGACCTAAAAATACTAGATACCCACCGCACAGAATTCCATAGAGGGTTGCCGGAACACTTTCTGTGCTTAGTAGGGATAAGCCGCCGTTACTTTGGGAGGGATGACTTATACCCGTGCTTCCTAACAGAACAGGGAGAGGGCAGGTCTAATTTTTATGTTGTAGATTTGATTTGTCACACATATGTGTAGAACTTTACTAACCCACATACTTGTAAAATTGTTTGCAGAGATGAACCTTCACGGACTAATCCGCCAGGGCGACCTAATGAAGGTAGCGGAAGGATTCCGGCCGCTAAAGCCGAATGAGCTCCCCTTGCTAGAAGCGCTAGCCGACCGTACGATGCCGCTCGAAGAAACATCCGAGCCTAGATCAGACGAAGAAGAGCTCGCCATCGAGAAATCCCCATTGGATTTCCTCAATGAAGATGGCGAAGAACCATTGCTAGAGGGGGGCACCACCAATCAGGAAGAGGAGAATGACCCCAACGAAGACACTACTCAGGCCTCCAGGTCCGCCCCGCTCACCTCTAGGAAGAGAAAGACCACCAGGAGGGTGGCAAGGAAAATAGGGGACGGGGTCGGAGCCGCGAATGCTCCTCCCAAGAAGCTGAGGAAGGACCATCCGCAGTACCAAGAAGGGAGTGGTACTGCGACCGCCCAGGCCGACCCCACCCCGAACATGGGAGGGCCAGCCTTGCGAGTCACCCCCGTGAGCGCCGTAGCTCCTACCGGCCCAGACCCTGCCATTGGCACCTCGTAAGTACCCTTTTGAGTATGATTCGTGTCTTTGTATGATGCATAGACTAATATTGTCATGTTAAATAACAGGGCCAATCCGGCAGCCGTAGCGCAGGAGGAAGAAGTGGGGAGGAATCCATCCCCCGAACCAACCAACAAGCCCCCATCCCCTGCTGCCACACATGCCAAGGAGCCGCACCCCGAGGGGCCAGAAGAAAGCCTGCGCTTAGCATGGAACCTGTCAAGTTTGACAAGGATGGAGGCAGAATCCGAGTGTTCAGAATTTATTGAACACATCACCCCGCCTGTCCTCGCACAAGATCTAGATGAGTTAGATCATGAGGCCCTCATTGAGCAGTTTGACGTGTCGTCCGCACACCAGGTGACGGTGGGAGCCGCGTTAAGACGCCGTCTAATCAAGGCCCTCACCAATGTGAATCGGGCAGATAAGAGGATAGCCCGTCGTGAGGCGATGGTCGTGAAGAACGAGAAGACCATCGCATCATTGCAGGCGGCGCTATTGACAGCCGAGGCGACGGTGAAGGAGCAGGCGTATCACGCCGACGCCAGAGAGAAGCGCATTGCTGAGCTTGAAGCCCTCGTAGCCGCATCAAACGAGAAGGTAAACTTTCGAAATTTTGTACATACACTCAAACTTTGGGTATGCATTTAACCCAAGAAAAGTATATATCCTTGTAATAACTCCAAATTTTATATGCAGGTGTCTGCGGCCGAAGCTGCTACCAAGGCCGTGACCGTGCAATCCTTCAACATCGCCCAGGAGCGTGATGCGCTGAAGGATGAGTTGACGCGGACCCAGACCAACCTTGAAGAGCAGGCTGTCTCAGCTGATGAGGAGCTAAGCAAGATGGCTGTAAGTTGTGCTGAGAGGATATGTCCTCATCTGCTATCCGCTACAGCCGGTCGCAGGTGGATTATCGGGCAAGGACTGCGACTTGCTGTGAGTAGGGCATTGGAAGCTCCACACCTATTGCAGGCGTTTGCCGGGGTCGTATCCGATGGAATCGACCGTGGTAGACATGAAGGCTTGGTCAAAGCTGCAGAACTGATAGGGAAAAATGAAGATATCACACAACATCCTTATCACAACCCCTCCGCCGCGGATAATATGACCGCGTCCATGAATGCCTTAGCGGAAATCCAACACCCTCTCCTAGACGAGCTTGAGGCACTGAAGGACGCTCCGAACGAGGCAATAATGTCCCGGCTGAGCGCTGATCCCATTCCTTTGACATTGGCCACTTATGATTCCGCATCCAAAACCATGAAAGGCGAGAAACTGCTTGTAGAAGCATTGGATGCTATTGCGGCCAAAGCCCGGGATGGGAAGGATGCTCGTGGGGAGGTCCTCCGTGATCTAATTAAGGAAGGGAAGAAGGAGATAGGGGAATTCCTACCCCCTTGTAACTTGTCAGTTGTAAACACTAGTAATTTATAATTTTATTCATCCGTGTATGTACACGGCTAAGACATATGTGAAATACCTTGTCTTTTATTTTGAAGTCCGTGATTGACCACGGCAATTTTGTTATCTATTTGGAAACTTGTGTATTTTGACTGTGTTGAATATTGTACATCAATACTGCATGATATGTCACGTCTTACACACAAAGAAAGAAAATACATACAAGTCTATAATTTACTAGACATGCGACGTGCGTCTTTACTATGCGGAGCACTGTGTGACTACGACATATGAAACTTACCCCAACGTCTTGTGAATAAGGTGTCTAGTAAGGATACATGATCCGTGTGGCTGGGGTTGCATCCCTCTTACGCGGCAAGTTGAATTAGTAGGTTCACTTAATCCTCTTACCCCACCTGGAGGCGTATAGTACATGTACAGTAATTTGAAAGAATGCATATGAATGAAACATGACATATTATAATATAAGTAAAATTCATACGACTAACAAAAAATCTAAAAAATGATTTGCACGAAACAAGCCGTGGGGCTAGCTAGGCACCACGACATTTTATTAGAACATTTACATTTTTGTTTAAACAATGATGACAAGTCCTAAAAAAAAGAAAGGAAACTAAACAAACATAAGAAAAACAAAACAGATAGACCGCATGGTTCTTCATTAAAGCCACATATAGTGAAGCACCCATGCGGAAGCCGTAGCTTTCAAAGATAGCACCTTTTGAGATTGGAAATGTTCCATGTGCGCTCTAGGTCGCGGCCATCCATGTCACGTAACTTGTACGCGCCTCGTCCCAAGGCCTCCGTGACTTCATACGGTCCTTCCCACTTAGGGCCCAGTTTTCCTGTATTCTCCGCTCGACTCGCTTCATTAGCACGATAGACATAGTCTCCCGGTCGAAAAGAAACACCCTTGACCTTGACGTCATAATAAGCTTTCATTTTGGCCTTGGACTTAGCCTCATTGATGGCTGCTATTTCCCTTTTTTCTTCCAACAAATCCAGGTTGATTCGCAGCTGCTCATCGTTCGTGACGACATTAACTTCCGCCGTGCGGATGGTAGGCATTCCTATTTCTGCTGGTATAACAGCTTCAGTGCCGTAAGCCAATGCAAATGGAGTATCTACATTGGCTGTTTTGATCATAGTCCTATGTGCCCACAGCACATGTGATAACTCATCAACCCATTTGCCACTTCGTTCGTCCAAACGCGCCTTGATGCCATTCCCCAAGCTTCTATTTGCCCGTTCGACAAGGCCATTTGTCTGCGGATGCTTAACAGATGCGAAGCGCCACTTGATGTTCAATGATGCACACCAATCTTTGAATGGGTTATCCGTGAACTGCTTGCCGTTGTCCGAGATGATTTCTCCTGGTAGACCAAAACGGCACACAATATGTTCCCAAACAAACTTCTTAACTTGTTTGCCTGTGATAGACTTGACTGCCTTGGCCTCTATCTATCGTGTGAAGTAGTCCATCGCAACAATCAAGAATTTAACTCCCCCCGCAGCTACAGGAAATGGTCCTGCAATGTCGATTCCCCACTTATAGAATGACCATGGGGACGTGATAGGTGCAAGCTCCTGCTGCGGGTGCCGCGGTACTGGCCTATGCACTTGGCAATCACTACACTTGCGAATCATGTCGTGCGCGTCTCTGTGCATGGTAGGCCAATAATATCCTGTTCGTAAGGTTCTAGCTACCACGGATCGTGGACCCGCATGCATGCCGCACAACCCTTCGTGTATGTCACTGATTATGTAAGCGGCCTGGCGTGGTCCAACACACCGCAGCCACGGCTGCAAGAAAGAGCGCTTGTAAAGGACGCCTTCTCGAAGTTCGAAATGCTGCGACTTCCTTCTGATGCGCCGTGCTGCTTTTTCCTCGTCTGGAAGGGTCTCACTAGTCAAATAGTTGATAATCGGGGCCATCCATGTAGGTCCATCCTCCTCAACTATAGCAGCAACCTCCCCTTCCGTTATAGATTTCTCCTTGAGTATTTCCACCAAGACTTGTTTAGACAAGTGAGCGAAGCTTGTGGATGCGATCTTGCTAAGAGCGTCCACCTTCTTGTTCTCGCCCCTTGGCACCTGCTTGATGGAAAACTTACTGAAAGTCGCGATTAGCGACCTGACTTTTTCCAAGTACCTGACCATGTTTTCCTCTTTAGCCACATATCCACCTAGAATATGGTTCGCGACAAGCCGTGAGTCCACGTAGGCCTCAAGGTTGCGGACTCCCATTCTAGCGGCGATTTTTAAACCCGCAATTAATGCTTCATATTCTGCTTCGTTGTTGGTGGTCGTGAACTCAAAACGGAGGGCGTACGTGAATTCCATTCCTTCTGGATTTGTGAGGATGAGACCAGCTCCGGACCCGTCCGTACACGAAGATCCGTCCGTGAATAACACCCATGGTTCTGTTGGGATCTCATCTTGTTTAACCATTGGCCCTTCCTCATCCGGCTTCTCGATCTGGAAATCTGCCAAGATCTGGCCTTTCACAGCCGTCCTTGGCCTATAAGATATATTATGCTCCCCCAATAAGATGCTCCATTTTTGTAGCCTCCCTGCCACGTCCGGTCTAGAAATCACCTGCTTGATTGGCTGATCCGTAATGACCACAATTATGTGCGCCTGAAAGTACCGGCGCAGCCGCTTTGTATAGTGCTAACACCAATTTTTCCATAGAGGAGTAATTCAGCTCCGGCCCTTGTAGTGTTCTACTTATAAAGTAGACCGGAGTTTGCACTGTATCTCTATCTGTCATGAGTATCGCGCTTATTGCGCCATGATTGGCTGAGAGATACATAATAAGTTCCTCCTTTGGCCGAGGAGCTACTAGCATAGGGAGAGACGCGAGGTGCTGTTTGAGCTGGCCGAAAGCTTCCTCGGCTTCCTTCGTCCACCGGAAGTCTCCCTTCGTAATGCACTTCTTGAGTGTCTTAAATAGGGTTAATGACTTCTCTGCGGGTTTGGATAAGAACCTATTCAGCCCGGCTAGTTTCCCATTCAAGGATTGCACCTCCTTCCGTGTCTGAGGGGACGGCAGTTGTATTGCTGCGTCTGTCTTCTCTTGGCAAGGTTTGATGCCGTTTGGGTCAATCAAATAGCCAAGGAACATTCCCTCCGTTGCCCCAAACGTACATTTTTTTGGATTTAACTTCATGTTAATCCTTCTCAGTGTGTCGAATGTCTCTTGGACATCCCGAAGAAGTGCCTCCTCCGTGTGACTTTTTATAACCAAGTCATCCACATAGACCTCCAAGTTGCGGCCTATCTGTGATTCAAAAGCTTTGTCCACAAGCCGTTGATATGTAGCACCGGCGTTCTTAAGTCCAAACGGCATTATTGTATAGCAATATACGCCCTGACTCGTATGGAACGCCGTTTTTTCTGCATCCTCCTCCGCCATCTGGATCTGGTGATATCCTTTGTATGCGTCCAAGAAGCATTTAAAAGGATACCCACATAGGGATTCCACCTTCCAGTCGATTTCCGGTAACGGGTAACAATCCTGTGGGCAGGCCTTGTTCAGATCCGTAAAATCCACACACATGCGCCAACTTCCGTCATGTTTTTTGACCATGACCGGATTGGATAACCACTCGTGGTAGTATACCTCGCGCATGATACCTGCGTCCACTAGTTTCCGTACTTCCTCCAATATCACTTGGATGCGCTCAGGCGCCTGGCCGCGCTTCTTTTGCTTGACGGGTTGGTACCCTTGGCGGATCTAGAGCTTATGCTCTGCTATCGCACGTGGCACGCCTGTCATATGCTTTGGCTCCCATGCGAATATATCTAAATTTGCACTTAAAAGAGAGCACATGGCCCTTTTGCCGCTATCCGAGAGCGCCCCTCCTATGGATACCTCCTGTTCCGGATAGTCAGGGTGAATTGCTACCTTCCAATTGGGAGGTGGTGATCCATCCTTGGGTGGAACAGGTGGAGCCGGTGTTGTCACGGTGTGACACTCGGATGCCGGTACAATTGTGTTGTAAATGGTAACAATTCCCCCCTCAACGGGGAATTTGATCATTCCGTGCGCCGTGGAGGGTACCGCCCGTATAGCCAAAATACCCGGTCTGCCTATAATCCCATTGTACGGAGAATGTGAGCGTATCACCATGAAGTTCATCCACGCCGTAGTGGAGTGTTCCTCATTCCCAATGGTTACAAGCAGCCGTAGTTGCCCTATTGGCCAGATAGTGTCTCCACTAAAGCCGATGAGGGGCGCCGTGGCCGGTACTAATTGGCTTCTTATTTCTGGGCATAACTGCACAAAATAGTGTTCATACAGTACCTCTGCTGACGACCCTCCATCCACATACATGCGACGAACATTGTGTGTTCCAATGCTTATCTCAATAGTGAGAGGCGCATCGGTCAAATCGCTTGCTGTGATGGGAGGGAACGAGATTTCCCTGCCGCGTGAAAATTTTTGGCCAACTTTCTGCCTCGTGCGGTGTTGTCTGGATTGGATCATGTATATGGTCGAAGGCTCGTCCTTTTGGGGATCCTTCTTATCGTACTTCTTGTTGTTGTCTTTTCCATCCTTCCAATCCTTAACTAGGTGCTTGAGTTTACCTGATTTGATCAGCGACTCAATATGCTTCTTGAGCTGGATACACTCCTCCGTACCGTAGCCTTTGTCATTATGGAATTCGCAGAAGCGATTTCCTTGCCGGCGTTCCGGCGGAGTGGTCATTGGGGGAGGCCTTGGAAAGTTCGCCCCTTCCGTCAGCAAGATCTCCCGGTAGGACATTTTTAGGGGGGGTGAACTTATCATCCGGCCGTCCTCCTTTGCTCTGGCTCTTATAGTCTGAGCCCTTGCTATTGTTCTGATTGCCTTAACCGCCCGACTGTCTCCGGGACTGGTCATTTGACCGATACCCATTTCCTCGGGATGGGTAGGCCGCGGCAACAGCTGTTTCTCCTTCTATGAAATTTCTGACCCTTTCCATGAGGTCATCATATCTCTCTGAACGCTTGTCATTGAGGCGCCTGATCAACTCCCTGTCTGTTATGGCGTGCATGTAGTCAGAGATTTTCAGGAGCTCCGGCATTGTTTTTGTGTGCGTGCACTCATCATTGAAGCGTTCAGTGAAGGCTTCTGTGGACTCCCCCGGCCGTTGTTTGACAGTTTCCAATGAGACCGGATCCCTATTATACTTCTTCCTCTGAGTATAATTGTTCTCAAACGCAGTACGTAGATCCGTGAAACTATCAATGCTCCGTGGAGGGAGTGCCTCAAACCAGTCACGGGCATTTCCGATCAAAGTTGAATTGAACATTTGGCACCATATAGGCATGGGCCATCGCTCAGTTTTAGCCTGTGTGTCGAATATTTTAAGGTGATCAACCGGATCACCAGTCCCATCATAGGTCTTGACACACGCCGGCATGCGACGTTTGGTGTCCTCAGAATAGTTCCGTATGCGGAGGGTGAACGGGTCTTCCCTGGGATCCGCCCATGGCCGGGTGATCCTAGGGTCATCCCATGGTTCACACCATGGACGCGAAAGATCCTCCGCGTCTGCATCACGATAATAAGGGCCACCATAATACCCATCATTGTTTGGTGGTGGTGGAGGTGTGCGCCTAGGTCGGCGACGCTTAGGCGGATGGTCATCTGAGTCTTCTCCTAACGGGTCTGGAGACGGTGGTGGTGCCCCATCCTTTGGGTAGGGGCCACTTTTTTGGGATGAACTGGAAGCCTTCTTCCCAGTGTTCATCCTGTCCCACACACTCGTGCGACGAGCGGTTCTGGCCAACTCTCGATCTGGCCGCTCGGGTGAACCATCAGACTTATCTCCTCCTTCTCGAGACTGCATTAATTCCTGTATGAGGCGATCTCCTATGCGCTCAAACACATTCCTGGGTTGAGGGGTTTCCTCAAAGATGCTCTGCTCCTGAGGCCGAGCTCTCCTTTTCCTCTGATTTTGGGAAGAGGTGATTGGTCTGGTGTCACCAAAGTTGAGTCTGGATTGGAGGTCCCTCCCCAGATTCAACCTTGACGCGATCCCCGGGACGATCCTATCGAAGTTCTGCGTGAGAACTCGAGTAAGATCCTCCTCGCTGAGTGGTAGGACCTCTACTTCTTCCTCCGCCGATGGTCTGCGCGACTCCTTGTTAGGAGGGTTGGGCACACTCCCTGGGTCAGGGTTGTCCAGGGTTGAAGTAGGTGGGGGTGTCATGGAGATCGTGCTCGTTACCCCCAGGGGCTGAAAGCCGCCTCGGTTACCAGGTCCGCCCGCAAGGCGGCTGGGTGATTGATTGGGGATGAGTATCCCTTCCCCTTGGGACTTCCGATTTCCAGGATTCGTATTCCTGGGATTGCCTTGCTGGTGTCCCTTCGTCATTGAAAGATTCAGAATGAGGTTTTTGTTCTAGCTTAGTGTAATGGGTCCCACGGATGGCGCCAACTTGTTGATGCAAAAGTTGGGTGGACCTTGCTAGACGCGAATTAGGCTTAATTCGGGTTGGCTGGGCTCCGGCTCCTGCACCAAGTGAATTGTTTGGTTGGGATCCTGCAAACTAAACAACACGCGTTAGGCTTACCGTGGGAATGTTTCCCATGATTAGACTCCGGCGTGAGAGTAAGTAATCGATTAGGGTTTATGTGAATTGAGAGTAGAACGTAATACCTTTGTGGAACCCTTGGGGGTTCCTTTTATAGGCAGTGGAACCCTAGTGGGCTGCCACTGATACTTCGGCCCCAAGGAAAGGATAAGTACCAGAATTAGAATGATTGTTATCTTCTAATTATAGTAGTGAATATCCTCCTCTATTGGGATAAAACTATTCCTAGACAGAAAATGATTCTGTCTAACCCTATGTCGGCCGCGCCGGGCCGTGGGCCGCACACATGTGTGCGGTTACTGTTCATTCAAGCCCATAAGCTTGAACGACATTATTCCCACCCATCTGTGATGGGCCGGATACGGGTAGTACCCGTGGGCCGGGTTCCTGACCCGTTTGGGGACTATACGTCATCAAACCGGGCTGTCACATCCCAAGGACCTCTTCTAGCCAAGTTAATTACCAAATCAAGTGGGTGAGGCAACGTCGTTGATTTTAATAAAACTAAATGAGCAGAATGCATAGTAAACGTGTTTTGCAACAGAAGGGGTGTTTGGTTCGCGGTTTATCAGCAACCAAACATCCCTTCTACAGCAAAAGGGGTGTTTTGCCACTGGTTTAACAGCACCCAAGTGCTCCTTATACAGTAGAAGAGGTATTTGGCGAGCCGATCCATAACACATTTTATTTATCTGTTTTTCAAATGGTTTAATAACGTCAGTGAGACTTCACCAACATGCATCGTTCACCCCAAAAAAGAGCTTATGAAACATAAGACAATAACCAAAGGGGTGTTTGCGGCTATCTAATCATAACAACCTTATTTAACCTATTGCTTCCCCAATCGGATCTAAAATATATGGCTACAATTTAAACCCAACCAAAAAATACCTAAACAAAACAATAAACATCATTGAAAAATAAACCATATACATATTAATAAACAAACATTGTTTCTAATTTTTATTCAGATTATCTATGCAAAAAAAACTTACATTCATTCGCTGCCACCGATAGTCAGAATAACTTTTTGCCCGCCTTGCTAAACCGATAGCGAATCTCATTCGACAAACACATAGGTCAATAAAAAATCCAAACACATTACTCGTACAACAACATGGAGCTCAGATATGACGATGCCGGGATGGGCAGAAAGGGTACGTGACCCGCCATGGTTGTAAACACGACAACATGCTATCCCGACAAGTTACGAGCGGATTCCACTGAGCATCAACGATCATACACGCCATGGCTGCAACCCCGAAAAGGTGTCACGCCAAGATACGTGTGACCTCAGCTTTAGCCTGACCCACTACAACTCATCATAGCCCGTTTAATT